>BTPG01000003.1:118767626-118820812 GCA_036245525.1 Semisulcospira habei | reverse complement strand
CAGCCCCAAATCCTATAGTGTGTAATGACGTCACACAAAAGTATGGCAGACCGTTCACGACCTTTAATAATACACTGACTGGCTGCTAAATTCACGCGCACAAAAAAATAAATATGACTAAGAATAGAGCGTCTCTACTAAAATATTGCTTACATTTTGACGTCAGACAGTGCGACCTTGCTCGAACGTTTTGGTTTATTTTCAGCGAATCTACGCAAAACAAAAATCGACCGCTCTTCTCCGTGCGACTTTGCTAGAAGCTTCCGGACTAAACTTAGCGTATCATAACAAAGCCAATTCCGCTATCTGCGCGAACGATAGAAAATCTTACCGAAAAGGTACGTGATACGTAACCATGATAGCTCAAATAAATATCGGATCGGTTCCTACGATTAACACATGCATGCTCTCACAGGACAACACAACCACAACACGTAACAGGTTCACTGGTTGGTTGGTTGGTTGGTTGGTTGGTTGGTTGGTTGGTTGGTTGGTTGGTTGGTTGGTTGGTTGGTTGTTTCCGAAGTGTCAGTATCCCCCAAAAGATCACCATGCTGATGCGTTCGAAACCTAGTATGCTCTAAGTAAGCAACTTACGGTGTCCGCACTTCAGTACTCAGTCCCACACTTGATATTACTTCTTCTCGTCTCCCTGGTTGTCCCTTCGAGTCTGTCACGACTGAGTCACGAAATAATAATATCATGACGTAATCATATGTCCCGAATTCAGCCCATACCTCCCTGGCACGCATCCATTTTGTGCATACTTATCTTTTTTTTTCACGCATGTACGCATGACGGATGCACATGAACTGTTGGGCGGCCGGTTCGCTGGTGGCGCTTTGTGCCAGAACTGATACTGAGCGTCGGCGGATTCAGTACTGATACCGTCCCGGCCTGGCCACTATGAGCCGCACCAAATCCACAAATTTCCTCGTACTTCATGTTCTACGCAGGCACTACCCCTAAGCTGACCTATCAGTTACAATGAAAATGTCCCTCCGAAGCGGCGCCGCAATGACACTTCAAGTTTCAGTACTGCGGCCCTAACTGACATGGCGGCCGTGAGTGGCGCCAGCGGCACGGCCGCCAGAGCCATGAGTTTTGTCTCGGCATTCAGTTCGGCCCGGGACCGTCAGTCTTCAGTCACCGCGTCAAAAACTGAATGATACCTCGACCACAACAGCTCAATGGTAGTGCATGATTAACTTGGCGCCAGCAGGCGCCGCTAATCAGGCACTACCGGCGGGAGCCATCGATGCGCCAGATTAGTTATTACCCGGAGCCATCGAGGCGCCAAACGACCCGTTAGTAAATCAGTTAGACCCTTTGGCCATCGATTTTCCACATGACCGGCGTTGGTCTGTCAGAACTACCGTCGATCCATCACGGCCGGGCTCCAAGAAACTACCTATAGCCAGCCACCAGACCACATCACGCAAAACTAGTGAATCAGTTCGACCCGGACTCAGTCCGGCCTCGCACCGCGGCCGCACAGCTGGCTCAGTCGTGGATGCGCAACAGCTTCAGTGCCCTAAAAACTGTTTCCAGCACGCGGACCCAAAAATAGCAGCGACTACGTAGCAGGTTGTTTCGTCAGTTTTCACAGTCATCACAGTCTGCGACAGGTAGCGGGCAGTGGCTGAGTTCAGTCGATACTGACTTCAAAACTCCGGCGCCTGGGCCCTCAGTCCAGGAGGGAGTACGGCCGTACCATTTCAAGTCAGTTGTCAGAGGGAAGACCAAGAAGACGTTACTGATGCCGGCCGGCTCCGTGGCAGGACGGCTTTTCTACTCAGTGACACTTGAAAGACGATAGATTCAACATGAACTTAGTTATGCAATATCTTACTTAACACTTTGGGTGTCCGTACTGTAGCGGTTTTTGTCGCGATGATTCCTACAGCCGGGAACCATCGCTACCGAAAAACCGCTTAGGACACGTAAAGGGTTAACAGCCTGTATTATAAAGCTTTCTCTGTGTGTTCAACATTTTGGGCATTCAATTCAAAGAGTTCTCAAATGACAAACTATTGAACTCTAAACGATAGTATGGAGAACGTTGCTAAAATAAAAGCCCAGATAGTGCGGTACACGTAAATTTCGAATTTCTACGAGTTCCGACCACACCACAGCGTTTTTCAGTGTCTCAGTACCGTCCAGTCGCTTTTGCGTTGATCCGTCTGACATGCAGGCCGCTACGCTGCGCAGACCACTCAGTGCTACTGACATAATTATTCGGCGGCGGCGCATGCCACTGATATGACTGAGCCAGCGGCTGAGGTGTTCCGTATATCGGGACTGAACTGAAAAACCCACTGCAACTCGCGCGTCTTCGGCACAAACAAGGGATAACCCCCCGGACAAACATGTAATATAGAATGTCTCCCAGCGCCTTAGTTGAATTAATGCACTGTTTTTGACGAAACACTGACGTGCGATTTTGACACACTTCTATTGACACCTCCCAATGCGCATTGGGCTGCGTTCAAACACAGAAAAAACGGCAAAAGTGTGATTTTTCTTTAAAATACGGCCCCTCGCTACTCCTTCTCTACTGTTGTTGGATTTCCTGAGACTCAGTCTGGGCTATGTCTGATTTAGACATCTTCATGCGCCTACTCAGTGATATGTCTGCGGCAATGAGATTTTTAACTTTCACGCTAGATACTGGTCATTATGCCGGATTTTTTTTTTTTTTCTTTTCCGAATCCTCGAACGCCATATTGGGTGTGCGTCGGCTTTACTGCCTTCTTTATCCAATGTTGCCATGTCAACATAATGTCATAACGTACTGATCATCTTGATAAGAAAATCCCAACAACAAAAACACACACACACACACACACAAAAAACACATTTATAAAAGGCAAGTACATCACAGCTGTGTGTGTTGTTTCTTTGTTGAGATTTTGTTGTATAGCCTTATCAGTCAACGTTTTGGTCTGGATTTGGTCTTTTTGATGCACGCGAGGTCGACGTGAAAATCGAAAATTGTACTTAGTTGTGTGTACAGACTAGGAGATATATCAAAAGTTAGTTCAAAGGTGGTGCCAGAATAGCTTGGCGCCTTTGGCGCCAAGCTGTTCTGGCACCACCCTTGAACTATCATCAAATTAATTTCAAGCAGTAGTGTATCAGAATGAAAAGGCCCAATGTGTATGTTCGTCATGACTATCGACGTCAGTAATACTAAACTACCGTGTCTTCGCGAGAACTATTAATGGACGTTGTATACACGGTCATCAAAATGCGTAATACTGCGCGCGCCCTGTACAAGCTGACATAACGCGGTGGACGTCCTTGTCTCAATGCCTACCAAGGGATCTGCGGATCACACGGAAAATCCAGGATTAACAGGTAGAAAACATGGAGATCTAATCTTTGCGGCAACGTCAGTGTGCAGGTAGCAGTCGAAAGGTCCCGGGTTCAAACCAAAGCAAATAAACTTTATCTTTAATGACCCTCTTTGAACGTAGCAGCGGTTACAGTGGAGGCCTGGGCCTCATAGTTTGCACGGGCGAACTTAAATCCTGCGAAGCCACTATGCAATATGCCGCTCCGCTATAGCGGAACACATTGCTTAGTGGCTTGCGCAGTGTTTAAAGCCGCCGACTCGCTGGTGCAACCGACCCCGGAATAGCTGAGCAGTCGGTCTCAATCAGTAAAACCCTTCTTCTGCACTGAAGAAGAATAGATCCTCATCAGCCTTTGCATTCGCAGGACTCGGCTCATGAGAATCTATACATCTTGCTGGTAAATGATCAGTACAAACTTAGTGCTTCACTGACTTGCAACTCGGCCGCGCTTCTGAACGAGGAAATGATTAAGGCCGGACTGGTTAACCCATTCAGCCTCAGCCCACCGTAGCAGGAGATGGATCGACCATGATAATTCATGGGTAGTGCCAGATTAGCTTGGCGCCTTCAGGCGCCAAGCTAATCTGGTACTACCCATGAATTATCATGGTCAATCAATCTCGCCTACACTGGTACATCATACTCGTTAGGCGACACCTCCAAAATTTGTGGAAAATGTGACCGTCCCTTCTTCATAGTTTGTAACATTTTGTGTCAGTGTTTTCATTTTTAACCAGTGTTAGTGTTTTTGTGGCTGTTTGGTTCTTTTATTTTTTAAATATTTATTTATTTGTATATTTATTTTTGCATTATGTTTTTTTTAAACAACAATTAGGAGGTTAGGCGCTAGATAAATACCCATTATTATTTATTATTATTATTATTATTATTATTATTATTGTTGTTTTGCATTTAGTTGCCTGTGATATTTTTTAATACTAGATGCATAGTTTGTCCTGCAGGACCAGTTTGGAAGACTGAGAGGCCGTATACCAATGCCTAATTGAACTTTATCCTAACTTAGCCGGTAAACGCTTCACCATCACTTCACCAGGGTTGAGTTGCACGTCACGGTAATTTTCAATAGCCAGCACCTGCCTGTCATAGTTCCAATGGATTTCGGTTTATATTTGTTTTTAGCCCCATGCAAAAATCTCGATGCAATGCAGAGGAACAGTTGGCTGGCAGTTAACTGACCTGGCGGAAAAGGTTCCTGCAACTGGGGGCAGGTGCCTAGCTAATCGGTCAGTACCCTTGAGCTAACATAGTCGATCTATCTCCCGCGGTTGGCGGCGGTGGTTGTGAAATAGCCGCCCATTTCAAGGCCGGATGCCTGAAGTCAGAAGTCAGACTGTGGTATCTAGGTCGGGGGGGGTAACAGACTCAGAAACTACCTCACTGGTGAAACCTGTCTAAGTCAGCAAAAACATAGATTCTCATGGGCCCCTGCTGCCTGCGGCGGCGGGGGCTCATGTGAATCTATGTCTTGCAGGTGGAGGGATGATGGTGTGTAGATTAGTCTCCGTCGGCGGGGGTTTTCTTTGGCTCGCGCATAGTCAATGCTTGCACAAGATCTGTCTGAGTAATTCGAAGTTATTTTAGTCGTGTTTTTGTTTGAACGTGAACACCCTAGCAATAATAATGTTGGAACTGAACGGAGTTTAGCCAGAGAAAGAGAGACAGCGAGCGGCCGCCACGGTGCCGTGTGCCATTGCGGCCGCCAGTGTGTACGCGGTGTCAAATGATGTGTGTGTGTGTCGGCAGTGTGTCCCATTCAGTCTTTAATTTAGTACGACTTTATACTAATTAACTGATGTCATAATTTGGTGTGCCATTCGGCAGTAGGGGTATATTAATCCATTTCATAGCCATATACATAGTACATACGGCCTATACAATACGCCAAACTGCCCAAAGCCATCCGAAATTGGCCGCTTTTCCGTCCGAATAGTGACAGATAGCAAACATAAAATAAGCTACAATTATTAAGTGTCTTAAGTCTTTTGTTGACACTGCACTAAAATTATATACACTGTTTGTTAAAAAAAAATTTTTTTTTAAATCCTGTAGTCTTTGTTTCAAACGTCCGTGTAGTCTCTGTACACAGTGCAGATCGTAGGCTACACTTACTACTTATAAGTACATTCATAAACATAGAGTGTACAGTCAGTCTATAACTGAACGGACAGCGAAAAAAAGGTCCCTGAATTCCGGCAAGTGTGGGTGCGAGTCAGTTATCATCAAGCTGTCGTGAGAGATATCTGGCACATATCAAACCCGCTGCGACCGTATTTCCTCCCCTCCTTTTGGCTCCTGGGGCTCCATGCCTGACCAAAAGCTTTTCGAGTTTTTCAGTTCACGGATAGTACGACTGTGTCTTCACTTATACCGTGTATACACTATTTAGTTATAACCATTTTTTACACTTTATTATCACTAGGCTGTTTTTTTTTTTTTTTTCTATCTCTCTCTTAATAAAGTTTCATTTCATCTCTCTTTCTCTCTCTAAGAATGTTGTAGTTTAGCAAGGACAAACACGAAAAGAGGCCTGTGCGCCTATTGTTTCCCCAAAAATGCGCTAACCCGTACATGCACTAAAAAATTCTAGAGTTCATTTGTTTTTAAATGAAGTTGATGTGAATTTTCAATGATTTCACACAAGTTCACCTTATTTTGCGCACGCAGTCAAGGAGACAAGGGACAAAAAAGGAAAGTGAGAAACGGTACGGCTACATCTGCCACTGATCCGCTGTAATATAAACAATTCCGCGATAACGCGGATGCTAAGGAGCTCGTGGGGCCATGTGTTTTTGGAGCTGTAGCAACTACCTCAGTTCGGAGTAATCTCTGTGTCCGTTGAGTTATAGACTGTATAGTGTCACGGTCCAAACAAACCGTTGAAACGCTTGGGCCAGCCCTCTTCGCCCGAAAACACAGCCTATCTATATTTAGCACTCGCCTATCTCACCGCCAACGACGTAAGCGGCAAAACGAGCCGACATAACTGGAAAACCCCTACAGCTAAAAATAGCCTTAGTCTAGCATTCAGCCAATCAGCGTGCAGGGTGAGACGTCTGCGGTCGGGGAAATTGCTATGAATGCAAAATGGAATGCGACGCATACGAAAATTGATCGTCTGCAAGAGGCACAGATCCTCATGAGACCCCGCAATGCAAGGGCTCATGAGGATCTATGCCTCTTGCTAGATGCTTTAGGTCTATAAGCAGTGGAGGTCAGTAAATGTTGTCAGTGGTAATGACAGCCCGCCGGAATGCGCACCGACCGGCGAGTTTTGCAGCATGTGGTTCAAGTTGAATTGATAAGAAAATAACCTTGAATAATTTTCGCTGATCATGTGGTTGTGAATGTAAATGTGTGGCGGTGTTGTATGGCGGGGTGGGGTTTTAACTGCGGCTTAGGATTTTTCGGGGTTCTTGCAGTTTTTTGCCCGTCTGAGTTTTCATCACTGTTTTTAGCCGGTTACAGGTCGCCAGGCAGCCTGGCGTCAGCTTGTAAATAACTGAACATGTGCAGACGGCCGTATGTACACTGGGGTCAGTCAGTGCAATGTGCAAAATAAAATCAGTAAGTACTGAATATAAGTGAATCGGTTAGCTTTATTACGATTTTAGTAAGTAATTGAGTAAATGAGTGAGTGAGCAGCGAGTAACTCAGAGTAAATAAGTAATAATTAATGACTACTACTAATAATAATAATGGTGATTTCTGTTTAACCTCAGACAGAGCTCTAGGCACCTTGCAAATTTCAAATTGAATGAAATTACACACACACACACACACACACACACACACACACACACACACACACACACACACACACACACACACACACAAAACTGTACACAGTATTACACACAGAAGCACACACATTACAGGCACCACAGCCGCAGAACTACACTGAACAGAATCCTCTGCAGTCACTGTTAATCGGGTGAGGCCCGCGGTGATGGAGTTTGAAAAGGTGCGTTTTATTATTAACCCTTTTCACCCTGGCACACTATTGCTTGAAATAAATTTGACTATGATAGTTCAATGTCAGAATAGCTTGGCGCCAAGATATTCTGGCACCAACTTTAAACTGAAATGGTTGATCTATCTCCTAATCTGTAATGTAGCTGTCATTGGACAATAAGCAAAAAAAAAAAAAAAAAAACTCAGCCTCTTAACTGACTTGTGTAAGTACTGAAGTCACTTTCGGTCGGCCCTAGTAAGTATGCAGGTAAATCATACTATTGCCGTCCGTGCACAATTAAGCCTTAAACAGTATCACGGAATTCAAGATAATGACAGAAACCGTTAATATTATCATAGTAAATCGTTATGCATATAAAGCCAGGATGAGAAAATAAATTCATGACAACACGCGCACATGTAAACTGAGTCATCACATACAGGGATTATAAGGAATCTTTACTGCAGGGGCACAGTAACCGCACTGATATCAGCAGTGTGCTGGTCTGTCAGTGATTTTGGACCTTGCGGCTCAGTGAAAGCCGTAAGGTCCAGAATCAGAGATCAGCACCTAACCGGTGTAGACGTCTGTCGGTTTCATAAATTTTCAATGACACGAGCGGCATACACTACTGAGAAGTGTTATATAAATAAAGTGACTGATAGCGCAGGAATTTTGTCAAAATAGCCTGTCTAAACTGTGGGTGTTATATACTCAGTGTTAACAGCTGGTAGTAAGTCACAGCACATGTCATAACAAGCCATAATATTTCGCATCAGTTGGATGGTATGACATGTAACGCGCCCATGCATGGATTGATATTAACGTGAATGTATGTGTAGGGACACTGAAAATAACATAAACTGATTACTATGCACACTGACACAAACCATTGCCAACAAACACACTACACAGAGTAGCGGCATGCTCGCATGTACACTCACACACACACACACACACACACACACACACACACACACACACACACACACACACACACACACACACACACACACACACACACACACACACACACACACACACACACACAGAGTATACTCTATCTTCAATGACGAAGAAGATAGGAATGTTTCATTCTGTCCGACCTGTTGTATCTATATTGATCACACCCTTGACTGTGTTGTGATACAATTCTTTCTATTCTTTCTATTCATTTGCAAGAGGCATAGATTCTCATGAGCCCCTGCGAATGCAGGGGTTCATGAGAATCTATGTCTCTTGCTGGTAGCACTCAGGATCGGTTCCCGGCCTGTTGACACTGACTTGCTTCTCATACGTAGTCAATGTCATTGGGGCCGTGCAGTGTTGTGGCTTTTACGGTTTTCAGTAGTGTCGCTTTTTGTGGTCAGTCCCTGAATCATAAGGGGTAGGGGGGGGGGGGGGTACGGTGGTATTTATGCCCGCCTTATGTACCTGTCGATGACTTTTAACCCATTTAGAACCAACGCCCTGCAGCAGGAGGTGCCGGATTAATCATGATAATTCAAGGATAGTGCCAGATGACTGAGCTTGGCGTCTGAAATCGCCAAGCTCACCTGGCACTACCCTTGAATTATCATGGTCGATCCATCTTCTACAACGGGTACATAGTCCGTAAGATGGGCCCAATGCGGCCGTGGGGTTATATGGGTTAAACCGGAATGTGAGGCTGTACGTAGGACCGGTGTAACACGCCAAAATGAGCCCTACAACAGATTGACCCGGGGTCACTTAACGTCGGCGCACGCTTTGGAACCGGTCAGTGAAGCTAGAGGGTTTATGTCTACGCAACATGCGTAATGGTGTCATTTGCATCAAAAGAACACGTACCTTACATAATGCTAAGGATGGATGGGTGGGTGGATGGATGGATGGATGGATGGATGGATGGATGGATGGATGAATGGGGACGGGAGGACAAATGGATGGATGGATGGCGAAACTGACCGAATGGAATCGGCATTCAACATGGATGGATGGACGGGTGGTCGCGGAACGCCGGGATGATTGGACGTATGGACGGACGGTCGGTCGCTCGCCGGGTCGGACTGACGGACGCATGAATGCCTGATGACTGGCTGAAGGGTGCTTGGCTAAACGGACGGAGCGGAATCAGTATTCAGTTTTACCCTGACTTGCGTGCATAAACGTACGGAGCGGAATCAGTATTCAGTTTTACCCTGACTTGCGTGCATAAACGTACGGAGCGGAATCAGTATTCAGTTTTACCCTGCTCTTGCGTGCATAAACGTACGTGTGTTTGCTCGCGTGTTTGTGTATTCACATCGTCAGTGCCAGTGTGCGCCGCATGCGGCACGTCAGTACGTCTATGTGCGCATCAGTGCACGAACGTCTGTGTGCGCATGCACGAACGTCTGTATGCGCATGCACGAACTGACCGCTATGTGCGCATGCGAACGCGTGGAGTACAGTTACGGTTCGTACACGCGCAACCGTTTGAGAGGTCTTCAGACTGAAAAATGAAAGCCGAAACCCGCTCTACTATTTTTCCGAACAATGACCGTGAACATCAAAACCGAAACTTTCCGTACAAATAGAACAAGGTTGCCAATAGCAACTCGCGCGTCTTGCATGAGACCAGAAAACAGCCTTCCTTTCGTAACTGTAGTGGCATTTCTTCTTTCAGCACCAGCGCGAAAGCAAAATTAAGGCCTTTCATATGCAAGAGGCGCAGATCCTCATGAGCCCCTGCAATTGCATGGGCTCATGAGGATCTACGCCTCTCGCGGACCGGTGAGATATCGGTGTAGCTGAACAGCTCATGAGATTCTCTACGTTAGTCAGTACTAGTCAAGGGTTTTGCCGTGACTATTTCTTCATGATCTGTGCTCTTGGCCATCAGACACAATCTCCTTTACACCATTCTTCATTTTACTGTAAACCTTCAGTACACTGAGATGCTTGACAAAATCTGAGTCATTTGCATTACTTGTTCCTCAAACTACGGAGGTTACAACACCTCTCCAGCGTGCGACTGTCACTCGCAGCGCGTGACAGCGTTCTTCTGCGCTTTCAGACCATTTCTAGAACGGCTCGGCTAATTGGGGACGCTGGGTGACGTCATTCTACTGTCTATGGAGGGAGGGCGGAGATTTTTTAAAAGGACATTATCGAACTATGTGACGTCATAGCGAGGTAATCTTGGAGACAGGGAGAAAGGCGCGGCAGCCGTGCATTTTCCAACGTCAGACGCGCTTTTCTCACAAGAGTTTAATACACTCCGAAAAGGCTCGGAAAGCTTCAAACTGCGCTCGTCACTAGTTTCAATGAAAGGATAGTTTTTTAATCGAAATATACATAGACTAGTTCCGCGTACGTTCAGTGGTAGACGGTAATGGCCTATGACGTGCCACCCGGTTTGCAAAAGGTCATCGGGCCGACGTCAGCCGTCGCTGGCCCACGCACGGCTGTGCGCGGGCCAGCGAAGGCTGACATCGGCCCGGTGAAATTTAGCTTGACTGGACTGATGGTATCTTGTTGATGTGTGGTTTGGGTTTCTTTACTGGTAGACTAGAAATTTGGACTGAATTGTGTGTGCGTGTGTGTGTGTGTGTGTGTGTGTGTGTGTGTGTGTGTGTGTGTGTGTGTGTGTGTGTGTGTGTGTGTGTGTGTGTGTATGCCACAAACCGTAAATAGGTGTAGAAATATATACATTACAGTAAATCATGTCATGGACACAGTTATGTAGGTCTTCGAGTGTACGGCCCAAATCGCAGATCAGACATATATTGTAATTAGAAAATGTGCTTTGTAGAATCGACTATACGTCTTCAGTCTTAAACCAACACGCACACTGTACAGGCATACACGTATTCGCACGCATGCACGCACTGACGCACACACTGTTACACACACACAGTAAACACGAACACACACACACACACACACACACAAATGAAAATGCACACACACGAACACACACACACACACACACACACACGAACACATACACACACACGAACACACACACGCACGCACACACACACACGAACACACACACACGAACATACACACACCCCCTTTCCTCCTCCTGTCTTCCAGCACCCTCTGTTTGATACGTCCGCAAACTGCTTCACATACACTGTAGTAATTCTGTCCACCCCCACCCCCACCCCTATACCCCCCCCCCCCGCCCCCGCCCCCCCCCCCCCCGGCCTCCCCCGCCCGGCCCTTTCCTGGGCCCCCAACCCCAATTTCCACCCACCAGCTTTTAGTTTAAATACACGGAACTGTCTCTGTACCCATACCGTGCTACACTGACATTTATACAGGCTTTGCTTTTGTTCTGCGGATTAGCCTGGCCGTGCTCTGACGCATATTGTTTGGAGCCTAATATAGACTGCGAATACAGACGAATTTAGAATTTAGTTCAGTTCAGTGCCGTCATACTCGCAAACAACAGAAAGCCGGATTTTCAATACTGAGGTTTTCCTTACAAAGGCAAAAGACAATACGTTCATTTCTGTGGCGTAGAAACCGGGGGGGAGGGGGGGAAGGGGGGGGAGGGGAGGGGGCGGGGTCCCGCCCCCTCCCCTCCCCCCCCCCCCCCCCCCGCACCCTCTCCTCTCCAACCCCCCCCCCCCCCTCCCTCAGAGCTTGAAAATAAGGCACTGATAATGACGTGTTCTCCGATTTGGTGTGTGACGTAAAAAAATCACAGACTAGCACAGTTACACTAGATGCTGACTTGCACGCCTGTGTTGAACCGTTCAGTATCCGTCTGAGACATGTCTGAAGTGATGAAATGATGGCTGTGTCATGTTGCAATCCGTCAATGCTGCTAGGCGGTTGCTAAAGGTTGCTCTTCTCTAGGTGCTGCATGTGATATGTAATATGTCCCGCTGTCAGAAAAGGTTCGACCCCGTCCCCATCGACAAATAACTGATGTCTTTGCGCGCGTGTGCACATACATGCGCACACATCACACGCACGCACACGTAAACCACACTCACACACCCAAACGTAAACACACACACACACACGCGCGCACACGACTGAGCACACACACACATACGCACACACACACACACACACACACATACACACACACACGCACGCACGCACACGTGAAACAAGCACACACACAAGCACACGTAAAGACACACACACGCACGCGCCGCACACACACAAACACACCAATACACAAACACACACTTATACACACATGCACTAACGTAAAAGCCCGCCACACACACACGGACACACACACACTCTGATACGCACATCGTTTTCTTCAGTGATACCAATGCGCTATCGCGGACTTGACATACCTGTACCTGTCAGCAAGCCAAGGACACGATCTTTTTGTCACTAAAGCTGTTTGCGCATGATCTCAATCAACATGCGCTTTTCTGTGAACCGGTGTGTGTGCGGTGTGTGTGTGTGTGTGTGTGTGTGTGTGTGTGTGTGTGTGTGTGTGTGTGTGTGTGTGTGCGCGCGCGCGCGCGCGCGAGCGAGCGCGTGCGTGCGTGTACATGTGTGTGTGTGTGTGCGCGCGCACGTGCTTGCATGTGTGTGTGTGTGTGTGTGTGTGTGCTTGCGTGCCTGCGTCCGTGCGTGCGTATGTGAAAAAGTTTAACCCCTTCGGTGCTGGTGATCACGTATTTCGCGTCTGAACCCACTGCCGCGCACCAACCGAATTCGCGTGGAGAACACAGACGTAAATGGACCAGAAATAAGCATAAATATCAAAGAACTAACAAGAGACATAAATCATCATGAGCCCCCGCGAATGCGGGGGCTCATGAGGATTTATGTCTCTTGCAGATGGGTGGCGTCAGCCTTGCCCTGACAGTTATGGGCTTAAGCACGAGACTTCTCTCATTTTTTTGCATGAGGCACAAATGTTCCTGAGGTCACGCCCTGCGATCCACTGATGTCCTCCTACAGATGGTGGGAGTTCGCCGCTGCAAACCCGGTGCACACAATAAGCGGAATCTTACCACCGCACTGTTTGTCTCCCTCCGCGATTCGCAAACGCTGCTGCGAATCGATGTAGACAACCAGCAACCAGTGTTTCTTACCATTCCCGGCTGCTGTCATCCCTTACACACGTGTTGGATGACAACGTGATCACAGCGTCTTAGACTTTGTTTTGTACAAAAGGTTTCCATTCTGCACACGCCGGCATGCACTCCTTGATTAATTTTTGTTTGTTTGTTTGTTTTTTGGTTCCCGCTCTTTGAGTAGAGACTGATGTGATTAAAATGAGCTTGTGCATGACAAGAGGCCTATGTTCTCATGAGCCCCTTGCAATTGCAGGGGCTCATGAGCATCTATGCTTCTTGTGACATGGAACGGTTAGCACAGCAACGGCAGTTAAACCTGGTTGTCTGAGACAGATGGTCTCTCCATAAGGGTCATCCAAGCATCAGAAAGAAGGCGGCATGGGACCAAAAATGGGTGGTCTGCTTAGACAGGTGGTTGCTTTACACAGGTGGTCGCTTTGACAGGTTTGACTGTTTAACCGGCCCTTCGCTGTATCAGTGATGACGAATTTCGCCTGAAATCACTGCGCTCTCACCGGCAACATTAACGTGATGAAACAGACGCGATTGGGACCAAAACTAGGCATAAGGAACACAGGACTTGCAAGAGCCCATAAATCCTCATGAGCCCCCGCGACTCCGGGGGCTCATGAGGGTTTATGTCTCTTGCAGCTGGGTAGCGTTCGCCTTGCCTCGCAGTCAGCGAAACGGGATAATGTTGTTTTGCAGATGGGGCTGTTTCACAGTAGCTTGCCTTTGCGGACCTAAAGCTGACCTATCGGGTTCTGATTTTGTTGAATTCTTGATTTGATTGGAGTCTTTCGCCAATGCAGATGTCGTGAACTCAGCCATTTAAAAATAGAGAAAGGAAAAGATTATCGGGGCTGAACAAAAAAATAAATACAAGGAGCAAATACAGGAATAGAACAGATTAAACAGTATATAAACGCTAACTTGATGATCGAAGGAGAAATTTGTTAAGATGTAGGGTGCACATTGCTGAGCACGACTTCCGTTCAGAATAAAAGTAATTGCTGCTGCTTTCTCCAGGGCGTGCGTTGAGTGCAACAATTCGCTAAGAAAGCGGCTTCTCATTGTGTGTCCGGCCCGAGCTAAGATTTCCCTACCCATCTTTTCACAAGCCGCGTGAGTAGGCACGCGTAACACACGGTGTGCAACGAGGAGCGCTCCTACGCGGCGAAGTAGAAGAAGAGAAGAAGATCCTTCCATTTTACGACATTCTAAATTATTCATTAACCCATTGTGTCCCAGGTACAAAATACCCACATTTTAAAGTTGCCTGTCCGCCTCCGAGGACTGCATTACAATTAAAGAGACAGATCGATCATGATAGTTCAAGGGTGGTGCCAGAATAGCTTGGCGCCTGTGGGCGCCAAGCTATCCTGGCACCACCCTTGAAATATCATGGTCGATCCAGATCTTGCCGGCGTGGTGTGCCGGGGCTGAATGCATTAAAGAGAAGTTGAGTTAGTCCTTTCTTTGCACCGCTATTGTAATACATACTAAAACGTTTATACAGGAGACAAAGCGAACTGTTCACCTTTCATTGCCTTCATTGGAAAGCCTCAGACACTGTGGGGGAAAAAATCTAATGAAATCAGATAATCAAACAACAAAATGATTATTTTACACACAAAAGATCATTAGACGAAATCAGACATTCTTGAGAAAAAAAACAGCGAATGGCTATTTCACAAGCAATATATATATATATATATAGAAGAAGCCCTCGCTGAAAGGGCGAAAATTTGTGCATAGAATAAAAGTGTAACTCGCCTCCTAAACTACGTGGTGTTGTGGATCATTTCTTCACACACACACACACACACACACACACACACACACACACACATATATATATATATATATATATATATATATTATATATATATATATATATATATATATATATATATATATATATATATATATATATATATATATATATATATATATATATATGAATACATAAAATTTCGTCCAAGAATGCTGGCACCACACACTCCAAATATGGATCCAAGCAGCAGTGAAATACTTTGAATATGAAGTACCCCTTATGAAGCCCTCGCTGAGGAGAGAGGGCTCGTTCAGGTAGCCGGCATACGGCGTAACCTGACAAATTGCAAATACAACGCGTGTACCACAAGCCGCCTTCAAAATTTACTAGTAGCACCACTAGCCGTACAGCGCGGATTGCAATGATCCCATAAGCTTTATGTGGTGTTGCAGTGGAAGAAAACAGACTAATTCAGTTTGGCAACACCTAGGCAATTTTGTGGTGTAATTGTTCTTTACTTTTAAACAAAGGCGTCACCCAAAGCCCAAAATCCACTCAAGCAGATTAGCTCCAGGACGTAATTTTTCATTTCAATTCTGGTACACGCTTTGTGTTTGCAATTTCTGTGTCTTGTTACGCCGTATGCCTACCTGACCAGCTCCCCCTTGGGGCGAAACCGGTCGTAGGCGGCAAAAACCTAAATCTACTCAGCAGGTCCAATATCTGTTTGGAAATATTCATGCTCAAGCCTCCCCTCTCGGGGGGGGGGGGGGGGGGACTAGATATTCTCCAGCGGATGGCGGGGCGCCTGGGGGTAGTCCCTATTGCTTTATGCAGTCGGTGTTCAGTGGAAGGCTCAAAACGATAGGTCTGTCATTCCTTCTCTCCCACTGACTAAGCTCTCTTTCTAGATCTAGTGAGCGATGCAGTCACAAAAAAGGCAGCTGATGTCCAGATGACAAAATGCAAGCTTACCAGCCTGGAATTCCATGGCATTATTAGCACAGCAAGAGCATTCTCTGAATTGAAATAAAAAATTACGTCCCTTGGAGCTAATCTGATTGAGTGCTTTGGGCGACGCCTTTGTTTAAAAGTAAAGTGTATATATATATATATATATATATATATATATATATATATATATATATATATATATATATATATATATATATATATATATATATATATATATATATATATATATATATAGATAGATATATATATATAGAGAGAGAGAGAGAGAGAGAGAGAGAGAGATTTTCTCTCTATCACCTGATGCGGGGCTCTTTGGTAATCTGCCATGTGAAAGGCAAAAGACAGTAAGTTTGTTTTTGTGAAAAGCGAGATTTTTACCCTATTACAATAAAAAATACCGCTTTTCACAATAACGGACTTAATGTAATATCGAATTCACAAGGTAGCACCCCCTTGAACGCCGGCAGCTGCGGTTCGTCGCAATTTGATCTGACACATACTGTTTGTCACTGCCGGAATAAAGACATGCTGGCCTGTGATTTTGGACCTTAGGCCATAGGCCGTAAGGTCCAAAATCACAAACCAGCAAGTAAATTTGTTCAGACAAAAATACGTACTCTATACAAATCACTCAAATCTCTAGGTGGGGTACGCCTACATAACGTCAAGTAAAATCAGCCAGCCGTGCCAGTAGATCTACTGTGTATATTTGTAGCCTTTTGGCTTTGTCACGCTTACAAAATTAAACATTTCAGATGCTGACGTCATTATCCAGATTGAGGGTTATCAGTGCCGTAAGGACTTTTTTTTTGGGGGGTCAAACTGTTTGTCGAAGCAATTCGTACTATGTATTATAGAATAAAAGCGGTATTTCCCGGTCTCCGACTACGAGATAAGAAGTCACAGTGATATTATAATAAGCGCATTAAATAGGCGCTTTATCCCAATTGAAAATCGGCTCAAAGCGCCGCCGCGAACTGAACCCAACAAGCACGCTCACGTGAAACACGCGCATTCACTCACACACTGTACATAAACACAGAACATTCACGTGGTGCTAAGGGCAAGCTCAAGCGAGCTACTGTAGTTTTTGGAAATTCAAAGTCGTTTGTATTTGAAATTTGATTAAGTGGGCTGAAACTGATACCAAAGAGTATTATTTGAGTAAAGCACATACAAGCACATTTGTATTCTCTTTTGTTGTTGCTGTTGCTAGCAGTTTAACTCATTACATCCTGAGGCTGAATTTTTTTAAGTCTGCTTATTGTCCTATGACGGCTATATTACAGATTAAAAGATAGATCAATCATTTTAGGTCAAGGGCGGTGGTGCCAGAATAGTTTGGCGCATCAGGCGCCAAGATATCCTGGCACCACCTTTGATCTAATATAGTCATATTTATTTCTTGCAATAGTGTTTCCGGATGCAAATGGTTAAGTGGTTCGGAAGGGGCCGATAGTATAACCAACCACACTTTAAATAATTGTCACCCGGCCAGCAACTAAAGTGCCGGTAGACAGCGACGGCATGTTGTTGTCAGTACCACCAAAGACAATTATAATGTATTGTCTTTGGTACCACTCAGTTATGCCTAGTGCTTGTAACTTGAGCTTGCTGTTAAACGTATGCGGGATATCGCTTCGCAATTTTTGATATTGCGGATCCATTAGAATGAAAGATTCATTCAAAATATGATGCGGGTTTTCTGACAAGCTCACAGCATCACCCTCTACATCACACGATTCGCTACATTCGCTACATTAATTACACTATTTTGGCGAGGCACCACACAATTGGCTTTATCGTTATTTTGACACCAGCGTTTTTGAAGCTGGTGACCCTTATTGTCGCATCACCGTTCACAAAACAAGAGTTTCTTACAGGGGCATAGCCGGGATGCTCGTTGATAACTGTCGCTTCTTCAGTAAAACCACCAGTAGTAAATAACACCTATTCAGTACTACTATGGCCCGTAGCATGTTAAATAGTGACAAACTACGCAAAGATCATACGTCCTATGCCTGCAGGGTCGTGTCACATTTCCCATCAGGGGTTGCAGACGAATTTGAAAATGCCTCCCGCGGCGCCGGAAAGGTTAGATCAGTGCACGAGGTCATGAACCGAATTCTCCTTTCTCATACGACCTGTTGATTTACGGTCAGAGAAGAGGTAACACCCACCACCCCCACCCTCCGGGACCCCTCCCCCTCCACAGGTAACTGATCCGCCCCTGCTTCGCTATTACGCCTGCGCATGAACGAAATACCTGCGTATTAAGGGCTGCAGGAATAATGCAACTTCCAAGGCCGACTTCAGTCGGCTGATCCGTGGTGAAAAGCCTGCAGCGGGCTGATCGATCTGTCTGACGTTGTCACCGGCCCATCTACAAGAGGCACAGATCCTCATGGACCGGCCCCTCATTTTGCGGGGGCTCATGAGGATCTGTGCCTCTTGATGGACCCATTGAAATCCCTTGTTCCACAACAGAAGAAGACATCAGTGTGAGTAATTTGCGACGGATAATGCTAGACTGACGCACTGGAGATGACTGACATGAATGCAGGCGTTTTTTTGGTGTTTTTTTTAACACTAGTTAGCTTCGGTCCATTGTTTGTATCGGTTGTCTGGAACGGCGGTGCGCCTACGCTGTTTCGCAGTTCCGGAAGATCTCTGCACCTGAAAGTGACACAGCGCTCTCATTCAGTTAACCCTGATCATTCGGAATACACCAGTGTGTAAAATAAGTTGGACTAAAATAGTTCAAGGGTAGTGCCAGAATAGCTTGGCGCCTCTAGGCGCCAAGCTATTCTGGCACCACCCTTGAACTAAAGCCACTGGTCTACTAACCTTATCTGTAAGTATTATAATGTAGCAGGCATATGGCGGTGTACAGATGTGAACGGCTTTTAGCCTCAGTATGATCTGGGTTAAAGCAACCTACTCCAGGCAGTAGAGAGTGAACAGTTCGCAATATTTCCTTTTGTAAGGCCGGAATGGGGGTGAGGGGGCGGTGGGGGGGGGGTGTTTCCAGACACCCGAAAAAGGGACTTTGTTACTTTGTTATAGCATTTTACAGAATTTTGGGTCGAAGTGGGGGGGGGGGGGTCCGGAACCCCTGGAACCCCCTATGGTACTTTAACAGACGATTTCATAAGTCAGGCTGAGGTAGGTGAGAATCGCATGAGTTTTTAAGAAGACAATGGATTACTAAAAAGCCCAGACAAACATACGATATCGCATTTTTTTGTGTGTCCAGCGGGCTTTTAACACGCAGAGAAGAACCCAACGGAGAAAGAAACACGCTTAGAAAAGACAGTTACAACACAATTTATTAATATCTCGGGTAAATACCCTTTTTCAAAATAGACAAACAAACAAATATAGAGACCAGTCGCTACTTGTCTTCATTATCGCAGAAGCGGGAATGTGGCAACTTTTATATCCGCAGACTATGTGTTTCTCAGCGGCAATCTTCGTTGATTCCATGCAACAACAACACCAACTAGCTATCCCAGGAACAGTCCCAACCGTGGTGTGAGTCGGCAAGAGGTATAAATCCTCATGCGCCCCCGCATTTGCGGGGGCGCATGAGGATCTATACCTCTTGCAGCTGAGTGGTGTTCTTCACACTTTCTCGGTACTGAACGGGTTAATACACTGCTTTCGTCAAAACTGACACCGGCAAATTTTCACCTACTTCTCAGTGATTCAAGCCCGTGAAAATCGTCTAGCGTTTTCATCTGGAGCTAGAGGTGTAAGAATTATGGACGGTAGCCCTAGGCCGCTGCACTGAAGATTCAGCGGCAGCTCCCGTGAATTCTGCCCTCAAGTTTTTCCCCTCACGAAATCAGTACGGCCGTTATGGCGTGGTCAGTACTGACGATCATGGGGGGGAGGGGGGGGGCATGCCCAGTAGGCAAAGGGTCCTCGGGCCGACTTCTGGCGCAGTGGGCCCGCGCACGACACCGGCCCGATGACCTTTTGCTTACTGGGTCCGTCCAGTCAGTCGGGCAAACCGATTGCGCAATGACTAGTCAGTTCCGGCGTGGCTTCGCCGCTTTTGCGGTAGTGTCGACGAAGCCGGTCATGCCGCCGGGTAACAGTGAAACATAATTATTTCCGATTAAACCCTTCACCTGAGAATGATCGTGAATGCAATCAGTTTGAACAAACGTAACAGGCGGACTGAAAGACGGATTTTTTTTTTTTTTTTACCTTTCTCGTGAGGATTGGCCGAGATCAGGGGCGGATCTGTTACCTGCAGCTTGTGGGGTCCCAACTTTTTTGTTTGGGACACTCAACCTGACCCAAAAGTCCTCCCCAATGCCACACTTGGCTTCCAGGTGACATACAAGTCAAAATGCGCGGGGGGTGGGGTGGGGTGGGTTGGGGGGGGGGGGCTTGTAGGGTCGCCAAACCTGCTGGGTGGGGGTGGTCCAGTCTCCAACAAAGGGAATTTAATATATATTTCTAGCACTTCAAACAATTTTTCGCTTCGGGGGTGGGGTGAGGGGAGGAACCCCCCCCCCCCCCAGATCCGCCCCTCACTGGCCAGCAAGACACATCGATGCTCATGAATCCCCGCTACTCAGCGGGTGTAATGAGTGTCTATAACGCTTGCAACCTGATATTGCTCCGACAATGAAGGCCGGTCACCCTACAGCAGGAGATGGACTGACCATGATAATTCAAGGGTAGTGCCAGATTAGCTTAGCGCCAAGCTAATCTCGCACTACCCTTGAATTATCATGGTCAATCCATCTCCTTCAACTGGCACATTGTCGTTAGGTGACGGCCTCCAACGAATTTGGAAAATGCGGCTGTGGGGTTTTATGGGTTAAACATGACCACAGGCAGCCACTGAGGTATGATAAATCACTGCGCACATCGAGTCATACAGTCCTCAGTCTACATCATCAATAATTATTTCTCAGTTTCTTCTGGATACAAATGCACAGTGACGCGGTCAGCCATGATCATCAGTCAGCAGAGAATAATCCAACGAATAAAGAAACACGCTAGAAAAGACAGCCGTTACAACACAATAGTGTTGTAACTGTCTTTTCTAAGCGTGTTTCTTTTTTCGTTGTGTTATTCTCTCAGTATCAAGTTTCACACGCTTGGCCAGCAGTCATCGAGTTTTTCCTACACTGACTGACCGGCTATCAGTCCCGTAAGTGGCCGAAAAAAAGAGAGTAGACTGATGATAGGACGGCGATCATGCATTTTTCAATCAGATCTTGGACTTATCAGTATGTGTGCTGACTCAGTCTGTGGTGTCGGTTCAAGACTTGCCCATCAGTGCTGCGTAGTCATTCCGGGCCAAGAACCCGGTAAGGTCAATCAGCGAAAATTACCGCGGACTCAGCCTGTTGTTATTAGTATCCAGTACTGACACGGGGGACTTGATGATATGCCCGTGTCCATCCGTTACGCCGTGTCAACACCGACACCATTTGTCCGGTTTTCAGATGTATCGACATGTATGATCTACAGTTCTCAGCGCGGTTGATTGATCAGTCAGTCAGTGACAACTCAGTGAGTCCACCCGACGCCGCTCAGGCAGTGGCCGGCGAGTCAGTTGTGGGGACTGAACTACTGAGACCGGCAAGTGCCGGAGAGAGGTTCAGTGCCAGGACTGCATGACCCGGTTTCAGTGACTGATCGCTCAATTGAGACTGACTGCCAAGTTTTACGGAATGAGAAAAAAGGTTTTTAATAGGCCCGCATAAACCTGTACTGTGCTACACTGAACTACTGTATTCACCAAACACTGAATACAATAAACAAAAACAACTTGACTGATTACACTGACTGGTCGACCAGTCACGTTCTAACTTAATCTGAGAAAGAGACGAGAGAGGCGGGAAACGGAGAGAGCCTCATAATTCCTATTCACGACCTTGATGCTCTAATTACAGGACACTGTCGAGGCTTCGTCGAGGGCGCGATTTCTCCAGTGCACCGCCACGCATTCCCTTCAGTTTATTTGACTGACACACGTCAGTTAGCGTGTCATGACCCACACACACCGAATGACACGAAACACGGACGTGTACTTGTAACTGAGTGGTTAGACCGGCTTCGACCGCGAGGCTCAGTAATCAGTCATCGAAAATAAATCCACAAGTTCAAAGTCTGCGCGTTATCCTTGTCGGACTGCGGTGAAAATAAAATGGCGAGGCGATAATTTGCCTGCCGTTTTGCTGTGTTCCCGCTCAAATCTCATTCTTACCAGCAGGTAAGAAAGACATTAGCATCATCAATTGAACGCCTTAGTTATTTGGGTCATGGATTCGACCCCGCCGGGTCGCTTTGGAATGTGGGACTTCGGGTAGTGTTTTTATTGAGATCGCACTTCGCCTTGTCTTCTCTCTTGCCAATATGTGCGCTATGATGAAAGGACTGAGAAGAGGTCTGTCGTGAATAATCTGTATCACTGAACCCGTTGCAGACGTTATTTTCGCGGCTATCGCCGGTTGTAGTCGCCTCGTCGGGCTGGCAACAAGGGGGTGATGTAGAGGGCCCCTGAACGAGGATTACTAGGAGCTGTAGTAAACGCTCATAGTAACTGCGCACACATGCGCTCTCCCTGTGTCACTCGCGTTCCAAATAGAGAATGTGTCCTAATTTCGAGAGAGACGATTGGTTATGTGGGCGGGGTTTGCAGCTGTGACGCGTCTTTGTTCGTGTGCACATGGGCGATGACTGCGGTTCCAAAATCGTCCTCAACATGCAAAAACTATCTGAATTTGGCGACTTAATGTCGTAGAAAAATAAATTTATATCTAAGAAAAGTGACCTGCACGCCTCAGTTGTCTTGCACGCACTGTATATTCGCAGCATAGTAGAAAGTATGTCGGAACCTCTTTCCTGCAAAGGTTGTAATGTAATGAATAAACAATAAGTCTGACACTTGACCCTTCCTTGGCCAATCAACTCCGAGCTTGGGAAACCTCGACCAATGAGAGGAGGAAAATGTGCGATGGTTATGCTCATTCACCTTTTTTAGCTGCAGAGTAGATTTCGACAGATAGCTTGGAGTTTAGAAGAGAAAGAAGATGGGATAGTCTCTTTGGAAGGCAAGAATGTGAATATTTTGCAGGTAAATGGCCATCTAGTTTACTATTCTTGTTGCTTAATGTGTCTTATATTCTTAAACCTTCGTAAAATGTCGATCTATAGGCTGTTATACGGGTTTTTTGACCTCGAACTGACTGGTTGTAACTGCGGCGATGGCGTTGTGCGGTCGGCGCTATTTTTAGCCTGCGTTTCCCTCTGCCAGTGCGTGTGTAGATGTGTAAAACTAGCGTACTCGCTCAGTCGTGTGTGATGGCGGATGCGAATGGTGGCCGTGGTGATATTGCGCAAATCAGCTTTGGAATTCCGTTTATTTCTTCGCAAGATAGGTAGCCGCTTTTACAGAGTGTTTTGTAAAATTACAGTGTCTGTATTTACTTTGACCCGCGATTCGCGTAGTTCGCTGTTTTCACGATCTTCGATTGTCTGCCCCTTGCAAACTGCTTCGAAACTCAACATTCCTTCTCCGTGCGTACGTCAGCCCCGGTCATCTGCAAGAATCACAGATGAGCCCGTGCATTTACAGGGGCTGATGAGAATCTGTAACATGTGCTGGCAAGGATCAGTTGCATTTACTTAGGTATATCATTTCTTTCTCGGAAGGAGGATATATCGGGGTTTTCAGATCCTTATGAGCCCGTGCATTTACAGGGGCTGATGAGAATCTGTAACATGTGCTGGCAAGGATCAGTTGCATTTACTTAGGTATATCATTTCTTTCTCGGAAGGAGGATATATCGGGGTTTTGCATATGATTGGACTGGCAAGAGTTGACACGTTCAGTAAATTTAACAAACCTCTTGGTTTAACCGCCAGACAGCACATATGTTGGTTTACACTAAGTTTTGGGCGTGTGGTCAACGTGTGTATCAGAGTGTGGTTGTGTGCGTCACTGTATGTGCATGTGTGTGTTCTGTGTATGTGTTCTCCAATTTTTTTTCTCCAGCACAGTTTATACTGTGCACAACTAACTTGTAAACTGTACTGTGTCAAAAGTTGGATCCAGTGACCTCTTTATCCCTGTAAGCCATGTACAATAATATAGAAGATGGATTGACGACAATAGTTAAAGGGTGGTGCCATAGTGGCTTGGTGCCTCAAGATGCCAAGTGATAGGCACCACCCTTGAAAGTTGCTGGTTGGCCTAGTTCCTCAATTGGTAGTGATATGTAGTGATGTAGACTTCAGAGTTTAAGCCCATTGCATCCTTAGGCCGATTTTTAAAAAGATGCTTATTGTCCTATGAAGGCAACATTACAGATTAGGAGATCTAGATCAACCATTTAAGTTCAAGGGTAGTGTCAGGATCAACTATCATAGTCAAATTTATTTCTGGCAATAGTGTATCAATCAGGATGAAAAGGGTTTGAATTCCATTCAAGGGTGCAACATGCTAATGGTAATCTGACATGAAGAAAATGAATGAAGAAAATTGTGCGTATAATTACACACATGTGGCACTGTGCGGGCATTTCTGTTTCATAATGTAAGGCACTGTGCATGAACTCGGGGGTCAGCTGCATGAGTAAACATAAATTCTATGCAAGCCACTAAGCAGGCTGCTCTGCGATATAAGTGTACCTTGCGTTGGGGCATGTGCAGGATTATGGCAGAGCACTCTACTTGGTGGCGTATGCAGCATTCAAGGTCACTCATGAACCTGATGCCAGGTCTTCCATTGTTCCATAACGAGTGAGCTGGGTTAGTTTTTATGCGTTTGGTTGTGTTGCAGACATGCCTCGACGAAGTGACAGCCGAAGTCGGCGTGGTCGCTCCAACAGTTCTTCACCCACTGGCCAGCGCCCGCCCAAATCCCGACGGAAAAATCCAGCAGGAGATTCTGAGGCAGTGGAGGGGGCATCGTCACCCAAAAACCATGATGAAGATGAGCAGAAACCTGAGATTGCAGAAGCTGATTCCGGAAAAAAATCATCCCAGCCCAGACAGCCAAACCGTGATCCTGACAGGAGGGGAATTGGTGTGACAACAACCACGAGGGGAGGTAGGACCATTCGCCAGCCAAAGCGCACCAGTTCCCCAGCATTTGAGACCAAGCCTGATGCATCGGCTTCACAGCCGAAGCAGAAAATGATGATGGCTCCATCACCTCTAACATCACAGTCCTTACAGCAACAGCAGCTGCAACAGCAGCAACGTGAGCAGCAGATGAAACAAGAGCAAGAAATGCAACAGCAACGACAGATTCAGCATCAGCAGATACAGCAATCCCACCAGCAAATGCAACAGTCGCATCAGCAGATACAATCACATCAGCAGATACCAGCCTCACAGCATCAGCAGATGACAACGTCACAACATCAGCAGGTACCAATGTCACAGCACCTGCAGATGCAACCATCACATCAGCAGTCTCATCAGCAGATGCAGCAACAACAGTCACAGCAACAACAACAGTTTCACCAATCACAGTCCATGCAGCAAGCCCCGGTGTCACAGTCACACAGTCAGCAAATGCATCAGCCACATCAGGATGCGCAGTCAGTACACAGGGATCAGCCACAGCTTTCACATCACATTCTTCAGCAGCAGCTCCAGCAGTCCAGACAAACACCCACCAGCTCTCAGTCGCACGCCCCAGGTCCGCTTCCCAGCCCTCTCCTTCACTCGCCACCATCCGGTGCAGACCACGTCAAGCCTAGTGTGTCCACCCCTACAGCCCAGCTGACATCAGAAAACAGTTTTGAGGGGGCATGGACTGGTGACACGACGCCACGAGCCATCGCTAAGCCGCCCAAAAAACGCAAAGCCACTATGGACATGGGGTCAGCTGGGCCAGCTGCTTCTCCAACCTTGCCAGTTCAACCACCAGCCAAACGCGTGATGGTGGACTTGAAGGAGTGGAAAAACCACAGGGTTTTGGCACGAAGAGGCCACATATTTCATCCTGGTGTGATCAAAGGCAACAAGAACAACCAGCACCTTAGCATTGAATTCGACGACGACAAAAGTCTGGTTAGTTATGAAAATGTCTTTGAAGCTTGTAACATAATCAGTGACACTTGTCCTATGTCTGTCATGATCAAAACAGGCTCTGCAGTTTGCATCCGCCTCAACACAGATGACAACTGTTTTTACGATGGCATTGTTCTGGAGAGGAGGCCCACACAAGGTGGGACTTTGTACAGAGTGAAACTGGACACAAATTTGGGGGAGGAACGTTGGGTGTCGCGTGTCAACATCCGTTTGTTGCAGCCACCCTGGTATGAAGACCTTGAGGAGCAAGGTGAGGCTGAGCCTCCCCAGGTACCCCCCATGAACCCTCCCATTGAACGACCTGTCTCATCTAGTGCCGGATCTTTTGACCACATTGAGTCGTCAGAAGATGAAATGCTTGCAGTGGGGAACATCAGCTTCGATTCCTCTGGCATGAGCACTCCAAGGTCAGGCAGCGCGACGCCTGGGTCAGGGTCAAGGTCACACAATGGCCAAGACAGGTCAAAGCAGCCGTTTAAAAAGAGAGATGCCAGCAGTAGTAGGAGCCGTAGTGCCCAGTCCACAGAAAGCAGCCGGTCAAGCACTCCGCGATCCCCAACCATGAACATGAGGTACAAGAAGGGTGATGTTGTCTCCACCCCTAATGGCATCAGAAAGAAGTTCAATGGCAAGCAGTGGCGCCGTCTGTGCTCCAAAGAAGGATGCACAAAGGAGTCACAGAGGCGTGGGTTTTGTTCCAGACATCTCTCCTTGAAGGGGAAGAGCTTGAGGCAAGCTCCATCATTCCCTGGCTGCAGGAAAGGTGAAATAAAAGAAGGACAGATCGAGTGGGCAACAGACTCGAGAGAGGCCGAGTATGACCCTGAAAGGTCCCACGCATCGCGGTTTGAAATGGACGAAACAGATGCAGCTCACATGCTTGTTTCTCTGGGAAATTCTCGATCAACCACACCAGCCTTCTCCCCCACCCCATCCCATCCCCAGACACCACTGTCTCCAAGAATTGGACAAGTGCAGTCCCCTACAGTTCCTTACGGAGCAAGAGCGACCTCCTTCACCCCTATCTCCCCCCACACAAGCCCGCAGATTCCACAAGGGTTTATTACTTCTCCACAAAAGAGCTGGGGCTCTGCTCCCTCCAAGTCTAGCAGCTCTTCTTCGGACCACGTTTCTCCCATCACTCCCCGATTCTCATCAGTGTCTGGCTTGCCAGCGTTCCAGTCAGGCCAGATTGTGGCGAACCCTCTTGCGAACAAACCACGCAGCATCTCCCTCTCTAAACAGGACTCTGGGCGCAGTGAGGACTCTGGCATTGATGTTCACACGCCCAAGACGCCAATGGCAAAGGTCGTCAGCCCTGGCAGCATGTTTGGTGGAGGAATGCAGAGTAACACGATCATAGCAGCCAACATGCAGCAGCGGCTTTCCACACCAGCTGAGCACTCTGCCATAGTCAAGCAGCTTCAATCTCATGGAATGGTGGAGCAGGATCGTCAGACCATAATTGAGCAAACCTCAGCCTACATTGCCGCACCCAACAGACAGCGACAGCTGGAGCGCACCCAGTCCTTCCCTCCACCACGTGAGCCAGATCTCAGACAGGAACCTGCCGGACATTATGTGTCAAGGTTACCAAATAATGGTAGAATGATCGGAGCTGAGCAGACTGATCCTGCCACAAGCCATGCCATACTGGCACGATCTCGCAGCCATGACTACCCAGATATCCCCGGTGGGTACATCCGTAAAGAAGCCTCTGTTTCTGCTGCACCCACAGTGACGGAAGCCAAGCCTCATCCTGGAGATGATGCAGGTCACTACCGACAGGCCGAGGTTGCTGTAGCGTTGCGGAGTCAGGCGATGGAAGTGGGGGAGCTGGAGAATGGTCACCATGACGCAAGGTTGTTGCGTGTGGAGGATACTCGCCACCCAGACAGCGCAGCTTGCAGTAAGTACCATAACTTTAACCGGGCATAACACGCATTGTTTTTATTTATTCAGCCCTAACATGTTACAACAAGACGACCATGGTGGTTCAAGGGTGGTGCTAGGCACCAAGCTATTCTGGCAGCACACTTTAACTGTCAGTTGATCTGTCGCCTGAACCCTAAGTGAAATGTAGTCTTCAGAGGGAAAGTAACCAGATTTGTGAAATTTTAGGTCTTGCTCAATACATTTATTTTTTGTTGTTGTTAGTTCTCTGAAGCCATTGACTGTAGGGAGTTTGCGCTTAATAAATATTATTATTATGACTGATAAGGGAGGGGTTAGATCTATTTATCCAAATGGCATGCACCATCTAAGATTCTCATGAGCCCATACTTTGGTCTCTTCCCAGACTTAAAGACTGACCATTCCATACCCTAGTGCAGATCTGCATCTTGAACAGTAGTGTAAACTGTAACTGAAATTTAAAATTTGTGATGCACAAAGCAAGGCCGGAAGATGCACATTGCCACTTAGCTAGATCTATATTTTTCAGCTGAGCATCTTCAAGTGCATGAAGCATGTAGTGCAGGGCTCATGAGAATCCATGCCTCTTGCTGGCAGCGATCAGCCACTACATCCTCTTACACTTACATGGGAGGTCGTCTGGTTTCAGTCTTTGACAGTTCTCCAGCTTTAAATGTTGTATTTCACTGCTGGTGTTACTGCTGTTGTTGGCTACTCCACCCATACATGTATAGGTACTGACATTGTACAGGGTGTTCTGATCGATAGGCTTTACAGATTTATCCTTGAGAACTTCCAGGCTGTGGAGCACAGAAAAGTACGGGACATCCTGACTAGTAAGAGATAGATTCTCATGAGCTCCTGCTGCCACAGGCAGCAGGGGCTCATGAGAATCTGTGTCTCTTACTGTTGTTGTAGGTCGCACTTGCTGCTGAGTATGATTGTGAACAGGCTCTAAAGGTCGAACTTTTATAAAATTCTCAAGCTGAGAAGCAGAAATAACTTTGAACCCTCCCAACTTGCAATCTGCATAGATTCATGAACAGGCTCATGAGAATCTAAACCTCTTGCTGATCAATAAGCTTAGTTTCTTTGATGTGCTGGCGGCAAGGGTATGATTCCACTGTCTCCAGACTAAAATAGTATCAGTTGTAGATGACGTCAACATTTGCAGCCGATAAGGCAGCCGATAAGGCCAGCGGAGAGAGCTTTATCAACCTTGCAGGGTTGTTTTGAACGATGTGATCATGTGATGATGGTTGAAAGCACATGATGGGAGTTTAATTAATTAACGGCTATGCTTTTATTGTAACATGAACTTCTGAATCTGACATTTGCTGTACAAAATTGTGTCTACCGTAAAGCCTTTCAGCACCATGAAATTGAGAGAGCAGTGATGTAAAATTGTAATTTAAATGTATTTGTAGTTTGCAGGCACATTTAAAGTACAGGTCAGCGTCCATTGATTTAGTATACCAGTTTACCACCGCTTAAAACATACTGCACCAAGTTCTCTGAATCCCCTAGAGATGATGGGTGAACAAAAAGTCCTCAGGCAGAGACATAAGCCTTAGCTGGCCCTTGCATAGCCATGTGTGGGCCAGGTAAGGCTGATGTCTGCCTGAGGACCTTTTGCTCATTAATTAGGTGGTTTGACTTCAGAAACTGTATAATAACTTGATTGGGAATAATGTGATTATACTTTATCATGGCACCAGGGTACCGCGATACACTGAGGCTGACCTGTATAAATGTGTCTCACTTTTGTAACCCTTTTAGCCCCAGATCCCTACAGCAGGAGATGGCTTGACCATGATAATTCAAGGGTAGTGCCAGATTAGTTTGGCGCCTGAAGGCGCCAAGGTAATCTGGCACTACCCTTGAATTGTCATGGTCAAGCCATCTCCTGCAACTGGTACATAGTCGTTAGGCAACACCTCCAAAATTTGAGAAATGGGACCTTGGGGCTGAAAGGGTTAAGCATAAGGCACACCTACAATAAGTTTGTACTGATTATTTGGATTAGCGCAAAATGGTGCGTAGTGAAGAAATGTGATGGCAGTACTTTGGTATACTTCTTAAAGAGGCAAAGATTCTTAATGTCCTAAAACTCTGCTGCCTGCAGGGGCTTATCCTCAGACTGTGGGAAATGTCTGCGTTAAGTGAGCAACTCATATGATTGGCTGTTTCTTCTTGTTTTCCACATTAAGTGAGCAATTGATGTGATTGGCTGTTTTCTTCTTGTTTTCCATATTAAGTGAGCAATTGATGTGATTGGCTGTTTTTTTGTTTTTTTTTCTTGTTTTCCACATTAAGTGAGCAATTGATGTGATTGGCTGTTTTCTTCTTGTTTTCCACATTAAGTGAGCAATTGATGTATTTGGCTGTGTTCTTCACTTCTTGTTTTTGCATTCAAACTACAGTGGAGTTTCTATTCATTTCCTGTGACCTAGAACTGCAGCAGGGATTTGTCACATTCTCACTCTCACCCCTCCCTGACCCAGGTAACCAACCACCTAACCTAGCCATGATAATACAGCCGAGCTATGCAAACAACCACCCCAACACCCCATCCAAGTTCACCTTTTCAGGAAAAATTGTGTACCAATAGAAACTCATTACTTACAATAAATCAAAATAATTGTCAGCAACTTTGGTGTTAATGTATTGTGTGCTGGTCTGTGATTTTGGACTTTATGGCTTAAGCCGTAAAGTCCAAAATCACAGACTGGCACACTCCTCTTGTAAAAGTGCCCTGCATTGTATTTAACGAAGTGTCCAAGTTAGTTCCCCACCACCCTGCCCCCCCCTGGGGGACTTGGGTGGGGTTAGGTATTTTTTAGTTCCCAGGGTCACCCTGGTCAGCCCCACAGGGTGGGCTTTTCTCTCTCTATTCTGGGGCATGTGTTTCTGTCTACCCTTTGTCCATTCACCTGTATTTGCCTTTTTAAAACTCTCCCTACTGTCTGCACTGCCTGTAGCTCTTGATATTGGATGTGTGTTGCTAAATGGTCTTAGCTTTATTTAGGCCCCATGTGTTAGGTTTATTTAACGTATTTGACTGGCTGGCGACATACATTCAATGTTCTGTTTATTTTATTTATTTATTTATTTTTTTCACAAGCAGTGCAGGCACGTCCTGAGAAAGCCTTGTTGCTGTCGGGACGTTAAGCAATGTACAATCAATCAATCAACCACCCTGCCCCCACTCCCCCACCCCCAACCCCCCCCCCCCTCTCCACACACACACACACACACACACACACACACACACACACACACACACACACACACACACACACACAAGCACTTTTCCTTCCATCTTTCCTTCTATGCTCTTTCCTGGCCGCTGTGTCAGTGTTTGTAAACAGAGTGGGTGCACCGGTCGTTGGCATGCTCTGCCTGCTTTGTGTGCACATACCTACTGGGAGGAGAGAGAAAAAAATCTATATTGCGTCCCTACAACCTTCATGCAGTTATGCGCATGTTGGGCTGTACAAGTCCTGTTTTTTTCAGTCACAAGCCCCGATAATTTCCTCAGATTAACCAAAAATAAGATTTTCCTGATCCCCTGCTGTCATCCGACAAAATGATACAATCTTGTGCAAGTGGCAGATTGTTTTGAGTCCCTGCAGCCTGAGGAACAGATATGGGGCAATCTTCACAAGTGAGAGGCAGATTTTCATGGGTCTTTGCAGCTGCAGCAGGGGCACACGAAAATCTCCCTTTTCAGAGGGAGAGTTTTCTTAGGACTAATGGACAGAATGATTTTACTGTGTCTTGCACAGGGAATCAGAGCAACTGATTCTTTGGTGCATGAAAGGGAAATCAATCCGATAAGCCCACAGCGCAAAAACACTCAAGTGTTTTTGTCTGCCTATAGACGTCACCGGAAGAATTGCACACTTTTGTTTTGATTCTGAGTTGTTTACAAGATCAGCAGGTTAAGTCTGTCTGAAACAGTGTTTTCTTTGATGATGATGTCAGTCTTTAGCCTTGAGCGTCATGTGCAGAAAATCAAAATAAAGCAGGAAAGGTTATTTTTTTTATGTCGTAAGTTTGAGTTTTTTTTGTTTTTTTTTATCCTGCATGCACAAAAAACTCGAAAAACAAGGGCTGAGAAATTGTTTGAGCTAAAAAATTATGAGATAAACTTGTTTTAGACGCGAAGCAGGAAGGTTGTTCGGGTGAAATATGCAATGTTCATGTGCACAGATTTGCAGGCCATGTTGTTATGAAGACAGGTATGATATACTGGTTTCCTGTTTATTAACTTAAACTCCCAGAACTAATGACTTCCGTTCTGTAGAATGGAAATCTTTTTGTTCATGGAGTTTAGGAGTTGAGTGTTCTTTGTACCGTTGTAAAATGGAATTCTGTCTCATAGTTATTTAATATTTGTGTGCTTTTTCTAAAACTTTTTAATAACTTTTTTTTTTTACAATAGGATTGTGAACTAGTTTGGTCACATGATTAACCCTATGCATGTTGTTAGCAGTTTGTCGCGACAATTCTTGCAGGAATCATCATTACTGGAACTACTACCAACAGCCAAAGGGTTAATGTAAATCTTATTGCTTATTGTAAGAACCCTTTAATCAGTTTAGATCATGTGCGAAAGTGTATGATTGAAATTTGAATTGATGCTAAACTCATCATGCTAGAGGCAATGTTGGGTCGTTCTCTTAAAACTTAAGCCGCTTCATCCTGATACTACTTGAAATCAGTTTGACTATGATAGTTCAAGGGTGGCGCCAGGATAGCTTGGCGCCTCAGGCGCCAAGCTATCCTGACGCCACCCTTGAACTAAAATGGTTGATCTATCTTCTGTTGTTTTAATCTGTAATGCAGCTTTGATAGGATGATAAGCAAATTTTAAACAGCCCCAGGATGTGATGGGTTAGGCCGTTCAGTCTAAGTCCACACAGTGACCTATAATCTTTATTTTTTGGAAATTGTATTATTACCGAACTATAATTGACATTCAATCAGCACAAAATAATTGCATAGCAAGGCACCTCTGTACAGTCAACAGAGTACAGACCTTCATGAACAGTTGCCTTAGAAGAATTTTGAAAATCCACTGGCCAGAGAAGATCAGCAACGTCAGACTCTGGGAGAGAACAGAGCAGATAACAGCAGAGAATGAAATTGGGCGAAGAAGATGGGGATGGATCGGTCACAGTCTGAGAAAGCCAGCTTCCAGTATCACTAGGCAGGCATTGTCATGGAACCCCCAGGGAAAGAGGAAAAGGGGTAGGCCGAGAAACTCCTGGCGTCGAGACCTCCAAGCAGACATCAAGAGACTGGGAACCACCTGGAGTAGAATCGAAGGAGAAGCACAGGACAGGAGTTGCTGGAGGTCTCTCGTCGACGGCCTATACCCGGGTAGGGGTGACAGGCGTAAGTAAGTAAGTAAGGCACCTCTGTAATGTAATATGGTATACTGTAACTATGTTTGGATTGCGTACTATGTTTGGATTGGAGACTGGGATTCTAAACAGCGCCACACATGCCTACAGTAACTCTACCTGTATGGGCTTGTCAGTGTCACATCTAATTTTAGGAAGGTAGGTTGTACCACACAAATTCACACCTTGTAGCAAAAACTACACATCTGCAAGAGGCATAGATCCTCATGAGCCCCTGCCAGCTTGTGGGATTCATGAGAATCTATGCATCTCTTGCTGGGAAATGTGTTCATTCCATTCATTTTCTTTGGTGTTTTTTGTTGAGTAGGTTGAGAGGGATATCAGTCTGTGAAAGAAATGAAGGCTAGCTTATGTTGTGACACTGACAGCACATGTCACAATCACAAAATGACGTCACAAACCTACTAAATAGCCCTGGGCCTGCATATAAAGCATTGGTATGGGGTTGCCCAGAACTGTTTTGAACTCTAATGTTTATGTTGCATTCTTCACTATCGCTGTACCCCTGTCAACCCTCCACTTGAAACTATCCCCTTCAATGCTTCATTGGTCATTGTACGTTTACAAGTAACAGGATGCTTTTGGCCTGGAAACTAGCAGCCAGTAAATGTGCTGGTCTGTGATTTTGGACCTTAAGGCACCCAGCAATAAGGTCCAAAATCACAGACCATCACATTGTATAATATATAAGGAATTATTTACAAAGAAATGTTATGAGTGAGGTTACAAAGGGATGTTATAAGTGAGAGATAATTTGCTTGTACTACTACTGAGTTGTAGGTGTATCTTCAAAGCAGCCATACATGCAGTTAAAATGTGATCTGTTGTGTGTCATTATCTGGAAGTACTCCTAGTACTAGTAGCTATTTAGTCAGGGTAGGGTGTACATTAACCTCAGTTGACCTCACTTTTATTAGGAGGCATTTGACATTTTGTTGTTGTTCCAGGATTAGAACAAATGGGTGTTGTACACAAATGGAGGCTCAACTCCTGCTTTTTTCAAATAATGGCTCGACCACGATGGTTGAGGATGATTGATTAGCTGAAGGGACCATGATATTTCAAAGGTAGTGCCTGGTTAGCTTGGTGCCTGAGGCACCAAGCTGATCAGACAATACCCTTGAACTGCACTGTATCATGGTGTGTCCACCTTTGAAGCTGACACTAGATTTTAATCACTTAGTATTGTAGAGAGAAGTCAGTCTGGTCTTTCACTGTTTGTGCCCAAAGCAAAACAGTTTGTTTTTAATTGCTATTGTTTGTTTCGCTCTTAGAGCACTGTGCAGAAACTATAAATAACTGATAGTTCTGATACTGCATGTTTTAATCTCTGTGATTTTATCTCTATTACCAGTCTCAGTCTCATTCCTTTTACCAGGAAGGTCATCAGGATGACGTGAGGAACGCAGTGAGAGATTTTAAAAAAAATTGAAAATTATAAGACTTGCTGAAATTGTGCGCAGATGTTTCTCTCAGTGGCCTATGACAAGTACTTCAGCTGTAATGTTTGTTGTTGCGTGCATCACGCATACACAAAAAGTAATGGTATCGCGGTTAGGGCATCTACCTGGCTGTTCTCTGTGCTTTAGATGATAATAAGTGGACCCAAAAATGTTCTCAAGTGGATTTTTTTCTTTCTTTTTATGATCAGCTGAACTGGTATACAGCCCAGGTAAAACTAATTCTTTAAAATGCAATATCAAAGGAAGCTAGGTCTGGCTTTGGGAGGCCTTTTTTTGTTAGATTGAAGTTGCCCCCTCCCCCAGGTAACTGATTCACCCCCTGTAACAGTAACAAGCTTCTAGTCTTCTGACGCTGATGTTAACCCTTTTAGCCCCAAGGTCCAATTTCTCAAATTTTGGAGGTGTTGCCTAACGATTATGTACCACTGATGCAGGAGATGGCTTGACCATGATAATTCAAGGGTAATGCCAGATTAGCTTGGCGCCTTCAGGCGCCAAGCTAATCTGGCACTACCCTTGAATTATCATGGTCAGGCCATCTCCTGCTGTAGGGATCCGGGGCTAAAAGGGTTAACTATGTGTGAACAAGGTCGTCAAGTAGTACATGTAGTATGTCAGTAATACTGTCTCCAACAGATCTGTTTTCTTAAAATCATTCATATATGAAAACCATTTTCTCTGCAAGAGGTATAGACTCTCATGGTTCGCGGGGGAGATTCCAGGGACTCATGAGAACCTATACTAACGTACTTCCTGTGCTTCATGCTGGCCGGCAGAGATGGACTCCTCTTGCATCCTCGTATTGAGAGCACTAGTACTATCATACCGCGTTTAACCTGGCACTGTAAAACGGAAGTGGTATTTAACAAATTTGCATCAGCATGAGGCATAGGTTCTCGTGTATCCCTGAAGCCTGCAGGGGCTCGTGACCTTGAGAATCTGTGCCTCTTGCTCGCAGAGTTCGGGTCCTCCTAAGCGTACGAGCTGTACAACTGAACTGGTATTACTGTACTTCAGGCGTGCGCCTTGGGGCCTCCAGAAGAACCTCATTTCCTTTGGCACACACACACCGCCACGCATTGGAGGAGACTACCCATTCAGCAAAAGACCTTTGGGCTGACATCGGTCGCTGTTGGCCCGCGCACATTTGTGCGCGGGCCAACAGCGGCCGACGTCGGCCCCAAAAACCTCTTGCTGCAAGGGTGGACTTTTAAGCTAACTGAGACGGCATTCCATCTGCTTGTGCCACAGATTCTTGTGATATGATAGAATCCAACCTAATTTACCATCTAGGCATGGTATGTCTATATAAGCCAGCAATAAGATCATCAGGTCAAGGGTGCTGCATAGACATCTCAGAACATAGTTCATCGAGGGTCCTCATGGAATCCACCTCAGCTGAAAGATCCTCATGCGTCCCCGCTGCTAGCAGCCGGTGCCCCTGAAGGTCTGTGTCTGATTGGACCTGGCCTCACTATGGGTAGACAGAACATTGTTTGTACAACAACAAAATTCATTCAAAGACAGTTCATGTGGAAAGGTGCAAATTATGGTTGGCGGATGAAGATCTGTTCATTCTGCCTCCAAGCGCGTGCCCCATGAATATCAATGTACAACTGAATACTCTTAGTTTGAGGAGGTCATCTGTGATTAAACATAGAGACGCTATTGAAGTTTGAATACCCAATGACCTCGTCTGCCTGGTGGAGAAATACTATTTCCAAAGACTGTTTGCAAGAAGCATAGATTCTCATAAGCCCCCGCCCCGCAATCGTGCAGTATGATATATGCCTATTTGATATGGGTGGCGTTCACGTGGAGGGTAAATGGGGGAGGGGAGGGGGTGGTGGAGGAGGAGGGGGGGGGGGGCGGGCATGTGTGTCTGTGATGTAGTGTTCAGCGCAATAGGGTCAGGCCATCGATTTCTGTGTACGAGGCAAGTTGTATGTGTGGTATGAAAATTGCCACCACAACCGAGACTAAGTTTTCATCTTTTCTTGTGAAAGGGCGGGGGTTTAAATTGTACTGTACAGTTTCTTACAGGTTACCCTCCTTTTTTCCCCCCAGGGAATGAGGGAGATAACCAACCTTACAGTTCTGGTGGATTTTCTAATTTCCATATTTCATTTGGTAAATGTTGGTATGCAGTGCACAATGCATACGTTTTAGAAAGGAAATTGTGTCGTGTTTGTGTCCTGTTTGGTAATGCAGAATTGATTTAAGCTGGTTGATAGATGTGAACTACATATTTTCTTTACATTCAGTTTTGTTGTGTTCTGGTTTGTAAGTTTTGACCTTATTGATCTAGGCTTTAACCCCATCCTGTTTTTGAAATCTCTGTTCATTAACTGATGAAAGGCCAAAGCCATCAGAGGATCATGAATACAAATTGGTCTCAGCAAGAGACAGCTATAGATCCTCATGAGCCCCCATGACTGCGGGGGCTCAAGAGGATCTATGTCTCTTGCAGGTGGATGGTGATCATGAAGGGGTTAAAATCCAAAATCACAGTCTAGCACACTTGTTCAATGGTATGGAAGTAGGTGGTGTAACTCGTATCATTTGGAATACACCAGTGTGTGAAATAAGTTTGACTAAAATAGTTCAAGGGTGGTGCCAGAATAGCTTGGCGCCTCTAGGCGCTAAGCTATTCTGGCACCACCCTTGAACTAAAGCCATTGGACTATATCCTTGTAAGTACTATCATGTAGCTTGCATATATGGCAGTGTACAAATGTGAAGTTTTAGCCTCAGTGTGATATGGTTTAATGCACATGTATGATTCATGCACATAATGTAATGTGAATGGTACACACATCAGTTTCCAGAAGTTTATGAATCAGCTTGCATAAATGATCCCATCTTAGTGGTAATCAGTTCATCTAATGCATGTTAGGAACAGTACAAAGTCTATTTGCATTTTGTCCGTGTGTCACACAACAAATGTCAGACACGGAACAACATGATGAGTTGAAGTAAAAACTTACATTTAGTGCTATTTTATGATAATTTATGGTGATAATTTATTGGGATATTTGTGCTGTGCATGTAAACTGCCCTCTGTCATTGACAACGATACATGTTTTGATTATAATACAGTTGGACATGTGTAGTGGGCTTTGATTTTGGGAAAACACTGATGATAATAATAATAATAAAGAGGATTTATGAGGCGCCTATACATGGTAAATAAATTGTGTTGTACCGTTTTTTCTAAGCGTGTTTCTTTCTCCGTTGGGTACTTCTTTGCATTTCACACGCTTGGCAGTCACCTTTTTGGTCTGGATTGATGGTAATATGGTATGCTCTCATGCACACACATATTTTAAAATTTTTTTTATGATAAACAGGAACAGATCTGGAAGGGGGTTGAGGTTACAGGGGTTCTGGGGACCCCCATCCCGCCGCCCATCCCAAAAACGCTTTAAAATGCTATTCACTAGTCACTCGGCTCCTTTTGCCTCTTGTTGAAGGCCCCAAACAAAAAGTTGGAACTCACCCAACCCCCACCCACCCCTCGAGATTTAACTGATCCACCCCTGAAAAATGTATGTGTATGCACAAGCACACACGTTCATGCTCATGCGTGCACGAACATACATACACTGAACTGTTGTGAGTGTGAGAAACTTCCTCCTGTTAGGGACCACGACATACCCATAGAATAAAATGCCTATGAAAATTGACACAGGCAAAGCTCTGCCGCATCTGTTTGCTTGAACTTGTTTTCATACAATACCCTTTGATTTGACATTGACTGTGGAGTTTAAGGGAGGTCTTTGATGGAGAACAAAAAAAAAAAAAAAAAATTAAATAAAAATGAATAACCAACTAAAAGGCCGTCACCATCATAATCAAAGCTTTATGACCTAATTTGCTTGAGAAACACAGCTGTAATGTCCAGCAAGAGGCTGAGATTCTCATGGGCCTCAGAGGATCTGTGCTTTTTCCACAAGGTTGGTGTCCCCTTGGACGACTGACAAAGTGACAAGCTTGTGACAGTTATTGCCTCAGAACCTTGACAAGATATTTTTAGAATATTGTTTTATTTTAGTGTTCAGTCAGTGTACCACTAATTCTCTTGGTATTAACCCATTTGATCGCATGACCACATTTTCCAAATGTTGGAGATTGTACATGACTGGTACAGGACTGCAGGAGATGAGATGGATCAACCAAGATGATTCAGTAGTAGTGCCAGATTAGTGCCTAATGGCGCTAAGCTAGTCTGGCGCTACCCTTAAATTATCATGGTTGATCCATCTTCTCTGCAGTAATGGATTATAATATATTGCCACCGGTCAACCTCTTGCCCCAGTATGCAGGAGCCTTTAAAGTCAGACCGCATTATTTGTGATTGTGTTATTGTAGTTACAGAATTTGCATTTGTGAAGACATCATTTATAAAAGATCCCACAAGGACGCTTGGTGAGAAACGGTGTGCGGGCCCGAGGACATTTGCTCACTAGCGTCCCCGTGGGAACAAGAGACCTGTGCGTGTTGTATCAGGTACTGCAGTACACTGGCGTGCACAATGCCGAGGCTAACCTTTGGCTGTTGGTAGCAGTTTTTGTTGCAATGTTTCCCACAGGAATCGTTGCGACAGAACTGCTACCGACAGCCAAAGAGTTAACTCATTCGCGGCCAGCCGCATCCGGATGCGCGGCTTATGCCGCGCATCCGGATGCGGCTGGCCGCGAATTAGTTAATATTGGCACTTGTTTTGTTTCCATACTCTGAAACTGGTACTGACGTAACATGTTTAGTTTTGAATCTTTGCCCCCAAAATAAATAAATTAATGAATAAATTAATTGAAAAAAAAATCCCTGTGGTTCACAGATTTAACACCCCTCCCCTCCATCTCCACTTCCCTTCCCACCCATCAGGGGGTATGCTGGATTTAACTTTGCCTATCTGTCTCTGGGCATGACTGTCCTTTTTTTTTTTTTTGTCTGTGCAATATCTGTTATAAGTGTGAGCCATTGTGTTGCTGTTCAGATGGACAAACCCGTTGTTGGCGTTTGGCAGGGAGTTTTGTGTTGTGGGCGAATACTGTGTTGCTATTTGCTAGGCACCAACTGTGTTAAACCAGTTTTTGCATCGCAAAATTTAGTATTAAAAGTTTTATCAGATTCAAAATCACTTACAAAGTACAACCAGTACATTTATCCTAAGTACAACCAGTACATTTATCCATTTCAGTTTCAAACGAAATGGACCACACTTTACAATACATGTAGAATGCTCATTTAAAACAACACAAGTGGATACACGAAGCTAGGATCATAGATGAGATCTGATAGCTGAACAGTACCACGATACTTTTATTTGTTTTCGTGCTCAGAGAGCTGTGCAATCCATCACTTCTCTCCAAACGGCTCCACATAAAGTCGAAGGAAAACCTCTCGGAAACACTTCATGGAAACAATGGTCCGCAATGCACAGTGAGTTAAGTATTCGGGTCTTTTATTACGATACAGTGATCGCCTGATGGCTTCATCAGGTAGGGGGACACATGTAAATGAACCTAGCAAGAAGCATATATTCTCATGAGCCCCCGCATCCTGTGGGGGCTCAAAAGGATCTATGCCTCATGCTGAGGGCTGTTATGTGGGGAGTGCTTGCAAACCATGTTGAAAATGAAAGAAATTAGGCACGCCAGTGCACCATATTCAGTTATTACCGTAACCGGTCTGCAAACGTCAGATATGACATAAATGTCATCGATAGCGTTTGTGTACATAAATTATATTAATCGGGATGCTTAACCCCTGTGTGCATGCAGACACTGGTACTGTAGACATCACTCACGGGTGGATGCACGAGGGGTTAATGGGAATCATTAGGTGCAGCATGCTTTAACTCAGTCATTCAGCCCGACGGCCGTATTTCCCAAATTTTTGGAGGCGTCATCTAACGACTATTCACCTGTTGCAGGAGATGGGTCGACCATGATAATTCAAGGGCAGTGCCAGATTAGCTTGGCGCCAAGCTAATCTGGCCCTGCCCTTGAATTATCATGGTCGACCCATCTCCTGCTGTAGTGCGTTTGGTGAAGCATGCTTTATCAACCTTTGCCGGAGTATAGCGTGCTTGCAAAAATTGCATGCATATGTGCATACATGGAATACCCTTTACAGTGTGCAAATTTCTATTTTATATTATGCTTTTGTGCATGAGCTGTCCGCGTGTCTCACCCAGTGTCCCTATTGGATTCTCTGCAACAGGAGGCCATGGGGTGCAGCGCACGTGTTATTGTACATACTTTCCCTAAAGGGGTGGGGGGTGGTGGGTTGCGGTCCACGGGTTATTTGTAGTGCACCGGTTGTGGTGCACGGGTTACTTACAATGTGCGGGTTAGGGAGCCTTTTACATTCTACAGTAAATTATCATAATAGTAATACATCTGTAGTGAAACTAACCATTTGGCTTTCGGTAACGGTTTTAATAATAATGAGGATTTATAAGGCGCCTATACATGGTAAGATGCTCTCTTTTATTCGTGATGATTCCTGCTAAACGCAAGCAAAAATATTGATTATATTGAAAAAAGACTCAATACCATGTCAAAAGCATTTCTTAATTACAACAATGTCCGATTCTGTTCTTTCTGTAGGCCATGCATTGTAGTGGGGATAATTAAAACTACAAGCGAAACCATTCAATAATGTAAGGAATTTTATTTTATTAGAAGGGCAATAATGTTTGATTTACAGATACTAGAAGTCTGTGGTAAGGGGTCTTTCTGCTGAAGTGCAAGTTCTAGACATCCTGCAGGCTTGTGCTGCATTCTTGGTGCACACCACACTGGTTGTCTCCCTAGATTCGCGGCAGCGAATCGAGGGAAACAACCAGTGTGTAACCACACCTTTAACTCATTCTACCCCAAAACCAAAATCCTTCAATTTTGCCCCTGTCCTCTCAAGACTGCATTGCAGTGCAGGACACAGATCGACCATGATAGTTCAAGGGTGATGCCAGAATAACTTGGCGCCCGTAGGCGCCAAGCTATTCTGGCACCACCCTTGAACTATCATGGTGGATCCTTATCCTGCTGTGGTGTTTCTGGGGTAGAATGAGTTAACCAGCGGTATGATAAACAGCCAAGCATACATCTTCAGGTTTCTTCAGAAACTAGAAGTTTTTGCATCAAGGTGCTCTTAGTCTTATGCCTTCAGTAGTTGCAGACAATACGACCTGCAGGAATAAAGTTTCTGGACTGTAATTGTAGGGTGTGATGTCAGACTGGATTGAGTTAGGCACAGAAATGTATCCATGTGCTGGAATGCTCGTGCAAACACACACTCACTCACACATGCATGCACCCACGAACGCACACACACGCATGCACACTCACGCACACACACGCATGCACACTCACGCACACACACACTCATACACACACACACACACACACACACACACACACACACACACACACAAACACAGAGCTGCATTACATTAGTCACTTGACCTGCAGCGGAATGAACTAACCTCCTCCACGGCAGTCTGCAGTTTGTTTGTCTGGCAACATGATATTGCTGTGTAAGAGACAAACGACCCAGTTGCACATCAAGTAAAACCCAACACGCGATGTCACTGGCCGAGTTTCGTTTTTAAACCCGATGCATTTTCTCCTCATTTCAGTCATTGAGGTCGATTCAGGAATGCAAGAGGCGTAGATTCTCATGAGCCCCAGTTGCTGTAGGGGCTCATGAGAATCTATCCCTCTTGCAAATGGAAGGATTTGGCTGAGGGACTGTTTCCTGCTTTTAAGCATTGAATTGTGTAAGCTGCCGCAAGCCAACAGAGACAGAATCACCGTGTGCTGAAAAGCATCAATGTAAATTTATGAGCACATTTATGTATGTGCCATCTACAATATCCATATCATATGATAAAGTTGTGTAGGTGGACCTCATAAGGATCAGTGTCAGAAGGAGATTTCTGGGATATTATTTTGAGCCAGGAGGTGCAAAGAAGTTTCACACAGTACTGAGTTACAAACTGTACACCTTTCAAACTACTGCTCCAGTGAACCTCAAACCCATAATTATATTCTCTTGAGGACTTTCCGCGGGTTTTTTTTTTTTTTTTTTTTTTTTTTTTGGGGGTGGGTGGGGGGGGGGGGGGTGGGGGAGCAGTAAACGAAGAGAATTCTTTTTCGGGGGGGGGGGGGGGGGGGGGGGGGGCGACTAAAGTGATTTATTGAAAGCTTCTTTTCCACTCCCCCCCCCCCCCCCCACCCCGTTTTTCATGATAATCAGACCTGCATCCTTCCAGACTCCCAGCCTCCAACTCCCCCCCCCCCCCCCCCCCCCGCCCCCCGCCACCCCCCAACCCCCACCCCCCCCCCCCAAAAAAAAAAAAAAAAAAAAAGAGAGAAAGGCAAAGAGAAAAAACAAGGAAAATGATAAAGAAAAACAGTTCTCCTTTTAATGCACATTCTTCTTTGGAATGACGCCAAACTAATGTTTGTAAAAACTGCCTAAGTTACAGTTATGCAATACAAAAAAATGAGAGGAAACCTGAGCATTTCTATGTTTACACATTTTAAAAATATGGTATGCATATTAAATTGATTAAATTGGATTTTATTACGATGTATTAGAAGAGTAATAATGTATGCTGGTCTGTGATTTTGGACCTTACGGCAGAATGCTTTAAGGTTCAAAATCACAAACCAGCACATAAAAGTACTACATTCCTGAAAAGCTCATCAGGGTGTGACTCATCGCCAGTGAATGATTGAAAGATGAATGGGAGAGTAATGCATAACATGAATACAAAATAGATCTACAGTTTCTAAGCCCTGGGGCCAGTTGCACGAGGGAGCTTAGTCCTTCGCCAGTGACTAATCAAGGTGCTTCCGTATAGCAGAGCACCTTGCTTATAGGCTGGCGCAGGACTACGCTCATTCATGCGACTGAGCCCTGGTCTGGATCCAAGACTGCACTGGCAGTGATAATCCCACATCTATAGGCTTCTAATTACAAAATAACGATCACATGCAACATCAGCCTTTGTAAAGTGACCAGTGAAACTATTGTGCAGTCGACAAACTAACATTGTGACTTAAATTCATTTTTAATTTTTAATATTTTTGGTTAAATGGGATTAGAATTTAAATGGGCCAAACTTGTTTACTCTTAGAAGGTGCATTTTTAGAACTATGTTTTGCAAAAATTTTCTGCATTCCAGCTGGGTTGCTCCAGCATGCGCTGTTCTCAGGTTTTAAGATTTTTTAATTTTTTAGAGCAAGGCCTGTGCTCTTGTGTAGTATTTTTTACAACATTAATTGCACAGTAAATTAACAATTTCTTGAATATCTTCTATGTAAGTAAGGAACGTGTATAGCACACTGGATATTTACATGTATACAGTTTGACTATTTTGTGTGCTGGTCTATGATTTTGAATTTCTGGTGTCAGGCCAAAAGATCTATTACCATAATGATGAGCGAATAGGAATGCCAGGGCACAAATGCAGTGCTAAAATCGATAAAATTACATATGCATATCGATTTTCTAGTTAATCCGTTGGCTGTCGATAGCGCTTTTTGTCATGGTGGCTCCTGCATTTCCTTTGATCGTCAGTATAATACTGATAGTTTTCACTGTGTTGAGTCCAGTTCTGGCCATCATTCACTGTCCCTTGCCTGTGTCCATTCTCCATTCTCTCGAGTGTCCAGCCTTGAGTGGCCGCATCATTGATTACTTGTGGATGTGGTGCGAAGGTAGAATTTATTAGAAGTGTGTGGGTGTAAATGTGGTTGCCGTTGTCGTAGTAGCGGCCATTATGGTGGTACCGGTGCGTAGGAGTTACTCGTTCACACTTTCCGCCGCATTAGAGAAGGTTAGGGCTATCTGATTGGGAGACCGTGACATTTTCGAGTTATGCACCGACGCCAACAGTCTGCAAGAGGCATAGATGGTCATGGGGCCCTGCAAGCCTGCCGTGGGGGTCATGAAGATTTGTGCATCTTGATGGAATTTTTTGCATCTTTACTCTGTTGATGAGGAGGTTGTTGGGAACTTGTTCTCTAATGGATTAGTAATATTGCTGAGTGGTATGTTCTGGAAAAAACTATCTCAAGCGTGTGGACCTGTGTGTGTGTGTGTGTGTGTGTGTGTGTGTGTGTCAGTGTGTGTGTGTGTGTGTGTGCTCTGTACCACTTAATTATTTAACCCTTATCATTCAGAATACACCAGTGTGTGAAATGAGTTTGACTAAAACAGTTCAAGGGTAGTGCCAGGATAGCTTGGCGCCTCTAGGCGCCAAGCTATTCTGGCACCACCCTTGAACTAAAGCCATTGGTCTAAATCCTTATCTGTAAGTACCACAATGTAGCTTGCATATACATGGCAGGGTACAAATGTGAAGCTTTTAGCCTCCGTATGATACGGGTTAACTGCTTCACAGACTGTGGACACAAAATTGTACTTTTGAAAGCAGGGTAAATTCAACAGGGAATAATGCCATCAATCCAAGGAACACAGAGATAGGGTCAGCAAGCGGCAAAGAGCCTCATGAACCCCCACAGCTGCAGGGGCTCATGACGCTCTTTGCCTCTTTCTGTTGGTTTGTGTCCACATGTTCCTGTAGTGAAGGGGTTAAGACTTTATTTAGCTGAGAGGTGACCCCTGACGAATATGCACAGGCAGTGTCAGTGCCAAGCTAATCTTGGTACTGTTCTTCAACTGTCATGGTCCATCCATCTCACTGTAGTTTGTCAGAACTTTGCGACTTATTGCGACCTGCGCCAGGGAGTGAAAGGTTCATTGTTCACAATATGCCCTTTATACAGTAATCTAAGTGAAGGGTTCATTGTTCACAATATGTCCTTTATACATAATCTAAGTGAAGGGTTCATTGTTCACAGTATGTCCTTTATACATAATCTACGTTTGTCTTATGATAATGCTGGACAAAAGGGCTAACATACATTTTGAAGTTTGACCTGGCAGAGTGAGGAACTTTTCTGCTCTTTTTCTCCATTGCACAAAGGAGAGTTCCTTTAACCTTTATCATTCGGAAAACACCAGTGTGTGAAATAAGTTTGACTAAAATAGTTCAAGGGTAGTGCCAGAATAGCTTGGCGCCTGTAGGCGCCAAGCTATTCTGGCACCACCCTTGAACTAAAGCCATTGGTCTCTATCTTTATCTGTAAGTACTATACTGTAGCTTGCGTATGGCAGTGTACAAATTTGAAGCTTCAAGCCTCAGTGTGATATGGGTTAAATGCAAAGGGCAGTGGAAAACCTCTGTTACATGGCGCATGGATTGTGAAAAGAAGGGTAGAATAGTCTCAGTTGAGGCAAGACAACACTGATTTAACCCTTTGTACTGGCAAAGCAATCAAAGCCCGCCATGGAGCAGATCACTTTAAGATGCAAGATATATACATTGTGCAGGATGGACATTTACATGGCAGGAAAAAGAAAGAACAGAAACGAGATGGATTTTCCTGACAATCCCTCAACAGTGGTTTTTCATCTGCAAGTAACGTAAATTACCATCCTTAGCTGGGGCGCCAAGCTTGCTTGAAGCCCAACCCTTCAGTTTTCAGTTGTGCCGTCTGTGTTGTTTCTTTCTATTACAGTATTAGTTGGCATTAACACATTCAGCCGTGACACACCACAAGAAGATTTGGATCAGCCATGATGGTTCAAATATCAAGGGTGGTGCTAGAATAGTTTGGCGCCAAGCTATCCTGGCACCACCCTTGAACTAGCTTTGTCAAATTTTCTCTTGAACAGCCGTAACAGTATCCACTGTGCTGAAAGTGAGAGACCTCTGTGTGTATGTATAAGGTTTATTGACATCGTTTGATTTATCGCATTGAGTTCAGAGGTTGAAACTTCATAATGTAATGCAACACTGTAATGTGCCTGCTTTTTTTGTAACTACCACTTGTACACTTTGGGAGGGTCACTTTGTACACTGAGGTTTTGACTGTGAAGTAGGCAACGTACTTTGTGCAACAGCTGATCATATTATTGCCTCAGGTTAACAACCTCTGAGGTATCATAAACTGCACTCACTGACATAACTGGTAGATCGCCACGGGTGATAAAATAGTTGTGTGCCGCAGTCGGTGGAAATACATTTTGCAGAAAATAAACTCAAGTTGTGCAGCATATCACTCGCTCTCACTCAGTGACCATAACGTAACGCCATCTATGCGTGGTGTATTTTGCCATAAATATAAACACCAAATTATTGTCAGGTTATTTAGTCCGTCTGCAAGAGGCAAAGAACCTCATGAGCCCTCGCGGGTCACGAGGACTCATGAAGAGCTATGCCTCTTGCGCGAGGCATTTACTCCGGTCAGTGTTGACAGTCGTGTGCATGGTTGTTTAGCTTTCACGGTAGCCTGGACTTATACGGCCGACAGTCAGAAATTTGCGTTTTTATCAGTGCAGCGTTTCTCCTCAAGCACATCACTTTTACAAGCATGTACACCAGTGTCATATTACGGTAAACTGAAAGAAAAGAGCTGTGACACCGTCAGTTGGTTTTGCAATGGCAAGATGGTGTGATTAGTACTGTGGCAACCGCAGATTGTATGAAGTGGCATAGATGCCCTGTTTATAGGTCATACCGTTAGTGTACACATAATACTGTTTGTTTACAAATCATGTGTTTACAAATACTGTTTGTTTACATTTGTAATAAATCGGTTGTTTCAGTGTAGGATGGACATGTATGGACCTCTCTGTATGTAATAAGCTTTACTGATGTTTGTGTGGTTTAGAACAAGACTCACTCTCTTTTCTCTCACTTCCTCTTTTCTGGCCGTATCTCGGGCAACTGGGGGCCCGCATACCACACGAAAATCGATAAGCCTAGCGTGTTTACATTAACCCAGATATTGCACGAACATCGGGGCTTGCAGTGCAAAGCTTGACAGGAGAGGGAAATGAATTCGCATTGAATTTCCTCTGTAGTCTTTTGTCTTCCTGTCGTGATATTTATTTACTTGGCAACCGTATTGTTTCATCGTTTCAATCCTCCAAGTTTCCGACACGTCTTCCGCAAGGTGCCCGTAGTCGTCAGCTGTGCGGATCTTTAGTTATGCGTGTTCCTTGGCCGGCTCAAATTCCATTGGTCCTGCCAGGGCGAGTCAGTTATCCACGTTATATGGCGCTGTGCCAAGTTCCATGATTTCCAGCTCAACGATTGGTCCATTACACCTCATCTTCGCAACGATTGGTTGGCGTGTTCACTCGCATGTCTACAGAGACCTTGGAGTGCACGCACTCGTCCGACAGCTGTCGGAGTTGTGATGGGAAATGTTGTATCGTAGAATAGCGCAGTTCACGTACAGACGAAATGGAGAGTGCACTGAAGTATTCGGCTTCTTCTACAGGCACACATTTTTGTAGGCCTCAGCACACACTCAGTCAGTCAGTGTTTGCTAGTTTCCACTGCAGACCTAGCTCACAATAACCGCTTCTGTGAGAGGAGCGTTGATGCTCATACACAACAGCGAGAGGCATAGATTTTCGTGAGTGCCCGCAATTTGCGGGGACTCGCGAGGATCTATGCCTCGTGCACATGACAGATTTCAGTGTTTGCTGACTGTTGCTTCTCAGCATCTCTAACTTCATTGATTGCAAACCTCAGCAGCCGGTAAAGGGCTGCTCATCAGAAATCGATCGGCATTGCAAACTCTAAGAAAGCGGAAGGGGTGCAAAGCAGTTTTCCTGCCCCATTTAGTCGGTTTTTTAATGATTTTTTTTAATTATTCAATTATTTTTTATTTATTTATTTTAATTTTATTTTATTTATTTTTATTTTATTTTTTTAATTATTATTATTATTATTTTTAATTTTTTTTGTTGGGGGGGGGGGGATTTAGCTGCCCTTGCACAATCTAAAGTTGAGGAAGCCAACTTAGCTGCATTTACTTTTAGGCGTAACTCTATGACTTTCCTGACATTGTCCTGACAGTGTGAATCCACCATGCAGCATAATTTACATTGTCCTGATTCGACACATATTTTAAAAGTGATAGATTTCAACAGATTAAGTATGGTGATTGAACTAAAATTGAAACCCCAGTCTCATGCACCTCATTGTCCACAGCTTTAGGCGTTATCATTTTGTATGTTTCTCTCATTGATGTACAGGTCAATGTTGGTATTGCGTGCACTAGTATACTGGGAAATGGCGGGATAGAAAGTGGCTTTGGCTCCCAAGTTTATATCTGATGCCGAGCATGAGGTCCTCAGAAGTTGGTCTTGGTTGTCCTGCGCACAGCCATGTGCTGCCCAGCAAAGGCTTGCATTGGCCTTAGGACGTTTTACTCACAGGATAATTTTTCTTCACAAGCTTGTAAAGGGCTCGGGGAAGCTGACATCACGCTAGTCGTGGCGGCCATCTTGAGAGGATTCGCGATAAGGCCCTCATAGGGAAATCGCTGTCAGGACAATGTCAGGAAAGTCATAACGTGCTAAGCAATAACAGCAAGTCTTGCCATCACCGTAGGAAACCGCTAACCAGAATCTGTTTTTGTTTGTTTCCTGAGGAAGGAACATGAAGAACAACGTGTTGAAACACTACTTCGCTACTATCTAAAGACTAGTCTATCCTCTTAAGATGGCGGCTGACGCGCCGACTCTGCTAGGCAATGCAGGGAACTTCCCGAGCCCTATAGACGAACCCTTTAAGTCCTGATATGTTCTAACATGATATAAATTTGACCTTGATAGTTGAAGGGTGGTGCCAGAACAGCTTGGCGCCCATGGGCTATCAAGGTCAATCTATCACAGGAACTGTAATGTCAGCTTCGTAGGACAACTCACGAATCTGAAAAATCAAACTTTGGATGTAATAGTTTAAGCAGCAAGTAATGTAAATATTGCGGTACTGTTACGCTCGCGTTTCACAGTATACTGAGCCTGACCTGTATTTTCTTCCTTGTTACAGAGACTGAGGGGGGTGAGGGGGGAGTGCACACTGTGTATCCCTGGCACTGCCTGGTTCCCTTCCTTACCAACACCACACCTGCGGCCCCACCCCCCAGCCAACAGGCACCGCCCCCTGCTGCCAGCCCTGCCCCAAAGTTTGAGCACACTTCGCCCCGGGGCAGCCAGTCTGAACGACCCACAGTCGCTGGAGACCCAGGTAAATTGGATTAAGTATTATGTAAGATTATTTTAAAAAAAATTATTGATAAACAAATATATTAACCCTCTGGATGTCGGCAGTGCTTTGTGTCATGGCGATTCATGCAGAAATCACCATGACGAAAAGCACCACAGACAGCCAAGGCTTCACTGAGTACTGGTTGCTGTACACACAAGGGGTGGTAACATTAGGGCAGTATCCCATTATTTGCTGTCCTTTCGACCACAAGTAGTCCCAATCCACGCACACTCTCATTGCATGACTAGGTGGTGAGCATAAAGTAGGATTTACAAATAGACTTTTGGACATTATTAAACCATTAGATCCTTAGGAATAAAATTATCATTATTTTTCCAAAAATGTTCTTTGAAGACTGCGTCACTGTGTGTCACAGATCGACCATGATAGTTCATGGGTGGTGTCAGAATAGCTTGGCGCCTGCAGGCGCCAAGCTATTCTGACACCACCCATGAACTATCATGGTCGATTCACATCCTCTTGTAGCATGTCAGGGCTTGATGGGTTAATCCCCTAAATGTTTTCTCTTTTTTTATCCATCTATGTTACATCCAATTGTAACGTGGGATATTAAAATAGTTGAAAATGATATGGCATTTCCTGTGGTTATAGACACTTACTTTGCTTGTAATTATTGTATAGGTAATAAGAAACTTCAGACACAACATTATTTGCTCCCTTAGCATTTGGATGTGTCTGAGGCCCATTTTGGCCATGTGGCATACATCTTTTTGTGCGGATTGTAATATATAAAGTTACAACCAACAGCCTGTATTATATATTATATGCCTTGTAGCATGAGCAAAATAATTACGACAATGTTATATGCAGATTTCTTTTACAGATCTGTGTTCTGTATTTTTTGTGTTCAAGATTAATATTACTACACTGTCTATCATGCAAAGTGTGCCTTTTTTGTTCTGTAAAAGCAAGACAGTAGTGTATTTTCCGAAGCCAGATAGGTGTGAATTTTTCCATCAATAGTTCCACTGAGGCGTGCAATGATTTGTATTAGGGCAGCTGTTGCATTGCATTGCATGTGCTATTTCCCAGCCAGCCCAACCCTCGGTGCAAGATGCATAGATTTTTATGAGTCCCTGCAGATGCAGGGGCTCATGAAAATCAATGCATCTTGCGTGCGGATATGCGCACAGTTTGCACCCTCAGATTAAGGTCGTTGAATTAAGTCTCTGGCGTTAACACTATGCAACTGCGTGTATTGATTGCAAGCAATTATGCTATTCACTGTTTAGTGTGGTTCATTCATTCGCAGGAAAAAATTTGTCAGTAGAGTTCACGCCATAGTTTGAATTACTTTAACGCAAAATAACTACATGTAATACATTTTGGCCTAGGTCATTCAATCATTGTTCAGTCAATGTGCTGTGAACTGAACTCAACACACACACTCATGTGAAATACTCACATTCGCAAAGAATGCAAGCACAGTACCATTACATAGATCTACAAGACAAACACAGGACATTCACATGGTGAAAAGGGTCAGCTCAGCTATTTTAGTTTAATGAAAGTTTGATTGGTTATATTGAAATTTTATTAAGTGGCCTGAAACCAATACCAGCATATAGGGAGAAGAAGAGCCTGTGTACCCTTATGAACGGTGACAGTTTGGAAAGGGGGAAGTCCAACACCAGAGCCCCATCGAACTTTGCATCCCAAGCACTGGTGGCAGATGCTTTTACCGCTGCACATGTAGACAAGAACAGAAGCACAGCACTCTTTCGCGTGCGCGCTCCACTTCTCTATCCCCTGCAATTACACACACACATACAGTCATGTGCATACAAAAATGCATGCATGCATTTATGTGTGCCCATGTATGTGTGTGTGTAATTGCAGGAGCAGGGATATATTATGAGCGCATTCACACACGCGCACTTTTACACCTCCTTTTTCACTTGTGTCCTCATTCACAGATTAATAGTCATTTTCTTGCTTCATTGTTAATCTGCGGTCTCTTCCTGCACCGTCATGGACACCTGTGACAATGGCTTGTTATTGCTAGGTTGTAAATGAACTCTTTCACGCTAACAAGCTGTTGCCCTAACTGTTACTTCCTTGTCTAAAGTATGCACGTATTACGGAGTTTTTGCATGACAATTAACTGAACACTGTTTTCGGACAGTCATTAGTGCAGTTAGACCTGCCTCAGCAGACGCCTTAATATGGTGGCCACTTGTCTGTAGCTGCCATAAAGATATACTTCCCCTTCACTGTTACTATATAAAGACCCTTGACCACCTCTATTGTGGCCACACATGTCCTGTCCCTTGGGTGACTATTAAATGCAGGTTTGACTAGTTAAAATTTAAGAGGGGGGTGGGGGTGGGGGGGGGGGGGAGATAAACAACAATTAAATAAAGTTGTAAATATACTGACAAGTAAAAGAAAAGCATCATCATTGGAAACACGGGACACACTGAAGTGACTGAATTGTTGTAGTTTCCGGTGATTCCAAAGATGTATTTCTTTATAGTGTTTTTTTTTGTTCGTCAGTATAAAGTTACTCTGACAGGCTTATGACAGCTTACTTAGTAAAGGGATTCACTCAGTGCTGGACAGACATGTAAATAAAAGAATTCTTTACCCCTAAGTAACATATTGCACCAGTAGACTTCCAGCTTGTGACAATGACAGGGCAAACAGTGCATGACACTATTTTTGCTCGGAATGAGGAGAGCGATTGCTATTTCAACAGGTTAGAGATTTTCTACCACTGGCAGAGTTCTGCCCATTTTTAACCCCTTCACTGCCAAGAAAAATTGGACACCACCCAACTGCAAGAGGTATAGATCCTCATGAGCCCCCGCAACTGCGGGGGCTCATGAGGATCTATGCCTCCTGCTAAAACCATTTTGTCCAAATTATTATTATTATTACTATTATTATTACTATTATTATTATTATTATTAATATTCATCTCGCACCCTCCGCTCTTCCTCTGATACACGTAAATTTTACCTTCCCAATTTCAAATGTAAAACACGTGGCTGTCGTGCGTCTCCCATCTTGGCC
>BTPG01000003.1:118571174-118761101 GCA_036245525.1 Semisulcospira habei | reverse complement strand
TTAACTCTTATCATTCGGAATACACCAGTGTGTGAAACAATTTTGACTAAAATTGTTCAAGGGTGGTGCCAGAATAGCTTGGCGCCTAGAGGCACCAAGCTATTCTGGCACAACCCTTGAACTAAAGCCGTTGGTCTATATCCTTTTCTGTAAGTACTATTTAATGTAGCTTGCATACGGCAATGTACAAATTTGAAGCTTTTAGCCTCAGCATGATATGGGTTAACCCAATTTAACCCCATGGCCGCATTTCCCAAATTTTGCAGATGTCACCAAAGACTGTACCAGTTGCAGGAGATTTATTATCTAAGATATTTAAGGAGACTGCCAGATTTGCTTGGTGCCATCAGGCGCTGAGCTAATCTGGCACCACCCTTGACCCTTGAATTATCATGGCTGATCCAGCTCCTGATGTAGTGTGTTAGAACTAAATGCATTAACACCCCCCACCCCCCCATCACCCCCTCCCCCCCTCCTTACCTTGTGCATGCAGGTACCAGTACTGTTGACAGTACTGGTGGCTGCATGTACAAGGGGGTTAATTCTTGCACTGATTTTCAGACAGTGAATATATACCCTTACCAAGGGCAATAAATCTTACAATTTATAGTGTACCAGTAGTACACGTACATGCAGCAACTAGCGACTGGAAGAACCATTTTTCTACATGGTTAGCCCCTTGACCGATACTGACGATACAGCTCAGCGGAAAAGATGCACAGCTACACGTCTTTTTCTGCGGAGTGGTATCATCAGCAGCGGCCAAGGGTTTAACCCTTATCATTCGGAATACACCAGTGTGTGAAATAAGTTTGACTACAATAGTTCAAGGGTAGTGCCAGAATAGTCTGGCACCTCTAGGCGCCAAGCTATTCTGGCACCACCCTTGAACTAAAGCCATTGGTCTACTGTAATGTAGCTTGCATATGGCAGTGCACGAATTTGAAACGTTTAGCCTAGCTCAGTATGATGTGGGTTAAGTTGTATGTCTTTTTGGGCAAGTGGTATTGCCAGCAACAGTCAAGGGGTTCTAAGAGTCGATAAAAGACTTCTGCAACTTCAGTAGATATTAGTAATGGCTGTGCGCGAGCTGTGCTAGATGGAATGACGATGGTGATAGTTTAGTAGTGCCAGATGAGCTAGCATGGTGCGTTCTGAAGCATCAAGCTGATTTGTACTATCATTTTCATTCCATCTCATGCTGTAGAGTCCTAGAGCTGTAAGGTCTAAATCACAGACTAGCACACAAATAATAATCAAAAGACATGCTACATTTTTTTAATCATTGGAAACACTTTATTTTTACTCGTAAGTTTAATATTCTACCTTGTTTTCAGGTAAAGGAGGCACATTTCAAGGCCCACCCCGACTGGAAGTGGTGCTCAAAGGATCGTAAGCGTTCCTCCACCATCGCCACAGCCCTCAAACAACAGCACGACAGTCAGCTCAGCTCGACTGACAATCCTCTAGACTCGGACACTCCAGGTAAGACGGATTGACTAGCATGAAACAGTTTTAGTTTTCTGCATAGATTTTCTGCATAGTTTTCTGTGAAATAGGTTCAGTTCAGTGCAGATCATAAAGATGGCACCTCTTTGGAAGAACCTCAGAAAGGCGTGTCCCGCCTTAACCCATTTAGCCCCGAGTCCCTACAGCAGGAGACTGATTATGATAATTCAAGGGTAGTGCCAGATTAGCTTGGCACCTTCAGGCAATACCCTTAAATTATCATGGTCAATCCACCTCCTGCAACTGGTACATAGTCATTATGTAACACTTCCAAAATTTGGAAAAAGCACCCATGGGGCTAAAAGAGTTAATATCCCTTAACCCATTCAGCCCTGACGCTCTACAGCAGGAGATAAGTCGACCATGATAATTCAAGGGCATTGCCAGATTAGCTTGGCGCCTCTCGGCGCCAAGCTAATCTGGCACTGCCCTTGAATTATCATGGTCGATCCATCTCCTGCAACTGGTGCATAGTCATTAAATGACGCTTCCAAAATTTGGGAAATATGGCCGTCGGGCTGAATAGTCTTGTAAGAGTTTCTTTTGCCAACATTGATATTGTTTTATGCTGTATGAAAAAAATATAAATTAAAAAAATGCTGTTTGAAAAATGCCTGCAAAAATTAGGATGGTGTTCTTAAAATAGAAGAAAGTCACATTCCAGCAGACTAATCAGGGGAGGTAATGAGATATGTTCAGTGGACAATATGATCTAAAGCTGCTGTAATCAGTCAACCATAAATCAATCAGTCAATTAATCAAGCAGTCAGTTAGTAGTGTTCCTCTTGGATCCATTGAGAGTCTTATATAACCATTCTAATTTTATCATACACTTTCAGACAAACTGGACAGCCCACGTCTCGTGAAACAGCACAGCATCGATGATCCGCTCTTTGATGAGTTGCCGCTAGCAGGGATGCGGCCCCACAGCCTTTCAACTTTTTCTCGAGACGAGGAGAGCAGCAGTGCTTTTGTTCCCACTAAAGCATTTCTCAAACGGGACAGTGCAACCAGCTTGTCACAGGTGTGTTTGCAGATCTGTTGTTTTTAAGTCCCTTCTATTTTTAGAAGGGACTTTTTGGGACAGGTCACGGTGGGGCGAATTTAATAGCATGTCCATGATGTCTAACAATTGAAGTAACAAGATAAAAATTACGTCATGTCTAGTTACGCTAACCTCACTGCTGAACGTACATTTGGCGCAAAGCGCCGTATGTATGTAGTTGCGTATGTGACCTATTGCCAAAAGGTGTTACTGAAAAGGCAACAAGGGTGCTTGAAAGTGAAAAGTGATAGAATTACATGAAAAATCCGCGTTGGACAGTTTATGGCATGTGCAAATAGTATGTGAAACTGGAATATAGTCTGTTCCTTAGTTTCAGAGAAATCTCATTCAGAACTTTTTATATGACATTATGTCGGAGGTCAGGTATTACAACACAACGGTGTAAGTTTTGGTTTTGTTATTGATCCAAGTTGAAAAATGTTTACTTGAACAGTTAAATGGATTAGTAAATGTGAATTTTTGTTGCAAAACTAAATCATTAAAGTTTTCTGGGTGTCACTGAAAAAGATGAATTGTTGTAATACCTGACATCCGACACAGGTGCTTCTTTCTATTTGTTGTAAATGTGAAATGCAGCCACATTCTCTTTCAAACCACATTCTGAGGGATGTAAAAAGAATTAAGAGAGACAACAGCAACATTTCCTATGATCATTTTATTTCAAGTACAGGAAGAATAAATGCAAATTCAGGAAAACAGATATTATGTCGAACGTCATAATTACAACAAACTGAACGGAGGTGTAACATTTATCCATCCAAAACCACAAGTTCGCCCACAGTCACTTTTCTTCCGCAACAAACACTGCATATACACATTTCCTCATTTACCTGAATTGCCGATCAATCCGCAATACTGCTAAATCACATATCGTTCTGCACTATTCTTCATGTATTTAAACTGCTCATCAATCCCTAAAACTGCAGATCACATCTCGTTTTACACTTATTTCTTCTCAAAAGTGTCTCACCACAATGAAGGTTAAAACAGTGTAAAAAAATTCATACATTTATATGAATATATGTTATTTTGTTTTTTTTACACTGGGGCCAAAACCCTTTCGTAGGTGTCTCGGGGCTCCGCTGAGAGAACTATTAATATAGTGACAGATGGTCAGTATGGGTCTTCAAGCAACTAGAAATTGCAGGAGAAACAGACAAATACAGTGATGTCACGTTTGTTTTGCTACACATGTCAGTAAATATACCGAAATGTGTAGGAAAACACCTTGACATCACTTATTTATATTTATACCCGTTTCTTCTGCAATTTCTGTGCAGCATATGTCCTAAATAACTGTGAAAAACTGACGCCTCTGACTGGATGTGCTTTTATCGAGGTTGAGAGAGACCCTCCTCAAAATAAAATCAAATGGTTCCCACAATTAGTCAAAGCGGATAGGCCAACAGTACAAGTGCCGGCGCATTGACACGAAACTCACACAGGCAACCTGCAGAAGTTCGTCAACGTCTTTAACTTGCCCAACATATTCAGTTCCATTCCACTGAACAAGATGGAAGGTTCCAACCACTGGAGCTTGAGAGTGTGTGCGGGGAACGATAGGCACAAAGTGGTTTGGCACCCAGTGATCAGCATATGGTTGCTGATCACTGGGTGCCAAACCACTTTGTGCCTATCGTTCCCCGCACACACTCTCAAGCTCCAGTGGTTGGAACCTTCCATCTTGTTCAGTGGAATGGAACTGAATATGTTGGGCAAGTTAAAGACGTTGACGAACTTCTGCAGGTTGCCTGTGTGAGTTTCGTGTCAATGCGCCGGCACTTGTACTGTTGGCAAAACACTGCGGATTGAAAACCACATGGTGAACAATTTCTGACCATCCTCACAACCCGGAGCGCGAAAATTGCGGCTGCAGTGAAGCCTGTACATCTCCCAACCAAGATCTTGAAAAACCGACTGGTTTGGACGCTTCAGCACAAAACTGGCTGCACAAAACTCCCACAACTCTGACAAGCTGCAGTTTGTAACCACTGACATCACTTCAGCTTCAAACGACAGACGCTCTGAAGCATCAGGTGAAACTGAGGTCAGCACAGCCATTTGAATAACTTCCGCTGGTGACACAGCGTTATGAGGAGCGCACCAATTAGAACCATTCAGAAAACTGTCTGGATGCAGTGCCATACAAAGAACAATGCGACACCTGAGCTCTTCATGGCACATTTCTGTGCCAAATATAAGAAGGCTCAGCGCTCTGAAAAAAAACAGTTGCCATCTTCATTTACACTTTCATCTATCATGTACACTTTGAACACTTCATCTGCATGTTCTATTATCAAACATGACACTCACCCTCTCAAGGCCTTTCATACGATTCCATGGGTGACTCTACGAGATGGAAAGTGTCAACAATGGCGATCTGAGTGCGAAAGGCGTTCTAACAACACCACCATTGAAAAGGTGTTTGCACATCAGATTTACAACATCGGCCGTGTTGCAAATATGACGGTCGACGCAACACGCCTTGAAAAGGGAGCTTGTCAACAACTACAAACACGTGTGACCGCATTTTGTCTGAATTGGTTTTACATTCTACAAATTTAGCTGTTTTCTCCAAACACGACGTTCCAGAGAGTGTTCTAGACAAAGATGCTGCACCAAATATCACCGCTTTGATCGAACGTCATGTTTACCACACACGCATTGTGGTAATGTAATGACGTACAACTCGCTAAATCATTTTCAACGCACATGGCTGGCGACAACAAACTGCCCATTTCGTTTTAATCTGCACAGCTTGTATATCCTATCGGTACAAATGCCATATCAATCCTTTGTCTAGGTAACTGTTATGCAAAAACTATACAGAAAGTATGTTGAACGTAGATTTTATGTCGAACGTCAGATAAAGGCGAATATTACAACATACCATTCTCGAGTTCCGTCGGTTTGAAGCTTGCCGCAATCATCGATCAAGCATAGCGCGTATGCATCACGTGATACGAAGAAACGATGGGTAAATTTTCAAAAATGAAATCGGCAGCAGTTGAGGAAGAAAAGACAACTATGTCGAACGTCGATTTTTACAACAAAAACCGGTAGAAGTAAACTCGCCTTTCAAAAAAGGCTGTTTGTGTTTTTATCTTGAAACATGCGAAGTGGGTGCTTTATGCATGTACAGGAGAGGAAGTGATGGTCATAATTCGTCTGCTATGAGGTTCACATTGTGCGAAGTTCACGGAAGAGATATTCTGTCGCAAAATTACAACACGCCTGACGTTCAACATGCCGTTTTTTATTAGGCAATAGCGCAATATTTCGCACATGAAAATATCTGTTCTTCACTGGTAAATTTTTATACATGTCTTGCCTCACAGAATTGATGATATGAAACCAGTAGGTCGACCTTTTCTTTGCACACCATCACATCGCTCACACGAGGTCGATCGCTGATGCTTTCTGGCAAGGGAAATTTTCAGCCTTGGCCAACATTTTAATCATACAGTCACTACACCTCTCAAAATGTGTCTCCCATGTTATTTCTAGTGTATATTCAGGCATTTTACCATGATCTTAACTACTAAAAACAGATGAATCAGGACCGGAAGTGCTTTTATTATGCATACAGTTTGGGCAACCATCTTAGTAACACCTTTTGGCAATGGGTCATGTATGGATGTGTGTGCGTAAGTATGTAAATAAGAGAATCTCCGATATTTCTGTACACACAAGCTTGAAACTTGGCGAAATACTTTCTTAAGTGGGTGGCTAAGAGTGCCTCCGAGCATATTGTAATTGAATGCCTCATTGAAGACATAAACAACCGTTTATAGGAAGTCGGTTGACCCAGATTAGAGTCTGTAATTTTTGTCATATTTACTTGAACGTTTGCATGTAGCAAGTTTGGAGAAAGACATTGGATGAGTTCGTTAGCCAGCTTTGTATCCTTTCAACTTATTTAGTAAAAATTAATTCTTTTTAGAAAAGAATTAAAACACTAAAAAAACCTTGATTTCTAGAGAAAGTCAGACAGTGGCGGTGACGTAAAAGAGTCAACTCCGTCACCACGCAGACACTGACATAGTACTCTAAATATGACGTCATTCTCTCTCGCGCGCGCAGCTTTCTTTCTCTTTCACACAAACGCGCGCATCTCCAAGAGGAATAGATCTATGCTTCTTGGAGATGTTTGGAGCGAGCATGAACGCACGCACTAACACACACACACACATCGACGTGCTTCCTGAAGAGCATGCAGGTGACCGGTGTACTTAGTATATCATGTAGCTAGGTAAAGTCAACCTGCTTTCACACAAGTTATAGCAAGACTGAAATTGTACCCTGAAGTTCTAGTTTTGTCACCATTTCTCAAGCCTATGAAGCAAAAGTGAAACTCAAATCACGTAAAATATAAAATTACGGAAAAACTAAAACTTACGTCATGACAAATGACGTTTGACTAATCAATGACGCGTATGTCCTGCGCCCCTTGTAGAACTCACTGACGCATTGGCAGATCTGTGAGACTTTTTCAATAGAAGATAATTTAACATCAGAATCAGGTCAAAGAAAAAAGGTAGAGACCATTGACAGCTAGGACAGCTCTCATATAGAACGGACTTTGTGGGTTATGGTTATCCCATCTTGTTTAATCATTTTGATGTAAATATTTAGGTAAGCATGGGTGGATAGTCTTCAGTCCTGGAGACTGATTCAGCTTTTTCAAACTCCCAGAAAGCTAAATTTCACCTTTTTGGTTTAGAAAGAACAGTCCTTCAGACAGCCTGTTCTGTTTGCAAGAGACATTAATTCTCATGAGCCCCTGCGTCCACTCATGCGAATTTATGTCTCTTGATAGCCATGGATCATAGGGCATAGTTAGTTGGTGAATCATTTTCATTCATTTCAATTTTTTTGCACTGTCACCCATGGGTAAGATTTCTACATTCCTAGACTTCTGATTGTTTGCATTGTACTCACTTACTCTTTGACCTGATTAAAATTTTAAACCCTCTTTCTTTTTTACAGGCTCTTTCAAGAGAACGGCTGGCATCAGACAGCCTCCTGCCCCCACCCCAATCCTCCCTTCTCCCTCCGGCTACCCAGAGCCTCCCTCTGTCAGCCACAGGGCCAAGAGAGCCGTCTGGGCCATCAGGCGGGATCATCAAACCACAGCCGCTGTCGCACCAAGCATACCGGGCATCAAGGTCAAAGGGTGATGAAGACGACAGTGATGATGAAAAAATGGTGATTTGTGAGGATGATGGTGAGTAGAATTTATTTTTTGTGTGGTTTGTGGTATGTAATTCTTTCTGTATAGATAAAATATGTTTGGAAGTATGGAAGTTGTCTAAGGGACATGGGTTCAAACTGAGCTCAGCAAGAGACATAGATCCTCATGAGCCCCCGCATTTGCGGGGCTCATGAGGATCTATGTCTCTTGCAGTTGGGTCACGTTCAGGTTTCTAGGCAGTAATTTGTATCACTTTTTCAGACAACAACAGCGACACAGGGGGCATTGACCTGAACTGCAAGGAGCACGTGTCAGACAGCGCCACAGACAGTGAGACAGAGGACAGCGTTTTGATCGAAAACAAGGCCTTCCCACAACAACGATTCTCGCCTGTCATGAAACAGGTACCAGTACGCTTTTTATAAAATCACCACTTGAGCTCTCAGTCTTTTCGTGCCGTAAGTTGTCCACAATGTGAAGATCCATTGTTTGCCTTTGAAACATCCAAAAGGTGAACTCAATCCAGCTGTGATAGACATAGATCCTCATGAGCCCTTGCAGTTGCAAGGAATCATGAGGATCTATGCCTCTTGGTGGCAGCACTTTGTGTCCATGTTCCTGGGACGCCTGAGCTCTTTGGCCCTGACTTTGTGAAGATTGCAGAAACACTGTCTGCATCAGCTGACAGTAAATGAGTTGACATAGAGATGAGACCTCTTAACCCTTCGACTGTCGGTAGTGGTTTTTGTCCAGGCGATTCCTGCAGGAATCGCCTGGACAAAAACCGCTACCGACAGTTAAAGAGTTAAAAGGTCCTAACATGTATTTGACTTCTGTTATATCTGATTTTGTTAGGAGGAAGGTTTCCCGTATTGATAAACCTCCGTATTGTTATTCTCTTGAATGTAACTTTATTCTTTTATGTTCCCAGGTGACGGCAGCAGACATTGCCTGGCCCCAACCAATCAAACGATTACCTCACGGTTTTTCCTTGCACTCTGCCACAAGTTCTGACGCCCTTGCCAAATCCAACATGGCTGCCAACAAAGAGGCCAGCGACCCGATGGCTCTGCCCCGACCTTCCAGCACAGGGTCAAGCTTCCAGCCAATCGGAGCAGTGTTTCGCACAAAGCTGAAGGATCTTGGAGGGTCTGAGGAAAACATCAGAGGACAAAATGAAGACAAGGCGGAATTCCGACAGACTTCATTTTCAACGTCATCAGTGCCTGGAGCTGTTGCTGCGTCATCAGCTCCTACATCAGTGCCAGCAGTAAATAAGGTGTGCGTTCAGCAGTCGCCAGTGAAGGTTGGTCAGATGACCATCCACAACATCACCATGACACAAGACCGACAGCAGCTGATTGTGTCCTCCGATACACAGACACAGCTGGGTCGGAACAATGCAAACGGACCTATGTATTCAAAAATCTCTAAAGGCGTGAACCGAGCAACTTCGCAAAAACAGCAGCAACAACAACAGCAGATTCAACAGCAACAATTCCAACAGCAACATCAATTACAACAGCAGCAGTTCTCACAGCAGGGGCACATTTTGGCTAAGCCAGTCTCAACGGTCGTTCAGATTGTTGCTACACCACATTTGCTGGCTACCTGTGCCGGCCACATCTCAGGAACTGTCACACCAACATTCGCTACCACCACAAAGCCCATCTCCACACCCATCCCTATTGCATCCAAACCAGTCAACTCCTCATTCCAGTCTGGTGTAGTGATCCCAGCTTCAGCCAAAACAGGCAGAGCGGCATCAATGAGTAGCATTAGCATGCAGCCGGCTGCCATCTTGCCTAATACCCAAGGCGTTCAGAACGTGGGGACAATTGTGCTCCAAGGTAACCATGGCATGACGCTGCTCAATGCGTCCAACCTCTCCGCTGCTCAAGGTCAAAAGGTTGCAGGCAACGCGAGCGTGCACACGACGGTCAATCCACAAGGCTTCATGACTACGCTGCGGAACATTGGTCCACACCAGAGCTCCAACCAGCAAAAGGTGAGGGAGTGTTGGTTTTAACCCTTTAGCATTCGGATTCTTTCTATAGAAACTGCTCCTAGTGTTCGGATTCTTTCTATAGAAACTGCTCCTAGTGTTCGGATTCTTTCTATAGAAACTGCTCCTAGTGTTCGGATTCTTTCTGTAGAAACTGCTCCTAGTGTTCGGATTCTTTCTGTAGAAACTGCTCCTAGTGTTCGGATTCTTTCTGTAGAAACTGCTCCTAGTGTTCGGATTCTTTCTATAGAAACTGCTCCTAGTGTTCGGATTCTTCTTAGAAACTGCTCTAGTGTTCGGATTCTTTCTATAGAAACTGCTCCTAGTGTTCGGATTCTTTCTATAGAAACTGCTCCTAGTGTTCGGATTCTTTCTATAGAAACTGCTCCTAGTGTTCGGATTCTTTCTATAGAAACTGCTCCTAGTGTTCGGATTCTTTCTATAGAAACTGCTCCTAGTGTTCGGATTCTTTCTATAGAAACTGCTCCTAGTGTTCGGATTCTTTCTATAGAAACTGCTCCTAGTGTTCGGATTCTTTCTAGAGAAACTGCTCCTAGTGTTCGGATTCTTTCTATAGAAACTGCTCCTAGTGTTCGGATTCTTTCTATAGAAACTGCTCCTAGTGTTCGGATTCTTTCTATAGAAACTGCTCCTAGTGTTCGGATTCTTTCTATAGAAACTGCTCCTAGTGTTCGGATTCTTTCGTGTTACAACAAGAAAAGTATAGTTGTTTTGTTTGAGAGGCCATCATTCGATTGCCTGACATTCTAGCGCGCTGAGATTTGGCAGAAGTATTGGAAAGTGGCTACACTGTACGTGCGTGGTCATGTCATGTGGCTAGAGTGGACGTGTCATATCGCTGTCACCTAATATGTCACCAAATCTTGGTGACAAAGCTGTATTAGTAAACAAATCGTGCTCTTATATACTAGACATGCAGCTGTGAGTCCAAAAGTGAATGTTGTGTCCTACCTTATCCATCTCCAAACCCTTCAAATGGGTCATATGCTGCTGACTAGGTCACAAATTGTCACAGAAAGTGTCACGTCCTCAGTGCTACAGGTAGTGTCATGTGGCTACGGTGTTTGTTTTCCATTTAACTTTTGGATGTTTTGTTTGTTAAAAAAAAATATATCTGAGATAGAGGGAGAAAGAAAAGGGAACATTCTAGTGGTCTGCTACCACTGCAGATTGAGAGTGGGACCCATTGATTCCACTAACTCCCGCACCAATATCGCTCGCATTGCTGACCGACATTTTGACAAAAGAGGTCATGAGTGGAAAGTCGTCTTTTGGGCCATTTAAAGTGTTTAAATCTGCATCAAAGTGATCTTAAAGAATAAAAGTTAGTATCTGATTTGAGTAATTCTTGTCTTTCGTATTTCTCAGCATCTCGCCAAATAACACGTATTTACTCCTCTGTATTTCCAAGAATATCGCCCCAATCGCTGGTAGCCGCCAGTTTCCCAAGGTCCCATTTGTGAGTGAAAAGAATGCAGTCAGGTCCAGACTCTCTACTAACGAAATCAGGGTGTGTACATGTAAAAATAGCCCTAAGATATGATTGGATCCCCTGGGGTTGTTGGTTCTGTTTGGGAAGCCAGGTGAAGGCCACAGAGTGATGGAAAAAACCCTAGTCACGTACTCCCGGTTACTCCCGGAATGAACAGTAGCGGCCGCTTGGTTATTCATGGAATGAATGCTAAAGGGTTAAACCCTTTGGCTGTCATGGGGATTTTGTTACTGACAGTCAAAGGGTTAACACTTTCGAGATGTGTCGCAACCGGATTCGCGGCTTTATGCCGCGAATCCGGTTGCGGCACATCTCGAAAGAGTTAGCCAGTTGGTTTAATTTCAAATGTCATTGGCTTGATCCATCTCAAAAATGGCTGCTGGGAAGCAGCCATTATTGAAATGGATCAAGTCATTGAAATCAGATAATTTTATGATGTAACTCCTTCACCGTCAATGGATGCAAAATTTTGTCTTTAAAAACAGGGCAAACTGAATACTGAATAATCCCATCTATCCAACGCCCACAGATGAGGATAGGGTCGGAAAGAGGCAAAGAACCTGATGAGTCCCTGCATCTGCAGGAGCTCATGAGGTTAGTTCCTTCTTTTGCAGTTGGATGGTGTTGGCATTTGTTCAGGAGTGAAGGGGTTAAACTGCTTTGTCCAAGCAATCTGTGCCCAATGCGCCAAAGGCCATCAGGCCGACGTTGGCCGCCATTGGTCCGCGCACAGGTGTGCACGGGCCAGCGGCGGCCGACTTCAGCCCGATGGCCTTTGCGCACTGGGTACAGAATTTACTAGCGGTGGGAGATGGAAACGATTAAGTCATGATAGTTTACCTGGACACTTTCATATTTAAAAAAAAAAAAAATTTGGCCCCAGGTTCTAAATTGCATTTATTTGTTTTCGAAACCAAGAAAAAAATAGGTCAGATTTCATAACTTGACTCAAGATGTCACAGTGTTTTTAAGCTACAAATTAAATCCTCCACCACAAGGGGACACAAATTGCATTTTTGAAATTGTAAATTTGATGTCAAAGTTTCCCACTCCCAGCCATCAAAGGAACACTGATACAAAATGGTTTCTAAAAGAGGCATGGGTCCTCATGATCCCCCACATCTTCAGGGGCTCATAAGGATCTATACCTCTTGCAGTTGGTGGGTAATGTTTATCCCGGCAGTTAACCCATATCATCCTGAGGCTAGAAGCTTCAAATTTGTACACTGCCAGATGCAAGCTACATTATAGTACTTACAAATAAGGATATAGACCAATGGCTTTAGTTCAAGGGTGGTGCCAGAATAACTTGGCGCCTAGAGGCACCAAGCTATTCTGGCACTACCCTTGAACTATTTTAGTCAAACTTATTTCACACACTGGTGTATTCCGAGTGATAAGGGTTAACGAGAACAAATTGTGCATCTCATTTCCTCTATTCATGGAAGATCAATATGATTCAGGGTGATCTCAGCAGTCATGGCAAAACGTTTCTTTTTTCTTTACAGTCTGTTTTCGGCTACAGGTTAGTGCATAATTCTGATTCCGATTTAGGTGATAAGATTATTTCTGTGCTGCACAACTTTCACTACATCTGTACTGATAAGTTTGTTTTTCATCTGTCTTGTAGGTTCATGCAGTACCTGCAGCTGTGGCAGCTCAATCCACTCAGCTGGTGACCAACCTGGTGCTGAAAGCCAACCCAGCCGCTGCGCAGGCACAGCAAGCGCAGACACCCACACTGAGTATCACGCCATCACAGCAGCCGACACACGTCCGATACATACTACCTTCTGTACAGGTTAGGAAGAGTGCGCGACTAGTTTCAGTTTTGGTTTCATCTTAGCATCTGAGCCCTGAGACTGAATTCCTTATAGCTTCGAAAACACTACACCTACCCCTTCACAAGAAAGATTGACCATGAAAGTTCATGGATGGTGCCAGAATAGCTTGGGGCCTTGATATGTGAGGCTGTTCTGGCACTACCCTTGAACAGTGCACAAAATCAAAATATTTCAACATAACTGTGCTGGTCTGTGGCTGCGGTCCAAAACCACAGACCTGCACACAATTTTCCATGGGTGTGCGACGGTTTCAGAATATAAGCTTTTTAGTTCAAGAAGCATAGGAAAAAATTAATTACAGAAAATTCACAATTTGAGCAAAATATTTCACAATATTGTTTCCTGCAGGTGCAGACAACTCCACAGGGTGACAAAGTACAAAATGTCCTACAGATGGCACTGCCAGGAGGGGCCGTAACTCAAGCCAACATCCTGGCTGTAGCCAGCAGTCCTGGTCCCCACGGGAAAATTCAGATTCCGAATAATATTCGCAAGGTGTGTGATTTTAGGATGATTGAGTTTTAGACAAATGTTTGCTGTTACATGCATGCAACTCGAAGCCTTGTGTATACAGAGCGTGAGAGAAATGTGTGGAAATGTTGGATCCATTGGCTATAACACTGTAACATTGATTTATGTTCTAGTCTGTTCTTTTGGACCTTATGGGAGTTAACTCATTTGAGGCCCGGGTCTGCCCTGGGGGACTTGGGTGGGGTTAACTACTTTTTAGTTCCCAGGGTCACCCTGGTCAGCCCCAGAGGGTGGGTTTTCTTCTCTATTCCAGAGCATGTGTTTCTGTCTACCCTTGGTCCATTCAGCTATATTTTCCTTTTTTAAACTCTCCCTACTGTCTGCACTGACTGTAGCTCTTGATATTGGATGTGTATTGCTAAATGGTCTTAGCTTTATTTAGGCCCCATGTCGTAGGTTTATTTAACGTATTGGACCGGCTGGCGACATACTTTCAATATTCTGTTTAGGTTTTTTTTCACAAGCAGTGCAGGCACGTCCTGCGAAAGTCTTGTTGCTGTCGGGATGTTGAGCAATGTACAATCATTAACTCATTTGAGGCGTGCCGCCTCCGGATACGCTGCTTAAAGCCGCGTATCCAGAGGCGGCGCGTCTCGAATGAATTAACCCTCCACCTCTGAGACAATACAGCTGATTGGTTGACCAAGAGTGTTCAAGGGCGTTGCCATAATTCAAGGGTAGTGCCAGATTAGCTTGGCGCCTGATGGCGCCAAGCTGATCTGGCACTACCCTTGAATTATCGTCATTCTGGCATCACCTTTCAACCATCGTGGTCAGTCTGTCTCCTGTACTAAAGTGATTTCCATGGTCAGTCTGTCTCCTGTACTAAAGTGATTTCCATGGTCAGTCTGTCTCCTGTACTAAAGTGATTTCCATGGTCAGTCTGTCTCCTGTACTAAAGTGATTTCCATGTCTTGGCTCAGTCAGTTAATTTGGATATGTGTGTGAATTTTTTTTTTCGCACACAGGTGTTGACAACACATGCCGGACAGACCCAGGCTGTCATCACCACCAGCAAAGGCCAACCTCAGCAACAGGCCGTTGCCATGGTGACACAGTTTGTTGCCATGCCACAGTCACCGGCTATTGTTGCCATGGCTCAGCCACAGCAGGTAGGAATAATTTATCATGAAAATGTAGACCTTTTGTTGCCCTAAAATCTTAAAATCCTTAAAGTTTCATGAGCCCCCCTGCAGCCTTTGAGTTTATTGTTGAATGAATTCAGCCAGATTGTTCCATCTGCCTAAATCTCATGAGCGCCAGCTCCTGCAGGGGCTAATGAGAGTCTAGGCCTTTTGCTAGATAAGGGCAGTTCCAGATGCTCCCTAGCATATGTATGACACAGCATTCAGGCATGGGAATTGTCCTCGGATCCGCTGTTTTCCGTGGAAAATAATTTCACATTCCTAAAAACATATGCTCAGATTGCACAGATCTTCAACGCTTGTTTTTTTCCGGGAGGGGGGGGGGGGGGGGGGGGGGGGGGGGGGGGGGGGGGGGGGCATACCCCGGACCCCCCTAGTTTCAGCTGATTTTTGCTTTGCTTTTTTGTATGGCGTGGAAAAATGTTTGCAGGAAGGGAAGAATATTGAAGGGGGTGGATGTGCACACAAGTTATCCATACTAGAGCGGTTAACCCATTTAGCCCCCGAATCCCTACAGCAGGAGATTGATTGACCATGATAATTCGAGGGTAGTGCCAGATCTGGCACTACCCTCGAATTGTCATGGTCAATCCACTTCCTGCAACTGGTACATAGTCGTTCAGTAACACTTTCAAAATTAGGGAATGCGCCCGTGGGGCTAATAGGGTTAACAGCAGTGAGGGAAAAAAAAAGTGGCCACCTTAGCTGGTCGCCATACACTGGGTCATGCACACACAAAAATCCTGACCAAAAAGGTGACTGCCAAGCTTTTAAAATGCAGAGAACCCCCCAGTGAAGAAAAGAAACGCGCTCTTAAAAGACATTTGCAACATAGTTGTGTTGTAACTGTCTTTTCTACGTGTGTTTCTTTCTTCGATGGATTTCTTCTCTAGGTCATCTAAGTAACATCATTTGAATAACAGACAGAAAAACATGAGACCAAAAGGGGGTGGTCTGCTTGGACATGTAGTCACCTCATACAAGGTTTGAATTTATGTTAAAGACAAAGTAAAGAATAGCTAAACACTTAAACAGGCTCCAATTACAACTTTTACACTGAAATCTGCGTTCTTGTGTCTTTTCATCATTGTCGCGTGTTACCATAGGTTCAGATTACCGGCTCGATCGGCCAACCAGTGTCCTTAGCTGTTGGGGCAGTTGGTCAGCCACTACCCTCCCCAAGTTTGCTTCAGCAGCAGCCGACGGCAATCACTGCTCAGATTCAGCAGTCAGGAACCTTCACCGCGCAGCTGCAGCCACAGACTATCGCCGGGCAAATACAGCAGCAACAACAACAAAGGGTCTTACTGCCTAGTCAGAGGTACGATTTCTTGACAGTCAGAAGTCCATAGTAGTGGTACAGTAGTACCCGATTGCAAGAAATAGTGTTCATTAACCCTTATCATTCGGACTACATCAGTGTGTGAAAAATGTTTGACTAAAATAGTTCAAGGGTAGTACCAGAATAGCTTGGCGCCTATGGGCGCCAAGCTATTCTGGCACCACCCTTGAACTAAAGCCATTGGTCTATATCTTATCTGTGAGTACCATAATGTAGCTTGCATATGGCAGTGTACAGATTTGAAGCTTTTAGCCCGAGTATGATATGGGTTAAGGGCAGGTGCTTTCACGAGAGAAGTCTTTAATGACCAGAAAGTGTGACCTGTCATTAATAATAATAATACATAGTTTTTATATAGCGCCCTTCCCCACAAACAGCAAGCTCGGAGCGCTTTACAGCACATAAAAAAATATTAAAAAGGAGAAAAAAATACAGCCACCTAAATGATGGTCTTTAATGACAGGTGATCTGTCATAAGGGTGGTCACGGAAAACAGGTTCTGCTGTAGAAGCTATAGTGCTGCTGGTCTTTGATTTTGGATATTACTGCTTGCAACTGTAACGTCCAAACTCGCAGATCAGCACACATTTAGCTCGTTAAATTCACACTTACATTTATTTGTTTTTTTCAAAATACATTACCGATGGCATTACTATCTGGGAATACACTCTATTGCCTATCGATTTCAGCAAAAGTTGTGTATAAGGCACAACTGGGGAGGAGACACCGGGGATCCATGTACTTTGGCCCGGGTGGCCTCCCCTTACTACCCTATCCCGGCCTGCGTGTGGCGAACTCCCGGCGTTCACCGGGCGACCTAATCAGTTTCACTCATAGCTCGACCGGGGACGGTCGAGTTTTTGCCTTTCTCCGTTCAACGGGTTTTTTTCGGTTTCAGTGGTTTGACTGTGGGCTTGAATTGGAGTCGTCGATTCAGCCCTGGACTCACTACATTCGTGGCTTTTCCTTTGACAATTGGACTCATTGTGAACTGTGTGCCGACCGGTTTTACCGGCTCTGACTTTGTGAGTTCACCCTTGGCTTGGCCTTGGGGTTCGACGACGCACGTGACTGGTGCCCTGCTGTTTTGTGTACGGTTGACTTCTTCGCCGGCGTAGTTGGCTTAGGGCCTTATGGCTTCTTCTGTGTCGAAGACTTGCCGCCTTGCGGGGACTTACCGTGGCCGGGTGATGCACACGACTCTTAAAAGGCTTGCCGTGTTCGGGCTGTTCTTCGGACGGAACGTGTGACGTTTGCGCCGCTTGGACGGAAGACCGGTGGTCGCGCTGGTGGGACTTCTACAGGCGTGACCGGGCCCCTCGCCCGCTTCTGTCTCCCCGGGATCCTCCACGGGTGGACGTACTTCCCTCGGCGCTTCGGGCTCCTCTCCGCTCCGTCGTTCGGGCTGTCCGGCCCACAGGTAAGTACCCTTCTTGTACCGTTACCTCGCAGGTTCTCCCTCCCCTCTCCGAGTCTTCGGAGCAGGGTAGGCGAGTTTCGGAGTCACGCTCCCCACGCTCTGCTTCGTTGGCGCGTGGCTTGAGCCCCATATTGTTTCCCCCCCCCCCCCCCGCTCTGCTTCGGGCGAGCGTTCTGGGAGACATGAGCGTTTGTTGGCCACCCCCGGCTCTAGGTCTCCGGAGCGGGGGCGGGTGACTGAACGCAAGCATAAGAAAGAGAGTAAACGTGATAAGAAAAGCTCTCGCTCACGCACCGAGGCTTCGGAACGTGACTCGAGACTGTTAGTAATGCTGCCTCCCCGCTCTGTATTTCCGAACGGGCACGGCATGCTTCGCTTTCTTCCCCCCCCGCCCGCCCCGTCTCGCCTGGGCGGGCCCGGGGTGTGGTTGACTCTCGCCCCCCACGCTCCGAGGCGTCGGAGCGGGGGTCGCGTGCACATAAATTGTCCCCTCCCCGCTTCGCTTCGCCTGAGCGGGCTTGGCGTGACCTTAGACTGTCCCCCCCCCCCCCCCCCCCCCCCCGTCTCGTATCGACCAGACGGGCCCGGTGTGACTTGGACCCTCGCCCCCCTCGCTCCGAGGCTTCGGAGCTGGGGCAGCGGGCTCATAAATCGTCCCCTCCCCGCTCCGCCTTTCCTGAGCGGGCTTGGCGTGACCCTAGACTGCCCCCCCCCCCTCGCCTCGTATCGACCAGGCGGGCCCGGTGTGACATCATCACGCGTCCTCCACGGTCCGTAACATCGGACGGGGGGGCCGCGTGCCCGGTATTCGTCCCCTCCCCGCTCCGCCTTTCCTGAGCGGGCTAGGAGAGACACTTTGCGGTTCCCCCCCCCCCCCCCCCCCCCCCCCCCCCCCCGCACCGGTTCTCCCGGGCGAGCCAGGGGTGACCAGGCCACTTCCTCGGTATTCCGATCGCGGATTTGTCACTCACGTCGGCTTCCGCGTGCGGACCCCGACTTCGAGGTGGACCGTCGCTTTGCCACGGTCCCTCCGTCGCCGCGGCGCCCCTCTTTGCGTGCGTCGCGGGCGGCTGCGTCTACCTCGCGCGCGGCGGTGCGGCGCTCTCGTAGCCGCTCGCCCCTTTCGTCTTTGCCGCGAGAAGATCAGTTTTTGGAACCGGACGTCCTCAGCCTTCATCCGACGGACTCGGCCTCGGCGATCTTCTTGCAGGACTCGGCGGCTGGTTCTCCTTCCCGCTTTTTCCGCTGTCTCGTCGGCCTCCGCCTCGTCAGACGTTGCCGGCCCATCGCTCGGATCACAGACGGTCCACGCTCTGGGTGAGGCTTCAAGGCTTATCGCCGAGTCCCTACCGCCCGACTTCTGTCCGCCTTCGCCTCCTCCGAAGAGACAGGCTTCGGCCATGGTCGACGCGCAGAGGCAAGTCCAGCGCCGCAAGTCCCTCCCGCAGCCAGCCGGCTTCCGGGACCTCACCGATGCTTCTCCGCCCAGCTGCGTAACGACGCTTTCGGCGACACGGGATACTTTACCGCCGCTCGATCGCCGGTGGGAATCAACTTAAGCTTCCGCCAGGCCTGGTACGCTGGACACTCCCAAGCCTTCGCCATACCTCTTCCAGCGGTGGGTGCGGCGGCCTTAGTACAGGCGGGCGGCCGCAGGCTCGTCCAGAACTCGTGGCCTCGGCCTCTCGACAGGATCGCCTCCTTAGCGCGGAACTCGCTGGCGTGCTCGGGTTTTGGAACTGGCTACCCAGGCAGCCCTGCAGTGCCTACAGGATACGTGGGACCTGGAGGGTCAGTCCCCGCTTCGTGACGTGCAGTCCATCCTGATAGCGGCCAACCGGGCCGCCTACCATTCTTCCGCCAACGCCATGGCAGCAGCTGCCAATTGCGACCTCTGGAGGAGGGATACCCTTTTGCGCCTCTGCTCGGACCTTCCCTTGTCAGTGAAGACCCAGCTCCGTCAAGCCCCCTTAGGTGGTCCTCAGCTATTCGGCAACACTTGGCACACCGTTAAGGAATCTTCCAAGGACTTGTGGCCCAAGCCTGCATCTATCCCAGCCTCGACCCGCTTTCGCGCCCCCCGCCCGGCCGGGGGTCGTGCCTGGCGGTCCTTCAGGCCCTCCGTTCCTACAGTCGGATCTTCACGAGGTCGGGCCCGTCCATTCCAGGCTACTCAGGCCGGCCCCGCCCCTCGCCCTGCTTGGCCCCGCGGTGCCCGTAGATCGGGCCGCGGTCGGGCTCATTGACTCGCCCCCGCCTCCGCCCCCGCCCTCAGTACTCGGGTCTCCCGTCGGCGGGCGGCTGTCGCTCTTCATCGATCTTGGAGATCGCTGTTCCCGGACGACCCCTGGATTCTTTCCACCGTTACCGCAGGCCTGCAACTTCGTTCCTGTCGCCTCCGCCTCTTCGCAGATCACCGATGTGGACCCAGGAACCGCTCGACGGCACACAGGCGGACGCTCTGCGCGGGGAAGTGGTGACCCTCCTCACCAAAGCGGCGACAGAGGTGGTTTTCGCGGCAGGACTCTCTGGCGTTCTACAGCCGACTCTTCTAGTTCCCAAACCAGGCGGCAAGTGGCGTCCAGTTATCGACTTATCAGCGCTAAACAAGTTCTTATCAGCGCTAAACAAGTTCATTTTGGCCCCTCGCTTCAGGATGGAGACGGCCAGGACACTCCGTGCGGCCCTCCGGCCGATGGACTTTGCGATCAGCCTCGATCTGTCGGACGCCTATCTGCACGTCCCGATTCATCCGTCGTTTCGCCGGTACCTTCGGTTTGACTTGGGGGGATCGTCTACCAGTTCTGCGCCCTTCCTTCGGCCTCAACATCAGTCCGTGGGTGTTTACAAGACTGCTCGACGCCGTGATAGCCTACTTAAGTCAGCGCTCCTTGAGCCCGGCCTCCAATTACTTGGACGACCTTCTACTGCGCAACTTGGTTTCCGCAGCCCTCCAGACGGACAGGGATGCCCTGCTTCCCTTCTGCGTCGTCTAGGTTTCCTACTCAATTGGGGAAATCCGATCTTCTCCCTCTCGGCGGTTTCTACATCGGGGGATGGAATTCCTGACCGACCTCACCCTTGTCCGCCTGCCTCGGGCCAGGCGACAGAAGATCGTCGACTTAGCGACTTCGATGGGGATGGGATCCTCCTTCACCGCCAGGGTCTGGCTTCAACTCCTGGGCCTCCTCAGTGCGGCTGCGGACCTGCTTCCCTTGGGCAGACTTTATGCTCGCCCTCGCCAGCTACATCTCCTTCTTCACTGGCGACCCTCGGGCGCTCTGTCGGATCTAGTACCTGTCACGCCTCTGGCTCGTCCTCACCTCGAGAGGTGGGCGGCCCTCGCTTGGCTGGCTTCGGGGGTGCCCCTACACTCCCCGCCGCCTCGGTGGTCTCTCTGTACAGATGCGAGCCAGGCCGGCTGGGGCGCGCACCTGTTACCGGACTTCTCTCGGCCTCGGGCGTTGGCTTCGGGAGCTGTTAGGGAATCACATCAACTGGCTGGAGCTGAAGGCAGTTGGGTTGGCATTCGACGTTTGGCAGGAGACCTTGGCCAATCAGGAAGTCCTCGTGCTCTCCGACAACTCGACGGTGGTGGCTTACATACAGATTCAGGGGGGCACTCACTCACCCTCCCTTTGCATTCTTCTGTACCACCTTCTCCTCTGGTGCAGGGATCGAGGCATTGCCCTACGAGCTCGCCACATCCCTGGCCATCTCAACGTGATTGCGGACGCCCTGTCTCGTCGCGGACAGTTGCTCCACACGGAGTGGTCCCTACGCCCGGATATTTTTCGCCTGATCTGCTCTCACTGGGAAACGCCGCTAGTGGATCTGTTGCCACCAGATGGAACAACCAGCTCCCGGTCTGCGTCTCGCCAGTCCCGGATCCACTCGCTTGGGCAGTGGACGCGCTCGCCATTCCTTGGGTCGGCCTGATTGCTTACGCCTACCCCCCGTCAGTCCTCGTTCCGAAGGTACTGCGGAAGCTTCTGGGATGCTCGGCGGTCCTCCTGCTGGTGGCCCCCTTCAACTGGACCAAGAGCTGGACCACGGACCTCCTCGCGCTTGCGACGGACCCTCCCCTGGAGCTTCCTACCCCTCCCACGATGCTCAAGCAGCCCCGTCAGCAGCTTTTCCATCCGTGCCCCGAACGCCTCCGCCTACACGCTTGGAGGTTGTCCGGCACGCCCTCGCCGCTAGAGGTCTCTCAGATGCTGCAGTGGGGGCAATTGCAGCAGCCCGCAGACTCTCTACAAGGAAGGTGTACGAAGGCAAGTGGAGGGTCTTTCAGACCTGGTGCACCTCCCATGGGCTCCCTCCCACTAACCTAGCCTCCCACCAACTGGCGGAGTTCTTCCTGTGGCTCTTCGACGACCGGGGCTTAGCCCCGGTCACCATCAAGGGCTACCGCGCTATGATCGCGGACACCTACCGTCACCTGTGTCTTCCGGACCCAGGCGCCTGCAAGGATCTGTCGGATTTACTGGCTCACTTTGAACCCCGCCGTCCGGTTTCACGTTCCCTAGTACCCCGGTGGGATCTTGCCTGGGTACTGACGTGGTTGAATACGGACCGGTTGAGCCCCTCCCCTTGGCTCGGTTCTCAGACTTGACCCGGAAAACCTGTTTCCTTCTGGCTCTCGCTACAGCGTCCCGAGTCGGCGAGCTTCACGCACTCTCGATGCTCCCAGCCTGTTTGCAGTTCGTTCCGACGGCTCTGCGCAGCTGCTACCCGTTCCGTCCTTCCTGGCCAAGAACCGCCGCCCCGCGGCGGCTCCTCAGGTACTAACTATTCGGCCCCTCCGTGGAGCGGACCTCTCCCCTGGATCGCGGCAACAGGACCCAGTGCGGGCGCTAAAGATTTACCTGCGCCGCTCGAAGCCGCAGCGCCGGGGGCGCTCGCGCCTCTTCTTCCCTTTGTCCGCGGGCAGACACGACATCTCGGCCCAGACCGTGTCATCCTGGCTGCGGTGGGTGATTAGGTCAGCCTACCAGGACCTCTCCCCACGCGGCGCTGAGCTTTTACAAATCCGGGCGCATGACGTGAGAGCAGTAGCCACCAGTCTGGCCCTGGACCGCAACTGCTCGGTCACAGATATTGTGACAGCGGGTGGCTGGCGCTCAGACTCCACTTTCGCACGCTTCTACCTTAGAGACCTATCCGGCCAGCGTGGCTCCCTGGCACGAGTGGGCGACGTCTCCGCGGCCCAGCACTCCCTCCGAGCGCCGCTGGCGTCTTAGGCACATCATAGCTGAAATCGTCGGGAGTTCTCTCTCGATGGGGCCGGCGGAGTGCTTGGGTTATGGTTAGATACGGCACCCTCCGCCTGTTCGCCATTCTCCCAGATAGTAATGCCATCGGTAATGTATTTTGAAAAAACAAATGAATTTTTTTTCTAAAATGTATTTTTTTGAAAAATACTTACCGATGGCATTACTCGAATGGCCCTCCCACCTGCCCCGCTTGCCTTCTCTTGGCTAAGTGTGAAACTGATTAGGTCGCCCGGTGAACGCCGGGAGTTCGCCACACGCAGGCCGGGATAGGGTAGTAAGGGGAGGCCACCCGGGCCCTAGTACATGGATCCCCGGTGTCTCCTCCCCAGTTGTGCCTTATACACAACTTTTGCTGAAATCGATAGGCAATAGAGTGTATTCCCAGATAGTAATGCCATCGGTAAGTATTTTTCAAAAAAATACATTTTAGAAAAAAAATTCATTTTTATGTTTATTTTTCAGGTTCAGTTTTATGCCGCAAGCTTCTGGTGCCACGGTTTCCATAACGAGCCCATCACCCAGCAACAAAATGGAGACAATTCAGTATGTGCCGATTGTGCAAGGTGAGTTTCAGCTTTCTTTTATTCAGTTTGCTCTGTTCATGTGGCGTGGGGGTGGGGTTACAGTGTTCTCTTTTGTAGTAAAACCCTTCTACAGGAATCGTCACGACAAGAAACGTTACCAACAGGTAAAGGGGTTCAAGGAGGCATGTAAACAGTAAAGACAGATCCTAGAACACAAAAAAGCGAGAGACCACCTCAAGGCTAATTTCAATGAGAATTTAATGGAAAATAGACAGAAAATGTTTTTGCATGATTTTGCTTACACTGTAAAAACAACAAACAGACAGTCTTGCTTACATTTGTGATCATTGCAGTATAATATGCCAGTAGGTGTGAATAACTGAAAAAACTCTAACTTCATTCTACAGGTGGGCAAGTGCTGATCCAGCCACAGCAAGTTCGCTCCCCTGCCCTCAGCCCTGCCTTGACGCTGGCCTCCCCCACCCCCCAGCAGCAACAACTGCAACAACAGCAGCAACAGCAACCCAACTTTGGGCCAAAGATGCCAACAACGTTGCAGAAAGCTCAGAGTCCACCTCAGCAACACACCCCACGGGCTAGCCCTAAGGCGTACCAAGGTACGTACCAAGGTATGTGTGTGCTTCTCTCTGATCTTTGGATGATCTGGCTTTCAGTGGGTGGGCTGGTCTGTGATTTTCGACCTTACGGCTCTAGAAGGTCCAAAATCACAGAGCAGCACACATTGTCATGCCATGGAAAAAAAATTTTCATCTTCCAGAATTGTGTGAGGAGGTGTCTTGAGACATGTGTCCGTATGGCTCTTCAATGCATGCTGTTATTTCACTGATCTTATCTTAAAGTATGGGCTATGCATTTTCAGACCGTGACCTAGAACTTCTTCTTTCATTCCAGCGATGGTGAACCAGAAGCCCCACAGCTTCATTATGCCCGCAGAGAGCAAGGGAGAGATCGGCTACATCAGCAGTCCAAACTTCCAGACCAAACCCACCAAGGTCAAGGCCACCATCGCTCACGTTCCCGTGGCAACAGAGAGCCTACAGCGTCCACCTCAAAGTCCTGGTAAGCCAGTGTCACTGTGAAATTAATGTATTAATTCAGATTATTTAATTTGAATTTATTATTGAATATGCATTGATAATGTGTTCTGATTTGTGAATTTGGAATATCAGCCTGAGGTCATTAGGTCCAAATCACACACTAGTGTGTAATCTCATCACCTTTGTTGGTGTTACTTACCATTTAAGACACACTGAAATTATCTATGAAACAGGCAGTGTATTTCTTGTAAGTTCATGTCATTAACTCATTCGAGATATTCCACATACAGACATATCTGAATGCAGCACATCTCAGATAAGTTAATGGAGCCCTGATACACTGCAGCACATATTGATCATTGGTTGTGTCAGAATAGCTTAGTGCCTCAAGGATGGTGCCAGAATAGCTTGGCGCCTATGGCGCTGATTTCTGGTGTCTCCTATCTTTACTTTCCTAAGCTTCAATGTCACCTTCCCCACCAGAAGACTATGGTCGCTGCCAATGTCAGCATGTCGCATCACTCGCACATCCTGCAGAGAGTGCCTCCAGCGACCGTTAATGATGATGTGGTCGATCTGGTTCTGGGTCTTGCCGTCTGGTGATTTCCATGTGAGTTTGTGGATCTCCCTATGCACAAACAGGGTCCCTCCTATGACTAAGTCATTTTCCTCACAGAAATTGACCAGCCTCTCCCCGTTGTCGTTGATCACACCCGCTCCATGTCGTCCCATGGTCCTCTCTCTGTCTTCATTGTCGCAGCCGACCTTAGCGTTGAAGTCACCGATCAGCATCAGCACGTCAAAACAGCTTGGAGGGCGTCGTAGAATGCATCCTTATCCTCTTCTTCCGCGTCGTCTATCGGTGTGTAGCCCACAACAATAGACAGCTTTGCGTATTTGGAATTCATCCTGACGTACAGCAGGCGCTCGTTCACAGGTTTCCACTGTAGAACGGTGTTGGCCTTGCTCTTATTGATGATGACAGCAACTCCTTCTCGGTGTTCGTTGTCTGTTCTTCCAGACCAGATGATGACTTCTCCGGAGCTCAACCTCTGTTTGCCAGCACCTGTCCATCTTGCTTCTGTTACTCCCATGAGGGTTAGTTTGTGGCGGTTCAGTTCACTTACTGTTTGTGCCAGCTTTCCAGTCTGGTAGAGCGTTCGCACATTCCAGCATCCGATTCTGATCCATCGTTTTGGCGTCAGGAGTTCCGCTATCGGGGTGGAGACGTCCTTGCGGCTTTGGTCCCCATCCGTCATAAGTCCAGTTTCCTGGTCTGCTTCGCTCCCAGCGCCGGTTGTTGCTTTTTCCCTTGTTGTCGTTTCCGTAGCAAGTTTCTTTTTACAGGGTGGAGTCGCTAGCCCCACGCCTAACCCTCCTCCTTTATCCTGACTTGGGACAGGCAGTTAAGCCCCCAAAGGGGCCTCCCTGGTGGAGTTGCTATTTGGCACCACCCTTGAATTATTCTGATCAGTCTGTCTCCTGAACGGTAATGTAGTCTTCAGAGGAATACAATGTACTCTAAAATTTCTTCCCTACGGCTGGATGAGGGGAAATTATGTTAATGATTTGTATTTACAACTGGGAATTTGCAGTTCCAGTATTGCTGAGAATTTTTGTTTGATTTTCAGCCCAGCGGTCTCGCATGTCCGTGAGCTCCCCTCGACCAAGCCCCTCCCCCCACACCATATCCCCTGCTGTCTCCCCAGGAGCCAATCACCACCACTCCCCTCAACCCCACCCCGCCCCCTCTCCGACCAGTCAGCTTCACCGTATGCCTGTCATGGCGTCTCCCTTGGCCACACCCCCTCCTCAGCAGCAGCCAATGGGAGCAGAGCTTTCAGCCATACCCAGACACATGCTGGAAAAGCGGTCTCCGATGATGTCTCCCCCCCACAATTCTTCAGAAATGGACCAGATTTCGATGTCTTCGAATTCTCCGTCCATGTCTGCAGTTACCAATTCCAGTCTGAAGAAGTTTGGTGAAAACGGCAGTAAATTGTCTGGGCCAAAAGAGAAAAAGACAGTGCGGATGGACGTTCCAGAAACCGAGGAAGAGAGGGAGGAGAAGAGGGAGGCGGCAGCGTTGGCCGCCATCATGTCGGAGGGTGGTCATGGAGGAATGGAGGGGAGTGACAATGCCACGTCGTCTGCAGCGTCTAATGGTGGAGCCCCTCAGGTGATTGTCTGTTTCATGGGTCTGATTGACTGATTTATTTATTTGGTTGGTGGGTAGGGGGTTTGTTTGGGTTGGTTGGCTGTTGGTCGGTTGAAAGAAACTTGACTCAAGCTTTAGGTAATCATGTTAACTCATTTGAGATGTGCCGCCTCTTGATACGCGGCTTAAGCCGCGTATCCGGAGGCGGCACGTCTCGAATGAGTTAAATAACTTCTGCATGCAGTGTAGTGGTAGCTGCATGTGCAGGCGGTTAACCCATTTAGCCCCAACTCACTACAGCAGGTGATGGATTGGCCATAATAATTCAAGGTCAGTGCCAGATTACATTGATGCCAGCAGGTGCCAAGCTAATCTAGCTTTACTCTTGAATTTTCATGGCTGATCCATCTCCTGCCAATGGTGTATATATAGTCGTTAGATGACACCTCCATCATTTGGGAAATCCATCATTTGGGAAATGTGGCCTTGGGGTGAACTGGGTTAACTCATTCGAGATGTGCCGCCTCCGGATACACGGCTTAAGCCGTGTATCCGGAGGCGGCACATCTCGAATGAGGTAAAGATAGGCTTCAGATGAGTATCTCTATTTTCAGCGCTGCCGCTGACAGATGTATTGTACTAAACTAGTGTTGTCATCTTGTCACAGCCGTCGAAAATGAAACACAAGCCGCCACCTCTGACAGTCCCTCCTCAGATGCTGCAGCCAGGCCTTCCCTCCCCCTCCTTGGGTCCAAGCTCCACACCCAGTTCTGCCAATTCCATTCGCAAAAGCATCTTCAAGAAAAACAAGGACGATGGCATGGACAGGTAAAGTATCAAAATGATAAGCATTAAAGAATTGTTGTGCATGCCAAACTCAAACGTGCTGCGCCAGTTCATCCACACAAGCATCTTTGAGAAAGTCAAGGATGATGGCACGGACAGGTATGTGGCACAGTGACCAGCAGTCAAATTACTTCTGTGCCGGCCCAATATTTGCGGGCTTGTCTTCGATGTTGGATCTTGTGTCCAGTACCATCTGCAATAGCATCTCCATGAAAATCAGGCATGGTGTGGGCAGGTATGTGACACGGCAATAGGATAGAATTGCGATGTTTGTGCATGTGACATACGTGTTCTTGTCTGTGATTTTGGACCTTAGTGCTCCGCCAATTCCATCTGCAAAACCATCTTTAAGAAAACCAAGGACCATGACAGGGCCTGGTAGGTGGCACAACAGTCAGTAATACAGTAGAACCTGTTTTGAACATCCACCTTTTTTGGAGGGAAGAGAAGAGTCATCTTAAAAGACAGGTTACCGCTGAGTAGCAGTCCTAACCCATTCCACCCTGATAGGCTACTGCTTGAAATTACTTTGACTATCATAGTTCAAGGGTGGTGCCAGAATAGCTTGGCGCCAAGCTATTCTGGCACCACCCTTGAACTAAAAGGGTTGATCTATCTCCTGATCTGTAATGTAGCCTTCATATGACAATAAGCACATTTTAAAAAAATCAGCCTCAGGATGCAATGGGTTAAAGGGCAAAAAGTGTCACACGTCATTAATCATGTACTTGTCGGTAGCGCTGTTTTTCGCAATGATTTCTGTTGGAATCATCGTGAAAAGAAGCTCTACTGACAGCCAGAGGACCAAGGACCATCATTTATTTGAGCACGGCTACCTAATTTATACCTTTAAATAATGACTAGTCATCTCTCGCTCAAAACAGGTTCTGCTTTTGAAGACTTTTGGAACTTTTTTAGAAGCATCTGTGAAGACAATGCATCTTATTATGAGATGGTACAGGTATGGTAGCTCAAGGACAGTGCCAGATTAGCTTGGTTCCTTTCCAGTTGCTGAGCTGATCAGGTGATAACTTGTAATAATCAGGACCTGTCCTCTTGTTGTGGTGTTTTATGCGTAAGTGTGTTGTATTTTTCTTATAGGGTGTTACGTGGTAGTCGTAGTCGTAGTATGATACAATCACACCAGACGCACGCACGTAGGGTTCTCGTAAAGAAACTTCACTCAGTTGCAACTCATCACATGTGGCACAAGGTTGTAGACCACACTGGAGTAACAGTTCCAGCAATATTTTATTCTCACGGTGCACTCTCAGCACAATGCATCCACAAATGCACCAACACTGATACACCCTCTCCTCTACGATGCATCAACAATTTTGACACACTGCGTCTCTCATACAATGTACACACATAATTTGCTAACAGCCCCTTTTTATACTATTACAGATTTCTAGAACAATCTGGCAAACTATACGACTCAACCAATCAGAAACCGTAACCAAAACTCATTAATATTCATGAGAAAGAACCCACTAGATCTGCCTACAACTTTCTACAAACTGGCTAATTCCAGAAAATATGTGGTTTCCGTAATTGTTGCTAACTGTGGCATAACATGTTTACTTTGACGTCATATCTGAGGTCACTAGAAAGGTCGTGACACTGCCCAAACCTTCCAGTCTAATGTAGGTTAAACTTACCAACAATGTAGCGAAAATACGTGTCATTTAACGCAATTCTCCGTGCAAAAGAAAATGAATCCTACTAAAAAGGTACGTGATTCTTGTCCAAAATAACTCCAATGAATATCGGATCTGTCCTATGATCAGCACACACATGCTCTCAAAAGAATAACACAACCACAAACGTAACAAAGGTCTTCTAGGTTGTCTTGAAAACTACACACATCTTGTCGTTGTCATTGATACGGTCATTTGACATCAAACAATTTGTGTGAAAGGAAGTCATCGTTTGTTATCATTGCAGTTCTTAACATTTGATCTTCCAGGGTTCTGGAGCAGGTGGACTTTGAACGACAGTTTGAGAATCTGCCCAAGTTCATCCCGGAAGATTCAGAGACGTGCACACCCTTGCCGCAAAGCCCTCGGGCCATTATCAACACTTACAAGAAGAAGAAGAAGATCTCAAACTTGGGTATGTATGTGTGTGACTTTTGATTAACCCATATCATACTGACTCACTGAGGTTAAAAGCTTCAAATTTGTATACTGCCATATGCAAGCTACATTATAGTACCTACCGATAGGATATGCTTTAGTTCAAGGGTGGTGCCAGAATAAGCTTGGCGCCTAGAGGCGCCAAGATTCTAGCACCACCCTTGAACTATTTTACTTACTTACTTACTTACGCCTGTCACCCCTACCCGGGTATAGGCCGTCGACGAGAGACCTCCAGCAACTCCTGTCCTGTGCTTCTCCTTCGATTCTACTCCAGGTGGTTCCCAGTCTCTTGATGTCTGCTTGGAGGTCTCGACGCCAGGAGTTTCTCGGCCTACCTCTTTTCCTCTTTCCCTGGGGGTTCCATGACAATGCCTGCCTAGTGATACTTGAAGCTGGCTTTCTCAGACTGTGACCGATCCATCCCCATCTTCTTCGCCCAATTTCATTCTCTGCTGTTATCTGCTCTGTTCTCTCCCAGAGTCTGACGTTGCTGATCTTCTCTGGCCAGTGGATTTTCAAAATTCTTCTAAGGCAACTGTTCATGAAGGTCTGTACTCTGTTGACTGTGGTTTTTGTCAATCTCCATGTCTCTGCTCCATATAGGAGAACTGCTTTTACATTGGAGTTGAAAATCCGGACTTTGGTGTGTTGTGACAGCTCTCTGGAACTCCACACTTTTTTCAACTGGAGAAAGGCTGCTCTGGCTTTACCGATTCGTGCTCTGACATCTGCATCAGTGCCGCCTTTTTTGTCTATGATGCTCCCGAGATAGGTGAAGGACTCCACCTCCTCCAACGGGGTGCCAGCAAGCAAGACTGGTTCTTCCCTGGTTGCGTTCAGCCTCATTGTCTTTGTTTTCTGTTTGTGAATGGTGAGGCCCACTTGGGATGAGATGTCAGCAAGCCTCGTGGTCTTGTCCTGCATTTGTTGATGAGTGTGGGACAGTAATGCCAAGTCGTCTGCAAAATCGAGGTCGTCAAGCTGTGTCCACAGTGTCCACTGTATTCCACTTCGTCTGTGCTCTGTGGTCATCTTCATGACCCAGTCTATGGCCAGTAGGAAGAGGAACGGAAACAGCAGACACCCCTGCCTGACACCAGTTCTGACCTGGAGCTCTGGTGAACTGCCCTTCGTGGATCACGCGACATGTCATGCCATCATAGCTGCTCTTGATCAGGCGGACGAGCTTTGTGGGTACACCGTAGTGTCGTAGGAGTTTCCACAGTCTCTCGGTCCACGCTGTCAAATGCTTTCTCATAATCCACAAAGTTGACGTACAGCGGGGAGCTCCACTCCAGAGACTGTTCCACGATGATGCGGAGAGTGGCGATCTGGTCTGTACATGATCGGTTCTTCCTGAATCCTGCTTGCTGGTCTCTCAGCTGGGGGTCAACGGAGCTCTTCATTCTCTCTAGGATGATCCTGTTGAAGACCTTTCCTGGTACTGACAGCAAGGTGATTCCTCTGTAGTTGGAACACTTGCTGAGGTCGCCTTTCTTGGGAAGCTTGATTAGGTACCCCTCCTTCCAGTCAGCTGGCATCACCTCCTCTTCCCAGATCTTTCCAAACAGTGGGTACAGCATCTCAACTGTTGTCTCTAGGTCTGCTTTCAGAGACTCTGCTGGGATGCCACCTGGCCCTGCTGCTTTGCCATTCTTCAAAAATGCCACTGCTTTTCTGATCTCTTCCCGGCTGGGTCTGTCACAGCTGATGGGTAGGTCGGTCTCTGCCGGCTGGATGTCGGGGGGGTCGGGTGGGCTAGGTCTGTTCAGTAACTCTTCAAAATACTCGGCCCATCTGTCGAGTTGGTCTGCTCTGTCTGCAATAGGCTTGCCTTCTTTGTCTTTTACTGGTCTTTCTGTATGGCCATACTTACCCGACAATCTTCTGGTAATGTCGTAGAGCTGTTTCATGTTGCCGCTGCCTGCTGCCTTTTCTGCCTCTGCTGCCAGGCTGTCTGTGTAGGCCCTCTTGTCTGCCCTGATACTCCTCTTCACCTCGCGGTTGGCTTCCGAGTATTCCCCCTGTGCCCTTACTTTGGCTGCTCTCGTGCGACTGTTGTTGACCGCTGCTTTCTTCTGCTTCCTCGCTTCTATCTTCTTCAAGGTCTGTGCCGACAGCCAGTCCTTGTGGTGGTGTTTCCTAAACCCTACAGTGTCTTTGCAGGTTGAGTTCAGCGCCTCTCTAACTGCCTTCCACTGCTGCTCTGTGGTGACCGCCTCCTCTTCATTTACTAGCTCCTGTAGCGCTTGAAACCGGTTGGACAGCACCAGTTTGAACTCTTCTCTAACTCCAGTTTCTCTCAGGAGGCCTACATTATAGCGCTGTCTTCTTGTTGTCTCTGTGCGGCTTTTCTTTAGCTTGAGCTTCATTCTTAAGGTAAGCAGATGGTGGTCTGAGGCGACATCTGCTCCCCTCCTCACTCGAACATCTTGAAGGGATCTTCTAAATTTCTTGTTAATGCAGATATGGTCTATTTGGTTCTCTGTTGTATGGTCAGGTGAGACCCAAGTTGCTTTGTGTATTCTTCTGTGTGGGAAGATGCTGCCTCCAATGACAAGTCGGTTTAGAGCACAAAAGTCTACAAACCTCTCCCCGTTCTCACTCATCTCCGAGCCTAGTCCCTGTCTCCCCATCACCTCTTCGTATCCGGTGTTGTCCTCCCCTATTTTGGCATTAAAATCGCCCATGACGATGGTGATGTCTCACTCCGCACATTTGTCCACGGCACTCTGGAGTCGGTCGTAGAACTCTTGTTTCTCTTCCTCGTCACTGTCATTGGTGGGCGCATAACACTGGATGACGTTCAGCTTGAGCTTTTTCTTGGTTCTAAAGGCTGCTGTTATAATTCTTGGCCCAAGAGGTTCCCAGCCCATCAGCGCTCTCTGTGCCACTGGTGACAGCATGAGTGCTACTCCTTCTGTATGGGGGGCATTCTCCTCTTCATGACCTGAATACAGAATCATCTCCCCACTTAACAGCCTTTTCTGGCCAGACTGCGTCCATCTGGCTTCACTGATGCCTAGCAGGGAAAGGTTGTACTTTTGCATTTCCGCTGCTATCTGGGCGGCCTTGCCGCTCTGGTACATGGTCTTGACGTTCCATGTGCCCATGGTTGTATCCCTGGATAGAGAGAGGCGGCTCGGTCCTGTGGCTTCCGAAGACTTCCGGCTTTCACCACAGGACGTCATAAGTCTTCTAGTAGAAGAACCTTCCTCCTCCAGGAAAGGAATTACTGTTAATCTTTTCGTCGGCGTTTTTGTAGCTATTTCCTTTTTTGCAGGGTGGGGAAGCTACCCCCACGCCCAACCCCCTTACTAGGAGGACCAGGGGTTTTCTGTCGGGGTCACCTTCCCTTAGACCATGTTGGTTCACGGCACCTTATTTCATTCGGTGCACCCCTCTCACGATTGACCCCCTATCCACCACCCAGGGGACGCGCCTCAACGCCGTATGGTCCCAGCGCGAGGCTTGAACTATTTTAGTCAAACTTATTTCACACACTGGTGTATTCGGAATGATAAGGGTTAAACATCTGTTGCCAAAAGATCCTCTTGCAGGTTGCAGGGGTTTATGAGGATCCATGTTTCTCATTGGCTTAATTTACATCCGTTACTGTGAGGCAAAGCCCTAGTACCCTTTTCAACAAATTCAAGGACAAAATCGCAAATTTACTGTGACCAAGGTTCTACATTGTGAGTTGAACCCACAATGTGTAGTACCTTGATTACAGTAAATTTCAGATTTTAAACCCTTTCGTCGCTTGGGAAAAAGTGAACATAACCCAACTATAAGAGCCGTTGCAGATGCAGGGTCTGATGAGGGTTTATGCCTCCTCACTTGGCCCATTTCCTTAACCCTTTTAGCCCCAAAGTCCCATTTCTCAAATTTTGGAGGTGTTGCCTAACGACTATACATACCAGTTGTAGGAGATGGCTTGACCATGACAATTCAAGGGTAGTGCCAGATTAGCTTGGCGCCTGATGGATAAACCCCTGCAAGCAGGAGAGTTTTAGGACATTAAGAATCTTTGCCTCTTTAAGAAGTATACCAAAGTACTGCCATCACATTTCTTCACTACGCACCATTTTGCGCAGGACTGGACTAATCCAAATAATCAGTACAAACTTATTGTAGGTGTGCCTTATGCTTTAGCCCTTTTAACCCCAAAGTCCCATTTCTCAAATTTTGGAGGTGTTGCCTAACGACTATACATACCAGTTGCAGGAGATGGCTTGACCATGACAATTCAAGGGTAGTGCCAGATTAGCTTGGCGCCTGAAGGCGCCAAGCTAATCTGGCACTAACCTTGAATTATCATGGTCAAGCCATATCCTGCTGTAGGGATCCGGGGCTAAAAGGGTTAATGTTTTTAGATGGATGGGTTTCTTTAGTGAATAGTTCTTTGGCGTATAATTTATGATTTATTGTAAACTTGTTGAATTTTGCGGTAAAGGGATGCACCCCCTTGTACATGTGGCCAGCAGTACTGTATTTAGTACCGCTGGCTGCATGCGCAAGGGGGGGGGGGGGGGGGGGGGGGGTAATGTATTATGACTCAAACGCATATGTATGCATGTTGCAGTAGAGCAAGTGCCCAATAACCCTCTTGTTGTTGGTGCTTTCACAGTCAAGGGGGACAACCCTGAAGCGGAGAGCAAGCTGTCGAGCGAGTCAGAGACCACCACCCCTAAAACTCCACGCAGTGGCATGTTCGAAGATTCCAAATTCTTCGGCAGCAGCTTTAGTCTGGAGGACCTGTCAGACGAATACATCAAGGCTGCCGTTACCGCCAAAGGTAATGGACTTATTTTATACGACAGCAGGAGATAGGTCCACCATGATAGTTCAAGTGTAGTCCCAGATCAGCTTGATCACAGGATTTTTTACTATGAATGCATTGTCTGTCCTTTTTAACACATTACGTCTTGAGGCTGAATTTTTTTATTTGCTTATTGTCCTATGATGGCTACATTACAAATTAGAACCATTTTGGTTCAAGAGTGGTGACATAATAGCTTGGCGCCTCAGGTGCCAAGCTATTCTGGCACCAACCTTGAACTACCATAGTTTTATTTCAAGCAGTAGTATATCAGGTAAAAAGACTTAAAAGAGTCAGTAAAGAAGATGGACTTGGTTTGATGAAGGAATAGAATATCAACCCTAATGCGAATTCTTTTGGAATTCGGTCTCTAATTTTCACTCCAGCTCTGACCTTCGATCGATTCTCCCATATGGAGAGAAATGAGGACAGAGAGCGAAATAGACTATTGAGATGTTTTATTTACAGACTTGCTAAGGGGTAACCAGTATAGGACAATTTATGGTCTACTGAATTTATGGTATACTGACCATGGGTAATGGGCATGGGTGACAGACAGTCTCTAGTCCTGGACACTTGTTCAGCTGTTTCAAAAGTCCCAGGCAGCTGACCTTCATTTTTTGGTACTCACAAAACACAGTCCCTCAGCCAGCTTGTTTCATCTCCAAGAGGCATAGATTCTCATGAGCTCCTGCACCTGCAGGGGCTCATGAGAATATACGTCTGTTGCTGTTACAGGGAAGGGGATTTGTAGAATCCTGCTAATCATCGCTTTGTGCTTTTGTGTGCAGATTTTGGGGAGGGCAACATGAACTCTCCCATGACGCCCAAGACCCCGTGCTCTCCAGGGACGTTTTCCACACGGAGAATCCTGGACCAACGCAGACAGCTGGTCATGCAGCTGTTTGACGAGCAGGGACTCTATCCATCTAGTGAGTCATCCTTTTTGCTCATTTGTAATTTTGTCTGTTTTTTTTTTTTTGGCTCACATGCGAAGCAAAAGTGAGTCAATGTTTTGGGCCAGTGGTCTTCCCTCCGTTGTCTGTCGTCCATCATAAACTTTATCATTGGCATTCTCTCAGAGACTATTCAAGCCACAGTCTTTAAACCTGGCCCAAGGATACTTTGTGGCAAGACCTTTCTAAGCATACCAATTTGAGAGACCTCTTGCAAAGGTCATGGTCACAGGGTATCAGGAAATAGGTCCAAAATAGCTATATTTTGACATAATTTATTTTTTCTCAAATACTATTCACAACTTCAAACCCAAACTTGGTACAAAGATACCTGATGGTAAGATCTTTCTATGCATACTAATTTGGTTGATCCCTCGGAAAGGTCAAGGGTCACAAGACCTCAGGAAATAGGTCCAAAATAGCCATATTTTGACAAAAGATGTTTTTTCTCAAGTACTATTCACAACTTCAAACCCAAACTTGGTACAAAGATACCTGATGGTAAGACAGATGTATGCATACTAATTTGGTTGATCCCTCGGAAAGGTCAGAGGTCACAAGAGCTCAGGTCCAAAATAGCCATAATTTGATAAAAGATGTTTTTTCTCAAGTATTATTCATAATTTAGTATAGAACAACCTGATGGTAAGGCCTTTCTATGCATACTATTTTGGTTGATCCCTCAGAAAGGTCAAGGGTCAGAAGAGCTCAGGAAATAGGCCCAAAATATCCGTATTTTGACAAAAGATGTTTTTTTCTGAAATACTATTCACAACTTCAAACCCAAATTTGATACAGAGATACCTGATGACCCCTCAGAAGGGTCAAGGGTCACAAGAGGCTGGCAAATGTTTGATAAAATTGTAGGTATTATCGACATTTTTGCATTTTTTTCAATCAAATTTAGCACAAAGGTAGCTGATGATAAGACCTTCCTGTGCACACTAATTTAGTTGACTCGTCGCGATGATCAAGGGTCACAGGGGTGGACAGATGTGTGAAAAATGCTTACATTTTGAAAAAAACATGGATTTTGCTGGTGCAGAAGCCAGCCCTTATTGTCACACATATGTAAATAGGTCATGCACATGAGCCATAATGGCTTTGCCTTTCTTGTTTTATTTTTTGGCCTAGGGTGGAAAGGAGAAAAGCGTACTTAGTAATTAGTTGTAGAAGACTTGTACATCAAAACCTGCTGTGAGCAAACACCTTTTTTGCAAGGACACATTTGTGTCCCAGTAAGCAGAGGTCCTCAGGCCCACGACAGCTGTAGTGGGCCTGCACTTAAGCCGTTGTGGGCCCGATGGCGTTTTGCCAGTGGGCGTGTCAGATAATCGGTTTTCCAGCCCACTGACAATAATCTCTACTATTATCATCATCTAAGCAAAATGACTAACAATTTTCCATATTGATATTTACAGCTCAAGCCACACAGGCGTTTCAAGCCAAGCATGGAGACATCTTTCCTAACAAGATGTGCCTGCAGCTGAAGATTCGCGAAGTGCGGCAGAAAATGATGGCCCAGTCATTGCAAACAGTCCGAGAAATCACAGACCCACCTCTCACCCCCTCCTCAACGAATAGCAACACCCCTCCGACTGTAACCTCAGCCTCAATCTCAGGGGTGATGGATCCATCACGGTTCTCGCCTCTGATTACTGCGAGCAACGGAAACAAGACGTACACTTCGCCACCGTCTGCAGGACAGATCAGTGTGAAAGTGTCGGGACAGGAGGGGCAACCCTCAGTGACTGGTTCCTGAGCGGAGTTTTTTCCTCTAGTGGAGGTACTTCCTGTTTCTTCTCCTCATCAAAATTTGTGATGGTGAACTCAGATTTTGTTGTTGTTTTATCAATTTCTGTTTTGGGCTTAGCTGTTTTTAATTGTTGAATTATACTTTGGTGTCAAAAATTTTTACTTTCTGTGTGTGCCGGTCTGTGATTTTGGACCTTACAGCTGAAGTCGTAAGGTCCAAAATCACAGACTTGCGCACACACACACACTGTGTTCTACATTGTAGCAAATACTTTGTTGCGGATGTTTTCTTTGATGATCGCTTTAAAAATCTGTGGAAACAGACTGGGTTTTGTTGTTGTGTCAGACTTTCAGTGCAGTTTGTTAGCATGTTTTGTTTGGGAAAAAAGTTTTCTTCAAAATAATCAGCAAGTGAAGTATAGTAGCAAGCTTTTTTAGTTTATCTGTTAGTCAGGTGATATTTGGATTACTGGGTGAGACTTGCTTGCAGACAGAACACGTTTTGTCTTACGCAAGTATGATGGTTGTCTTCCTTGATGTCTTTGTTGCTTTTTGAGCGTGCTAAGCAGGCTCGCTGCGTTTCAGTCTCTGCAATATTTCTGTTGTTTGTTGGTCCATCTGGTTTTAGTTTTCGTATTGCAAACAGTCAGTGTAATTAGATATTGTGTGCTTGTGCATGGCAGTAAATATACTGACAAGCAAAAGAAAATGCGACATCATTTGAATCATCGGAAACACTTCAGTGTTTCCGTTGATTCAAATGATGTCGCATTTCTTTTGCTCCTCAGTATACCTGTGCGTGTACTAGTCAGTGTTTTTCGACCATGCGGCTTTCAGACGTGAGGTCCAAAATTACTCCCAGCGCACCTATGTTTTCAAGAGAACAACTTCCCTTAGTTGATACTTTACCCCTTTCTGCAAACAGTCACCAGTACTCTTCACAGTACTCTTCACAGTACTCTTCACAGTACTCTTCACAGTACTCTTCACAGTACTCTTGCCAGTACCGGTGGCTGCCTGCATCAAGGGGTTAGTCTGAAAGTGCTTAGTCTGTCTTGTTAGTTCTACATTTCCCTCAGAAATGTTTTGATTTCTGTATTTTACAGATTTATGTTGTATGTACCTATATTGCTAAGCCGTTTCATGTGATATATATATTCTTCATCTTTTGATGTTAACACCTTTATGTGTAATCAGTTTGTGAGTGGGTGTTGCATGGGCTTCACAGTGTAAACACTTTGTAACCCCCTTCTGCACACCAGTACTGTACGCATGTCTGATGGCTGCTTGCGCAGGGTGGTTAACGTGCAAGCACAGTGCTGTAACTGTGTAAGGGGATCGTATTGTTTGCGTACATTGTGTGTGTGCGTGTTATGATGAGAGATTTTAAATAATGCCATTCATGTACTATGTATGAGAGGTAGGGATGATGCAAGTTGCATAGGTTGTCACGAATTAGCAAGAAATATGGGGCTTCATAACACTGTCAGCTGTGTACACCACAACCTATTTTGAGTGACCGCCCTTACCACAGATCACCTGTCATTAACTCATTCTACCCCAGACACACCACAGCAAGATAAGGATTGACGATGATAGTTCAAGGGTGATGCCAGAATAGCTTGGCGCCTATGGGCGCCAAGCTATTCTGGCATCACCCTTGAACTATCATGGTCGATCTGTGTCCTGCACTGCTAATGCATTCTTCAGAGAACAATGGCAAAATTTGGGGATTTCGGTGATGGGGTAGAATGAGTTAATTAAAGACCATCTTTTAGGTGGCTGTCGCTGTGACTGTGGCTGTCGCCACCTAAATGATGGTCTTTAATGACAGGTGAAACTTTTTCCTTTGAGGACTTCACTTGTGAGATTCTATCTTTGAAGGCCACTTTTTTCTTTCACTCAAGGAGGTTGTTTAAAACAGGTTCTGCTGTATTGTGTGTAGGAAATAGTGATTCAGAAAGGTACACAGATGTATGCTGCGCTGTGATTCTGCACCTGCCAGCTTGGAACCATAAGATTCAAACTCACAGACCAGCACAGAGAATTGCATGCTGGGATCACTGCTAGAGTTACTGCATTGGCTTTTAGATGTGTATCTGAGCTGTTTGATGATGTAAATTGCATAGATCCCGTTAAACTCCTGTATTCTGCCTGGGATTATGAGCATCTGTGCACTAATGATGGACAACAAAAGTTTTTTGTCTCCTGTTTAAGTTGCGAACATTGACTAACAGAAGTGCGGTTAAGAGTTTTTGATTCTCGTGAGTATTGTATGTCAAGGTTTCGTTTGTACTAGCCCAGTGTGCGAAAGGTCATCAGGCCGATGTTGGCAGCAGCTGGCCCGCGCACAGCCATGCACGGGCCAGCTGCTGCTAACATCGGCCTGATGACCTTTTGCACACTGGGGAATATGTTGTATATTTTATATATCACTGGGAAGAAATTTGAGATTTGCAACAGCTTCATTCAGTTCATGAAAGGTTTCCTTGTATCTGTGTGCTGATCTGTGAGTATGGACCTCATGGCTTGAGACCTGAAGATCAAAATCACAGACCAGCACATGAAGGTATTGTTTATTTCTCCATCTTGTGTTCCGGCAACTTGATCTGTGTTTGCTTTGCGTTTTTGCTTTTTGTCAACCCGGTAATGCAATGTAACAAATTCAAAGTTCACTGTCATTGATAATTTTGTGTGTGTTTATGTTGGAAGAGATTTGTTTTGAATGTTGCCACGGTATCACTGAATATGATCTTTATACCTGTATATCATTGTTGGATTTTTCTCCGCGGAAATTTATCAGTTTCTTTTTTCATATGTGATACATGTACATTGATTTCACAGTATCACTTGATTTTACAGAGCTTCTAAGAGTTTTATATGTGTGTTAGTCACAAATTTGACGCAAAATATGGTTTTGGTGTAAATTTGTAAATTGTAATGTGTTAGCTAAACATATATACACAGTGTACATACTTTTGGAAACTTCATACAGACTTTCAGTTGTATGCTTAGTGGTGATTTGTTTCCTCAAAAACATTACCGATGACATGACTTTATGGAAATGTCTACTTCTAGCTCAATTTTAGCCTACTTACCCGTTGTGTGCCCACACAACCCGGGAGGCACTCGGGGAACCCCCCTAGAGGGGCCGAGAGTTGTCTCCCGTTTCCCGCCTTACCGGCTCCGGTCACGAGACCGGCCAGTTTTGCTACTTCGCTCGTACAGAGAAGACGTGTCTGGCCTTGCGCTCGCGCCGCTTCGACCGGTCCTTCTCTTGCCTACGCTCGTTGCCTCTTCATGTGCCCTGCCTCTGCTGGCGTCGTTCTGCTGCTCTCCTCTACGCTGTGGAGGTGTATGACTACCATTCCCCCTGTTCCCGATTCGTCTCGGAGGTAAGGTAGCGGTAGTTTCCCACAGCCGGCCCTCGGGCCGAGAGCCGGCTACCGTTGGGCTTTCCTTTCGGCTTTGCTACTACGTGGGCGCCAGTTGTTGAGCTTACGCTTCGGCGCCTTGCACGACCTTTTTTACGAGTCTCCTCGAGGGACGTCGCCTTCTCTCCTTTGGTATTTCACTGTTACGAGAAGACGTTGCCTTGTAGACTAGGGTTTCTGTTCTCGTAGGGCCTTCGGGCACCCACACGCCGTTCGTCTACCTTAAAGGCCCTTTAGCTCTGGGAGACTGTAACCACTATTTACGCGCCGGTGGTCACGGCGCTTGGAGTACCTTGGTGTGGGGCTAGGCTCCCTTGTCCGCCTTTGCGACCTTGTGCTCTTTGTCTGTTGCAGGAACCAAATGCTTACCTGCGCTCAATGCGGCGACTTCAAGTGGCCGATGGACGACCATGCGGTCTGCCTCCCCTGCTCGGGCTGCGCCTCGACCATCTCTGCGATGTCTGTGCGACCTGGCCGGAGTTCCGTTGGTCTGACCTCTGGAGTTTTTTACCGGCGAGAGCGACCTCCGTCTGCTATCTCTCGTCCCACTCCTGTTGACGTCGCCCCTGTGGTAACGACCGCTCTTCCTCGCCTCGGCCTCTCGGAACGGATTGATAGTCGGGACTCTGCGTTGTTCGCTGACCAGAGGACTGCCACTGCTGCCACGCCCGCTGACCCTTCCGGAGGGTCTGTTTGCCGGCAAAGCGCCCGCCTCACTGAGCCCGGCCTGCAGCAGTTCGCCACGAGCCGTCCCACGTTGACTGGCCTTGCTCCTCTCTCTCTCCACGATAAGCCCGCTGATCCTTCCGGAGGATCTGTACACCGGCATAGAGCCCTTCTCACTGAGTCCGGCCAGGAGAGACGTCAGCCTCGACCTACGCGACACAGTCGCGCCCCCCGACCTTTCCCGTTCCACCGTCAGTGCTAGACACTCGCGCTCGCCCGCGAGCGCCGCCGGAAGGATCGTTCCCCCCGCCGGGAGCGTCGCCGCTCCCCCCGCCACTCCTCGTCGCGCGCTCGGTCGCGCTCGCCTTCGCAGTTCGATGCGTTCGCCGCGTCACCGCCATCGTCGACCTTCTTCCCGTGATCGGCACTCCTCTTCGGTTGTCCGCCGTACTTCACCCAGAAGAAGCCACGCACCGGACAGGACCCCTCCTCGCTCCTTCCCGCGGTCGCCTCGGCGATCCCCGCCTCCGTCGTCGCTGCCGGCTCGTGCCCGGGCTTCCCGTGAGGTTCGAGATGCGTCCCCGCCCAAGCTTCGACCTTCCTTGGTGCCTCACCCGCCTTCTCGCCACCCCATGGACGAAGAAGCCCTCAGCGTGCTGCCCGAAGACTCCGTCTCAGCCCTGTTGGAGGAGGATGCTCGCTCCCTTTCGCCCTCCGACGTCGGTGATGATGTCCCCTCGTCCCTTCCGTCGTCGTCCCGGGCGGAGACCCTCCTAGCCTTGGATGAAACCGCCAGGATCATCGCGGCCACTCTGCCAGCGGACTCCTGCCCAGCCTCTCCCCCCCCTGAAGAGGAAGGTCTCGGCCTTGTGGATGCCGAGCGTCAGGTGAAGAGGTTCAAGTCGCTTCCCCAGCCGCCTGGATTTAAGGAGCTGCGAGATGTCTTCTCAGCGCTCCTGCAACTTCCCGCGTCTCGAGAGCCGGTGTTCTTCTCCGATCGTCGCTGGCTGGCTGGCCTGGACATCGCCTTCCGGCGGGATTGGTATGCCGGTCATTCCCAGGCTTTCTCCATCCCTCTTCCTGCGATCGACCCCCCGGCCGTGTCGCAAGCTGGCGGCTCCGCCCTCCTTCGCCGTTCCTTCCCTCGTGGCCTGGATTGACTGCGTCTCTGGTGCGGAACACCTTAGCCTGCGCTGGGTTCCTGGAGCTGCTCACTCAAGCCCTGGTTCGTCGTGTGGAAGACGCTTGGCAGCCTTCTATCACGCCTCTCCTTGGGGATTTACTCGTCTTAGCGGAAGTCGCCAACCGAGCCGCCTACCACTCACCCGTTAATGCTATGGCTGCCTCCGCCAACTGTGCCCTGATGCGTCGAGACGCACTTCTGCTTGCCTGCCGAGGGATACCACCTGACCTGCGTGCGCAGCTTCGTCGTGCTCCGCTGGGTGGCCCCCTGCTTTTCGGCGACACCTGGTCATCCGTTCGAGCCTCCAACCCCGACCGCTGGCCTGTGAGTGCTCCTCCTCCCCGCCGCTTTCCGTCCTCCCGACAGGCTAGGGGTCGCGCCTCGCGGTCGGTTAGTCCCGCTGCTGCGTCAGCCCTGCTTCGGCCCTGAGCAGGCCCCCGCCTTGGCCGTCCTAGACCCTCCAGGGCCTGTGTCCCTGCCTGGCCCCGTCCCGCCCGGCGACCGGGTCGCGGGCGGGCTACCTGACTGCCCCCCAGCCTTGGCCCCACCGGCCACTTCGGGGTCTCCGGTCGGTGGGAGGCTAGCCTTTTTCAGCGGAAATTGGCTCACACTCTTTCCCGACGACCCCTGGATTTGCGACACCGTCTCGGCCGACCTCCGGATCGCCTTTCGCAGCCCGCCTCCTTTGCGTCGCTCCCCCCTTTGGACCGAGATCCCCAGCGACCCGTTGAAGGCCTCCGCTCTTCGGGGAGAGGTCTCCTCCCTCCTGAGGAAAGCCGCCACGGAGGTGGTACGCGTCCCCTACTCCCCAGCCTTCTACAGCCGCTTGTTCGTCGTTCCGAAGCCTGGAGGGAGATGGCGACCGGTGATCGATCTCTCGGCCCTGAACAAGTACATTACGGCCCCCTCCTTCCGGATGGAGACTGCACGAGCCCTGAAAGCCGCGGTCCAGCCTCTGGACTTCGCAGTCAGCCTGGACCTTTCAGATGCGTACCTGCATGTCCCGATGCACCAGGCCTCCAGGAAGTTCCTCCGCTTTGCGATCGACGGCGTGGTATACCAGTTTCGCGCGCTCCCGTTCGGTCTCAACCTCAGCCCCTGGGTGTTCACCCGGCTGATGGACGCCGTAGTCGCCAAGGCCCGACAGTCCTCCTCCAGTCCGACGTCGAATTACCTAGACGACGACCTCCTACGCAACCAGTCAGAGACCTCGCTCGCGTCGGACAGGGATGCGCTGCTACTGCTTCTGGCACACTTGGGCTTCCTAGTGAACGACGGCAAGTCGGATCTCTCGCTGTCCCGCCTCTTCGTGCACCTGGGCATGGAATTTGCGACCGACCTCAACACGGTGCGCCTCCCAGCCCCCCGGATCCAGAAGATTGCGGACCTAGCCGGTCAGTTAGCACGACAGGACGTGGCCCCCGCCAGAGTCTGGCTCCAGCTTGGGCCTGCTGAACGCCGCAGCGGACCTTATCCCCCTAGGTCGTCTCTACTCCCGGCCGATCCAGCTGCATCTCCTACTCCATTGGCGCCCGTCGTCAGGCGACTTAACGACGTTGGTTCCGGTGCCCCAGATGCTGCTGCCTCATCTTCGTCGGTGGACCGACCACTCGTGGCTAGCGTCGGGAGTTCCCCTGGCCGCCCCTCCACCCCAGACCTCGCTTTGTGTCGACGCCAGCCTCACTGGGTGGGGCGCCCATCTCCTTCCTCGGTTCCTCTCGACTTCGGGGCCCTGGCCCGCGGACTTAGCGCACACTCACATCAATTGGCTGGAGATGCAGGCTGTGTGGCAAGCCCTGCAGTTCTGGGAGGATCTCCTCAGACACCAGGAGCTACTCGTCCTCTCGGACAACACGACTATGGTGGCTTACATCCAGAAACAAGGTGGCACTCGCTCCCGACCTTTGTAGGCCCCTCTACCGGATGTTGCGTTGGTGCGAGGACCGGGATATTACCTTTCGAGCCCGACACATCCCCGGACACCTGAATGTCTTAGCCGACTCGCTGTCTCGCCGCGGCCAGCTCCTGCACACGGAATGGACCCTTCGGCAGGACATCTTTCGGATGATCTGTTCCCGGTGGGAGACTCCCCAGGTCGACTTGTTCGCCACGAGGTGGAACCATCAGCTGCCGCTCTTCGTCTCCCCGATTCCCGATCCACTTGCCTGGGCGGTCGATGCACTCTCCATTCCCTGGGACGGCCTGGTGGCTTACGCCTTCCCCCCGACGGTTCTCGTACCCAAAGTCCTTCTCAAGCTGCGGGGCTGCTCGGCGGTCCTGCTGTTAGTTGCGCCGTTCGCCTGGAACCGCTCCTGGACCACCGACCTTCTCAGCCTCGCCACGGACCCCGCCCCTGCTGCTTCCCGCCCCACGCACCATGCTCAAGCAACCGCGTCAGCCGCTGTTCCACCCCTGCCCGGAGCGGCTCCTCCTTCACGCCTGGAGGTTGTGCGGCAAGCCCTCGGAGCTAGAGGCTACTCGGGTGCAGCAGTGGAGGCGATCGCTTCGGCCCGCAGACCTTCCACCATCCGAGTCTACGAGGGAAAGTGGCGAGTCCTGTGTTCCTGGTGCTCTGAGCACGGCCTGTCACCCACGGAACTGACTAATCCTCAGCGGGCGGACTTCTTCCTCTGGCTCTTTCGAGACTTAGGCCTGGCCCCCATCACCGTGAGGGGGTACCTGTCCATGATCGCTGACACTTATCGACACCTTGGACACCCAGACCCGGGCGCCTGCAAAGACTTAGCCGACCTTATGGGTCACTTCGGCATCCAGCGCCCAACACACCGCTCACTCCTTCCCCGCTGGGACCTGCCCTGGGTGCTAACATGGTTAAATTCTGGCAGATTTGAACCCTTACCTTGGCCCGTTTCGCAGATGTGACACGAAGACGTGCTTCCTGCTGGCCCTTGCTACCGCCTCTCGGGTGAGTGAGCTACACGCACTCTCGGCGCGGCCTACCTGCCTACAGTTCCGAGCGGATGGGTCTGTTCAACTCCTCACTGACCCTGCCTTCCTGGCCAAGAACAGGTCTCCTCTGACGGCACCTCAGGTTATCACCTTACGGCCGCTAAGAACCAACCCTCTGTCTCAGGAGACCAGGCAACAGGATCCCGTGCGCGCCCTTAGAGTTTATCTGCGACGATCTAAAGCCTTCCGCAGAGGGCGTTCGCGCCTCTTCCTACCTCTGAGACCCAGCAGGAATGACATAACAGCCCAGACGATCTCGTCCTGGCTCCGCTGGGTTATACGCTCCGCGTATCAAGATATCTCCCCGCAGGGAGCGAAGAGGCTGCACATTCGTTCGCGCACATGAGGTACGAGCCATGGCCACGAGCCTCGCATTTGACCGAAACTGCGCTGTCAAGGACATCGTGGCAGCCGTGGGCTGGCAGACTGAATCTGTATTCGCCCGCTTCTACCTCAGGGACCTGGCAGGCCAAAGAGAGAATCTCGCACTAGTGAGGGACATCGCCGCAGCGCAACACTCCCTCCCGGCGCCACCGGCGCCTATCTATGCACTTCGCTAAAATTGTCGGGAGGTTGCGACTGGGAGGACGGCGCTGTTTACCATTAAGAGTTGCGCGGCACCCTCCTCCTCATCGCAATTCTTCCATAAAGTCATGTCATCGGTAATGTTTTTGAGGAAACAAATTCATTTTTCTCTAAAAGGTATTTTTTCGAAAAATACTTACCGATGACATGACTCGGAGGACCCTCCCTCCTGCCCCGCTTGCCGCTTTCGAGCGAAGTATCAGAAAAAACTGGCCGGTCTCGTGACCGGAGCCGGTAAGGCGGGAAACGGGAGACAACTCTCGGCCCCTCTAGGGGGGTTCCCCGAGTGCCTCCCGGGTTGTGTGGGCACACAACGGGTAAGTAGGCTAAAATTGAGCTAGAAGTAGACATTTCCATAAAGTCATGTCATCGGTAAGTATTTTTCGAAAAAATACCTTTTAGAGAAAAATGAATGTTTCCCTCATTTTGAGGAGACGGGAGCCGATCTGCCAGCAAGGTGCTTACATTCTCATAAGCCCCTGCGGCTGTAAGAGCCAACAAGACTCTGTGCTTCTTCCGGACGGATTTTGCTGGAGGAGTGACTGCTTTTCCTGGTGGTTGTATTTCGTCGGTGTAACTGGGAAACGTTGTATCTGACGTACTAATTTTGTGTCAGATACGAGTTTTACCATTTACACCGATTGATTTGTGCTATAGATTTTTACAGAAGCAGATATTTTACTAGCTTGCATTGGTAAATACTAGCATAGGGTACCTGCTACATATACTTTTCAAATGGTTTTGTTGTATCTTGTAGTTATGTAAACTCTTTCAAGGCGCCCAGCGTCAATAGCTGCAGAAGTGTCGTATAGCGTTGCCTGTGGCAATGCTATATGACACTTCTGCAGCTATTGATGCGGGGGCGCCTTGAAAGAGTCGACCCACTTTTGTATGCAAGCACTGGTACTGTAAACATTAGCAGTGGCTGCATGCACAAGAGGGTTAGAGGGGTTTCATGCGTCAAACTTGAGTTTCCAAAACGTGAATCATAATACCCCGCTAGAAGATTTTTTTTTTCTGACACAGTGTGAACAAATCCAGCAAGATGTACATTGACTAGCAAAGGAAATGCGACATTTTTGGAATCATCAGAAATACTCAAGTGTTCCCGATGATTCAAAAGGAATGCAACATTTTGGGATTGATCAGAAACAATAAAGTCTTGCAGATGCTTTTAAAAAAATGTTGCATTTCTTTTGCTCGTCAGTGTAGATCATCATTACGGATTCTAAGAGTCGCAGTGTGTCTAGACCTCTTTCCTGGTCGGTATAGATTTCCTTCTTGGACAGTCACGTTCCATATATGGCCCCATTTAACAAGTTTGATCAGATAATCGTGTAAAGGGAATACACATTCCATTTCAGCACAATTATAAACGGTTCTGGAGGCTGTTTTTTTGTATGAAATTTGTACTCACTGTTTGCCTTTCCACAATGACGTCCCTCTGTCGCAGATGTTTCACACATCCCCCCCCCCTCTCCCCCCCCCCCCCACCCACCCACCCACCCACCCACCCACCGCTTCCCCACGCTATCCTGCAGCCTGCCCGCCTGACCCTGACCCCCCACCCCTCATACACACCCTCCCCACCCACACCCCTCCCCCCCACACCCCTCCCCCCGCCTGCCCCCCATCCCACCCCCACCCCCCACCCCACCGACCCCCACCTAATCACTGCGTGTTCTCCATAACGTGTTTCCCCGTAACCCATTTCCCCATTACAGCAGAACCCATACTGGGCAAACACCCTTATGAGATATCACCTGTCATTAAAGACCACCATTCAGGTAGCAGTATAATAATAATACCGTTATTATATAGGCGCTTTTTCTCAATTTTGGGGCAAATCGACTCAAAGCGCTGCGAACTGAAACGCAACACGCACACTCACGTAACAGACACGGATTTACACCATTTAAGACAAACACAGTGCAAGACAGACGAAGGGCCAGTTCAACTACTGAAGTAAAAGAGATTTTTGATCGCTTGTATTTGAAATTTGTAAAGTGGCCAGAAACCGGTACCAAAGTGTGGGGGGTGGGGGTGGGGGGGGGGGGTGAGTGTAGTCACCTGAATGGTGGTTTTTAATTACAGGTGACACTGTTTCCTCTTCGAGACTTGTCTAGAAAGAACACCTGTCTTTTCAGACCACTCTTTTACAGAACAGGGCAGGTTTTGCTTCCCATTTATTAGTTGTTTGAAGAAAAACCAACAGGAACTGCTTTCGAACCAGTCGGAAATAGGATGCACTAAAACATAGGTGCAAAAATACACATATGAAAGAACACCTGTCTTTTCAGACCACTCTTTTACAGAACAGGGCAGGTTTTGCTTCCCATTTACAGAACAGGGCAGGTTTTGCTTCCCATTTATTAGTTGTTTGAAGAACAACAAAAAAACAGGAACTGCTTTTAGTGATTTTTTTTTAATGAAGAGGAGTAGAAATCCGTTCCTCTTGTGATGGAATAGTTAAATAACCCGTTAAACCCTGAGGATGACATTGTCATGTATTTGGGATACCCTTTGAGGTGCACCTCATTGCGTTGGAGCTAGATCGACCATGACAGTTCAAAGGTGGTGTCAGAATAGCTTGGCGCCTGAAAGGCGTATTCTGACATCACCTTTGAACTGTCATGGTCGATGCAGGTCCTGCCGTGTTGTGTCATAGCTTTATGGGTTAAGGGATTAGTTTTACTGTGGTAACCATTTTACCACCCCACTTCCCAGACACAGTCTACTCATAATTCCGCCTCTCACAGCCACATTTTCTTTGGAAATTGACCTTAAGCAGCAGATGTGTAATAGTGTGCTTTGGGCTACACACAAAAAATGATGCCTGAGTAAACCTTGCCCGCATTTTTCCCCCCCCCGCCAAACGGTATCGTCACGTAGTCTAGGGTTTAACGTGCGTTTAATAATAAAAAAATAATTACGGTATTTATAATGCGCTTATCTTATAATAATTATAACTCTAAGCGCGCACTCACAACTCGCGTGCGCATGCGCACGCTTTAGACAACGACTCACGTACCACAAATAGTGAAAATACATTACGACGGTCAGCTTGGGGTGGGGAGTGTGGTGGTATAGTGCTAGAACTGTTGAAAGAGGTGAGTTTTGAGGGTGGGTGGAAGGAGGAGAGTGTTTCTGACGGAGGGAGAGTGTTCCAGGCGGATGGACCGTATACTGAGTGTTAGTCTGTTGTGATCTTGGTCTTTAAGTCTCTGAGTCGCAGTTCAGCACACGTTCCTTTGCGTTTTAACCCCTTCACTGCTGAGATAAACGGAAGAGCACCCACCTGCAATAGGTACAGATCTTCATGAGCCCCCGCAGTCGCGGGGGCTCATGAGGATCTATGCCTCTCGCCGACGACCACTTTGGCTCCGTGCTCCCATCTTGAGGATGGGGAATCGTTGACGAATGTATGATTTCAAAAACAAGGTCTCTGTCCACCGGCAGTTAGTCAAGCGGTTCAGTCGGACAAGTTCCCTGTCTATCATGCACATGGTCTCAACAACCCTACCCGAACCTACCGACCCCCACTCCCCCCCCCCCCCCCCCCACCCCACACACACACACCCTACCCCCCTCACCCCCACCCCTACACCCTATTCTCCCACCTCCTTCTACTGGGATTACCCAGAAAACAGTTGCAGCTGTAAAAAAAAAAAAAAAAAAAATCTTTATCAGGAAAATATTAACCTCATTGTGCAAGCAGCCACTTGTACTGTACACAGTACTAGCGGCTGCGTGCACGCAGGGGTGATAATGAGTCAATTTATGAACTGAAATCACATTTTCTAAGAAATCACGGCAGCTACAAAAAAGGACAAAATCTCTACAAACAGTCGACAGAATACAAATAAAAAAAGCTGCACATAATTTTACTACAACAGTTATGTGTTTCTTTCCTCCGAGCTTCCGGGACAAAGAAGCGCGAGAGATGACGCCGTATGATACTGTAAATACCTCTGTATATATTGAGACAAGAAAAGCAAGCTGTCATTGTGATATTTTGGGTGCATTTTCCCGTGAGTGCATGCGGCCACCGGTACCGCAAACAGCACTGATGGTGGCATGTACAAGAGGGCTTACATACGAGTCAAGTGTTTGTTTTGTCTGTAAATAAAATACATTACCATATGTATGTGGATTTTAAATCCGTGTATTGTTTTGTCAAATAATCAGGCGTTGAGATGTGTACATATTTGCGTGCTGGTCTGTGATTTTGGACCTTACGGCTTTCAGCCGTAAGGTTCAAAATCACAGACGAGCAAACTTCTTTCCCCCCCCCCCCCCCCCCCCCCCCTTCAAATTCAGAGTAGTAAATTTTATGCCATAACATTGATTTTATGTCTGTACACATTAAAAAGCTATCTTCTTGTGGAAAAAACAAACAAACCCCGGTACAAATTAACATACCGGATTGTTACACTCGATCTATGAATGTGTTTCGGAATAAAGTCTGCGTTGCTGTTACTTGCTTTCTTTTGAGTTTTCTTTCATTTTTGGCAGCAGAAATGCATCTGTATTTAACTGCGATTTTCAGACCTGTGTGCGCAGGTCTTGGACTTTTGGAGCTCATAGCTTGAGGTTGTACGGTCCAGAATCACAGTCCAGCACACACTTTTATTATAAATAGAATGGCCGACACGCTGAACTGATCTGACTGGATTTTCTTGGAGAGCATTTTTCGGTTTTGTCAGATTTTGAATTAGGTTCTGGACAGGAGTGACGTTTTCATGACAGAAAATGCAATTCTTGTTAATTCACTTGTTTTTCAAAGCCTCGGCGTGTGTTCAGCCTACATGTAAAATTAATTTGCATCCGCTAAAGAAATTTGTCCACATTGTGTTTACATTGTTTGTGCTGGTCTGTGATTTCGGACCTTGCGGCCTGGAGCCGCAACGCCCGAAATCACAGACCAAGCACATGATTTTTTGCAAAAGGTATTGAACTGCACCTTGATCTGTTACACAAACTGTGCCCCCTTTTTTCGGGGTTTTTGTCCAATTTTGCGAACGAATGCCTTTCCCTGGCGTGACGTTATGGTACAGTGGAAGAAAATTCAGCCAACATGCAGGGGCGTTTTCTGCATGAAAAGGTTGTAGAAGAGAACTAATTGTGACACACATTTTTTTTGTCGTGTTTGAATTGATGAAAAATCAAAATCCATTATGGTCTGTGGACCTCTCCTACTGCTAACTACTAACTATTACTACTACTACTACTACTACTACACACACACACACACACACACACACACACACACACACATATACACGCGTGCGCTGCTGGAAAAGCGTTGTCATCTACAGAATAAATATGCGCTGGTCTGTTATTTTGAACCTTTGTCTGTACGCCACAGCACGGATGGGCATGTGAAACATAGATGTACATCATGCTTCCGTGTGCGTTTATATCGCAGTCACGTGAGACGCATCATACGAAGAAACCACGAACAACAAACACTCTTGTCATCTTTCGCAAGATATGCACCAAACGAGCAACATCAGCAGTGTATTAGTCGTGCCGCATTCGGATACGCGACTTAACTCATTCGAGACGTGCCTCCTCCGGATACGCGGCGTAAGCTGCGTATCCGGAGGCGGCACGTCTCGAATGAGTTAAAGCCGCGTATCCGGATGCAGTTCAGGCCTCGAATGTGTTAATTCTCAAGAAGCTTCCCCCAACACAGTAAACCATTTCGAACTTTCATGAGCCTGATAAATTGAGTGCTAAGAGTCCATTGCCGGCGTCTGAGGCGGAAAGCTGTGTCTCGGCCAGTGTTTTAGCAGGCAGTAACAGCTTCTCAACGTAACACGCGAGATTTGACGTCATTTCTCGGTCAATGGTTTGCTGGGTTGTCCTGCGCTTTGTGCGCTGACAAACCACGGCTGATGCCGGCCTGAAGATCTTTTGCCCATGGGTCCAAAATTACAGACCAGCACACAACTATGTACCAGGAATTCTTTCTTCTTTTTTTTTTTTTTAAAGCAGTCTGTCATACCAGCTTTATCAAATGCGACGACTTAGAGAATTGACGCAGTAGCGAGACACTCTTTTTGTTAGGTGATTTTTGAAATACTTTTTGGTTTTGGTGTACATACTGTATTGGTAAAAATCGTGTAGATAAGGATTTTGTGGGCTGATCCGTGATTTCGGATCTTACAGCTGAAAGCCGTAAGGTCCAAAATCACAGATCACCCCACTTTTGAATGTGTTGGCTTTTAAATGGCATGTTGTGATAGTCTTGTAAGAAAAAGTGCGTGGACGTATATATTAAATCATTTGAATACCGTAGCATACTTTGAATGTCCCTAAAACTTGTGGAAATGAACATGTAAATATTGCATCATTTTTCCACAGTGTAAAGACATATTTGTTTTTACCATGAAATTGTGCTTCGTTTTTTTTTTGTTGTTGGTGTGTTTTGAACATTTTGTAAAGTGCAAAGAGTATGTAAGTATGATTTTTGTTTTATTACTGATGAGGCACGAAGATCTGTCTGATTTTACTATGAAACTGTGCTTCTTTTTGTGTGTTGCAAATTTGCGGGTTTTTTTTTTTTCCCCTGTGAACACCGCCAGACACATGAGTCACAAACCTTAAAAAGCGTTGAAGGTTTGTGATCCGTATTTCCGCTTGTTGAAGATTTTGTCGATGGGCTCTTTGTTTTTCGAAGTTGTATCAAACGGTAGCAACTGACGAATGGAGAATACCTCAACCCTCAACCCATTTAGCCCCGACCCACCACAGCAGGAGATGGGTCGACCATGATAATTCAAGGGTAGTGCCAGATTAGCTCGGCGCCGTACTTATCTGTCACAAAACTTGAATTATCCCCATCGCTTGCAAGAGGAACAAAGTTGTTCGGGGACACCTCTGAAATTTGGGAAATGCGGACCTGGGCTTAATTGGGTTAAACTCCCATATCTCAGTCCCCAGTTAGCAAAGGTCCTCGGGCCCACGACTGCCGCAGTGGACCCGCGCACGGCTGTGCGCGGGCCCACTGCGGGCCGTCGTGGGCCCGAGGACGTTCTGCTGCTGGGACCAATGACTCCCCCACTCTATAGAACGAAAGTCCTTGAGTGCTGAGAGTTCAGTGATGGGGGCTAACTCATTCGGGACGTGCCGCATAAGGATACGCAGCGAATCGCCGCGTATCCTTACGCGGCACGTCTCGAATGAGTTAGTTATTTGCTTCATTTTTGTCTTTGTGAATGCCTGTTCAGTGATGGGGACAGTTTTTAGTTTCTTTCAGCGCGACAAACTCACCAAAGCGTAAAACTGCACTGACAGTTTGTCACTTGTAGCTGTGCAAAGCTGCACCAAAAAACGCGGCCTAGAACTGAGATGGCGTGTGGCGGTCTGTCAGTTTGGATCTTACGTCCAGGAGCCGAAAGGTCCAAAATCACAGACCAGCCCACTTTTGTTGTTGTTGTTGTTGTTGTTGTTGTTGACCGGCTCACTAAAATTTGGTTTTGACAAAAGCGTTGGAAAATATGTCGTATTTCTGTATGTTTCTCTCTGTTATGAATGATTAACATTCAGTCGTCCTGCAAAGTTCTCCTGGTCTTGTTAAAAATGAATATACAAAAAATATACGACACTTCCGCGGCTATTGGTGCGGGACACCAAGAAGGGTTTATAAGAAAAGACCAAAACTTATCTCATAAAACTAGTCAATGCTAGGCATCGGAGGCAAGGTTTGGGGGTGGCAGTTGAGTGGGGGGGGGGGGGGGGGGGGGGGGGGGGTGTCTTGACAAGAGGCGGTAACAGTGACCAAAACTTATCTTATAAAGGTGGGGGGGGGGGGGGGGGGGGGGGGGGCTTGACAAGAGGAGGCAGTAACAGTGGCCTAGTTTTCTCGAGTTTTGCCTCTACACATGCTGTTACGACCTCTCTGTGTACAAACTTGCAATTCTTTGGCAGTACACGTTTTCCTGTCCATATCCTAACCGGTGCCTCAAAAGTTCAATTGAGCGCTGGTCTGTGAGTTTGGACCTTACGGCTTTCAGCCGTAAGGTCCAAAATCACAGACCTGCGCGCAACTGTTGACGTTGCCCTTCTTTTTTCAGGAAAACTCTGATCTTTTTTGTAACTGGCAGTTAAAAGCGACGGAATGTTGAATTATGAACATGCCGTCACGCTCCTTTTGACGCCAAGTTATTCTTGTTGTTGGTTGTGTCTTCAGTCTGAGCAGTGTCTCTCATACAAACGTTGAATCAGTGTTTTTATCCCCATGTAATACATTGTACCTGCAACACAGGCGCTTGATAGCAAAGTGATGAGGTGGTGCGTGTTGCGGTGTATTGATCTCGGTTAGAGGCAGAGAAGATGCTGATGATATTACGACAAAAGCAGTACAGCACATGAGTGCACTAGGACTGTTCTGAGGGACCACTCTTAGAAACACCCGTCACCACGTCATCTCGTCAAAAAGCAATATGGTACATGTACACAGCAGAACCTGTTTTGAGCGACCATCCTAATGAGAGATCACCTGTCATTAAAGACCATCATTTAGGTGGCTACAGCCACCTAAATGATGATCTTTAATGACAGGTGACACGTTTTACCATTCAAGACACGCCCTTAGGTCTTTTAAGACGACACCTTGTTGCAACATAGTTGGTTGGTTCAAAACAGCTTCTACTTATCCCAGTTAACTCGTTGAGACCTAGTGCGATATTTTTAAGCCTGAGAGCTGTCCTCTAAAGACCGACTATTTTCGACTCGAGAGGTAGAGCTTAGGATGATAGTTCACGGATAGTGCCAGCAGAGTTTGACGCTTCTGCAGATCGACCACGACAGTACGTGGGTATTGGCAGAGTGAGTATCTAGCGCCTAGCGGCACCAAGCTATTCTAGCGCCACCCGTGAACTATCACGGTCAGTCCGTGAACTGTTGTAGCGTGCGATTGAACACCCGTGGCAGTAAGGCATACGGAATAAAGCCAAAAGATGATCTGTTTTAATAGACGCTGTTTGGAAATCGAAGTAGGGTCAAAAATTGCACGCGTTACGACGTAAACTGGATTTATAAAAGCCCGGAGAAACATGCGGTAAACGCCTGTTTGCGATTTCCGAACGCCTTTTTTTTTATTTTTTTTTAATGACGATCAATGCTGTAAACGTTTCAATAATCAATCAGCCAATTAACTTCTGACCAGTGAGCTGAAGAGAGAAAGAAAAAAAGCAAGTAAGCAAGCAACTGGATAAACCTATTCAGCACCACCAAGGCCATATTTTGTAAATTTTTTGAAGGTGTCACTTAACGAGTAGGTACCAGTTGCATGAGATGGATGGACCATGATAATTCAAGGGTAGTGCGAGATTAGCTTGGCGCCTGAAACGCCAAGCTAATCTGGCACTACCCTTGAATTGTCATGGTCCATCCATCTCCTGCTGCAGGGCGTTGGAGCTGAATGGGTTAAAAGATGCGGTTTGTTCCTCTATAGATTTTCCTACAAATCGTCTTGCAATATGTCACATCAGCGTAAGTCCCGATTTCGTCTATTCTCCCGATTCCCCGGGATCACGATTAGTGAAAGTGCGCGTGTTTTTTCGTTTGTTGTACAGATGTATCGCCTTAATAACTTTGTGATCAGGCGCCTGTGTTATTTTATTATTTTTTTTTTTTTTGTTGACCAGACTCGGGCTATTTTCTCATGTTGTGTACGAACACTTTTGACACGTGTAAATGTTATATGATATTTTTCATGCACAGTGGTGTTCTTACACGTGACTTGAACTTGATGAATAAATATATCAACATCGATGCACGTTTGTGTGTGTGTGTGCGTGCGTGCGTGCCGCGTGCATGTCCAGACAAAACGACGGGCTTGTTTAGATTATGTCTGTTAAAAGTCCTGGTAAATCAAAGTGGCAGAGTTGCAGTGTGGCCGAATTGATCAGTGTTCAGGTCGTACTCCATAGCTGTCCCTTCCCCCCCCCCCCTCCCAACCCCTCACCATAACCCGTCCATTATCACTCCGGTGCCGTGGACGGTAAATTCCTAACTAACCGGGCGGGTGGGCGGGCGCGTGTGTACGTGCGTGCATGAGTCTTGTAAGCATTGGGTTTTGAGATACACTCAAGTTGCGACATACGCCAGAAAGATTGTCTGTTGTCCAGTTTGCGACGAAGCAAAACGCAATTTTAAGAAGATTTTTTTTTTTTTTTAATCAGAGGTAGCAGTCCCCTATCTAGCTAATTCAACCGGCAAGCAGGGGCGGATCTGGGGGGGGGGGGGGACCCAAAATTCTGTAAAATGCTATAACAACTGAAGTCCCTTTTTGGGGTGTTGGGAACCAACTCCCCGTTACTTGATATTTTGGCTAATGGTGAGAGTCTTAACACGCACGCGCCTTCTTTCTCTACACCTCCTCCGCCCCCCCCCCCCCCCCCCCCTTCCCTCCCGCTTTACGATATTTCGGCCCCTGGAAGTAAGGGCGAGCGTCGTCAGGCCTTTTGTATCAGGAGTTGAAGGTCCCAAACAAAAAGTTGGAACCCCACCATTCGAGGTAAGTGATCCGCCCCTGGGCAAGAGACATAGAATCACAGGGGTTGATGTGAATCTATGTCTCTTGCTGACCCAAGTTGAACTGCCTCTAGCTGTTTCGTTAAGCGGAACACTGGCCCACTAAGCCGAAACACTCTATCTTTGAGCGTCAATTAACTTGACCAGAGCAAATCCACCAGCTGTCGCGTAAGTAATTCTTTCATCCATGTCTGCAGTTGTACTGATAGTGTCCTGAAGCCCTACACTGCCACTTTAGTGACCTGATCGTGTTTGTGAAATCTTGGTAAATTCCACGCCACAAAGCCCCAGGGAACAGAAAGTGGTGTCCGCAAGTGGTATAGATCCTCATGAGCCCCCGCGACTGCGGGGGCTCATGAGGATCTATACCACTTGCAGTTGGGTGGCGTTGTCTTTCTCGGCATCAAAAAAGGGTTGAGCCCGTTTCGAATTGAAACATTGATCGCGTTAATCATTTTAACTAATAAGACCGAATTTGGCTGAACATCTTCACTAAGAAATGCATTCAGTCCGTGCGCGGGAGATGACCGACTTTGATAGTTCAAAGTTGGTACTGAATTACAGTGTGGCTTAAGAAGGCGCAGGGGGCCAAGCTGTTCCAACACTAGCCTTGAACTATCACATAGATCTGGATTGTAAGCGTTTCTAAGAATTTAGACTGAGAATTTGACGTGTTGAGTGACCGGATTTTTATTCAAGCACACCCATATCAGATCAAATAGAATGTTATTGCCATATGTATATATTATTTAGAAATGTATCTTGGTGTTGGGCACAATAACAGAATGACAATAGACACATATATGTTATAATTTAACTGCGCGCATGCACACACACACACACACACACACACACGCGCGCGCGCGCCGCGCTAATAGCTTTGCTAATATATCTATATCTAAACATACATCAGTGGGTATGCGGTGTACTATTACACGTGTGGCACGGACAGTCACACTTAACCTATATCATACTGAGGCTAAAAGCGTCAAATTTGTACACTGCCATAATTATGCAAGCTACATTATCGTACTTACAGATAAGGATATAGACCAATGGTTTTAGTTCAAGGGTGGTGCCAGAATAGCTTGGCGCCTAGAGGCGCCAAGCTATTCTGGCACCACCCTTGAACTATTGTAGTCAAACTTACTTCCCGCACTGGTGTGTTCCGAATGATAAGGGTTAATTTCGTGTTATTACTAGTGTGACCTTCCTTTTTCAGAAGGAAGGCGTCATGTATCATCGCCTGCGCCCTGACCAGGCCCCAGAAGAGGCAACCCCCGCTCACAGATGGAGGTGTGTGTGTGTGGGGGGGGGGGGGGGGGGGACGAGGCAATAATATTAACCCTTTGGCTGTCGGCGACTAAAAGCGCTACCGACGGCCAAAGGTTTAACCCCGTAGTGCATACAGCCACCACTATGGCACCGGTGGCTACATGCCTCTAGGCGGCGCCAAACTATTCCTGCACCACCCTTGAACTAGCATGGTCGATCTTTCTCCTAAACCGTAATATATTCTTCAGAGGCCGACGGCAACTCCTAAGTTTGGAAACCAGGCTATTGCGATCTCAGAGCTCAAAGAGTTAATCGAGGTACATATTGCGTCCCGTTTTTTTTGGTGTTTTTTTTCTCAGTGTATAATTTGACCGTGCTGTTTCAGACAGGGCTGAAGGATGCACAACACTATACCAAGCTTGGAGGGCCAGATAAATGTTCAGGGTGAAATAAGGACGCGTGCACTGATGTGAGTGCTGAAAAAAAGCCGCTTTTCTTTCTTCGCACTCTAGCTTGAAATAAACGATTTGATTAAGGAGTGTACACAGAGCGTTAGAGTGTGTAATGTTGATGTCCACACCGCCACAACCTCCATTGTTAGACTTGAGGTCTTGGCTGTGTAGGCTGCACTGTCCTCGTGTGTTGCCTTCCTTTCGTTTGGCTGTGAAGCCTCAGCCTGACTGGCTCTCTATGACGCAACCGATATATCGATCTATATGTATGTTTGCGCATATGTACGGTGATGTACACACGCACGCGCGCGGGCGCGCGCACACACACACACACACACACACACACACACACACACACACACCAAACCTGTACGTACGACGTGCATTAATTAATTCGTACATACAGTATACACTTTGAGGCAATACTAAAAGCTACGTCGAGTCAGTTTTCACTGTGGCGTTTATACTTCGTTCTTGTATTTTATTTTTGGTACCACATGTTAGAGTGTGCTGAAGTCTTGAAATCTCACACAACTGGCTTATGACAACGACTAATAATAACGGGATATTGAAATGCCTCGTGGAACATCTGCAGAGGTCATAACTGTAAACCAGATAGTGTGCAGTTTCAATGGGGTCAATGCAAAAGAGTATCACCCCTGTTGTTGTTTTTTTATAACCTACTTTTTGTTTGTCAAGGTACCCATATAATCAACATACAAGTACTGACAAGGTTTGTATTTTTTAATCTCTTCTGTTTATAGAAGAGACTTCTTAGGAAGGGTCGCGGGGTCAAGTTACGCCTAACCTCGCTACAGACTGTTGTGTGTGTGTGTGTGTGTGTGTGTGTGTGTGTGTGTGTGTGTGTGTGTGTGTGTGTGTGTGTGTGTGTGTGTGTGTGTGTGTGTGTGCGTATGTATGTAAACACGAGAATGTCCGACTTTTGTTTACGTACAAGTTTGAAACTTGAGGAAGTGCTTTGTTCAAGGGATGCCTAGGATGAACCCTCACCCCACTGTCCGGCCGGGCAGCATCTGCAACTCAGGACAGCGACGGATGCCGATCACGATGGTGTGTTTTGCACAGCCATGGCTATTTCTGGCTACTTGAGGTGATCTACCATCTATGCGACAATCCGATTCTTTACTCAGTGGTGAGAAACGCTATGTTGAAAGTAGCATACTTTGTTCGCTTCGAAATAACCGCGCCATTTCTCGCCTTACTCGTCGACAACTATGCCAAAACGGCGTAACCTTGCGGCACGTGACCCCGGAAGTCAGTGCGCAGAGTTTGTTTAAAACGCGACTTCTTCATAATGTTATATATAGTTAACGTCTGCAATATAATTACAATAACAATGAACCTTATCAGATGAACAAATAAATTGTTTGTATTGAAGTAAACATTGACATGATGGAATTCATCTGACGCCACGTCCGCTGTAGCTAACTTTGTTCGGTTCGGAATGACACAGTTATTTCAAAGCGAACAAAGTAAGCCGAAAACCCTCTAGAATTATGCCGCCAATCATTGAGTCACGTGTTTTACAGACCGGCAGGTCTGCCTGCAGACTATGAAGGCGTGATTGATTTCAGCAGATTCTTCAGGCAACCAAAACTGTACTCTTTTACTGCCAGTCTTGTTTCTTGAATCTTTGCCAAGTTAATTCAAGGCCAAAAAAAAAGAAAGAGTTTAATACTTTCACTGCCAGAGAGTTCGGTGTCCCTCAGTTTCGCGTGGCGAACGGACGGGCGTGGGAAATTTGCCACCACGCGGAGAAGTGACCATGCGCGCGTCAGTCAGCCCATAAATACGCTCTGACTAAATACCCGATTATCGGTACCTTGGACTGTGCCGGGATCAAGTGGGACTAACAAGAGTCATAGATCTTCATGAGCCCCCGCAATTTGCGTCGGCTCATGAAGATCTATGACTCTTGCGGGTGAAATGCGGGTGAAATACGAATGACCGGCAGTGGAAAACTGAACGGTATTATCACAATCGCTAACTTTAAACCGGTTCTGGTTTCCATGGCTAGGCTAATGGAGGGCGTCTGAGAAACACTAAGTCACCATGCAAGTTCAACAGTTTTTCGTGGCCGCAAGTTTCGTTCTAGATCAGCTGAACTTGCACATTGGTTGTTTCACTTGATTCGCTTCGCTGATCCTGCGCAGGGAATCGAGGGAGACAACCAGTGTGGACCGTGGTTGACTGTGACTAGGTGTCGTCTGGCTTGCTGCATTCATATTACAAGAGTTGTCAGTCCTTGTTTCAGATTTCAAGTGACCCAAAACAAGGTGTCATGCGGCCAGCACAGAAAGCCGGGTGATTGAAGCTAACAGAAGAAAGTTACACCAAAATGTGAAATCTTGAAATGCTTGTATTTATCGCTGTAGCCCTATATCAGGAAGCAGATCGACCATGCAAGTAGTTCAAGGGTCGGTGCAGGAATAGCTTGGCGCCTCTAGGCGCCAAGCTATTCCTGCACCACCCTTGAACTAGCATGGTCGATCTCTCTTCTAACCGTATTCTTCAAAGGACAACTCTCAGGTTTGGATGAATTGCGATCTCAGAGCTCAAAGAGTTAATCAAAGTATATTTTGCGTACTTTTCTTTTCTCAGTTTATAATTTGAGCTATGGAGCCATATTATTCAAAATCGCAGACCAGCACACGGGACCATTGAATTAAAACTCGTGTGCTTTCGTCTGTGTTCTCAGCTGTCGTCAAGAAATCAGTTAGTTTTATCTTTGGCAGCTTACATTTTGACTTTTTGCGGCTTGACATACAGTATGAATGTTGTACATAAAGCAGTTATCTGCACAGCAGTGTTTGCATGTCATTTGTGTGTGTGTGTGTGTGTGTGTGTGTGTGTGTGTGTGTGTGTGTGTGTGTGTGTGTGTGTGTGTGTGTGTGTGTGTGTGCACATCGTCGTATACATGTGTAAACATGCATATAGGTAGACATTCCTATGCATGAACCACAAAACTGCACACCGGCACACACACACACACACACACACACACACACACACACACACACACACACACACACACACACACACACGCACACACACACGCACGCACACACACACACGCACGCACACACACACACACATACACACACACACACACACAACACCAACACACATACACACACACACACGCACGCACGCATGCACACACACCAGACCTTTATGTGCTTTTTACATTAAGTGTAAGAATAGAATGTAGAAGTGAATGTCATCTGTTGTAGTAGTATTTAGCGTCGGAGGGTGAGTTCGGAAGAGAGTCATGTGGTGACGTGTAAATATGTATTCTGTTGAGGTTGAATTTGTTGTTGCGGGAGAGAGGTGAAGGGAATATAAAAGACGTCAATTAACGTTGCGGGAAGGGTGATGTGATTATCTTGGTTTTTTTTTTGGTTAGTTATTTATGTGTATTTTTGCACCTTTGTTTTAGTGCATCCTAATCCAATGGTCCAAATCCATCGGCCTAAAGCTTAAAGAACTAACCGGCTAAGTCTGCCACCGTGCTGTGGTACTGAGTGGAGGCTGACTGTGTCACTCCACCTTGTGGGGCTACGACGCCGTGCCTGGGTGCTGTTGCGAGTGTCGCGGCACGCCTCGTGTTTGGTCAGGTCGGGTCGTACCATTTAATTATTCATAACCTATTTAAGTAAAGTTTTGTTGGTTCATAACCTTGTGAAGAACGTTGTGAGATTTATTTTATCTCCTCGTAGGTGACTATGTTGTGAGAGGAGCTTTGTCACGGTGACGGAAGTTTTTGAGAGGTTGTATTATTTAAAGGCAGCCTGTCTTACGGAGGACCTTCAGATCGCGGAAGCAAGAGCGTCGAGCTGAGCTGAGCTTAACGGTTGTGCTTCCGGCGAGAAGGTCCAGTGACGTGAAATATATTGAGTTTGTTCAACTTAAGTTCAGTCATGTTAAATTAAGGATGTTTGCTCCATTTGTATACGTGATACTGGTTATTCTGAAACGTTGTGTTAGCTAAAGGAGCCGGGCCTTAAATTGTGAATGTCTAGTTTGCGAAAGCACTAATTTAATTCAAACTTGTCGTTGCGTGCTCCCGCTGGGGAGGTTCAGTAGCTTGCGAACTATATTCATTTTTCTCGATCTTCATTTGTGTTTTAGTAAGCATATTTGGTTCATCGTATATTTGATATTGTGCTATTTGAAATATTACGTTAGGAGCCACGTGCTGTGAGGGACGCTTCGCGGAAGCAAAGGCGTTGGTCTATTGGCGTTAGCGCTTGACGCTTCTGCTTCCGTCGGAGTCCAGTGGCTTATGACTTAAGCTTTTCAGCCTCAGTTTTCTTTTGTATTTTATTAAGATATTTGTTTTCATATATATTTTGTATTGTGTATAACGGATATTAGGGGTGGGGAGTTTGGACGTGTGAGTGTGAAGGTGTGTGAATGCGTGGATAGGATTGAGTGAAGATATTTTGGGTTATTAGGGTTATATGTAATAAATGTCGTCGTTATTGTACCTCTGGTGTTTGTGTTAGGTTTGTGTTAGTGTGGGTCGGGTGTGTCTCGAGTTGTAGAGCGCATAGTTCGCTCCCCGGAAGCGAGGGTAGTGACAACGAACATATAATTGTTTTTGTTATGTTTCAAGTTTGTTTGCAAGAACCCGTAAGACATCTTTGCGTGTAATGCCTTTCAATATACTTTCTGGCATAAAAGAAAACTAAGACAAACACGATTACAAGGCGAGCCGCGCAACTCTATTTTTTTGGTGTGGTCAAACGCATATATATATTAAACTCCTTCCAACGAACCAGATGTTACAGAGATAAGACCTGTTCAGGTGACATAAATATTCTACACTTCGTTGTTTTTCACAGTCCACAATTCTCTTTACATAGTGATACACAGAAAATAATCAAACTACACTCAGGTAAGAAACGTCTTTTTTGTAGAATATCTTTTACGTTTGTTTAAACCAGTTTCACGTTGTGCACACCGTTTGGCCATAATTCTGCTTGTTTTGTAGGCCTTGAACAATGACAGTCTATCCATCTTTAACTCGCTCATCCCCGACACACCACAGCAAGACATGGATCGAGCATGATGGTTCAAGGGTGGTGCCAGAATAGCTTGGCGCCCGTATCACTCAATAAAATTTATGTACCCAANCCAAAACAAAACAAGACAATAATTTTTGGCTGATTGCGGTGTTTAGACAAATCACATGAATGGCAGACGACTGCATGTCGCTGTCGACTCAGCGCGTAGATTTCGTCTGACTATGAGCACATCCAGTGCTTTGTATAACGTGCGTGTTACTGTAAATTCTACTTGTTACTAGATCACGCAAAATTGCGGAAAATGCCAGCAGGTTTGTTTATTTAGTTCTTTTCTCAGGTTGTCGATATCGCCAGCTGACATCTCGTCAATTTAACTTGTCAGTCCAGCGACTCGCAAGTTTCCTGGCGTTTGTTCTTCGTTCGTGTTTGTGTATAGGATGTAAATTCCGAGCGTCCGTACACACAAAGATGTATTTCATTACTACTACGTATAAGAAGCTTGTTAATGTTGCGGCCCTTTGAAAATATTTCGCGTTTGCGTTTGGAAAAATGTGCGTATCATCAAGATCGAATCTTCTCGTGCAAAGGATTTTGGGAAGGGACTGAAGTATATTAAACAAATTCATGAATATTAATTTGCTTGTTATACAATATATCAATACAAGTGTCAAAGAAGGAAAAACTTTATGGAGTGGGTACATATGCATATCTCTGAAAGTAGAAACTTCCCTCATGGTTTGAGGGAGAAATGGTAAGGGGTCCCATCACTTTTTCCAGATTTGTTTGGCGATTCACGAATCACATACCGCGACTAAGATTACATAGTTTTAACCCATTCAGCGCTGACGCACTACAGCAGGAGATGGGTCGACCATGATATCTGCAACAGGTGCATAGTCGTTAGATGACGCCTCCAAAATTTGGGAAATACGTTCGTCGGTCTGAATGAGTTAACACAATGGAGACTACGTGCGACTTTATGTTTCGCCTCAAATAACAAGGACGCCTTCACGAATCATGAAGTCTTTTGCCGTTATCGAAGACTTTTAATTTTCATGTTTTCATATGATTGCTATTTTTACAAATCACATGGATAAGAAAAGATATAGTGTCACAAATCACGAGAACTGAACAAAGGCCAATAACACATTATGTCCCTACCCCATCCCTCCCCCCTCCCCCGCTGCATTCGGCTAGAGGACTTTTGCTCAGTTGGTATCGACTTGGGAGCCACAGACCTAACAGCGTTATATCGGAGAAAGAAACACGCTTAAAAAAGACAGTTACAACACAATTGTGTTGTAACTGTCTTTTCTAAGCGTGTTTCTTTTTTTGATTATCATTATTATATTATTATTAGTTGTCAAATTTCAGCAAGAAGTAACTGTGGCCTGCTACGATTCTAAACGTGTTTCAGTGTTTCTCCGTTGGGTTCCTCATTGCATTTTACAGTCACTGTGTCCCTGTTGGTGTGGATTTAGCGTTATCTTCGATTTCTCGATATTATCATGTGATGCAGGTAATACTGAGACTGACCTGTGTAACTGTTTCAGAGGTGAGTACCGAACCCTCACCCCACTGTGGGGCGGGGCAGATTGTGCAGCAGGACGGCACTGAAGGCTGCCGATGTTGTACTATGGAATGGCGTGGCTTTCTCCTGGGTTCGCTTCACGTGGTCTGCCATCCATGCGAACCGGTTGCCTGGTAAGACTTCTATGCTAACCCATCTGAGGCTAAAACGGCTTCAAATCTGTACACTGCCATATGCAAGCTACATTATAGTACCGAACCCTCATTGCACTGTCCGGCGCTGGCGATGATGCAGCAGGACAGCGAAGGCTGCCAGTGTTGTGTTATGAAATAGCATGGTTTCTAATGCAAAATGAACGCTCCATTGGGCCCCGTCTACCGTCCGTGTAACACTCTTGTCTGGTGAGAAAGACTAAGCTAATCGAGCGTGACTTTTAACCTTGTTTTCGTCACTGCGTGTCTGGAACCAGGACTGAGTTTAACCCCTTTGGCTGTCGCCGGGTAGCGCTTTTTGTCTCACTGACTGCCTGCAGGAATCATCGGCGACAAAAGAAACGCCGTACCGACAGTCACAAAAGGTTAGCTCTTTCTCTGCCAGTGATTGCAAATCGTGTTTCTTAACTCATTCAGCCCTGACACACCCCACAGCAAGACATGGATCGAGCATGATAGTTCAAGGTGGTGCATGGCCAGCCGGAATAGCTTGGCGCCCATACGCGCCAAACTATTCTGGCATCACCCTTGAACTATTATGCTCGATCTGTCTCTAGAATTGTAATACAGTCCTTCAGAAGGCAACTTGAGAATCTGGGGGATCAGTTGTGGCGCTATAGCGGGGTGAGTGTTGTGGCGCTATAGCTGCGCACCTTGCTTAGTGGCTGGTGCAGGACTAAGCTCCCTCATGCAACTAGCCCCAGGTATTCAGTCATCTGCAGCGCCGAATACGCCGTCCTGCGTACAAAGCAGAAGAACTTGAGATTTGAAAAGCATTTCATTCGTTTTACGACATTCAGACGTCATGTCAAATTAGGCCGTCTGTGCAGAATTACTGCAAATCACACAAAGAACATTTAAACAGGAGATATTGTGAACAGGCTACTTTTGGCCTGAAGCAGGTCGCTTTCAAATCGCTTTCAATAGATTTCAGGCACACCCTCACATGAACAGAACCACTGAGAAGACATCGCAAACACAAACCGAATTATTTTAATAACTTAAAACTGAAAAATGTCGTTACGTTTCAGATCTAGACAAACTTGTACATAATATTATTTGGATCAGTTGAGCAAATACATTTCAAACATTTTTAATGCATTCACAATCGAGATAACTTACTTACTTACTTACGCCTGTCACCCCTACCCGGGTATAGGCCGTCGACGAGAGACCTCCAGCAACTCCTGTCCTGTGCTTCTCCTTCGATTCTACTCCAGGTGGTTCCCAGTCTCTTGATGTCTGCTTGGAGGTCTCGACGCCAGGAGTTTCTCGGCCTACCTCTTTTCCTCTTTCCCTTGGGGTTCCATGACAATGCCTGCCTAGTGATACTGGAAGCTGGCTTTCTCAGACTGTGACCGATCCATCCCCATCTTCTTCGCCCAATTTCATTCTCTGCTGTTATCTGCTCTGTTCTCTCCCAGAGTCTGACGTTGCTGATCTTCTCTGGCCAGTGGATTTTCAAAATTCTTCTAAGGCAACTGTTCATGAAGGTCTGTACTCTATTGACTGTGGTTTTTGTCAATCTCCATGTCTCTGCTCCATATAGGAGAACTGCTTTTACATTGGAGTTGAAAATCCGGACTTTGGTGTGTTGTGACAGCTCTCTGGAACTCCACACTTTTTTCAACTGGAGAAAGGCTGCTCTGGCTTTACCGATTCGTGCTCTGACATCTGCATCAGTGCCGCCTTTTTTTGTCTATGATGCTCCCGAGATAGGTGAAGGACTCCACCTCCTCCAACGGGGTGCCAGCAAGCAAGACTGGTTCTTCCCTGGTTGCGTTCAGCCTCATTGTCTTTGTTTTCTGTTTGTGAATGGTGAGGCCCACTTGGGACGAGATGTCAGCAAGCCTCGTGGTCTTGTCCTGCATTTGTTGATGAGTGTGGGACAGTAATGCCAAGTCGTCTGCAAAATCGAGGTCGTCAAGCTGTGTCCACAGTGTCCACTGTATTCCACTTCGTCTGTGCTCTGTGGTCATCTTCATGACCCAGTCTATGGCCATTAGGAAGAGGAACGGAGACAGCAGACACCCCTGCCTGACACCAGTTCTGACCTGGACCTCTCTGGTGAACTGCCCTTCGTGGATCACGCGACATGTCATGCCATCAAAGCTGCTCTTGATCAGGCGGACGAGCTTTGTGGGTACACCGTAGTGTCGTAGGAGTTTCCACAGAGTCTCTCGGTCCACGCTGTCAAATGCTTTCTCATAATCCACAAAGTTGACGTACAGCGGGGAGCTCCACTCCAGAGACTGTTCCACGATGATGCGGAGAGTGGCGATCTGGTCTGTACATGATCGGTTCTTCCTGAATCCTGCTTGCTGGTCTCTCAGCTGGGGGTCAACGGAGCTCTTCATTCTCTCTAGGATGATCCTGTTGAAGACCTTTCCTGGTACTGACAGCAAGGTGATTCCTCTGTAGTTGGAACACTTGATGAGGTCGCCTTTCTTGGGAAGCTTGATTAGGTACCCCTCCTTCCAGTCAGCTGGCATCACCTCCTCTTCCCAGATCTTTCCAAACAGTGGGTACAGCATCTCAACTGTTGTCTCTAGGTCTGCTTTCAGAGACTCCGCTGGGATGCCATCTGGCCCTGCTGCTTTGCCATTCTTCAAAAATGCCACTGCTTTTCTGATCTCTTCCCGGCTGGGTCTGTCACAGCTGATGGGTAGGTCGGTCTCTGCCGGCTGGATGTCTGGGGGGTCGGGTGGGCTAGGTCTGTTCAGTAACTCTTCAAAATACTCGGCCCATCTGTCGAGTTGGTCTGCTCTGTCTGCAATAGGCTTGCCTTCTTTGTCTTTTACTGGTCTTTCTGTATGGCCATACTTACCCGACAATCTTCTGGTAATGTCGTAGAGCTGTTTCATGTTGCCGCTGCCTGCTGCCTTTTCTGCCTCTGCTGCCAGGCTGTCTGTGTAGGCCCTCTTGTCTGCCCTGATACTCCTCTTCACCTCGCGGTTGGCTTCCGAGTATTCCCCCTGTGTCCTTACTTTGGCTGCTCTCGTGCGACTGTTGTTGACCGCTGCTTTCTTCTGCTTCCTCGCTTCTATCTTCTTCAAGGTCTGTGCCGACAGCCAGTCCTTGTGGTGGTGTTTCCTGAGCCCTACAGTGTCTTTGCAGGTTGAGTTCAGCGCCTCTCTAACTGCCTTCCACTGCTGCTGTGTGGTGACCGCCTCCTCTTCATTTACTAGCTCCTGTAGCGCTTAAAACCGGTTGGACAGCACCAGTTTGAACTCTTCTCTAACTCCAGTTTCTCTCAGGAGGCCTACATTATAGCGCTGTCTTCTTGTCGTCTCTGTGCGGCTTTTCTTTAGCTTGAGCTTCATTCTTAAGGTAAGCAGATGGTGGTCTGAGGCGACATCTGCTCCCCTCCTCACTCTAACATCTTGAAGGGATCTTCTAAATTTCTTGCTAATGCAGATAATTATGGTCTATTTGGTTCTCTGTTGTATGGTCAGGTGAGACCCAGGTTGCTTTGTGTATTCTTCTGTGTGGGAAGATGCTGCCTCCAATGACAAGTCGGTTTAGAGCACAAAAGTCTACAAACCTCTCCCCGTTCTCACTCATCTCCGAGCCTAGTCCCTGTCTCCCCATCACCTCTTCGTATCCGGTGTTGTCCTCCCCTATTTTAGAATTAAAATCGCCCATGACGATGGTGATGTCTCGCTCCGCACATTTGTCCACGGCACTCTGGAGTCGGTCGTAGAACTCTTGTTTCTCTTCCTCGTCACTGTCATTGGTGGGCGCATAACACTGGATGACGTTCAGCTGGAGCTTTTTCTTGGTTCTAAAGGCTGCTGTTATAATTCTTGGCCCAAGAGGTTCCCAGCCCATCAGCGCTCTCTGTGCCACTGGTGACAGCATGAGTGCTACTCCTTCTGTATGGGGGGCATTCTCCTCTTCATGACCTGAATACAGAATCATCTCCCCACTTAACAGCCTTTTCTGGCCAGACTGCGTCCATCTGGCTTCACTGATGCCTAGCAGGGAAAGGTTGTACTTTTGCATTTCCGCTGCTATCTGGGCGGCCTTGCCGCTCTGGTACATGGTCTTGACGTTCCATGTGCCCATGGTTGTATCCCTGGATAGAGAGAGGCGGCTCGGTCCTGTGGCTTCCGAAGACTTCCGGCTTTCACCACAGGACGTCATAAGTCTTCTAGTAGAAGAACCTTCCTCCTCCAGGAAAGGAATTACTGTTAGTCTTTTCGTCGGCGTTTTTGTAGCTATTTCCTTTTTTGCAGGGTGGGGAAGCTACCCCCACGCCCAACCCCCTTACTAGGAGGACCAGGGGTTTTCTGTCGGGGTCACCTTCCCTTAGACCATGTTGGTTCACGGCACCTTATTTCATTCGGTGCACCCCTCTCACGAGGGACCCCCTATCCACCACCCAGGGGACGCGCCTCAACGCCGTATGGTCCCAGCGCGAGGATCGAGATAACTACAACTACAAAATAGATTTAAAAAAAAAAATGCCAGTCTTTGTCGTCATGTAGAAGCGGATCTAGCGGTTTAGGCAAAAATACATTAAAATGCTATATCAAAGTGCTGGTTTTTGGAGTTGGGCCCCCCCCCCCCTCTCTCTCTCCTTCGAAAGCACTCTCTTCCCCGTCGCTTTCGTTATTTTGGCAGTTGGTGAGAGCTGAGAATGTACCAACAGGTCCTCAAATTCGCCTCCCCCCCCCCCCCCAACCCTCTTTCCATACCTTTTCTTGATGTCTTGGCCACTAGGGAAGCAAGTTCTGGCATCCAGGGGCCATTGTATTAGGTTGAAACAAAATCTTGGACCCCCCCCCCCCCCAGGGAGGTAACTGATCCGCCCATGCAGTTGTTATTTTTTAACCCCTTCACTGCCAGTGGACGCGGACTGTATTTCTAAATCCTTTTTTAAAAATTCAACTCCACAGCCCCAGCCGCCTAAGGACCGTGGCCACACAAAATGGTGTCAGCAAGAGGTATAGATCCTCATGAGCCCCCGCGAATGCGGGGGCTCATGAGGATCTATACCTCTTGCAGCTGGATTTGCGTTCACCTTTTCTCGCCAGTCAAAGGGTTAAAACACACAAAAGACGATACAATTAGTTAGTTATTTGGGTTTAACAACAGACGATACAGTTAGTTAGTTATTTGGGTTTCAGACGATATAGTTAGTTATATGGGTTTAACAACAAAAGATATAGTTAGTTAGTTATTTAGGTTTAACAACAAAGGATAAAACGAGCATAATGAACCAGTGAATACAACATACAAAACATCAACACGTGAGATCAAGTCGGATTCAGCCCTCACGCCGTTTCCGTCCTCGGACTGAATGTGTTCAAATCTTTTGTTAATTCAGTCAACGCAGAACGCAACCAAGAGTGTAACCCTTTCTCTGTGAGTGGGTCTGGAGTCCCTTTGGCGTGGCCTTTTAACTGACGTGGGAAATTTGCAGCCACGCCGAGAAGTGACTCTCGCGCACGTCAGTCGTTACACTGGTTAGTGTCTCTCTCGATTCGCTGCGCTGAGCAGGGCAGCGAATCGAGGGTGACAACCAGGGTGGACCCCGGGCGTATTTGTCGTCTGGCGTGCTGCACTCTAAAATACTAGAGTTGTCCTTGTTTCATATTTCAGGTGACCAAGGACAAGATGTCATGCGTCCCTCTCAGAGTGACTGATACCAATCTTGCTCAGATGAAAACTTCACTGCATGCATATTCTCGCTGGCAGTACTGAACTGATTTGTGTGTTGGTCTGTGATTTTGAAACTTACGGCTCTAGAGTCGTAAGGTCAAAAATCACAGATCAGCATACGAGACCATTGGAATAAAAATCAGTCTGCTTTGGACTGTGTCATGGTCTAGAAATCAGCTAGTCTTATTTCGACTTTTTGTGCATGACATAAATAGCTATCTGCATAACAGAGCTGTTTGCATGTAATTTGTGTGTGTATGTGTGTGTGTGTGTGCCACGGTGTGTGTGTGTGTGTGTGTGTGTGTGTGTGTGTTTGTGTGTATGTGTGTGTGTGTGCGTGTGTGTGTGTGTGCGTGCGTGCGTGCGTGCGTGTGCGTGTGTGCATGCGTGCGTGATATACTGATAAAATCCTGAAGCTATTAAAGTCAGTGTTTTCTTTCTGTCGGTGTAGCATCTATCGTGTTCACGTGAATGTAGAATTACTCAAAGTTAATCACTAAAGCTCAGTCATCGTCTTACCAGTTTTCTAGAATGTCTGACGTAAAGCCAAAATCTTTCATTGCTTTATCTTCTGAGCAGCTGTCTTAGAAGAGAAACTAAACGGCCGGCTAACTGAACCGGGGGGTCTTAATTTTTAATCTTCTGAAATTCTGAGTTGGACATCACTGACGTCGGAAATCTAAGTCAACTGACAATTCTGAAAACAAACAAACAAACAAACAAAAAACAAACAAACAAACAAACAAAGATGAATGTACGACCGAAAGAACGAACACACAAACACACGCGAAAGTACAAACTTGAATGAACAAATAAACAAAAACGTACCAACCAACCAACCAACCCGGCAAAGAAAGCATTGTGCCCCGAAGCCGGGCGGCCTGAGTGGTACAATATGGTTCTTCAGTCTGACCTCCCGAAGGTCTTCAAGGGTCCGTGCAGCAAACGCCCTTCTACCAATAACGTATTTGTTTTCATTCCTCCACTACTTTCGTAAAAGAAATCAAGAAGAAATCCGGCTTCCGACCTGGATCACGACGTAATTTTTATCTTTTTACTTCAATTGTTAGACTGAGGTTTAGCCTGCCCGCCTTTGACATCATGGACTGACATGCTATTAAATTCGCCCCACCGCGACTGACCGGTCCTAAAAAGTCTCTAGAAAGGCCGACTTAAAAACCTTGACATATGGAGAAAGTCAGACAGTGGCTGTGACGTCAGTAGAAGAAGGAATCCGTCACCACGCAGACATTGACGCAATACTCTAAACACTGACGATGTAATTCTCGCTCTCTCTAGTCTCGCACACACACACACAACGGTATGCGCGCATCTCAGTCTAAACAACCATCCAACCAAACCCGCAACACTGAACAAACAAACAAGACACATAACTAACTAACTACCTGAAGAAACACACACACGGAAACAAAATACTAAAAAATCAACTGACATTCCCACACATATGCAGACTGACTTCTACCGCGGGCCCCGCCGGGACCGAAATCCCCACTGAAATTGTGACTGACGTTGCCCTCTGAAGGACTGTACGTCACTATTACAATTCTAGAGACAGGTCGAGCATGATAGTTCAAGGGTGGTGCCAGAATAGCTTGGCCCCTATGCTCGATCCATGTCTTGCTGTGGCCGTGTTGTCGGGGCTGACTTCTGAGTTAAGCATGGTTAGAAAAGTAGCGGGCTAATCAGTGTTACCACGTCAGCTTCAGTGCTGAGTACTTTACTTGGCCGGTACATTACTGCTGGAACTGACAAGCCTCAAAATTCCAGGATGGGAAAAGTCATCAACACGAACTTTTAGGACTTCTGAACGAAAAACAAGACAGCTCTGATTCGTTTTCCCTTCGTTGATTTATTGTTTTCCGTTCTGAGTCGGAGTCCCCTACCGTACAGCCTTTCATCCAGTTCTTTCATCTGCAGAAGGCATAGATTCTTATGAACGCCTGCATCGCAGGCGCTCATGAGAATCTATACCTTCTGCTCGTACGAAAAATCAGGAAAATCCTCTGACAGAGTAACTGAAAGATACTTGATCGCGTGACTGTTTCAGCGCACATCGCACACCCGCGACCTAGTTTCCCGCAGTTCGGAGGTCACAGCCTTTGGTCATGAATATTCATGACCAGTGACCTCCGTAGCATCAACGTGCGCCTTTGAAACATGAAAGAAACCCCGCTCTAAGCGGCAGTGTTTTGATTCCGTAAAGCTCACACATGGATATCTGAGTGTGTTGTCAAGTGTTTTATTTCTGGGATTGGATTTACGCTGAGCAGGTAAGCAGTTTTCGTGTCAGTCTGACAGTAGCTCACCGCGAGATGCACTGCAGTTTCACGGGCTACCTTTACCCTAACGAGGCCAAAGCGAGGGGGAAGCAACGGACCCCCAAGATAAATAAGAAACAAATATGGCGGCCAGCATGTACCCCCATCGTTGTCAAAGAAATCTGGCTGTATTCAGCACACTTTCTCACCCAAACAAGCCGTTTTTACACAATCTGCAAACTTTTGCTGGTAGCGCGTGTACTGTGCTAGTTGGAAACTTTCCAAACTTTTTACTTCGATTCGGTGCACTGATAACAAGAGCGGAGAGATACCATTCTTAGATACCTCCATCCCTTTCAGGATTCCCGATCGGTTCCACGTTTTTAATCGGTGTGTAAATGTTGAGGTTTCGCGTTGTTCTGTTCAGGATGTGTTTGCCTCAGGTTTCATTGAACCAGAAAAAGTTTGAGGGGGCCGTCTAGTGGGGAGGGGAAGGAATGCCATTGTACCGTATCCTCCTAACAAAGGTACCCTTGTTTTCGTTGAAAACTTGACAGGTGTAGAAGCGTGCTAGCGATCGCACAGCGACTTGTGAAAGCGATCTCTAAACACAAACGAACACTGTGGAAGAATTCGGTACACATTCTCTTTGTGTTCGGTTTGTGTCGAGCTATTTTTAGGATGGAAATGTGGGTATCTGAAAGGGACCACCGCCGGCAGGGTTGGGTAGATCGTACTACATATTCACATAGTGAGTGAAATCTAACCTCACAAGATCGTCTGCATTTTTGGTGTCCGGTCTTGGACCAGCGCTCGTTAACCGTCTCAGAATGTACACAAATTGGACCGATCTTTGCAAGCAAGAGGCATAGATTCTCATGAGCCCCAGCATCCGCAGGGGCTGATGAGAATCTATGTCTCTTGCAGATGGATGTGGTTGGGACCTGTGGGGTAAAAATTGAGCCCAAAATATCGTCTGCACTCGGGTATCCGCGCTTATCGGCCCTTGGCTAGGTTGTAAACACTGCCCGTGTGATTGATGTGCGGGTTGAGTAGTAATGTAGATGGAGGTCTGAAGAAAGAACTTCTGGGCTTAATTTGGAACAGGAATGGAGAGAGAGAGAGAGAGAGAGAGAGAGAGAGAGAGAGAGAGAGAGAGAGAGAGAGAGAGAGAGAGAGAGAGAGAATGAAACCTTCATTCAGGGATAAAAGAATAGGCATATAGACTTTTTTCTACTGTCACTACAAAGTACAAACAAAACACAAATTATAGAGGGACAGTAATGAAATGAAACTTCTTTTTTTTTTGAGGATAGAAAAAAATACGCACACAGACTATTTTTCATTTTTGTCCTTGCTACACACTACAAAACACAATCAAAACAAAATCTAGAGACTGACTGACCAAAACTTTATTTTTTTATCAAGGATGGAGGCATGCATGCCCCTATTCAAGTCTGTCCTTGCTAAACTACTGACATACAATTTAGCCCATTGCGGGTCGTAGCAGTTTTTGTCGTGATGACTCCTACAGGAATCATTGTGACAATAACCGCTACTAACACACAAAGTGTTAACAAGTGAAGATGCATTTCACTCAAAAACAGCATTAAAAATGACGTGAATGACAAGAATACTACAAAGAGGGAGAGGGAGAATTTATTTCTGAATAGATGAAATACTCACACTTACTTAATAAAATGCACAAGCAGTATCACTACCAAATCACATACAGGAGATAGTTTGCAGAGCTTGAGAAGTTTGGGCATCGTGCCGACTTTGGCCCGCAGACAGCTGTGCGCGGGCTAACGGCAGCCGATGTCGGACCAATGACATTTCCACACTGGGTAGTTTCTTTCTTTCTTTGGCCAGTGGCAATCCCAGTGACTGGACAATATTCTACAAAGTGCAAATGCATGCCATGATCAAGAATAAAGATTTTGAAGTAGGTTTAAAGTCATTTTATTAAATGATTTAACAAATTAACTCACTAAAACCAACTGGAAAAAGTTTTTCCATAATAGTTCAAAGGTAGTGCTGGATCGGCTTGGCACCTTGGGAGGTGCAAAGAAGATTTGGCATTAGCCTTGAACTATAATGGTCTATCCATACCCTGCAGCTGGTGCAATGTCTTTATGATGCTTCCCATAGATTGTGAAAATCGTTAAGTTTCAGGTTTATGGAGTGTGTCAAGGACCAGGTCATAAAAAAAGAGGCAGCCCACTTAAAGAACTAGCAGGTCCATTTCATAACCCTTTTCATCCTGAGTGATACACTGTCACTTTAAACAAATTTAACTATGACAGTTCAATGGTGGTGCCAGAACAGGTTGGTGCCTCAGGCGCAAAGGTGTTCTGGCACCACTCTTGAACTAATATGGTTGATCTATTTCCTAATCTGTAATGTAGCCATCATAGGGCAGTAAGCAAATTTAAAAAATAAAAATCAGCCTCACGATGTAAATTGTAATGGGTTAGTAATCTGTATGTCACATACTGTATTAATGTAAAAAAAAAAACTTTGTTTAAGACATTTCATCACTTATAAAAGGCTGGTACCAAAATATGTTAGTCTTTTATAATTGCCAAGAGGTGTGAGCATCATTAATTGTAATTAGTTTCTTTTTTTGATAGTGTTGGAATTCATGAAACAAAGGTTAACAGTTTTAAATAAAGTTTGATTGATTCTATCACACTTCACTATAGTATTATAGTTTGTTAAATACACTGTCACTAATTTGTGATTCGTGTGTTCATAATGTATGTGTCACACACACACACATGCACACACACACACACCTTACACACATGCATGCATACACACCTTACACACACACATGCATGCACGCACACACACACACACACACACACACACACACACACACACACACACACACACACACACACACACACACACGCACGCACGCGCACACACATACACACACACACACACACACACACACAGAGAATACATGTGATGTATGCACATAATTATGGTCACTGTAATGCATGGAACTGTCAGTAATGCCCTACTTAATCCTTTTAGCCCCAGATCCCTACAGCAGGAGATGGATTGACTATGATAATTCAAGGGTAGTGTCAGAATAGCTTGGCACCTTCAGGCACCAAGCTAATCTGGCACTACCCTTGAATTATCATGGTCAAGCCATCTCCTGCAACTGGTACATAGTCATTAGGCAACACCTCCAAAATTTGAGAAATGGGACCTTGGGGCTAAAAGGGTTTAAAACCCTTTGCCTACTGTTGTCGACTTTATCCATTGAGAGATTACTTCCAGTAGAAACCTATCGGCAGTGATATCCAGCCAGCCAAGGTTCGCTTGCAGTGTTTGTGCTAGGCTATTTTTAGTGTTGTGTTGTTACAAGCTGTTGCTTGGCATGCGCACTGGATCTGGAAATGAACAATTATCAAAATTACTTAGTGGCAGAGTAGATCAGATAATACAGAAAAAGTTACTTAGTACTCAGAATTAGTAGCCAAAAAGTTAAAGTAGGGAATGTGGGGTCAGTAGTATGCAGACAAACTGTCAGATATTTCCTTCTTAACCCATATCATACTGAGGCTAATAGCTTCAAATTTGTACACTGCCATTCCAGCTACATTTTAGTACTTATATATATATATATATATTGGCGCCTCAAGGCGCCAAGCTATTCTGGCACCACCCTTGAATTATTTTAGTCAAACTTATTTCACACATTGATGTATTCCAAATGATAAGGGTTAATACTATCAATTGACAATTTGTGTTGCACAGCACATTATAGTGACTACGAAAAGTAGTACTTTATGTTTATGAGGGGTGTAATCTTTGTGTTTTGTGTACGCCATTATTAACTCTTGACAGCAAAAGAGTAATTTACGGTCAATTAACGCATTCAAGTTCAACCCCAGCACATATTTCCCAAATTTTGGAGGCATCATCTAATGACTATGCACCAGTTGCAGGAGATGGATCGACCATGATAATTCAAGGGTAGTGCCAGATTAGCTTGGCGCCTGTCGGCACCAAGCTAATCTGGCACTACCTTTGAATTATCATGGTCAATCCATCTCCTGCTGTAGTGCGTCAGGGCTGAATGGGTTTAGTCGGTTGCCTAATGTCTTACTTCATTCAGTCTTGAAACACTACCACATTCTGTGAAGGCAGTGCCCGAATGGCATGGTGTCTACCCTGACACCAAGCTCACCAGGTACTACCTTACAGGTACAGCTATCATCATGGTTGGTTTATCGCTCTTGACTTGCACGCAGACCTGTCAAAGGACACCTTCAAAAGTTTGGAAATTTATAAGTCAGTTGAAAGTTTAAACCTTTGGCTGTCAGTAGCGGATTTTGTCACGATGATTCCTGCAGTGTTGCGACAAAAACCAGTACCAAAAGCCAGTGGGCTGAAAGTGTTAAACTTAACTCATTCAGCCCGGACACACAACAGCAAGACATGGATCGAACATAATAGTTCAAAGGTGGTGCCAGAATAGCTTGGTGCCGAGCGCCAAGCTATTCTGGCACCACCCTTGAACTATCATGTTTGATCTGTCTCTAGAACTGTAATACTCTCCTTCAGAGGGCAACTTTAAGATTTGGGGATTTTGGTCCTCGGGTAGAATGTGTTATAGATATTGACCCCATGATAATCCCTTTACATTCACTGCTGAGAAAAATTGAACACCACCTAACTACAAGCTGTGTAAAGTCCTCATGTGCACCCACAGTTGCGGGGCCTAATGAGGTTCTATGCCTTTTGCCGAAACCACTTTTTAACCCATATCATACCGAGGCTAGAAGCTTAATATTTGTACACTGATGCAAGCTACATTATGATACTTACAGATAAGGATATAGACCAATGGCTTTAGTTCAAGGGTGGTGCCAGAATAGCTTGGCACCTAGAGGTGCCAAGCTATTCTGGCACTACCCTTGAACTATTTTAGTCAAACTTATTTCACACGCTGGTGTATTCCGAATGATAAGGGTTAATCTACGTTTGGGGATCTTTGATGTTGAGTTTACTATGATTTCGATACACAACCTGCGTCCAATGGCACTGAAGTTAGTTATTTGGGTTTAACGCCGAGCAGGCAACCAAGGCCATCTCATGGCGGACCAATGGTAGTGAAGGGTTTAAATTCAATATGCTTGCATTGCTCAGTGGTAATACTAACCCATCAGTCATTTCACCCCAAGGCTGCGTTTCTCAAATTTTAGAGGAGTCGCCTAACGACTATGTGCCAGCTGCAGGAGATGGATTGACGATGATATTTCAAGGGTAGTGCCAGATTAGCTTGGCGCCTGATGGTGCCAAGCTAATCTGGCACTACCCTTGAATTATCATGATCGAACCACCTCCTGTTGTGCATTGGGGCTACTGGGTTAAGATCTAGGATAATACTCAAATTTTTTGTCCACAAGAGAAATTTTTATTTAATGAAAGTTTAAATAGGATTTATTTAGGGTTTTCACCCCTAGGGGATAGGGGTAAACAGTGTTATGATCGTGGAATGTGGATAGATACTGATAATAATGATGAGCCAAAGAAATGTGACATCATTCGCATCACTGTTGATTTGAATGTGTCACATTTGTTTTGCTTGTCAGTCTCATGTTTTCGCAGAGCTTGGGTAGTGCTTGTCATAGGATTCGTAGCTTCCCCCTATCCCCAAAACCACCCCTCCCCCTCCCCCTCCCCCTGCCCCTGCCACTCCCCTCTCTCCTACCCTCTCGCCTCCCCTCCCTCCTCCCCCCTTTTCTCCTCCCCCTCCTCCCCCCATCAAATAGTTCAGGTAGTTCTGAATGAGACTCAGATACATGCAAGACATCAGATCTACTATATCACTTGTGGTTAATATGAATTTCACCCGTTTAATCCCAGGGGCACATTTCCCAAGTTTTGGAGGTGTCTCCTAACGACCATGTACCAGTTGCAGGGGATGGATGAACTGTGATAGTTTAAGGGTAGTGCCATATTAGCTTGGTGCCATCAGGCACCAAGCTAACCAGGCACTACCCTTAAATTATCATAGTCCATCCATCTAGTGCTGTAGAATGTTGGGGCAAAATAGGTTATTATGAATTTAAAATCAGTAACGCTTAACTCCTTCAGTGCTGACAAAAAGTGAACAAAAAGTGAACCAGCTGCAGGAGACCTGTATAAATCCTCATGAGCCCCTGCGACTGCTTATGAAGATTAATCTCTTGCTACAAGCAATTTGTATTAAAAATGTTCCTTTGGCGGTTGTGGCTTTTGGTTGAATGAGAATTCCAGAACAAAATGTGCATCCAGTGGCACGAAAGGGGTTAAACCATTGTCCATGACTGTGCACTGCTGGGGAAGGTGATAAAGCTGAGGTTGCAAGTTTGAACTGAGGTGTGGTGAATATTAATTTGTCGAAACTAATCTCAGTGTGTAAAAAAATCATCCTCCGGGCATGTGATAGCAGGTCCAAAACGTTTAACGTTTTCTGCCTGTCCAGTGAATAATGGGATTTGAATATGAACCGGTAGTTATTAAAATTATACACTGCTAAGGAGGGCGTGTGGACAGGTATACACTGGTGATCCAGACACTGAGAAGACCAAAGCTGAAAAATTACTTAGGAACCTATTACATCCTGTGAAGCTGAGTTTGTATAGTGTTTATTGTCCTATAAACACAATAAAGGCTACATTACAGATTAAGAGACAGGACATAGGAGATTTTAGTTCGAGGGTGGTGCCAGAATAGCTTGGCGCCTGAGGCGCCAAGTTATTCTGGCACTACCCCTGAACTATCATAGTGAAATTTATTTCAACCAGTAGTGTATCACGATGAAGGGTTATACTTATAGTTATACTACACACTGCTAAGGAGGGTCTGTGTGAACAGGCCTATGTAATCCAGTGGCGCAGACCCTGAGAAGACGAAAGCAGAGAAATTACAAGGCATGGGACTTCGAGACCTTCTAGTTTATTAGACCGCTAGACGGCACTCTGAGTCTGGAACCTAACAGGAAACAGAACAGGAAGGCCTTTTGCGCTAAGCTCGTTTCCCAGACAGTTTCTGCGTGTGCCTCAGCCGTCTGCAAGAGGCGTGGATTCTCATGAGCCCCTGCGCATGCAGGGGCTCATGAGAATCCACGCTTCTTGCTGATAACTATCACCCTTTTAAATTCACTACAATTTACATCCTTTTCTGCGTCTCTGGCTGAGGAAGGCCTGAGAAGTTGATCATGAGACTGCGGCTTGATGAAATATTAGCGGGATATAAAGGAAATTGTTTGCGTAAACATCTTTTCCTTCTGAAAAGAGGAAATTGCCTGTGAGTAAACGTTCATCGGGCTTCATCTGGCCCGCGCACATCTGTGCATCAGAGCGTCGGGCCTTGAACCGTGTGCTCGCTGGGCGCCCCCGACCCATTCAGCAAGTCTGTATCTTGTCATAGCGCCTGAAATGTTTTGCCTTCCCCTTCGCATGCGGTCTGAAGTCTGAACTCCTTTTGATCTTCTCCGGCTTACGCAGGGGGCCCAGTCTACAGGCTAGGGTAGAAAATACTGTTAGAGCTATGTTTTATATATCACATTGAAATACATCGTCAAAAGGCATAAATGCGTTTTGACGATGTGTGTCGATAATAACATAGCTCTAACCGTATTGACACATCGTGAAAACGCATAAATTTATTCGTGTTGTCGACCTGTGTCAATATATAACATAGTTTTAAAGTGACTAGAACAATATAAATACTGTGACTGTTAAGTCCAGGCAGTGTTCAGGTCTCACTCCGGAGGCAATAGCTGTCCCTCTCCGTGCCCCCCCCCCCCCCCCCGCCCCCCTCTCTCCTCCCAATAACCTGTCCGTTAGGCCGTCCATTATCACGCCGGGAGGCCGCGGACGTTAACCCGTATCATACTGGGGCTAAGAGCTTCAAATTTGTACACTGCCATATATGCAAGCTACTTTATAGTACTTCCAGATAAGGATATAGACCAATGGATTTAGTTCAAGGGTGGTGCCAGAATAGCTTGGCGCCTAGAGGTGTCAAGCTATTCTGGCACTACCCTTGAACTATTTTAGTCACACTTATTTCACACACTGGTGTATTCCGAATGAGAAGGGTTAAACCCCGAACTAACCAACCAACCTACTTTGATTAAAAGACATAGTGTTCAGTGAAATGAAACGTTATCACTGGCCTGTGCCGGGTTTTATTGGGTCACTGGGGGGGGGGGGGGGGGGGGGGCAGAGGGGTGGGGAGCTTTCAAGGTAACTCTACACATAACACGTAGTACTTTTTTTTAAAAAAAAAAGCTTCTCAGCACTGCAAGTCGTTAGTTTTTCGTGTTTTTTTCCCCCCGCTAGGAATTAAAATTGACCGTCATCGGGACGGACAGCATGATAAAAAATCTGTCCTAGGCGCTCTACAGTCCGTTGCGTACACGGCATGGTTAAGTTCTTTTTTCCCAAAAAATTTGTCCGGCCTAGTGACGAATGGCCGTCCATCATTATTTCCGTCTCTGTCAAAATTTGTCCGTCAAAAAAGGAGAATTTATCGTTAGCGGAAAGCCTGGTTAGAAAGGACCCAATGCGCAAAATGCCATCGGGCCGATGTTGGCCAGCGGCGGCCGACACGGCCCGATGGCCTTTGCGCACTGGGGAAACCTTTAAGACACACCATGAAAACGCTTGTTTGTTTGTTTTTTAAACCGTAGCCTGTGCCTCAGTCACGCTGATTTAGTCGCTGAAGGAATCAACTTCTGTTTTTTTTTAAATATTATTATTTGGTGCGTGAACGAGTAAAATCTATACATGCATGTAATCTACTCGTGGAGAGCTGCACTGCTACGATTAGACACGTACAGGTACATCCAGTGTACATCTACCCAAGTCTTGCAAGTTGAATTCACACAACAAAAAGAGAAAATCTCAAAAGAATAAACACTTTTTGGATGCATGTCTCGTCGGATTCACGCTGGGCAGGTTTGCTCTGGGTAGATGCAAGCCGGGTAGATTTTCACCCCATGTTGACCCAGATCTACACTTGCTGGATGCACGTCTTGTTGGATTCACGCTGGGTAGATTTGCTTTGGGTAGAGTCATGCTGGATAGATTTGCACCCCAAGTTGACCCATTTAATCGTAGTCACATCTAGACCTGAAAACTGGCGTTTGTTTTCTTGGCATTGTAGGAAAATGTGCATGCATAACATACCCATAAAGTAATTAAACTTGTCGAAGAAAGGACATTTGCAAAGTCCTCACGGCCTATTTTGTTCTCTCACATACTACTACTGCCATCATTAGGAGAAGCCCTTGGATCCCTACCCCACCCGGGTCTGCCCTGGGGGACTTGGGTGGGGTTAGGTATTTTTTAGTTCCCAGGGTCACCCTGGTCAGCCCCACAGGGTGGGTTTTTCTCTCTATTCTGGGGCATGTGTTTCTGTCTACCCGAGGTCCATTCACCTGTATTTGCCTTTTTTAAACTCTCCCTACTGTCTGCACTGCCTGTAGCTCTTGATATTGGATGTGTGTTGCTAAATGGTCTTAGCTTTATTTAGGCCCCATGTGTTAGGTTTATTTAATGTGTTTGACCGGCTGGCGACATACATTCAATGTTCTGTTTAGTTGGTTGTTTTTTTTTTTTTTCACAAGCAGTGCAGGCACGTCCTGAGAAAGCCTTGTTGCTGTCGGGACGTTAAGCAATGTACAATCAATCAATCAATCAAACCCTTGGATCCCACAATCGATACCAAATTAACCCATTTAACCGCAGAGCCGCATATATTTATCAGATTTTGGAAGTGCCACCAAACAGCTATGTGCCAGTTGCAGGAGATGGATCGACCATGATAACTCAAGCAGAGGTGTGGAGAAAGGGAGCGGGCGTTGAACATGAGTGAGTATAGATTGCTTTACGTCCCGCAAGCGACAAAGGCCTTCTCAGGACGTGCCTGCGCTAAATGAAGAAAAGAACTGCAAGAAGCGCAGACAGGAGGGAGAATTTCAAAAGAAAAATACAGATGAATGGACCAGAAAGACAGAAATACAAACCCCCAAAAGAGTAGAACCCACCTTGCAGGGGTTAGACAAGGTGACCCTAGGAACTAAAAAGTAGACAACCCCACTAAGGTCCCCTAGGGCAGACCCGGTTGGGGGGGGGGGGGGGGGGGGGGGCGTTGAACATCAGTAAATGAGTAAAAGAACACGAAAGATCCATAGTAAACCAGACCAGTATTGGTACAATATCGGAAAGAACTCTGGGAAGACATCTGTTTGAGGTGGAGCTCGTATGGGCCTTGCCGAACGCAGAGACCGAACTGAACTGATATTTCAAGGGCAGTGCCAGATTAGCTTGGCGCCAACAGGCGCCAAGCTAATCTGGCACTACCCTTGAATTATCATGGTCAGTCCATCTCCTGCTGTAGTGCGTCGAGGCTAAATGGGTTAACCCACATTATACTGAGGCTAACAGCTTCAAATTTGTACACTGCCATCAAGCTTCATTATAGTACTTACTGATACGGATATAGTTTAATGGCTTTAGTTCAAGGGTGGTGCCAGAATAGCTTGGCGCCTAGGGGCGCCAAGCTATTCTGGCACTACCCTTGAACTACTTTAGTTAAACTTGTTTCTCACACTGGTGTATTCCGATCGAGGCCCGCCTGGTGCTAATCACGGTCAGCAAAAGGAATAAAATTATCCTCATGAGCCCAATGCGGCTCCTGGGTCTCATATACATGCATCTGTGTCTTGCAGGTTGACTGCACATTGGTTGTTTGCAGCAGTAGCGAATAGAGGGAGACAACCAGTGTGGTCAGATGACTGCGCCAAGACCGTTCCTTCATCTGGGAAAGCCGGACGCACGTTTATAATAATAATAACATAGTATTTATATGGCGCATTTCTCATATTTATAATGCGCAGGACATAGCCGCGAACTGAACCCAACAAGCTGTGCAGGACTATCCAGGTCTTTCCGACCACAGTGTCGTAGCTTGCACTATTGCAGTTACCAGACCACGCCCCCGTAAACGACTCGTGACGTCACGAAACATTCGCAATATTTCTTCCGCTGATTTTCAGGCCGATGTAAACGAGATGGCAGCAGCTACAGATGTGTGTCAATCACCTTCATTGGAGCCTGAGCAGCTCGTGGACGCCTATAACAACGGGCTTCGACAGGTGCTCGACCGACACGCCCCGACTGTCAGCAGGCTGGTGAGGGACCGACCATCCGCCCCGTGGTTATCCGATGACGTCAGAGAAGCTCGCCGCCGACGGAGACGCGCGGAGCGTCATTGGAGACGGACTGGTCTGACTGTCCACAGACAGATCTACGTGAAAGTGAGGTCCGAAGTTACAGCGGTCATACAGTCTGCCAGGAGACAGTTCTACCAGGAGAGGTTAGTTATTTGGTTATTTGGGTTTAACGCCGAGCAGGCGACTAAGGCCATCTCACGGCGGTCTACCAGGAGAGGATCGACTCCAGCTCGTCGTCCAAGCAACTCTTCTCAGTCTTCAGTGAGCTGCAGGGAAAGCCCCGTACCACGCCCCTTCGACGAATGTGCCAAGCCATGTCCTTCCACAACGTTTCTGCGACTTTTTCTCGGATAAGATTAAGCACATCCGCTCTGAACTAGACTCATGTTCATGTGATCCCCCTACTTTTGGTATGTATAATGGGCCAGTGACTGAGCAGGAGATCCATGAACTCATGATGAAATCACCAACAAAGAGCTGTGTGCTTGATCCCTTGCCCACGTCCCTCATAAAACAGTGTATTGATGATCTCCTCCCACTGATTACCACCACTCTATCTACAGGTGCTGTGCCTACTCAGTTTAGACATGCTGTTGTGACACCACTCTTGAAAAAGCCTGGACTGGACCCAAACGACTTGAAGAATTTTAGACCTGTCTCTAACCTTCCGTTTATTTCAAAGATTTTGGAGAAGGTTGTTCTGAAACAGCTACAAAGCCATTTGTCTGGAAACGGTCTTTTAGAAATGCACCAGTCGGCATACAGAAAGGATCACACCACGGAGACTGCTGTGCTGAGCGTCCTGGATGGTCTGCTAGTGAAGGCAGACGAGAGACTTGTCTCTCTCGTTGCTCTGTTGGACCTCAGCGCAGCATTCGACACGCTCGATCATTCTGTTTTGCTGAAGAGGTTAGAGGTGACCTTTGGCATCCGTGGTACCGCCTTGGCCTGGTTCACTTCATACGTTAAGGATCGTTCTCAGGCTGTTATTGTTAATGGCCAGCTATCTGCTTCTAGTCTTTTGTTGTGTGGAGTCCCTCAGGGCTCCGTATTAGGGCCTGTTTTGTTCACTCTATATTCACAACCTCTATCTGATGTAATTGCCGCCCATGAGTGTGATTTTCACAAGTATGCTGACGATACTGAATTGTCAAGAAGTAGCGCGCCTAGTCATTTCAGCTCCGCTAAGATGAGCGTACAGTGTTGTATAGACGACGTCCTGTCCTGGATGACTAGCAACAAACTTAAGCTTAACACTGACAAAACCGAAGTCATGCCTGCCGGCTCTCAGTCTCGCCTTAGTCTGATTGACGGCGAGTTCGCAAACATTGGTGGCTGCAGCGTTCCCTTCCAGAAATGTGTCAAATATCTGGGTGTGAAGATTGACTCGACGCTCTCCATGCATGATCATATCAGTAGCGTCTGCCGAGCTGGTTTCCTTGAGCTGCGCAGAATTTCTTCTCTCAGACCGTATCTCACAGAAGGTACGGCGTCAAGACTTGTAATTCAGTCCCTCTCTGCGCCGTCTGGTGCTTTGAGGCGACGCAAGACTTGTAAATGCATTCATTACTTCCAGGCTCGATTATTGCAATTCTGTACTGGCAGGTTTACCGGCAGATCAGATTTCACGCTTGCAGATGATTCAAAACAATGCGGCGCGTCTCATCTTGAAGAAACGAAAGAGAGACCACGTTACGCCTCTACTGAAGCAGCTGCACTGGCTGCCCGTCAAATTCCGTTGCCAGTACAAAATTGCAATTTTCGCCTATCGGCATTTTGACGGATCTCTCCCGCCGTACCTCTCTGCCAAGCTGTCTGCCTATCAGCCATCAAGCACCCTCCGTTCCTCCAGTGAAAAGCTATTAAAAACCCCGAAGCTTAACTTGAAAACTGACGGGGAGCGTTCTTTCACCTTTTTCGCCCCAAGTGTGTGGAACTCGCTGCCAACGGAAATGCGGAATCTGCCCACATTGCCACAGTTCAAGGCTCACTTAAAGACTTTTCTTTTTTGTCGGACATTTAACACTTAGCTCATATTTAGCTAACTGTTGACTGACTGCCACCTATTCGATCCCAGAGGAAGTGAATGTAAGGCGTGGGGAAGGGATGGGGTGGTTTAAAGTAGTGTATAATTGTGCGTGTGTGTCTGAGAGAGAAAGGGTGTGCTGTTGTGCATGCGCAGTGAGTCCAGTGTTTTCCTGGAGAACAGCGCTATATACAAGAACTATGTATTATTATTATTATATTTAACAAGCACGCTCACGTGAATCACGCGCATTCCGTCACACACTGTACATAAACACAGAACATTCATGTGGTGATAAGGGCAAGCTCAAGCGAGCTACTGAAATTTTTGGAAATTTAAATCGTTTTTTTTTTTTTTGTATTTTTGAAATTTGATTAAGTGGACTGAAATTAATACCAAATTCGTAAGGGGGGGGGGGGGAGGGGGGGGGGGGGGGAGAGAGCCGGAGTACCCGGACAAAGAACCCCCGACGGTCCGCCCGAATTAATGACGACACTTACTAGAGGAGAAAAGTCCGACGCCGAAAAGGGTATCGAACCTCGCACCTCTTGCATTGGTGGCAGGCGCGTTTACCGCTGCGCCACGGACCGCCCCACGTTTAAGGGCGCCTACGGCTTGCTGAACCCCCTATGCCAGCTTGCATTGGCGGTGTAATAAGGTTGGGTTCGGAGGTGGGTCGGTGTCAGCCACATTTGTTTTCATTGCAGATTCTCTACTTGAGGCACTTGTCGTCAAGGTTTATTTCACTCTTTGGTTGGTCAGTTCGGGGTTTCAACGCATTCTACACCAAGGACCGAAATCCCTAAATTTTGAAGTTGCCTTCTGAAGGATTGTATTACAATTCCAGAGACAGGTCGCGCATGGTAGTTCAAGGGTGGTGCCAGAATAGCTTGGCGCCTATGGGCGCCAAGCTATTCTGGCACCACCCTTGAACTATCACGCTCGATCCATGTCTTGCTGTGGGGTGTCTGAGCTGAATGAGTTAACGTCCACGGCACCGCAGTGATAATTGACGGCCGGGTTACTGGGGGACAAGGACAGCTATTGCCTAGGGAGTACGACGTGATCAATTCAGGCGCACTGCGACTGTGCCACATTAATTTACCGTGACCTTTTAACGGACATACTGATCTGAACAAGCCCGTCGTTTTGCCTGGACATTATTTTCCTCGTGATTTGTACAGAAAAAGAAGCGAGGCTAACGATATACCTAACCAGTATATTGTTGGATGGATTTGTTTTGCGTTTTATAAAATTATTTCCTTGAAGTTCCCTTGCAATCTGCAGGGTTAATTTAGCATCTGTGATTCCAGCAGAAAGAAGACTTTCGCACAACAACTGCAAGGTTTCTCAGATGAGGCGGCATGGGTTGTACCCCTTGCTGGAAGAGTAGATGGAGTTGTGTCCCCTTCTGGTTGCAGACCGTGTTACTGTTTGATGGTGTGTTTTGGCTGCGGAACAAGGGAGCGGGAACCTCAGGTGTATTTTCAGTGAAAAATGGAATAATAGGGCGGTCTTTGATGTAACGCTAACGATACGGAATTAACACATTCGAGACGTGCTGCATCCGGATACGCGGCTTCTCGAATGAGTTAAAGTACGCGAGATTTCGGCACATTTAGGAAGTTTTCGTGTGTTTCTTGTTGGTGCGTTATTGGCATTTTGAACTCTTGGCTGACAGTGGTTCCAGATTGAGTTTCTGGGATCTGTGTTAATTCATTGCCAAGGGGCTCCACCCGTCCAAGGTACATGGATACAAAGCTGTGTCAGCAAGTGGTAGTGATCCTCATGGGCCTTCCTTTTGCAGGGGCTCATAAGATCTGTGTTTTTGCAGTTGGGTGATGTTTACGTTCCGTGGGCAAGGTGTGATTTAACGCTGAGCTTGTCGTTAGGGGCCGTTTGGCGGCGGTGGTGGTGTCAATATTTTCTGAAGTAATAATAATAATAATAATAATAATAATAATGAGTACTTGTATAGCGCCTAACCTCAGAAATTAGAGTTCTATGCGCTTAACAAAAATCTAATTGCACACAACTAATTTCAAAAACGATAACAAAAAAGGTATTTTAAAAAAATCCATGAAGTCCATTTTATGAACATCAGTTGTGGACTTGCTGAAATAAAACATGATGGTGTCAAATACCCGGTATACGCAAGACTTGACAATTTGAACATTTTTTGACATTCCTGGACATTCTGATTAAAACGAAAGATCGGATTGCAAAGAATTATACAGATTTTCTGAGGCTATTCATAGCTCAGCTAATAACACGAATGTAATAGTTAGGAGGGTCTATATGAAGGCTGTGTTCTAGCTCTGGGAGGGGGATCGTCCTCTCTGGCGACAAGTTAACCCTCTTGTGCATGCAGCCTGAGGCTACATGCACAAGGGTGCTAATTTGCCTCTGCCCTTGAACCGGAATGGTCGAATCATCTCCGACTAGGTTGTGTGAATGTGTTAGACTGTTTTTGGACAGAACGGGTCTAGCTGCCTGCTGTATACCCAACGGTGTCTTTGAAGAACTTGTGCTAAATGAAAATGAGAGCTGTACAACATACCTGTATAACACTGACGCACAACAACCGCCATCACACTCTCTTTTTTTTTTTTTTTACATACATACACGCACACGCGCACGTACGCACGCACGTACACACAACATCAACAACAGTATCATTTTAAATTACAAGGCGTATTTTGCCAAGTCTTGAAAATGTTGAATACAACGTCTCAGTCAGTCAGTCTCCCCTGTCTCGCCCACTCCACCCCCCCCCCCGCCCCCCCCCTCCCCCGCACCCGCCGCCCCTATCCCATCGCCACCCACCACTACGACCACCCTTCACCTGCATAAAAAAGTAATGTAGAATTGGATTGTAGGGTTAGTGTAGTGTTCTGGTGGGTAAAATCCACCCACTTCACAAGTGAAGGGCCTGTTCTGCGCATTGTGACGCTAGTTGTTGGCTTTGCTCTGCAAACGTCCTCAACAAAAGGCGAGTATTTCTTTACTTAGTGTCCACAGTCACACGGTATGCCCCTTGGGCTCTCTCAGTCTGAACAGCACTGAGGTACGATGTGTACATCTTGTTGGCTTACACTCTTCTGCTCTATTCAGTTTGGTCAAAATGGGAGCTTTGCGCTCGGAAAGGCCCAAATGCGCACCAGTCCACCCCAGTGAAGTCCTCCCCAGTGTGTCTTACGATACCGTACTCTGCAAATTGTCCTAACCCCGTCACCGCCAGTGGTGGCATATTGTTAATTCAAAGCTCCGGCCGTCCAAGGAACATGGACACAAAGTGGTGTCAGCAAGAGGCATAGATCCTCATGGGCCCCCGCAACTGCGGGGGCCCATGAGGATCTACGTCTCTTGCAGTTGGATCGTCTTGATTTTCTTTCTCGGTACTCAAGAGAGTAATGAAAAGACATTTCTGTAGTATTCAATGTCAGCATACATCTACATGCCTGATCAAATTATACTGTCTCTCTTCGCCTGACGATCAGATTCAAAGAGGTGTGGTTTAGAAAGCGAGCGAAAGGTCCTCGGGCCGACATCGACCTTAGCTGGCCCGCGCACGGCCGTGCGCGGGCCGGCTAAAGCTGACGTCGGCCCGAGAACCTTTTGCTTGCTGCTGGGAAGATGTAAGCTATGAGATAATGTAAATGTGTTTTTTGTTTGAAACTTTTTTGTGTGTAATATTTTCTTCTTCGTTTATTGTATAGCGCCTAGAGCATTTTACCATACTATGCATAGCAGCCCCATAAATCCTCATTATTATTATTATTATTATTATTATTATTATTATTATTATTATTATTATTATTATTATTATTGTATGCCTACCGGTGCTTAATAGTAATCTTCAGCAATGTATATCCGTGCGGTTGAAGGTGTTTATTAATATTATTGTTATTATTATCATTATTATCATCATTATTATTATTATTAAGGTATGCCTAATACTAGTGATGGAAATCTTCAGCACTGACTGTGTGTCTGTGCAGCTGCAGGTGCTGTTTAGTATCTGTTCCACGAAAGGGACGGGTGAAGGCAGAGCCTGAGTCTGAAACGACGGGGTACATTTCTTTACTTAGTGTCCAAGCGTGAACATCTTTTATTTGAATGACAACTTTGTATAGATTCACATCAGCTGCAAGTGGTTGCAGGGGGCCGTGAGAACCTATGCCGCAAAGATTAACGTTGTTTTACGTCTGTGTCACTTAGTTGGAGGAAGTTTCTGAGGTTTGTAGCTAACATTTCTTTGATTTGTGTTCTCTCCTTACGCTGCCTCGTCTCGCAGCTAAATCAGGACATACGACGGCCGTCCCTGTTGGTGGACTGCAAAACAAGTTGTGGAACCAGATAGAGGAATACATCTTCATGAGACCCTGCATCCTGCAGGAGCTCATGCGGATCTAGTCCACTTGAAGATCCCAGTTGGTTGATGCCGAAGCGGTCCGTTTCGAACCTGCGTGTCGCGTGAATAGAGAGCAAGTTGACACCGTTGTCAGCAAATTCACACAGTTGTACTGATGAGGAAATTACGCTGTAAACACGAGTGATAGTGTCATACACTGCACTTTTGCACGCTATATGATAATTCATCTTTCTCTCAGTCCTCTTCCCCCCCCCCCTCCACCCCACCCCACCCCCGACCACCACCACACCTCACCACAGGCTGCGGTAGAGAAATGAGTTTGCACGCTGTGTACCAATTAACAGTGTTTTTTTCATCTAGTCACAGTAAAACGTCCTCCACAAGAAAATAGGCAACTCATGCAAGTTACGTTTACATTTGGAAAACAACATTTTCGAAAGATATCACTTGTAAATGTTCCGAATCTTGTTCCATTCAACATATAATACTCCAAAGTCCATTTAACTCATTCTGCCCGCGACACACCACAGCAAGATATGGCTCGACCATGATAGTTCAAGGGTGGTGGCAGAATAGCTTGGCGCCTATAGGCGCCAAGGCGCCAAGCTATTCTGCCACACCCTTGATAGGCGCCAAGCTATTCTGCCACCACCCTTGAACTATCATGGTCGATCTGTCTCCTGAATTGTAATGCAGCCCTCAGAGGATAATTCCAAAACTGTAGGTATTTCGTACCGCGGGCACAATGCGTTAACAACACATTTGTTCGGACAAAAAGCTACATGTTGATGATCTAGCAGGAAACACCAATGATGTTTTACATACCAGTATATAAACAACTATATATTTAAATTAATGTCAGACTCCTTTGTGTAAACTAGGCTAATGCATACATAGTTTAGTTTATATTATTCAGTTCCAAGTTTAGAGATTTTCTCTTCTTTTTGGTTTAAAATCACCAAGATGTGAAGAGACATTAATTAAAACTCATTCATTCGTTCGTTCGTTCGTTCGTTCGTTCGTTCGTTCATCTCCCTCCACGACACCCGCTCCACCCTAACATTTGTGTCACTAGCATTTCACGTAAATGGACATTGTGCACTAGGAAACGTATCTCGTGGCTAAATTGTCATTCTCAACCGAAATTCTGGTTTCTGTTGCAAACAGTTTTTTTTTTTTTAATCCTAAATGTAGCCCAAGGTCACATTCCCCCCCCCCCCCCTTTTTTTTTTTTTTGGGGGGGGGTGGGGTGGGGGTGGGGGGTGTCACCTAATGACTATGTATTGGTTGCAGGTGATGGATCGACCATGATAATTCAAGAGTAGTGCCAGACTAGCTTGGCGCCGGCGATGGATCGACCGTGATAATTCAAGGATAGTGCCAGATTAGCTAATCTGGCACTACCCTTGATGACGGCGCCAAGCTAATCTGGCGCTACCCTTGAATTATCATGGTCGGTCCATCTCCTGCTGTAGGGCGTCGGGGGCTAAATGGGTTCTTAAACATTAGTTTTGCTGTTGCTGACTTTGGTAGCTTGTTTTGTCCTTGTTGACCCCCTCGGCTGCCGGGGAAAAGTGAACGCGATCCGACTGCGGGGACTCAGGAAATCCAGACCAAAAAAAGGCGACTGCCAAGCGCGTAAATTGCAGAAAAGAACCAAAACGGAGAAAGAATCATACTTAACCCTTTTAGCCCCAAGCTACCATTTCTCAAATTTTGGAGGTGTTGCCTAACGACTATGTACCAGTTTGTAGGAGATGGCTTGATCATGACATTTCAAGGGTAGCGCCAGATTAGCTTGGCGCCTGAAGGCGCCAAGCTAATCTCCCGCTACCCTTGAATTATCATGGTCAAGCCATCTCCTCCTGTAGGGATCCAAGGCTGAAAGGGTTAGAAACGACAGTTACAACACAATTTTTTTAATATTTCGGGTGACGTCCCATCTTCAAAATACGGACGAGCGAACAAGTATACTCATCGCTAGTTTATTTTGTCAGTGCGTGGAGGTTCATGAGGATCTAGGCCTCTTGCTGAGATCAGTTTGTATCCATGTTGCTTTAACGGTTGTTGTTGGTCGTTCAATGAACAAAGATATAATTTCACAAGCAAAATATGCGTCCAGTGTCAGGGAAGGGGTTCGTGGTATGAAGAATCGTGTTTCATTTTTTTATGGGTTATTTTCTTACTCTTTTTGTTGTTGTTGTTGTTGTTGTTGCACGATTGGTTACCCGCGTAGCACATTCTACGCCACGACCGAAATCCCCAAATTTTGAAGGTGCCCTCTTAAGGACTGTAGTAAAATTCTACAGACAGATCGAGCATGATAGTTCAAGGGTGGTGCCAGAATAGCTTGGCGCCTATGGGCGCCAAGCTATTCTGGCACCACCCTTGAACTATCATGCTCGATCCGTGTCTTGTTGTGGTGTGTCGGGGGCTGAATGAGTTAATAAAGAAAAACAGCCTGTGGCACATCACACCGAATTTTATTTCAGACACGTCTCCCGTTTTTACAGCAGCTTAAAGGGTCGGTAAACCTCCAGGTGTACATTTTAGATGGTATATAAACCCCATCTGAACATTTTAAAGGGTCAGAGAATTGGCTCAGTAATCCTGAATCAATTGCATGTTCTTTAAATAATTGTGTGTCTCAGACGCAGGTGCGCGGAACTTTAGTGCGTCTGCGTACGCCTTCCGTCACATTTTCAGTACGTGAATTTGAATTTTAGTGCGTCACAGACGGACAGAAACGGGAGCCCTGCCAGAAGAGGAAACGTCGGACGGATAATGGTTAAAGTTGTGGACGTACGTAAAATAAACCCCAGCCTAACATACGGCTGATCGCGATTGCTTACGAAGATTTAGATCTGTATAATAAAACCTGTTATGAGCATCTAAAAAAAAAAAAAAAAAAAAAAGAAGTGGTCTTTACCCCTTTACCGATGAGATAAACAGAACACCACCCAAATGCAAGAGGTATAATCCTCATGAGCCCCCGCAGTCGCCATGCATTATCACTTCGGTGCCGTGGACGATTAACCCCGAACTAACCAAGAGAAGTCTTGAAGGACAAAAAGCGTCACCTGCAGTTAACCCTTTTCATCCTGATACATACTGTATGAAATTAGTTTGACTATGTTAGTTCAAGGGTGGTGCCAGAATAGCTTGGCGCCTAAGGCGCCAAGCTATTCTGGCACCACCCTTGAACTACGATGGTATATCTATCTCTTAATACACGAATCTCTTATCTATCTGTTAATATGTAGTGTGCATGGCCTTCATAAGACAATAAGCAGTTTAAAATAAAGCAATTAAAAAAAATCAGCCTCCCATCATTCAGGTGGCTAAAAGTCACCTAAATAAAGGTCTTTAATGACCGGTGGTCTCTCATAAGGGTTGTCGATCAAAACAGGTTCTTCTGGAATTCTTGCGTGTGTGAGGAAAAACGTTTATAGTTTGCTTGCACTCTGTTAGCGAAAACAGTCCATCGGTGCATTACATTTTGAAGTTATTTTTACATCTTGCTGCACTGCAAGTTGTGCTGTGTGCACACAATTGAAAACAGTCCAGCGGTGCAAATCCCCATTTTCAAGTTATTGTTGCATTTTGTTGCTTCAAGTTGTGTATTGTCCACACAATTGAAAACAGCTGAGCGGTGCATTACATTTTCAAGTTATTTGTTTGCGTCTTGTTGCACGTCAAGTGTGCACTCTATTAGTGAAAACAGTCTAGCGGTGCATTACATTTTCAAGTTATTTTTGCTTCTTGTTGCTTCAAGTTGTGCAGTGTGCATTCAAATGAAAACAGTCCGGCTAGGTGGGCTTTATTTCCGCGCCATGTAGACAGGTAAAAAAGACGGTGCGACGTAATCTCCTGCGAGGCTGAGAAAGCACACCTGGCCGTAAAAGTCCGACAGTGCCGATCAGGCGCGAACAGACCTCACCTTGTGTCAGTAATAGTCACAGGTAATTGGAGGAGCCGCTTCACTGTTTGTTTGCATTTCAACCATGTTCACCTCCGCTGTCTGAGGTTTGAACCAGTTGACGAAGATTGTGTTTCTGCAGTCTTTGTTCATTTAAAACCAAAATGCCTCTAACTGTCCCAGGAACATGGGTTCACAAAGTGGCGTCAGCAAGAGGCATAGATCCTCATGAGCCCCCGCAACTGCGTGGGCTCATGAGGATCTATACCTCTTGTAGTTGGGTTGTATTCACATTTTCTCGAGTTAAACATGCAGAATTTACAAACATTCACTTGAAAAAAAGTTAGCCTCTTGACTGTCAAAAAAAAAAAAAAAAAAAAGAAAAAGAAAGAGACCCTCATGAGTCCCCGCAGTTAACTCAACTCATTGTGTCCCAGATACCAAATCCTCACAATTTGGAGTTATCCTCTGAGGACTGCATTACAATTCAGGAGACAGATCGACCATGATAGTTCAAGGGTGGTGCCAGAATAGCTTGGAGCCTATAGGCGCCACGCTATTCTGGCACCACCCTTGAACTATCATGGTCGAGCCATATCTGGCTGTGGTGTGTCGGGACAGTGAATGAGTTAAGGTGGCTCATGGGCATAGATCTGTGCCTTGAGCTGACACTTTGTTTAGATCTACGTCTGAGTGTATTTTGGACGTTGAACTGACGATGAGGCTAGCAACACAAGTTGCGACCACCAGCAGGAAACGGTTGGTTGACAATGCCAATCGCCGACGCTCACCTTGACGGCAAGGGGTGCCTGTTTTCAAACACCCTTACGGGGCTCATGAGAATCTGTGCCTCTTCCAAAACAGCGTACATGGTTGGTGGATGCTTCGGGGATAAATTGAGCCCAGCAATACAGTGTTTGTTCTTTGAGAAGTTGTTTGAAGTACCTTTACGCATAATCTGAAGACACATTTCAGCACCATTTGTGGACTTGTCGACACAACTAATGAACTTAACAGCAGTTTAAAAACACAGCAAAAGCGCACGCGTAATCGCACTTATTTATTTGGCACTGCCGTTAGCGTGTCAGTCTATTTTTAGCTGTTTCTCGCACTGACAGCGTTGTATTTCTGGAATGGAGTGGAGTCATTGTCAGGTTACTTGATATAAAGACGACGTGTGCTGAACTGGATTGTCCTGTGTCTAAATGAACCATAGCTAGACCTGTATCAGCGTTTCGTAACCATCTGTTACAGATGCGTATCTTTGAACAGTTACGGCGGTATTGGACCTTTAAAACTCTGTGACAAGCATAGGCGGATCGGCAACAAAGTGAGGGGAACGTATATTATGGGTGCAAATCTGGACCAGGAAAAGACCAAGCGGGCAGAATGCAAAGAAATATACCCAGTAAAGAAAGAAATGCAAAAAACTGTTTCGGCTTTTTTGTGTGGGTTTGCAAGCGGTGATCATGGAAACCATTCAACATGTCAGTTATATACATTATGCATTTTTATATGTGTGCGTGTGGTTTTTTGTTTGTTTGTTGTGTGTCGTGTGGCTCTTCATTCTCCCAAACCAGGTGATCATAATTATACATCCCTGATAGGAGGGGGCAGGGGATCTAACCGTCTGTTTGTCCAGGGCTGAGTAATCCCCCTTGGTATGTGCACATGCCATTCGTTTAACTCTTTCGAGACGTGCCGCATCCTGATTCGCGGCGTACGGCCGCAAATCCAGATGCGGCACGTCTCGAAAGAGTTAAAACTGTCGTTCGTCGGCTTTCTGCGTTGATAGACCATTTTATTTTATTTTCATTTCATTTACAATGAAAAAATGGCGACCATTTTATTTATTTTATTTTCATTTCATTTACAATGAAAAAATGGCGATCATGAAAGTGGTGTAGAGGTGTTCCCACGCTCGCCCCCCTCGCCCACCCACGAATCCGCCACTAGCTGTAGTCTACAGTTGACAGAGTGTGTGCACCTGACGGCACGAGATAGTGTCCAAGTTTAAAACCTACGTGACAGAAGTTGAAGGAGTGCTACCTTGCCCATTGTTACAGCATGTTTCTCCAAGAAACTAGGATTACCGTTCAATTACTGGCATACATCTACAGCTAGAACGACCGTCCATCCCCTCCACTCGAACACCACAGGTGGAAATGATTTATGCAAGAGCAAATAGATCCTCATGAACCCCCGCAATTGCGGGTGCTCATGAGGATCTATTGCTCTTGCATGTGGGTGGCGTTCGTCTCAGAATTGATTATCCGATGACGTAAAGCGTCATTGTGTGACGACACGCGTTCTTGTTGCCATGTTTTGCCAAGTTGCAGTCATATTGTGCAGGTGTGTTGACTTTAATATGGCAATCATTTTTCGTATATTCTCAAATTTTCGCCTATTTCCGCCCACCTAGGCCTGATATTGTGATAATGCCCCGCGAGTCTCAAAGAAAATTGGGTGGGGGTGGGGGGGGGGGGGGGGGGGGGGGGGGTGCGCCGGACTGCCTTACCCTCTGCACCTGCACTTCTCGGGTCTGCGCCAGAGAACGCTCAGCCTCGATTTATTTTTATTTATTTTTTTTCCAGGTTGGACTTGCGATGAAGTGCACACATATATTTTATCATTTTGTTTTCTTATATTATGAGAATGTGTGCTTCTAGGTGATAGTATAGAATCGCCGATCCTGGAGATTTTTCAGGTTGAATTGTTTATCCTGTTGACAGTACTGGTGACTGCTTGGGGGGTTAACCCGTTCAATGGTGACTGGAGACAGGGGGGTTAACCCCTTCAGTGCCAGCTGACGCAGATTGCGTTTATGCGTTCTTTGTTAATTCAGCAGAAAAATGTTCTAGCTTTTCCCAGGGACGTGGATTCAAAGTGGTGTCAGCAAGAGGCATAGATCCTCATGAGCCCCTGCAACTGCGGGGGCTCATGAGGATCTATACCTCTTGCATTTGAGTGGTGTTCAGATTTTTCAGATTTTTCTCGGCACTGAACGAGTTAAAAGCCCACTACCGCTGTAACTGTTCAAGTATTTCTAGGAATAGGAACAGCGAGTGTTACCCAGACTGGAGGGGTCCATAGTAAACCTGACCAGATATCTAAGGGAACTCTGGGGAAGACTTCTGGTGGGTGGGATGGAGCGCGTATGGGCATTTCCGTGCGTGAACTGAACTGTACTATATTGAACTGAACTGTTCAAATTAACACAAGTTTCTTCAACAGATGGTCACGAAATGCTGCATAAGATCTTGCTAGGGTTCATTTAGAAATTTAAGAAAATCCATTTTTGCACAGGTTGTCTCTAAAATATAAAGTAATTTGACAAAGACTCGTTTCCGTTCTACAAATAGAAACGCTATGTGTGCGAGCAACAGCTGGAAAATAGATTGATGCGCTAATGGCTGCGCACAATAAACAAATGTGATTACGCGTATGCGTTTGCTGCGTGTCCGAACTGCTGTAGAACTCCATGAGGTGTGTCGAGGAGAACAGCAAACACAAATTGTGCTGAAAAGTTTCTTCGGATTTACCTGGGAATGGAACTTTAAATACTTTAACCCTTTGCGTGCTGGTAGCGGTTTTAGTCGCCAATGATTCCTACAGGAATCATCGCGACAAAAACCGCTACCGACACGCAAAGGGTTAAAAAAAATGTTTAAACGCGTGGACTGCGTACATAAACATGTACAACGGCGCAGAATCTCAGATTCTTACCGATAGAGGCGTCTGGCGCAGGTGGGGGCTTAGAGATGGGGGAAATTGAGTTGTGCCCCCGGCATCCGAGGTCGTCTTGACACTAACTTCTTCTCATAAAGACACAGGCATCCGAGGTCGCAGTCTTGACTGCCACTCCTATAAGGGTAGTAGTTGGTGTCAAAACGACCTCGGATGCCTGTGGTTCTATACCGCACAAACCATACATAATCATGGCGCGTACGATGAAGTCTAAATTATATACAAACCATACATAATCATGGCGCGTACGATGAAGTCTAAATTATATATATATATATATATATATATATATATATATATATATATATATATATATATATATATATATATATATATATATATATATATATATATATATATATATATATATATATATCTTTACGATGGCGTATGCAGCCTGTAATCGTAATCTCACTAAAAACCTTTTAACCCCCTACCTGCAGGGGCAAGACGAACGCTACCCTGCTGCAAGAGACATAAATCCTCATGAGCCCCCGCAGTTGCGGGGGCTCATGAGGATTTATGTCTCTTGGTATTAGTCCTATGTTGCTTATATTTCTGTCTGGGCCCATTTACATTGAGTTTCTTGACGCTAGTGTCGTTCAGTTTCCTTTGGGTTCAGACGCGAAATTCGCGATCACTGGCAGTGAAGGGGTTAACTCATTTGCTACCAGCCGCATCCGGATGCGGCTTGCCGCAAATGAGTCAACACTGTCAGTCCACCCGGAGGATTCATGACACTCGCTCCATTTAACCATATCATACTGAGGCTAAAAGCTTCAGATTTGTAGGAATTTTAAGGGATGTAGATGATCGTCTTGTTCTATACCTGCGTATTTCTCTGTGGGCTGGCGAATGGGTGCCTGATAGGCGGGGGCAGGGGATCTAACTGTTCGTCTGTCGAGCGCTGAGTGATTCCCCTTGGTTTGTTGAACAATTCTGCCAGCGCAAGCCTCACCTATCTGGTTTGTGAGTATTTCAGATTTGTAGGCCTACACTGCCATAAGCAAGCTATATTATAGTACTTACAGATATATAAGGATATAGACCAATGGCATTAGTTCAAGGGTAGTGTCCACCCCACCCGGGTCTGCCCTGGGGGACTTGGGTGGGGTTAGGTATTTTTTAGTTCCCAGGGTCACCCTGGTCAGCCCCACAGGGTGGGGTTTTCTCTCTATTCTGGGGCATGTGTTTCTGTCTACCCTTTGTCCATTCACCTGTATTTGCCTTTTTAAAACTCTCCCTACTGTCTGCACTGCCTGTAGCTCTTGATATTGGATGTGTGTTGCTAAATGGTCTTAGCTTTATTTAGGCCCCATGTTGTAGGTTTATTTAACGTATTTGACCGGCTGGCGACATACATTCAATTTTCTGTTTAGTTTTTTTTTCACAAGCAGTGCAGGCACGTCCTGAGAAAGCCTTGTTGCTGACGGGACGTTAAGCAATGTACAATCAATCAATCAAGGGTAGTGTCAGAATAGCTTGGCGCCTAGAGGCGCCAAGCTAATCTGGCACTACCCTTGAACTATTTTAGTCAAACTTATTTCACACACTGGTTCCAAATGATAAGGGTTAATAGAATGTGTACTGATTCCATGACTGACATTTTGTGAAAAGTTATATAGTGGCTATAGATATTGTGGTCACAAGAGACTGTGTGTATCTTTATATAACTTCTTTTGCTCCTTTTATATTAGCCGTGAAGAAAAAACCAACAAACCAACAACAACAAAATTCAGGCTATTGAATATTTGAAGGAACGAAAACAACCAACGAGAAAGAAATTAAACCCGTTGAATGATTGAAGTAATGAAACCAACCAACCAACCAACCAAACAACCAGTCAACCTAATTAAGCCTTCCAACCAACCAAAAATCAACTGAATAAACTAAAACAAATCCACGTCCACAAAAGAGCCAGCGATCCTGACAAACAGTGGAGTCTTTCTGTTTCTCTACAGCATCCCCACTAAGCAAAGGTAATCGGGCCCGCGACGGCCGCAGTGCCCCCGCGCACGACAGTGCGCGGGAACACTGCGGCCGTCGTGGGCCCGAAGACGATTTGCTACTGGGGTCCTCCTCTCATTTTGTGGATTTTGCACCGCGCAGTATGACTGCATTCAGTGCACGTACAGCCCGAATTCAATACAGGGACTGACCCCGGCATGACAGCCTTATCTTGTCAGGGCCCTCTCCAATTTTAATGCCGAGCTGAAGCTGGGGCCGGGAGGGAGAAACCCAACTCTAGTCGCGGGCCACTCAAACTGTCAGTCCTTTCCAGTTCTTCTGGTTCAAGTCTCGTCTGTCTGCCTTAGGCGTAGATTCTCATGATCCTTTGCGCCTTTTGCCAGTTCGACAGCCCACAGGCAGGGGCTTGCGGGCTGTCGAAATGCCGGGAAAAGCGCAAAGGTAGAGGGCGACACGAGTTTTGTTTTACAGTGATTCGCACGAAGTGAATATTTTATGTTGGTACACGCGGTGAAAATGTATTTTTCTGCTGACACCAGTGTGGGCTTAACACATTACAACCTGAGGCTTATATAAAAAAAAAATGCTTATTGTCCTATGAAGGCTAAATTACAGATCAGGAGATAAATAAATCAACCATTTTAGTAAAAGGGTGGTGCCAGAATAGCTTGGCGACTCCAGCGCTAGGCTATTCAGAAACCACCCTTGAACTATCAGTCAAATTGATTTCAAGCAGTTGTGTATCAGGATGAAAAGGGTTAACTCATTCGCGGCCAGCCGCATCCGGATGCCGCGAATCCGGATGCATCCGGATGCGGCTGGCCGCGAATGAGTTAAGCCAACTTGTTCCATCGGTTAGAGGCATAGACTTTCGTGAGCCTCTGCGACAGTACTATCAGTAAGTGACACACATTCTCATGAGTTGCTACCGTCGCAGGAGAGCATAGTGAATCTGTGCCTTTTTTTTTTTTTATTGAGAGATCGGTCCCATTTCCATCTGCAGGTTGAAGGAGACCATCTGGAAGAGTTCGATTTCTACAGAATTTGCTAGGCCTTTTTTATTTTTTTTATTTTTTATTTTTAAGACACAGGTCCTTATGAGCTCACATAGGCTGCAGGGGTTTTGCGAAAGGCTGTGTTTCTCGTTTGCAAAGATAAGCTGTGACGAGTTCTCTTCCAGAGCTCATGATGGGCTCCACAATGGTTGTCTCCCTCGATTGGCTGCCGCGGCAGCGAATCGAGGGAGACAACCAGTGTGGAGGGGCTCATGAGTAATATGCAGAAGGTCTTGAAGATTATATTCCTCGTGAATGTGTACATCCACATAATTCTACTAGTCCGGAGGAGTCCTCTTCTTCGCACACTCGCCCACCCTCGCATTCATCAGACTACTAAATGGTAGCGACGTATTATCCAGATTTAGATCCAGACTCTTGAGCTTATTAAATAGGGGCTGATTTAGATATGTGTCTAACGCTTTGCAATAATTAGTGTGCGATTGCAAGTTCCTTTTCTTTTTTCTTTTCTTTTTTTTTTTTTTTTTTTTTTTTTTCATGAGCAGAAATCCATACCGTCCACTGCCACTTTAATTGTCAAACCCCTGACTTGCATTTTATACTGGCATAGATCTTCCGAGATGAGATCCAGCTGGGCTCAAGTGCCTGTAACCATTCCTATCACATTTATGTACTTATGTTTAAGCCTATCACAGGCATTGGACGCAGATTGTGTTTTTGAAATCACTGTAAATTATGTTCGACGTCAAAATTTCCCAGCCGTCAAAAGAACATGGACACAAAGTGGTTTCAACAAGAGGCATAGATCCTCATGAGCCCCCGCAACTGCGGGGGCTCATGATGATCTATGCCTCTCGCAGTTTGGTAATTTCAAATTTTTAGCAGGGAAGGGGTGAATGGGTTAAACTTGCGACTGGCACATGTACCCCTGGGTGTCTATGTCACTAGATCGGTTTTCGCAAGCATGAATAATAAGAGTTAATTATGCCGAGTTACATACGACGCCCAAATGTCTCCGGCCGTTGAGAAGCGTAGCAGCAAATCAAAGCCCACACGAGGCATACATCCTCATGAGCCCCCGCGAGACGCGGGGGCTCATGAGGGTGTATGCCTCGTGTAGGTATGGATTTTGTTTGTTTGAGAAAGTATTTAAGTACTTTTGACGCGGGGAAGGTCGTTGAAATCGATTCGGTCTGGGTAGGTTAGGTGATTTTAAACGTCACCTCTGTGAAAGCGATTCGGGAGAAGTCTAGATTTTAATGACTCTGAGGCACACGCATGCACACATCCACGCACGTACACACACGCACGCACATTTGTCAATGCAGGAAAACCATAGCTTTAGTGAGACTACACTTCATCTTGTGTTTGTGTGTGTGACAATGTTTATTTCCCATGCGTGTATGTGTTTGTGTGCAAACTTGTATTCACTATTTCAGAAAATAATAGTATTTCCATATTATTTTCTGGCATGAAGATTTATGTCTCTTGCAAATGGTTAGCGTTCGCCGTGCCCCGGTCGTTAAAGGTTTAAAACAAGACAAGGTCTTGTTTTACAGTGACAAGAAGAACTAATACACAGCGCGAAAAAACAATTTCTGACTTAGTCTCTTTGAAGGCAAAGCGTAGCCTAGTTTTCTTTTGTTTAGATGGCACGTAGCGTTTCGGATCTGAATTTTTTTGTCGGAGATTGATTGATTGATTGATTGATTGATTGATTAAAAAAAATTACACCCCCCCCCCCCCCCGCCCCTTCTGAGGAAGGCCAGCGGGTTGAAAATGTGAGCTATCAGACCTCATGCTGAAGTGCCGTTTTTTTCCTCTTTTTTTAATCGTTTCTCTGTTTATTTATTTATTTATTTATTTATTTATTTATTTATTTTATCTATTTACTTCGGATAAACTTAGGATAACAAATCGCCACGGAACCCAATTTTCCTTCTTGTTATGCTCGAAGTTTGTTGTAAGCGAAGTAATGTACATAGAAAGAGTGGTGTCGAGACGTTTGGAAAAGTGTTGTTTATGTATGAGCCGACTTCTGTTAAAGTACCATTACGCATAAATCCGAAGACACGTTTCAGCACCATTTGTGTTTATTATGTCTTGTCGACACACCTAATGAACTTTAACAGCAGTTTGGACACGCATGCAACAGCACATGCGTAATCGCACTTATTTATTCTGCGCTGCCGTTAGTGTGTCAATCTATTTTTAGCTGTTTCTCGTACTGAAAGCGCTGTATTTCTAGAACGGAGTGGAGTCATTGTCAGGTTACTTGATATAAAGACGACGTGTGCTGAACTGGATTCTCCTGTGTGTAAATGAACCGTATGTAGCGTTTCGTAACCATCTGTCTTACTTACGCCTGTCACCCCTACCCGGGTATAGGCCGTCGACGAGAGACCTCCAGCAACTCCTGTCCTGTGCTTCTCCTTCGATTCTACTCCAGGTGGTTCCCAGTCTCTTGATGTCTGCTTGGAGGTCTCGACGCCAGGAGTTTCTCGGCCTACCTCTTTTCCTCTTTCCATGGGGGTTCCATGACAATGCCTGCCTAGTGATACTGGAAGCTGGCTTTCTCAGACTGTGACCAATCCATCCCCATCTTCTTCGCCCAATTTCATTCTCTGCTGTTATCTGCTTTGTTCTCTCCCAGAGTCTGACGTTGCTGATCTTCTCTGGCCAGTGGATTTTCAAAATTCTTCTAAGGCAACTGTTCATGAAGGTCTGTACTCTGTTGACTGTGGTTTTTGTCAATCTCCAAGTCTCTGCTCCATATAGGAGAACTGTTTTTACATTGGAGTTGAAAATCCGGACTTTGGTGTGTTGTGACAGCTCTCTGGAACTCCACACTTTTTTCAACTGGAGAAAGGCTGCTCTGGCTTTATTGATTCGTGCTCTGACATCTGCATCAGTGCCGCCTTTTTTGTCTATGATGCTCCCGAGATAGGTGAAGGACTCCACCTCCTCCAACGGGGTGCCAGCAAGCAAGACTGGTTTTTCCCTGGTTGCGTTCAGCCTCATTGTCTTTGTTTTCTGTTTGTGAATGGTGAGGCCCACTTGGGACGAGATGTCAGCAAGCCTTGTGGTCTTGTCCTGCATTTGTTGATGAGTGTGGGACAGTAATGCCAAGTCGTCTGCAAAATCGAGGTCGTCAAGCTGTGTCCACAGTGTCCACTGTATTCCACTTCGTCTGTGCTCTGTGGTCATCTTCATGACCCAGTCTATCGCCAGTAGGAAGAGGAACGGAGACAGCAGACACCCCTGCCTGACACCAGTTCTGACCTGGAGCTCCCTGGTGAACTGCCCTTCGTGGATCACGCGACATGTCATGCCATCGTAGGTGCTCTTGATCAGGCGGACGAGCTTTGTGGGTACACCGTAGTGTCGTAGGAGTTTTCACAGAGTCTCTCGGTCCACACTGTCAAATGCTTTCTCATAATCCACAAAGTTGACGTACAGCGGGGAGCTCCACTCCAGAGACTGTTCCACGATGATGCGGAGAGTGGCGATCTGGTCTGTACATGATCGGTTCTTCCTGAATCCTGCTTGCTGGTCTCTCAGCTGGGGGTCAACGGAGCTCTTCATTCTCTCCAGGATGATCCTGTTGAAGACCTTTCCTGGTACTGACAGCAAGGTGATTCCTCTGTAGTTGGAACACTTGCTGAGGTCGCCTTTCTTGGGAAGCTTGATTAGGTACCCCTCCTTCCAGTCAGCCGGCATCACCTCCTCTTCCCAGATCTTTCCAAACAGTGGGTACAGCATCTCCACTGTTGTCTCTAGGTCTGCTTTCAGAGTTTCCGCTGGGATGCCATCTGGGCCTGTTGCTTTGCCGTTCTTCAAAAATGCCACTGCTCTTCTGATCTCCTCCCGGCTGGGTCTGTCACAGCTGATGGGTAGGTCGGTCTCTGCTGGCTGGATGTCTGGGGGGTCAGGTGGGCTGGGTCTGTTCAGTAACTCTTCAAAATACTCGGCCCATCTGTCGAGTTGGTCTGCTCTGTCTGCAATAGGCTTGCCTTCTTTGTCTTTTACTGGTCTTTCTGTATGGCCATACTTGCCTGACAATCTTCTGGTAATGTCGTAGAGCTGTTTCATGTTGCCGCTGCCTGCTGCCTTTTCTGCCTCTGCTGCCAGGCTGTCTGTGTAGGCCCTCTTGTCTGCCCTGATACTCCTCTTCACCTCGCGGTTGGCTTCCGAGTATTCCCCCTGTGCCCTTACTTTGGCTGCTCTCGTGCGACTGTTGTTGACAACTGCTTTCTTCTGCTTCCTCACTTCTATCTTCTTCAAGGTCTGTGCCGACAGCCAGTCATTGTGATGGTGTTTCCTGAACCCTACAGTGTCTTTGCAGGTTGAGTTCAGCGCCTCTCTAACTGCCTTCCACTGCTGCTCTGTGGTGACCGCCTCCTCTTCCTTTACTAGCTCCTGTAGCGCTTGAAACCGGTTGGACAGCACCAGTTTGAACTCTTCTCTAACTCCAGTTTCTCTCAGGAGGCCTACACTATAGCGCTGTCTTCTTGTTGTCTCTGTGCGGCTTTTCTTTAGCTTGAGCTTCATTCTTAAGGTAAGCAGATGGTGGTCGGAGGCGACATCTGCTCCCCTCCTCACTCGAACATATTGAAGGGATCTTCTAAATTTCTTGCTAATGCAGATATGGTCTATTTGGTTCTCTGTTGTATGGTCAGGTGAGACCCAAGTTGCTTTGTGTATTCTTCTGTGTGGGAAGATGCTGCCTCCAATGACAAGTCGGTTTAGAGCACAAAAGTCTACAAACCTCTCCCCGTTCTCACTCATCTCCGAGCCTAGTCCCTGTCTCCCCATCACCTCTTCGTATCCGGTGTTGTCCTCCCCTATTTTGGCATTAAAATCGCCCATGACGATGGTGATGTCTCGCTCCGCACATTTGTCCAAGGCACTCTGGAGTCGGTCGTAGAACTCTTGTTTCTCTTCCTCGTCACTGTCATTAGTGGGCGCATAACACTGGATGACGTTCAGCTTGAACTTTTTCTTTGTTCTAAAGGCTGCTGTGATAATTCTTGGCCCAAGAGGTTCCCAGCCGATCAGCGCTCTCTGTGCCACTGGTGACAGCATGAATGCTACACTTTCTCTATGGGGGGGGGGGGGGCATTCTCCTCTTCATGACCTGAATACAGAATCATCTCCCCACTTAACAGCCTTTTCTGGCCAGACTGCGTCCATCTGGCTTCACTGATACCTAGCAGGGAAAGGTTGTACTTTTGCATTTCCGCTGCTATCTGGGCGGCCTTGCCGCTCTGGTACATGGTCTTGACGTTCCATGTGCCCATGGTTGTATCCCTGGATAGAGAGAGGCGGCTCGGTCCTGTGGCTTCCGAAGACTTCCGGCTTTCACCACAGGACGTCATAAGTCTTCTGGTAGAAGAACCTTCCTCCTCCAGGAAAGGAATTACTGTTAGTCTTTTCGTCGGCGTTTTTGTAGCTATTTCCTTTTTTGCAGGGTGGGGAAGCTACCCCCACGCCCAACCCCCTTACTAGGAGGACCAGGGGTTTTCTGTCGGGGTCACCTTCCCTTAGACCATGTTGGTTCAGAGCACCTCATTACATTCGGTGCACCCCTCTCGCGAGGGACCCCCTGTCCACCACCCAGGGGACGCGCCTCAACGCCATATGGTCCCAGCGCGAGGAACCATCTGTCACAGAAGTGTATCTGTGAACAGTTACGGCGGTAGTGGGCCTTCAATCACGACCTTGTTACAAGTGAACATAGGGGTCCGTTGATAGTAGCTTTGACTAATGCAAATCCACTGCGCCACCGCGTGCGAGCAAGCGCCTATACTAAGCTCAAGACAAAATACTATCAACGGACCCTTATGCAAGTGAAGTAGACTATATTTATTTGTTTATTATTTTTATTTATTCATAATAACTAATAATGATCATTGGAACAGAAATTCCACGACATGAAATCTTACGCTTTGTTCCTTCTACCCCATCACCACCTTTTTACCAGAAACTACAAAACTCCAGTAAGCAAAGATCCCCTTGCCCATGACAAAGATCCTCTTGCCCACGACAAAGATCCTCTTGCTCACGACAAAGATCTTCTTGCCCACGACAAAGATCCTCTTGCCCATGACGGCCGTCATGGGCCGCAAGACGTTTTGCTACTGGGGGCCTTCCTCCCAGGAGCCTCGTTACAGCCTTGTTTCGAGGTCAGGGGTTAGGAGAAATTATGGGATGCCAAACTGAGAACAAACACAGGCTCCATAGCTGGCATAGTGTAGATAGCAGGCAGATAGGAAGCGAACCGGGCAGCGACTTCCTTAGCGGCCTGGAAGAGCCGGCAGTTCTGTGTGTACCGCCGTATCTTTCAAGCTTTTTTTTTTGGGGGGGGCACGTTTGCAGGAGTGTTAGCTAGACAGAATTTGGGAAGCAAGTTAGTATTCGCCGTGAGGACGTGCGAAGGAGTGTACGGTTCTGTTGGTCAGAAAGTAGCTAGCCAGGACAGTCATTACGTACTACAAAGATAATGATTAAATTTTTTTTTTTTAAAACCAAAAATGGACATTTCCCACGCCACGCTCAGCATCACTGCCTGAGGCGTAGCGTGAGTGCGTGTAGCGAGCGAGTGCCGGCAGGCTTCGGACCCCCACATTCCAGCCGAGTGACGTGATGACGGACACCTCCCCGACACAGTGACTGTGTTTCACAACACTTAACTCATTCTACCCCAACACCGAAATCCTTAAATTTTGCCGTTGTCCTCTGAAGACTTAACGTGTGCATTGCAGTGCAGGACACAGATCGCCCATGATAGTTCAAGGGTGATGCCAGAATAGCTTGGCGCCCATAGGCGCCAAGCTATTCTGGCATCACCCTTGAACTATCATGGTCGATCCTTATCTTCCTGTGGTGTGTTTGGGGTAGAATGAGTTAACAGCGTGTGCATGTGTGTACTGTGTCGCTTTAGAAACAATTCAGTTTGGACTGCTCGCACGTTAATGTTGTAGTTTTACTATTATTGCTTAAAAAATGAGTAGGTGTGAAGTTATATTACTGGTACTAGTTAAGTTATAATTAAGGTAGTGGTGACTGTTTATGCCGGAGCGACTGTCTAGTAAAGTAGTAGCCGGCGCTGTTCTTATAGCGACGGGCCCCCAGGTAGCCGCAACTGTGGAAGTATAATTCGTCTATTTGTTTTGTTTAAGCGTATTAAGTGTAACTAGTCTCAGCCAAGCAAGAAGTTTAAAAACATTATATTATGTGTTTAAGAGATACTATGATAGGGCTGTCCTTAGTTTGCTTTGTGTTAGGGAGGTTCAGGTCGGGTTGGGGCCGCTGGCGCCGGCCATGAGACGCCTTGGCGACGGGCTTCACCCGTCCCGAGCCATTGTCCATTTGTTGTTTGTAAATGTTGTGTGAGTTTGGGTGATTGCGAATTGCACCTGAGGTGGCGAAACAAATTTTCCTGTACGTGGCAACATGTATTCGGAAGAATAAAGTTGATTGATTGATTGATTGATTGATTGATTGATTGATTGATTGATTGACATAAGTCCATTTTTGTAAAAATAATCATTTTGTGTGTAGTACAGTCAACTTTTGTGAATAGCAAAATTTTCATTGTAGTGTAATGAAAAAATCATTCTTTAAATCTTTAGCTCAATGTCCCATTTCTCAATTTTGGAGGTGTTGCCTAATGCCTATGTACAAGTTGCAGGAGATGAATTGACCATGATAATTCAAGGGTAGTGCCAGATTAGCTTGGCGCCGACAGGCACCAAGCTAATCTGCCACTCCCCTTGAATTATCATACCCCCACCGGGTCTGCCTGGGGGACTTGGTGGGTTAGGTATTTTTTAGTTCCAGGTCACCCTGTCAGCCCCACAGGGTGGTTTTCTCTCTATTCTGGGCATGTGTTCTGTCTACCCTTTGTCCATTCACTGTATTGCCTTTTAAACTCTCCTACTGTCTGCACTGCCGTAGCTCTGATATGGATGTGTTGCTAAATGGTCTTAGCTTATTATGCCCCATGTGTAGTTTATTTAATGTATTGACCGCTGGCGACATACATTCAATTTTCTGTTTATTTTTTTTTTCACAAGCAGTGCAGGCACGTCTGAGAAAGCCTGTTGCTGTCGGACGTTAAGCATGTACAATCATCAATTGAATTATCATGGTCAATCCATCTCCTGCTGCAGGGACTCGGGGCTAAATGGGTTAACAAAAATTGGCACAGGGCATTACTGTCTTTGTATTATTGCAGCCCTCATACTCTTGAATAAAACCTGGATTTACCACAATATGTCAAGAACGGTACCACCAGCCATTTACTAGAATGTTCAGCCTGTTCCATGAACTCTAGCTAGTGTTGTCATTCAAATTAAAATTAATAGTTCCTACATTTTGAGGTTCCAACCTTATTTTTAACATGTTCAGTCTTCCTGTGTCTTCTGATTAAAAATATTATAAGTTTGTTGGAATAAACAGATTTAACACATTCAGACATTCTGCATTTGGATTTTCAGCATCTGGATACACTGCTTAATGCGGCATATCTGGATATAACAAGTTATTACTGTTGAACTGTTAATGCTGCATTAACTGTTGGATTGCTCCAAGTATGATCTGGTCACTTCTGCAGTTAGGGTTATAAATTCCAGTCTTTCTCAGATGTGCAGTTGTCTCTATGGATACCATACAATGCAGACTTCAAATTATTTTTATCATGGATTGTCTTCATACAGTGCAAATTTTCAGGATAATCTAGTATAATTTACAGTTTAATCTATACAGTAGTAGCATTTAAAAACTGCTGCATGTGAAAGTTATCAGTTCTGCTGAGACATCAAGAGACAGTAAGTCCTTTTTTTGTGTGAAAATGAAGATTTTCTTTGTATTACTATGAAAATTGTGTTTTTCACAAATATAGAGTTGCTTTCTTTTAGTTTTACCTATTCCGGGGCGAATCTGTTCTGATTCAGAACTTCTCAGAGCGCAAAGGCAATCGTGTTGATGTCGATCGACATTGGCCCGTGCACGGCTGTGCACAGGCCAACGTACACTTGCTAGCGCGCTTCTATTGCGTGTAGTAGGGAAGAAAGAGAGAGAGGGGAAAAAAAATTGCTTTCGCAGGGCAGAAATGCTCGGGTTGGCTTTTTGCTTCTTATTCAGAACCGTACACTAACTAGCGCGCTTCTACGGCGTGTAGCAGTTAGAGAAGAAAGCAAAGAAGAAGAAGAAAAAAAACACACACACAAAACCGGCGGTAAGTGGGATGAAATGGAACCTTCGTGTAATGTGCAGCAAACACCCGGTTGTCGGCGGCGGCCCGTGGAGCGAACGCCACCTTGCTGCCAAAAACACAGATCCTCAGGAGCCTGTTACTTTAGTCTGTGCACTCTTGCAAGGAGTGCCTCTCATCTGCAAGAGGCATAGATCCTCATGAGCCCCCGCAATTGCGGGGGCTCTTGAGGATCTATGCCTCTTGCTCAGACATACTGTTCAGTTGTGCATAGGAAGAGATAATTAAATAATTTAGTCGGAGTTGTTTAAACATCTCTGGTTCAGTCGACGATTAAGGCTCATGAGGATCAACACCTGCCTTGCAGGACTTGAATTTAACTCATTTGAGCCATGCCGCATCCGGATACGCGGCTGATTTGGAATACACCAGTATGTGAAATAGGTTTGACTAAACTAGTTCAAGGGTAGTGCCAGAATAGCTTGGCGCCTCTAGGCGCCAAGTTATTCTGGCACCACCCTTGAAATAAAGCCATTGGTCTATATCCTTATCTGTAAGTACTATAATGTAGCTTGCATATGGCAGTGTACACATTTGAAGCTTTTAGCCTCAGTATGCTATGGGTTAAAGCTGTGTGTCTCTGTGGGGAGGATAGGCGTTTTCTCTCTGTAATTCAGGCACATGAGAGTCTGTGCTTTTTTCTGGTCTAGGAGGTCTTGAAGATCAATTGTCTATTGCTGGTCCCATTTATATCTGAGTTCCTCCAGTGTTGTGGGTCATCAGTGTTCAGTGGGAGACTGTGTAAACGTTTTGATGAGGTGCCCAGATGATCCGAGTTTAAATAGTTTGTACTGACGAGTGTGAACGTTTCTGGAATGTCTGAGTTGGATGTCTTGGAGTAGGCCTACAGTTGGTTCTTCTTTGTCTTTTTCTTGCGTTCAGTGGCAGATAGGGGCTTTAGACACTGGTTATTTGGAAGGTTGGGTTGAAATATATATTCAAGGAACGTTTAGGTGGACAAATTACATACACGTTTACTTATAGTGTAACAGTTGTGTACAGTTACTTAATATACTATTACTATGTGTTTTAACAAGAATGACAAAACTCTTTTCAAAATAAACAAACAGAAAGAAGGATAGAGAGGTATGATGTCTTAAAAATGAGTTGTCTGGACTCGTGACTCCCAGAAGTAAATGACTTCCATTCTATAAAATGGAAAGTCATTTAGTTCTGAGAGTTTAAGAGAACTAGTGAGAAGAGACGTGGACAGGACCAGTGTAAGCCAAAGTCACAAGCGATTTTCATGCAGTTACAGGGGTTCTGAGAACGGTATGATCTCGGCTTCTAGTGGATTGGAAGTATTCCTTGGCTGATTGTCGTATTTGTAGTTCTTTAGCACACCTGTCGATTGCATCAGTCACAATGTTCAAGTGGTTTTTCCCACGAGTCTAACTCTGTATGGATGTTTTTAAAATACTTTTTGTCAATAATATAATACCATGTATACAAATTCTGCCAGTTCACTGTAGAACCATTCATGTTGAACAAAAAACAATGTGTTAACTTGTTTTGCTGGAGTTAATAACCAGTGATATTCTGACAATGTGCCTTGTGTTTTATTTTTGTATTCTGGGAATGAAACAGCACACGCTTACGATGAATTTCCGCCCTTCGCAATTTATTTCACACTTGTAAAATAAACAGTTTATGAATAATTTAGTTTAAACAGATAATGTTTGTGTGTGCTGGTCTGTGAATTTGGACCTTACGGCCGGGGTCCGTAAGTTCCAAAATCACAGGCCAGCAAGTGCTGAGAGATAGAATTTGATAAGAAGACACATGCAATATCAGTACCTGTGCTAAACATGCTTTCAACAGTTCGCACATGCTTCAAAGGAATTTCAAGCGCTTTTATCTCCCGTTGCTCCTTCAAGCAGTTCCACTTTTTATTTTAGTTAACAAATAAACATCAGCTGGTACACTCAGCTCCTTTGTGGTAAGGGCACCCCCATTTACACCTTGTGGTTTCAAAACGAAATCTTCAGGAAAAAAAAGTCCGAGTAATTTCAGTGATAAACACCGTAACCTCACCACTTTACAAAAAAAAAAAAAAAAAAAAAAAAAAAAGAAGAAGAAGAAAAAAAGTCAAGGTCTGCAATAGGCATTGAGTCTCAAACCACCAGGGCTCATGAGAATCTGAGTAGATTGCTTGCTTGGCTTGGAACGTTTACATCTGTGTTTCTTGGATGAAGAGGTCAGCCTTAGTTTAGTTTATAACAACTTAAAAAAAACACACAAAAAAAACCTCAACAGCCAAGTTTAGAAGCTAGTAGTAGTACCCTATCACACACTGATCACGCAATTATCTTCTCTTCTCGAGGAAAACAGACGAAGATGATCCAAGGAATAGATACAGTTGATTGTAAAGTGGGCCAGCAAGAGGCATAGATGCTCATTAGCCCCCGCAACTGCGGGGGCTCATGAAGATCTATACCGCTTTGGGACTCATTTGTAGACATAACATTCCCTATCAACTCCTCTCTTTGAGGAAAAAAGATGGTGATGATTCCAGGAAGTGATACAGCTTGATTGTCAATAGAACAAGCAAGAGGTATAGATCCTCATGAGCCCCCGCAGATGCGGGGGCTCATGAGGATCTATGCCTCTCGCGGATCTGATTTGTTGGCCTTGGGATCTGGGGGCTGTAAAAGAAGTTTATTTCTCAGAGCGGCAATCGGAGGTTGTATCAAAATAGAGTGGCTGTCGCGGCTTATTTTACCGGCTCACACCACCGCAGACCTCGTAACATCCTTCCCCCATGCCCACCCACCCCCTTGTTTAATCCCTACCCACACCTCCCGTTTCTTTTTTCGGCTGATTCAGACTTGATTCTGTCTGGTACTTCTTTGGCGTTGTTTTGCCCAGGCGAAGGTTTCTTGAAGTCGTTTGTTGTTGTTCCAAATTTATTTAAAAAAGGAACAACTTTGAAATGGTTTTGTTTTGTTGTTTTGATGTGGTCGATGGTTCTAGCGAAAGAACGTTGAGTGCTATTTTAAAAATTAATTTCCCTTTAAGTGACGGCGATGTAGCAGAAATAATTCTGGATTCTTGTTGTCTTGACAAGTTTTGCTTTGACGTCACTCCATAGTGAACTCAAGAGCAACGAAAGACGACACTGGCATGGTCCTGCCTGCTTCATTTTGACTACATTATTAAGGTTTAAAGCACTAAAAAAGACCCTTTACGCTGGTGCTCGTCGATCACAACATAAATTAACCCCGTCACTGCCGGAGCCGAGCGAACACTACCCAGCTGCAAGAGACATAAACCCTCATGAGCCCCCGCAGTCGCGGGGGCTCATGAGGATTTATATCTCTTGTCACTTATACGGTTTTTTTTTTGTGTCTATGTTTTGTCCCATTTGCATCATGTGCTTCACACGAATGTCGGTCAGTGTGCAGTCGTTTGAGACGCGAAATTCGTGGTCACTGGCAGCAAAGTGGTTAACTTATTCGTAAAACCATGGCAGAGATGCCTAATTTGGCCGCTTCCACGCAGGAGCCATTTCTACACATAAACGCACCCTCAGGTTATCATGGAAAGTAGTTCAGTCCCATGCGAGGCAGTGAAGCCTTGAGACACTGTGTCTGCTTACTGAAATAAACCCCCAATACACTTTGTCTACATACTGCTAAGATAAACTCATAAAGAAGAAAGACAAGAAAAAATTGCACGACTGAAAAATCGATTCCCAAGCATTCAGACATTTATTTTCAGTTGAACATGCGGCTGAAGTAACTGAAAACAATCTGAAAGACGATATAAGTTAATTGGCAATTAACTTGAATAAGTCGTTTTCGGGGTATTGTCTTTCAAGATTCAAGATATGTATTGTCTCAAAGTGATATTCTTCTGACGGCTCACAGCACATAAAAGAAAGAGGTTATAGGTAAGAAACATAATCATAAGAAGTTAAATTAAAAAAAAAAATATTATCACTAACCGACTTTGCGAACCGACAAGTCCAAAAAAACTGGACGGTATTTTCTGAAGGAGATGCTAGTTTTCAAACTTTGGGTACCAGATACCCCCCCCCCCCCCACACACACACACACACCACACACACACACACACTCATACCCCTACCCTCCCCCCCCCCCCTTCCTCCACCCCAATACCACCGCCACGTTGTTCTCTGTCCTGTACCCATTTTCAGCGGATTCACACTCTCATGCTCCTTGGAATCCGATGTGAATTAATGAATATCACGCCGTTGCCATGGCAGCCTGATATCTCCCGTGACCTTAGCATGTGTATCTGACTAATTTATGAGGCAAAAGAGTCATTTATATCGTGGCTTGCACTCGGAGGCAGCGGCCTCCCAGCGGTGCGGCACCACCCTGCCTTCCTGTTTCCTATAACCGCAGGCACAGGTCCTGAAGACTTCCTTCAGTAAAGGACGCATGGTGTATTCGCTTTGAACACCCAAGTATCTGCTGCATTATGTGGAGATCAGACCATGCAGCCGGTTCTAGCAAGAGGCCTAGATTCTCATGAGCCCGTGCGTTAGCACGGGCTCATGAGAATCTATGCCTCTTGCAGGGATCACATGAGGCTCTATGTCTTTTGCTGACAGATTGGGAATAGGTGAGGAGTTTTGACTGGATGTTCCCACTGTCAAGATCGGTTCTAGACTTTTGGGCTGCTTTCGCCAGTTTTCATGGATCGAGATGAGGTTTGTGACAATGAAGTTTCGTTCTGAAAGAGAACAGGGTCATTTTGAAATAGAAAAAGAAAGGTCTTTTTTTACAGAGGAAACTTAAGAAGCAAACAATCCCATTTATGGAAATTTGCAGTTAGTTAGTTATTTGGGTTTAACGCAGAGCAGGCAACTAAGGCCATCTCACAGCGGGGAAATTTGCAGCGAATAGAAGAAGTAACTATGAATTCACTATAATTTAAAAAGTTTACCTTCACCAAATAATTATTTTTATACTGAGTTTTGTCTATGAAACTGTGTGCGCTTACTGAACTGCCTGTATTTTGCAAACAGCCGACCGTTTGTCTGTTTACTTAACTCTTTCTACCCCGGACACATCACAGCAAGATAAGGATCAACCATGATAGTTCAAGGGTGATGCCAGAATAGCTTGGCGCCTATGGGCGCCAAGCTATTCTGGCATCACCCTTGAACTATCATGGTCGATCTGTGTCCTGCACTGCAATGCAGCCTTCAGAGGACAGATTGATTGTACATTGCTTAACGTCCCGACAGCAACAAGGCTTTCTCAGGACGTGCCTGCACTGCTTGTGAAAGAAAAACTAAACAGAAAATTGAATGTATGTCGCCAGCCGGTCAAATACATTAAATAAACCTACAACATGGGGCATAAATAAAGCTAAGACCATTTAGCAACACACATCCAATATCAAGAGCTACAGGCAGTGCAGACAGTAGGGAGAGTTTTAAAAAGGCAAATACAGGTGAATGGACAAAGGGTAGACAGAAACACATGCCCCAGAATAGAGAGAAAAACCCACCCTGTGGGGCTGACCAGGGTGACCCTGGGAACTAAAAAATACCTAACACCACCCAAGTCAGAGGACAGGGGCAAAATTTGGGGATTTCGTTGTTGGGGTAGAATGAGTTAAATCGTTTGTGATGGAGTTTTTTTTTTCAGTTGGTTGCATTTCCTGAAAAGTTCCTCATAAGAGACTGCTTACTGCAACAAGACGCTTTCACCAACGACATTGTGTCTTCTTGCTGGGGAGGGAAAAAAAACAACAACAACAAACAACAACAACATACAAGACTGAGTCTACTCACCAAAAAATAAACCCTATGACACCATGTTTGCTTACTGAAATAAAACCCTGATTCCCTGTGTGAAATACGACTATGAGACACTGTCTGCTTACTATATAATTACAAGCTAATACCCAGAGACACTGTATCTGATTATTGCTGTGGCGCTACAGACACTGTGTCTACTTACTGCAATAAAGTCCTGAAATACTACTTTCTGAAATACACTGTGTTTACTTACTTAAATATATTGCTACATAATTATACTTTTTTCAATACATGACTGCAAAATCACACACAGGGCTGTCATGCTTTCTCAGTTTGTGCAGGTCTGTGATTTTGGACGTTACGGCCTGGGGCCGTAAGGTCCAATATCACAGACCAGCACACAATTTGACATTCAATTTGGGATTTAATGGCCTAGAGTCTGCAGCCCTAAGGTCCAAAATCACAGACGAGAACAATAATTGTTATGCGATTTGCGTGAACTAGACCCAAGGAGCTGTGGCGCACGAGTATCAGGAAAAGATAGAGGCATGTCCCTCGTTAGACCAATTTGGATGATGCTATGACAGCCGCTTATTAAGGCAGCTCATCCTGTTATCGCTAGAAAATTTGTTAAATGGCCAAGCACGCTGACTTTTTTTTTTTTTTTGGGGGGGGGGGGGGGGGGGGGGGGAGGGGGGGGGGTTGGAAGGCTGGGAAGTAGTGAGGCTAGATCGGTGCGTATCTGTCGGTTGTGTGCATAATATAAATAAATAAACCGAAAAGTGTGCATGCAGATGTGCAAACATATGAAGCAACGTGCATTCAGGCGAGCAGGGAAGCAAGCAAATAAACAAACGTAAATAAACAAGCCGAAATGTATGCACACAGATGTACAAGCAGATGAGCAAACATGCATTCAGACAATCAGGCGAGCGAGAAAAGGATAAAAAAAAAACGAGCAAGCAAACTAACAAACATGCATACCCTGACATTATTTGTATACCACCACTGTTATGTTATATAACAATCACAGGTACGTACTGCATGTACCCACACACACACACACACACAATCTCTCTCTCTCTCTCTCTCTCTCTCTCTCTCTCTCTCTCTCTCTCTCTCTCTCAGATTCGTTTAACTCATTCAGCCCCGACACACAACAGCAAGACATGTATCGAGCATGATAGTTCAAGGGTAGTGACAGAATAGCATGGCGCCCATAGGCGCCAAGCTATTCTGGAACCACCCATGACCTAGCATACTCGACCTGTCTCTAGAAATGTGATGCAGACCTTCAGAGGGCAACTTCAAAATTTGGGGATTTCGGTCCTGGGGTAGAATGTGTTAACTAAATATGTAAGTTTAATATTATAACAATCCCAGGTACCTACTGCACACACACACACACACACACACACACACACACTCACACTCACACACACACTCACACACACACTCACACACACACACACACACACACACTCACACACTCACACACACACTCACACACACACTCACACACACACTCACACACACACACACACTCACACACACACACTCACACACACACACACACACACACTCACACACACACACACACACACACTCACACACACACTCACACACACACTCACACACACACACACACACACTCACACACACACTCACACACACACACATACACACACACACACACACACACACACACACACACACACACACACACACACACACACACACACACTTTTCCCAGACTTCGCCCACTGTTCAGTTTACATGTTCAGCCAGTTGCACCAGCACTAGCAGTTGCTCCAAGTCAAGTTTACATCACCACAACACTGGCGATAGCTCGACAGGCCCCGGTCATAATTTAGCACTGGGAGCTGCGATACCATTCCGCCGCAGCCCCGCAGACAGTTTCTCTTTACAGGGTGTAAATGAGGGACATCTTTGCTTGCAAGAGGCATAGATTCTCATGAGCCTCTGCATCCGCAGGGGCTCATGAGAATCTATGCCTCTTGATGGTTGTTGTAGACGGCAGAGAGATCAGCCAACCAAACTTGGGGCGGACAGTTAACGGTTAGAACACGTAATTCACGATAAACCGAAGTTCTTTAAGCCCTTATCATTCGGAATACACCAGCGTGTGAAATAAGTTTGACTAAAATAGTTAAAGGCTAGTGCCAGAATAACTTGGCGCCTCCAGGCGCCAAGCTATTCTGGCACCACCCTTGAACTAAAGCCATTGGTCTATATCTTCCTGTAAGTACTGTAATGTAGCTTGCATAATATGGCAGTGTACACATTTGACGCTTTTAACCTCAGTATGATATGGGTTAGACGTTGTACTTCGGCTCTGTCTGAGAAAGCTGAAGACGTGAGAAACTCCTGTAGTATGTTGACTGTTTGCTAACAGTTGTATTTTGAATATTTGAAACAGAGGTTGTGCTTCATTTTAATGTGGTATAAAGTACAATGACAAATACAGAAACTCGCATCGCAGCTACACCTTAAAGCTACGTTTTCATAAGCACGAATTCGATACGAATACGACTCCGAACCCGATGCAGTGATGCAATTTTCCTTCAAAAATTGGCCGCGCCATTTTCGTTCAAAGTCGGATGCGAATTCGTTTATTGTATCGGACATATGGAAACACACAAACATGAGAAGGACTTGCACGATTATTTTTTTCTGTTTCGGACCCGCTTTGGATTTGGATCGGTTTCGTATCAGATTTTAGACTTATACAGACGATACCGTTAGGCAGATAAGACGCATAGTCACGCTTATTTTCCGCCGAGCGGTTTCGTCTGTAGTAGAGATTAAAATCGTAGACATACCAAGGGGAATTACTCAGCGCTGGACAGACACAGTTAGATCCCCTACCCCCGCCTGTCAGACCCCCAAACGCCAGCCCACAGAAAAATACGCAGGCATAGAACAAGACCATCATATACATCCATCAGATATGTATAGGAATGTATATGATCGTCTTGTTCTATACCTGCGTATTTTTCTGTGGGCTGGCAATTTGGGTGGCTGATAGGCGGGGGAAAGGGATCTAATTGTTTGTCTGTCCAGCGCAGAGTAATTCCCCTTACTGTACCACTTTAGAGCGTGCATCTTTTTGTTCAAACAAAGAAAATATAGAACCTAAAGACAAATACATGCGTACGGTGTAACATAAATACACCGCGGTAGAGTTCTGTGCTTTACTAAGACTATGAAGTAAAATCATGTGATCGCGTTCCTGAATACCATTGGCCAGGCAATTTGTTTTCGAGTAAAGGTCGAGGCTGCTAGCACGTCGTGGTGTGGCTTTCCAGTAACGCTTCAAGGCTCCACAGGCTATAATTGGAAGATCGGCAACGCAGGTAGGTCGCACATCGTGCAGTCGTTTGTATACTCGAAATTTTCGGCCGAGTAGAGCGCTGCGCACGCACGAAGTCCATCATGGCAGTGGATCTGTACAAAGGTCCGTTGGACTGCAAACGTCATTTCCTTGGTCTTCGCCAAGTAGTCCGTGAATTTCTCACATACACCAAGACGATGTCTTGTCCAGGTTCATGCACTCTCCAAAAGCCTTTTACGCATTGGGTCTACACCAGACCAGCTCCAAGGAGACAGACATGGGAAGTTGAATCCAAAAGGACGGCTGCTTATCCGCGTGAAATGCAAGGAAATATAATTTAACTCATTCTACCCCAACACCGAAATCCCCAAATTTTGCCCTTGTCCTCTGAAGACTGCATTGCAGTGCAGGACACAGATCGACCATGATAGTTCAAGGGTGATGCCAGAATAGCTTGGCGCCCGTAGGCGCCAAGCTATTCTGGCATCACCCTTGAACTATCATGGGCGATCCTTATCTTGCTGTGGTCTGTCTGGGGTAGAATGAGTTAAATAACCAGAAAGGGAACAAACACGCAAGCCGCTGCCCAGTAAGGAAAAGGTCCTTGGGCAGATGTCTGACCTGCGCGGTCCCACTGCGGACGAGCTCGGCCCCGAGCGTCTTTTGCTTACTGAGTAGAGGTTTCGTCTTGATTTCAAGAGTTCACAAGCAGTGGATGTTGACCTGCAGATCTATATTTTGACAGTGAACCCAGTGCGCAAATTGCCATCGGGCCGACGTCACGCTGGGGAATTTACCTCATGTTTCGTCAAAATAAATGGAAGTCCGAGAAGACGATAAACTCGGGATGAGGTAAGAAGTAGGAGGAAAAAAAAAGAAAGAAAAGCAAACACTAGTTCTGGAGAAAGACGTGCATCATAAAGCAACAATCACAGATCTAATTGAAACAAAGCACTAAAGCAACGATGATAAACTTAATTATAATTCTTTGTCGTCATCCTCCGCTTGTGTACTCTGCACTGGAGAGGACTCTTCCAAATAATGACCATAGATCTAGTTAACCTAACTACTAAATAAACTGAGATAAACTCGATGATAAATCACAGCCGCCATCCTCAACCTGTGAACTCTGCAATGGAGAAGACTCTTAAAAAACTTTCAAACTAATCAATGACCCAAGTCTGTTGTCGCCGCAACCTCACGTTCGTGTTTATGGACTTTATAAAAGTCATGCCAAAAATCAGTTATAGGTCGCTGTTGGCACCCTCCACCTGTGTACTATGCACTGGAAAGGAACCTTCCTACACACTAAAACTTTTCAAGGCCTACTTAATCCTTTTCAGCATGATACACCCATTGCTTGAAATGAATGTGACTACGATAGTTCAAGGGTGGTGTCAGAATAGCTTGGCGCCTCAGGCGCCAAGCTATTCTGGCACCATCCTTGAACTAAAATGTTAGATCTGTCTCGTAATCTGTAATGTAGCCTTCATAGTACAATTGGCAAATGAAAAAATTCAGCCTCAGGATATAATGGATTAAAACTTTAAAACTAATCAAAGACCTTACACCGCAATCTCACAATCATTTTTAAGGACTTCATAAAAGTCAGGCAAAAACTAGATTCCGAAATAGCTTAGGCGGTTAAACGGAGGAGCAGGAGAGCAAAGGGAATCGCCGGGTCGTGGGTTCGAATCCCGTCCCGGCCCCGGTAGCTGGACTCACAATCCAGGGGAAAAACGGATTTGTTCAATAACATGTCCGTTGAAAGGTCCTGGTAATCAAAGTGGCACAGTTGGAGTGCGCCTGAGTTGATCAGTGTTCAGGTCGTACTCCATAAGACATTAGTCTGTCGACACCGCACACATCGCATTCACGTTTATGGACTTCATAAAAGTCAGGCAAAACTGAGTTGCACTTTGCTGTTGTCATTCTCCGCCTGTGTACAATGCACTGGAATGAAATTAATCTTCCTACACTATGAAACTTTTCAAGGACCCACATTAAAAACTTTAAAATTAATCAAAGACATTAGCAACCTCGCATTTATGTTTATGGACTTAATAGAAGTCAGGCACAAAAAAAAAATCAGTTATACGTTATACGTCACTTTTGCCATCCTCTGCCTGTGTGCTTGGCACTGGAAAGGAGACTTCCTACACTGTGCCACTTTACATGGACCCTCAGCCTATTGTCCTCTCAACTTCACATTCTTTTTTATGTACTCGCCAATTTTATAGACCTGCTTTCGCAGTCTCTCGCCCAGCCCACTCCATTTGCAAGAGACATAAATTCTCACAGCCCTTGCAGTTGCAACTCAGCCGCGGGGCTTTGGGAGAATCAGATGTCACTTGTGGATTACTCGCCAAGTGAAAGCGCCAAGCGAAGCTGGCTCCACCCTTGAACTATCATGGTTGGTCTATATTTCCAGCTTCCGCAACTGGCACGTAGTTCAAAAAGTACACATGCCTAGTTTTGGAGACTTAGTTCTAGTATTAAGAGTTAAAGCTCTAAGTTTGAAAATCCCACATTTTGGAACTTTCCTATAAAGTTTGCAGTGTAGTTTCAGTTCAGGAGACGGATTGACAGTGATAGTTCAAGGGTGGTGCCAGAATAGCTTTACGCCTGTAGGCGCCAAGCTATTCTGACACCACCCTTGAACTATTATGGTCGGTTAACATCTCCTGGTGTGTGTTAGCGCAGAATGTTTAGAGTCTAAACCTGCAACCTTTGAGTGTTCTCTAAGGGGCTGGAGGCGCCAAGCTATTCTGGCACTACCCTAGCAATATCAAGGTCTATTGTGTCGGCTGGGCTGAATCATATAGTCTAAATTTACACTTGTTGAGTGTTCTCCTCGGGACGGGTATATTATCGGTTAGGGGGCGCCAGACTAGTTAGGCACTACCCTTGAACAGTCATGGTCGATTTGTCTTCCGATGCAGTGTGCCAGGGCAGGACTTGAACCTTCGACTGTGGAGGGCTAGCCCATACCACGCATATTCCACTGTCTAATGTTCTTTTTGGGACGGCTGCGGGGTGTTGGTATCGGGTGTCGGGTATGCTGGGCGTGTGACAGGCGACTGGGGGCCGGGGTGGCCTGCCGGTTTGTTACCTACCCGCAAAGATCAGAGTGCCTTTGTTCGGGGCGTCACCCAAGCCTGTCATCCTACCTGTTTATAAACTTGCTGCTTGCGTGACGCTGAATAGATGCCCTTGCCTTGTACGTCGGTGTGAATTTAACCACATTCGTTTTTAAAGACAGGTGCACATCTTCATTAAGTGAGGGGGAAAAAAAAAGTATCTTCTCCTCGAAGCGCCATTTAGTGATCACGACAGCCCAGCGTTAAACTAGCATTTTGCAGAGCAGTCAAGAGCAGTATCTGTTTTCCCCCAAACTAAAATAATGTGGACAAAACTATTTCTGTAACCCATTCAGCCCGACGGCCGTATTTCCCAAATTTTGGAGATGTCGTCTAATGACTATGCACCAGTTGCAGGAGATAGATCGACCATGATAATTCAAGGGTAGTGCCAGATTAGCTTGGCGCCGACACGCGCCAAGCTAATCTGGCACTACTCTTGAATTATCATGGTCGACCCATCTCCTGCTGTAGTGCGTCAGGGCTGAGTGGGTTGATGCTACTTTCTGAAAAAAAAGATAAGTTTATGGGTGTTGTAGTGCCTGCTCATTAACCGTTTGGCTGTCAGTCACACGTTTTGTTGAGTTGATTCCTGTCGGAATCAGGTCGACAAAAAGCGCGACCTACAGCCAAAGGGTTAAGAACATGTAACACAATGTCTAAAAATTTCCTTGCTATTTTTAGGGAATTTAATTTCATATTTCACATTTGACTGGCAGGCAGTCTTTTGGTGTCAATTTCATTGTCAGGTAGTGGTTATGTCTTTATGACTGTGTAAAATGAGATATTTCACACCCGGGCATAGATTGCTGCAGATAGCCCTGTTTCCATTGCAGTGAATAGATAGACCTTCACACTAACGACAGCAAACTAATTTCTAACGTTATGGAGACGTCGGCATGGCTTTCAAATACAACTACGGGACCTTGGAGAGAAATAATTTATAATCTTACATAGATGTTGACCTGTCTTGAAAACCAATTTGCTAACATTAGTCATATGATTAGTTATGTTTTTTAAAAAAATTATTTCAATGAGTGAATGATGATGCCATGTGTTGTATGGGCAGACAGTGAATTTCCCCATGAGGGATTAATACAATTGTATTGTATTGTATTTTAACCCCTTCACTGCGGAGAACCCCACCCGGGTCTGCCTTGGGGGACTTGGGTGGGGTTAGGTATTTTTTAGTTCCCAGGGTCACCCTGGTCAGCCCCACAGGGTGGGTTTTTCTCTCTATTCTGGGGCATGTGTTTCTGTCTACCCTTTGTCCATTCACCTGTATTTGCCTTTTTAAAACTCTCCCTACTGTCTGCACTGCCTGTAGCTCTTGATATTGGATGTGTGTTGCTAAATGGTCTTAGCTTTATTTAGGCCCCATGTTGTAGGTTTATTTAACGTATTTGACCGGCTGGCGACATACATTCAATTTTCTGTTTAGTTTTTTTTTCACAAGCAGTGCAGGCACGTCCTGAGAAAGCCTTGTTGCTGTCGGGACGTTAAGCAATGTACAATCAATCAATTCACTGCGGAGAGCACGATCGTGCAAGAGACGTAGAGCTTCATGAACCGCTCTGATGCCATGCCTCATGAAAATCTACGCCTCTTGCTGACACAACTTTGTATTCTTGATCCTTGGACATCAAGGGGTCTGTGGTACTGAACGGACAAAGATATCAGGAACACAATCTGTGACCACTGGCATTGAACGGGTCAACTCATTGGAGACGTGTCGCCTCCGGATACGCGGCATAAGCCGCGTATCCGGAAGCGGCACGTCTCCAAATAGTTAATATTATAGCGAATTCTCGGGGTTAAAGTCTATCTATCTATGTCCGGTAGTCTTACCGACTGTTGGGGCACCACTGATGACTTGGCAACCAGCTCCCTCCATTCCTCTCTATTCTCTGCCATTCTTAGCGTATCGCCCAGCCTCAGTCCTGTCCACTCTGAGATATTGTCCTCCCATCTTTTCCTCTGTCTTCCTCTCCTTCGTCCTCCTTGCACAGTGCCTTGCAGGATTGTTTTGGCAAGCCCTGCTGAACGTGTGACATGCCCTAATGGCTAATAGGTCTTGATAGGGCCCGATGGCTTGCCTGATTCTGCTTCCCACTTCCTCGTTCGTGATGTCATCTCTGTATGAAATGCCAAGCAGCCTTCCAAAACATCTCATTTCAGTGGCTTGTATCCTCCTTTCAAGGTCTGCTGTGAGGGTCCATGACTCGCAGGCATACAAGAACACTGAGATGACTAAGGAGCGCATCAGTCTGATCTTGGAGCAGAGCGTGATGTTTCTGTCCTTCCATATGGTCTTCAGTCTTGTCAGTGCTGTTGTTGTCTGCGCAATCCTGGACAGTATTTCTGGTTTTGATCCCTTATCTGTCACAATGGTTCCTAAGTATTTGAATTTATTAATTGTTTCCAGTTTCTGGTTTCCAATCATGACGTCAGTGCCAATGCCACTGGTGTTATTTGTCATCAGTTGGTCTTCTCTGCACAGATTTCCATCCCATACGCAATGGCTGTACTGTCCAGCTTTTCCACCAGCTGATCTAGCTCCTTCTCTGTTCCTGCAAGGCCATCAATGTCGTCCGCAAAGCGCAAGTTCGTGATTGTTCTGCCTCGAATACTGAGAGTTCCTTCGTGATCTTTCAGAGCGTCTGTCATGATTCTTTCCAGAAAGATGTTGAAACGAGTAGGTGAGAGCAAGCAGCCTTGTCTTGCTCCGACTGTTGTCCTAAAGTCTGCATCTTTGTAAAGTTAGGCATACTTTTTGTGTCTTTTACTTCCAGTGGTGTTGACTCGGTGTGATAGCGTGGGGGGGGGGGGGGGGGGGGGGGTAGTGTTTATGTCGTTTGTATGAATGAGTTGAATGAATGAATCTTGGTGATTTTAGACAAAATCGTTTAAATCGTTTGCAACTTGCTAAGACCGGTCCTATCCCTTACACTTTGTTACACCCACTCATTTTTAAGCAGATCGGCATTTGAAAGTTTAGAATGAAGTGTATGGTAACTCATTCTACCCCAGACACACCACAGCAAGATATGGATCGACCATGATAGTTCAAGGGTGATGCAAGAATAGCTTGGCGCCTATGGGCGCCAAGCTATTCTGGCAACACCCTTGAATTATCATGGTCGATCTGCGTCCTGCATTGCACTGCAGTCTTCAGAGGTCAACGGCAAAATTTAAGGATTTCGGTGTTGGGGTAGAATGAGTTAAGTCAGTCTATGACCCTCAGCTGAGAGCTTTATTGAAGGTAGGCCGGCAGGGGCGTCTGCATAAAATACACCGTGTTCTCAACTTTAACCCATTCAGCCCTAACACACTACAGCAAGAGATAGATCGACCATGATAATTCAGGGGGAGTGCCAGATTAGCTTGGCGCCATCAGGCGCCAAGCTAATCTGGCGCTCCCCTTGAATTATCATGGTCAATAAATCTCCAGCAACTGGTGCATAGGTGACGCCTCCGAACTTTCGGAAATGCGGCCTTGGGGTTAAATGGGTTAAACCTCTGTTGCTGTCGGTAGCGTTTTGTGCCGAGGTGATTCCTGCAGGAATCACCTCGGCACGAAACGCTACTGACAGCCAATGGGTTAAACTTGAAACGGTTCAATTCTTGTACGCTCCTTCTCTCAGCTGAGTGACCATCTTCAATACTTTGAAGGAACGGTCATTTGCTGGGGGTTGCCGCGCAGTCTCGTGCGCAGCCAAGCACGCAAAAGGCTACCGGGCCGAAGTCAGCCGCAGTGGGCCCGCGCACAGTCCCACAGCCCACTACGACCGACTTCTGCCCGGTGGCCTTTGCGTGCTGGGAAGTGCATACTTTTTAACACTGAAAAGTGTGAAAAGTCTTCATCGTTTGGTCTTATCACCCGTAGGCGTCAGTCTAACCAGGCAGTAATCCTGAGCTGTCCCGGTCGATCCGTTTCTCGCGTTGAGCCCCAGGATGAAAGGTGTAGCGGCGTATGCATGCAGGTGTTGGGTGTCTCGGTACACACCTTGTTCACACCTTTCAGGTTTGGCTCAGGTGAGAAGCGTGCGCTTAATGTGACCTCATCCGCTCTTTGGCACTCCCGCCAAAATTTTTAAGGGGGGTGGGAAAGGGGGGGGGAGGGGGTGGCGAGGGGATGAGAAGGGTGGTGGTGGTAGTGTTAGGTGGCTTGGTAGAGGGGTTGTAATGCCAGCTTTACACGAGGTGGGCTTGGGTTATATGGCAAAGGGTGTGGTCGCCCTTTTTTTTTTTCTTCAAATTTTAATGTACACACGTGTTTATTTTCGATTTTTTTTTTTAGGTTGTCTGACTTGACGGTATTTTCGCTAACGAAAATAGTTGACTGCCTTTGCGTTCTCATTGAAAACTGCATGCAGCGAGGGAGAGAATGATTATGTTGTGTTAATCTATTTGCTGCCAGTTATCTGGAATGTCGCGTCTGAAACCACTCGAGTCCGAAATAGCTCAGGCGGTTTACTGAAGCGTCGGAGCAGGAGAGCGAAGGGAATCGCAGGTTCGTGGGTTCGAATCCCCGTCCCGGCCCCGGTAGCTGGACTCGCAATCCAGGGGAAAAAGACGGGCTTGTTCAATAGCATGTCCGTTGAAAGGTCCTGGTAAATCAAAGTGGCACAGTTGGAGTGCGCCTGAGTTGATCAGTGTTCAGGTCGTACTCCACAGGCAATAGATTTTCCCTGTCCCCCGTCAGGGCCGTCCATTATCACTTCGGTGCCCGTGGACGTTAAACCTAAACTAATCAACCAACCGAAATCACTACACACCGACTGACATTTGCGTGAAGAAACAGATACCGCAGATGGGACCAAACATAGGCATAAAGAACGTGAGACTAACAAAGTCATAAACCCTCATGGATCCACGCGACTGCGGGGGCTCATGAGTGTTTATGTCTCTTGCAGCTGGGTTGCGCTCGGTCCTGCCCCCGGGATGTTAAGGGGTGAAACCTGAATCGACTCGTGAGACAAATCCCCCCCTCCACACACCCCTCGCCCCCCTTCCCATCTACCGCTCTGCAGGGTCACTGCCAGACGAAGCTGTGATTAATTTATCTTGCTTACTTGGCTGGAAATAGGCATGAATTTAATTACCCCTGCCAGAACTCAGTGACCTTTACCCATTTGCAAGAGGCATAGATCCTCATGGGCCCCCGCAGATGCGGGGGCCCATGAGGATCTATGCCTCTTGCTAAGACCCCATTTTGTCACCGTGTTGGTTTGACGGCTGGGGATTCTTTAGCATTGTTGAAAAAATAGAATTTCAAGGGCACGCTGTATACCATTCGCAGTGAAAGGGTTACCCCGTTTAAGTTTAACCCAGCTGCCGCATTTCCCTAATGTAAGTGTCACCTGATGACTAGGTACTAAGTTGCTGAAGATGGATTGACCATGATAATTCAAGGGTAGTGTCAGATTAGCTTGGCGCCGTCAGGCGCCATGCTAATCTGACACTACCCTTGAATTATCATGGTCGATCCATCTCCTGCTGCAGTGCGTCTTGGGCTAAATGGCTTCATACCGTGTTATCACGTCGAAATGGTCCGTCTGTTTCCTCGCTTACGTACCTCGGAACATTTTGGAGGGGGGTGGCATGGGGTGGCGGGGGGAGGGTGGGGGAGGGGGTGGGGGGGGGGGGGCGTCAGGAAGCCATCCGTTGACTTTTCAGCATGTTTACCCGTTCGGGAGCGCTTTTGGTCCAGGTGATACCTGCAGGATAAAAACCTCGACTAAAAACGTTACGAACAGCCAAACGGTTAGCGTAAACGAAGACATGCACGATATGCGCAACGAAACTACGACGAGAACGACTGTTCCCGTAAAAGGAAAACACACCAAGCTTTTCCAGCACTACCCTTGATCTGTCATTACCGGTCCGCCCAAAGCTGGTATACAGCTTTTAGACACTTCCCCTCTTCGACATTCATTATTAACTCTTTAACTCCCATAACTAAATGACTTCCACTCTATAGAAGAGTTTAGAAGTTTAGATGAGGAGTTTCTAGGAGTTTAAGAGTTAAGTGATGTTTGAAGGAACCAATTGCCGCATGTCATATTAAAATATTGACTACGTTTGATCGTTCGTCCATTCAAATATTCATTTGTTTGCGTTCTTTTTTTTAAAAAAGTTACTTGTTTGTTAACTCTTTTCATCTTGATACCTTTAAGTATGGCTTGAAATAAAGTTGACTATGATAGTTCAAGGGTGGTGCCAGAATAGCTTGGCGCCTCAAAACACCGTTGATCTATCTCCTCGTCCGTAATGCAGCCTTCATAGGACAATAAGCAAATTACATTTTTTTTAAAATCACCCTCAGGATAAAATGGATTAATTGGACTGCTTTTGATGGATTCACTGATTTATTGTCGTCTGCTCATGTTTCAGAATTTCATCAGTCACGATGGGACTGCCTTACGGATGACAGGAGCGTCCTGCCCCAGCCATGTAGCTGCAGCCTACCTGCCCTGGTGAGTCTTGGCGTGTTTGTCGTTATTTTAGTGGTGGTGATGAGGGTGGCGGCTGCTGGAAACGACTGTTGTTGCTGTTGTGTTTCTATTCTTGCGGTTGTCAGTTTCGCTTTTTGTTTCCCTTGTTACATAACATTCGAGTCATTCTCACAGTTACACCAAAAGCGATTGGTTCTGATTTAGTCCTCGAAGACACAGTGAGCTAAAGGTAATCGGGCAGTTGTCGGCCGCCATGCGGCCGACGTCGGCCCCATGACCTTTTGCATGTCTTGACTTTGGGGGGACAACTAGCCACAACTGGATCCCCCCCCCCCCCCAAAAAAAAAAAAAAAAAAAAAAAAAAAAGTTACAGTAACTGTATTCAACAGGGCAGTTGTGCGAGTACGAGTGCTGGTCTGTGATTTTGGACCTTACGGCCTATGGCCGTAAGGTAAAAAATCACAGACTAGCGCACATTTGTATCGGGACGGGAAAACGTTTTAAAATAAACCGATCTCGGAGCAAGTCACATGTGTAACTCTGCCCGGCTTCCAGCAAGGCTGGCTAGGACGCAGTTACTTCCCTTACACCCATCTTAGGACGTCCTGTCTCGATGTTTGTTTGTTTAGTTCGGGGTCCACGGCATCGGGCGGGTTATGGGGGACAGGGACACCTGTTGCATATGGATTATGACCTGAACACTGACCAGAATTCAGACACACTCCAACTGTGCCGCTTTGATTTGCTGGGACCTTTCAACGGACGTGCTATATTAAGCAAGCTTAAAGGTGTTGTGGCTCTGTATGGGGTGTTTGGTGTGGAGTGGTTATGTGATGGTGATGGGAAAAAAATAAAAGAATTCGTGTTTTACTCGTCTGCCGATAATCTGAAATTAGCCTAGTGGAGGTACATCTCACCCTAGAGAGAGAGAGAGAGAGAGAGAGAGAGAGAGAGAGAGAGAGAGAGAGAGAGAGAGAGAGAGAGAGAGAGAGAGAGAATCAATGAATCAATGAAATCTTTTTTTATTTTAACAACGGTTAAGGCATTGACATCGTCATCGATACAGCCATTTTACAAACCTGCCGTTGCTAACAACTACAAGAATATATACAAATGTGTATACATATCAGTTATATAAGTAAAACATAATACTTGCAGACAATTGACAACACTGATCACATTTAAACAGACATACTCATAAACTCACAGACCCCTCCCCCCCCTAACCCCCTCCCGCCCCCCCCCCCACCCCACCACCCCCACCACCACCACCACCCCACCCCCACCCCCCGCACACACACGGAGCTAAGTAGTTCAAATAATACATGAAAAGGAGAACATGCTTAATTGGGAATAAATTGGACCCAGCATAGAAAGAGACAAATAATAATTGTAGTTCAGGCATCCCTACGAGTGATGCACTAAATACTTGCAGAGACCCTCTTTAAAACAGGCTAACGAGGAGGCTGATTTTACATGGTCGGGAAGGGCATTCCAGATATGTGTCTCTGAGAAGGATAAACTGGTTTTGTATAGATCGAACCCTGGTTTTGGGACTATGAGAGAGAGAGAGAGAGAGAGAGAGAGAGAGAGAGAGACAGAGAGAGAGAGAGAGAGACAGAGAGAGAGAGAGAGAGGGATTATGGTTGTAGCTTGTAGCTTTATGCTTTTAAAGTTTGGTTTTTTGTATTCAGTTTCAATTGAAAAGCTAGCCAAGCAAGTCAAACGCGTGTGCGCGTGTGTGTTTTGCCACTAGGCCACGATTTTTGAGAGATCGACATAACCTTAAATTTGCCACTTTCAGTCGGACAAAACCAGCGGTAAACTCACCGTTGGTCATCTTGTGATTGAGCTGATGGAAATTTGCAATACGAAATACATCCACACATCCATACCTACATGACATGTGTATACATACATTTTTCCTTTTGACCTAACTCTTAACACTTTCGAGACGTGTCGCATCCGGATTCGCGGCTTTAAGCCGCGAATCCGGATGCGGCACGTCTCGAAAGAGTTAAACTCCCAGAACGAAACGACTTCCATTCTGTCGAATGGATGTCATTTAGTTCTGGGAGTTTAGCACGTTCAGTGCCCGTTGACCGAGGCTGTGTTTCTGCAGGCTTCGTCAGCTCAACGTCAGCAAGCCCTTTACGTTGTCCCGGGAACGTGGACTTAAAAGTGGTGTCAGCAAGAGGCGTAGATCCTCATGAGGATCTACGCCTCTTGCAGTTGGGTGTGTCCTTATGTTCTCGGCACTGAGCGGGTTAAAAGTTAAGTGCGTTAAGTGCGTGGGTAATTTGGAATGCTTGCATAATCATAGTCATGCACCTGTTTGAACTGTCACCCTTAAAAAAAAAAAAGTCCTTTAACCCATTCAGCCCTGACGCACTACAGCAGGAGATGGGTCGACCGTGATAATTCAAGGGTAGTGCCAGATTAGCTTGGCGCCCGTCGGCGCCAAGCTAGTCTGGCACTGCGCTTGAATTATCATGGTCGATCCGGGGCCATCTCCTGCAACTGGTGCATAGTCATTAGATGACGCCTCCAAAATTTGGGGAAATACGGCCGTCGGGCTGAATGAGTTAACTTTTTCTCACTTCTTCACGAACACCTGAGGTGCATCTCGCCCCTTGGCGTATTCTCTTTTCCGACAAAAGAACCACGGGACGCTCGGCGTAATGCAATTGGCCATCAGTGCTGCTTGATTTAGCAAAGCCGCGCGGGTTCACAGCCGTATTAATTCCGGTGACTTGCGGTGAATAGACTCGGGGTGCAACGCACCAGTTCCCTCCCTTGATGAGCTTTGTGTCGGTGTAGTAGGATACCACCTCCCCTTTCTTGATTTACGTCCCCTTACGTCCCTCTTTTTTGATTGGGCGTGTGCTGCGTCTCTTTTCACCGCAAGAAGCGCAGATTCTTATGAGACCCGGCAGAAACTACGCAGACCTCGTCAAGCAGAAAAAAATCGGCCCTCATTTTTCGTGCATTAGTGTATGCTTTAGAATTGAAGGAGGTCAGTATACCAGGTTTCCCCTCCCCCCCCACCCCAATCCCCGGGCCTCCTCCATAGAACCTTGTCGGGGTGGGGGATCTACACAGTTCTTACATTGACTAATTTGACCGTTGTCCGTTTGTGGTTATTCCTCCTTTTAACCCCTTGACTGCTACTGATGATAAGGTTTGGCGAAAAAGACGCGTACTTACGTAGTTAGCTAGTGACGTACTTACGTAGTTAGCTAGTGACGTACGTACGTAGTTAGCTAGGGACGTGACGTATTTACGTAGTTAGCTAGTGACATACTTACGTAGTTAGCTAGTGACGTGAGGTACTTACGTAGTTAGCTAGTGACGTACTTACGTAGTTATCTAGTGACGTACTTACGTAGTTAGCTAGTGACGTACTTACGTAGTTAGCTAGTGACGTACTTACGTAGTTAGCTAGTGACGTAGTTACGCGTCTTTTCCGCCGAGCGGTATCGTCAGTAGAAGTCAGGAGGTTAATTTGTTTCTTTCAAAGACCAGTCTAACGCATATTTGAGGTGACAGTACTCTGTAATCGCAGGGGTTCCTGAATTTAAAAATTCTGTCTTTTGTGATTGGAGCTGGTCTCGCTGAAGACTGAAGAAACATTATATGCCAGCAACGCCACCCTTTTGAAGATAAATGTACACTGATCTGTGCATGCCAGCAAGAGGCGTAGATTCTCATGAACCCCTGCATTCGCAGGGGCTCATGAGAATCTGCGCCTCTTGCGTGGATCTGTGGAACTGGGCAGAGAGAGAAGGAGCGTCAAGGCAGCAGCCGCTTTTCATTTTTGACAGAAAAAGATGAAGGCGGGCCATATCTTGCGTAATGAGGCATGCTTCCTTCAAACCCAAACACTTCAAACGCCTTGGGTGAAATACCCCCCCCCCCCCCCCACCCCCCCCCCCCTCCACCCCCCGCCGCCTCCCTTCCCCCCCCCCCCCCCCATCTTTACTCCTCTTCCCCTATCTGTTTCTCCGTGACCTTCACCCCCTTTACCCTGCCGTTTGTCCTAGATTATACAAGCACTTTTTCAACAACAACAACAACAAAAAAGGACCGAATATAGTTATAGTAACCATGTTTAAACGTATACTACATCACTGACTAGTTTTTAGACTTGGCTAAAGTCTGAAGTACATCTTCCCCGTATCTCATATCATTGGTTGCCTGCTCGGCGTTACACCCTAAACTAAATTTCTAAGTAACTAAGTTGGAAAGTAACTAACCGACCGTGACTCTGTCCCAATCAAGTGCGAAAACCTTCACCGTTGTGACCATAGGGGCGTGACGATGATGCTTTGACTAAATGCAAATCCGCTGCGCCACCGCGTGCGCGCTACAGCATCTAGCTCGATGCACAAGGGGGCGCAGCGGATTTGCGTCTAGTCGAAGCACCATCGTCAGGCCCGTATGGCTGTGAAATATAATAGAAATCTGAAATATAATAGAAATCTTTCAGAGCCTCTTCAGCGCTGAGCGCACTGTTCAAGAAGCAGTCGTCCTACAAATCCCACAACTCCCAGTAAAGGTTGAATTGGACGAACCGCCCACTGCTGAAGAGACCCTCACAGCCATCCACCAGCTCAAGAGTGGCAAAGCAGCAGGTATTGATGGAATACCACCAGAGATCTGGAAACATGGAGGCACAGCACTACACAACAAGCTCCATGACCTCTTTCTCTGCTGCTGGGAGGAAGGAACACTACCAAAGGATCTCCGTGATGCTGTCGTTATCACCCTGTACAAGAACAAAGTCGAGAAGTCTGACTGTTCCAACTATCGGGGAATTACCCTGCTGTTCATTGCTGGGAAAATTCTTGCAAGGCTGCTCCTGAATCGGCTGGTACCTGCCATCGCTGAAGACCAACTCCCAGAGGGCCAGTGTGGCTTCAGAGCAAACAGGAGCACCACCGATATGGTCTTTGTGCTAAGACAGCTTCAGGAGAAGTGCCGCGAGCAGAACAAAGGGCTGTACGTAACGTTTGTCGACCTAACAAAAGCGTTCGACACTGTGAGCAGGCAAGGCATGTGGCAGATCCTGGAGCGACTTGGCTGTCCCCCAAAGTTCCTCAGCATGATTGTCCAGCTACACGAGGACCAGCAAGGCCAGGTCAGACTCAACAATGTTCTCTCAGAACCATTCCCTATTCTCAATGGCGTAAAGCAGGGCTGCGTGCTGGCACCGACCCTCTTCACCATCTTTTTTAGCATGATGTTGAAGCAGGCCACAGTAGACCTCAATGATGACGATGCAGTGTACATCAGGTATCGTCTCGATGGCAGCCTGTTCAACCTCAAACGACTGCAGGCCCACACGAAAACCCTAGACCAAATGATTCGTGAGCTGCTTTTTGCTGATGACGCTGCCCTCGTTGCACACACAGAGAGAGCCCTGCAGCGCATCACGTCCTGCTTTGCAGACGCTGCCCAGCTCTTTGGACTCGAGGTCAGTCTGAAAAAGACAGAGGTCCTCCATCAGCCGGCACCCAAGACAGTGTATCGCCCTCCTCACATCACCATTGGCGAGTCTGAACTAAAGTCAGCGCACCAGTTTACGTACCTTGGCTGCATTATCACGTCGGACGCCAAGCTGGACAGGGAGCTTGACAGCAGGCTGGCAAAAGCGAACAGCGCTTTCGGGCGACTTTTCAAGCGGGTGTGGCCCAATCAACAGCTGAAAACAGGCACCAAGATCAGCGTGTACAGAGCTGTGGTCCTCACCACCCTGCTGTATGGTTCCGAGTCCTGGGCCCTCTACCGCAGCCAACTACGACTCCTCGAACGTTTCCACCAGCGCTGCCTGCGTACCATCCTCAGCATTCACTGGAGTGACTATGTCACCAACGTCGAGGTCCTTGAACAGGCCGAAACTGTGAGCATCGAGGCCTTGCTGCTGCGGACACAGCTCCGCTGGGCGGGGCATGTCTCCAGGATGGAGGATCATCGCCTACCAAAGATCACCCTGTTCGGCGAGCTTGCTACTGGACACCGTGACAGAGGGGCACCAAAGAAGAGATACAAAGACTGTCTCAAGAAGTCACTTAGTGCCTGCCAAATCGACCACCACCAGTGGTCCTCGCTTTCTGTGGACCGTGACACCTGGCGCTCCACCATTTACAAGGCAGCTGTCTCGTTTGAGGACTCTCGCAGAGCTAGCCTTAAGGACAAGCGGCTCAGGAGAACAAACAGAGATGCCGCAACTCAGAACCCTGGCCATACCTTCCCCTGCAGCCACTGCGGTCGAACCTGCCTGTCCCGGATTGGCCTCCGCAGCCACGAACAAGCCTGCAGACGTCGTGGGCAACTCCTATAAAATCTTCGTCCGCGAAGTCAAGCCAAGATAATAGAAATCAGTGTCTTTGTCCCTCCCCCCTCTTTCACACTATTTACAACTTTTTAGCCCTGGATTACACTCTGGTGTGTATCTCCCCATTATCTCTGACCAAGCAAGTGCGAGAACTTTAACCGTTGTGAAATAAAAAAGAAATCAGTGTCGTTGTCACCCCTCCCCCATCCCCCCCCCCTCCCCCTTTCTAACTCCGAGTATTTAGTAGTAAAAAAAAAAAACGAGACCAAATAAAGTTACAGTAACCATGTTTACACGTATCATTTGCTACTTTTTAGCCTTTGGCTACAATCTAACGTATATCTCCCGCCTTACTTTCTCCGCCGTGAGATGGCCTTAGTTGCCTGCTCGTCGTTAAACCCAAATAACTGAACTAAACTAAGCGCCTTACTTTCTTCCACGCAAGTACGAAATGTTGCTACCCTACCAACATTTTTCACCGTTGTGATATACAGAATCAGGAGCTTTCTCACTATTTCTAATCTATTTTTTACTCCTTGACCGCCACGAAAACTCGAACACGATCCAATTGCAAGAGACATAGATCCTCATGAGCCCCCGCGACTGCGGGGGCTCATGAGGATCTATGTCTCTTGCTGAAACTTAAAAAATATATATATACTGTTTATTTTTGAATTTTTTTTTATTTTTATTTTTTACATAGTACAGTACAGTACAGTACAAGTTGTGGCAACAAAGCTGAAACTGATTTGTATTCATGTTCTTTGGACGGTGACGTGTATTTATGTTCTTTGGACCGTGACGTCTTTTGGTCGTTGACTGTACAAAGATTTCAGAAAAAAAAAATAAGCGTTCAGTCGCAGGGAAGGGGTTAAACCTCTAATACTGGTCTTGTCCTCTTCACCCCTCTTTTCCTTCTGTCTCTACAAATACTCGCTGAAAACTCGCAGTCCTAGCCACACTGGTTGTCTCCCTCGATTCGCAACAGCGGTAGCAAATCGAGGGAGACAAACCAGTGTGCGTCTTAACATGGAAAAAGGCTCACCCCCAAAAAATCGTGGTAAAAATTTCCTGTATGATTTATGCGGGTGTGAGCTGGTGCTAGTCACTGGGTTTTTACACAGACGACACCAGAGAAAAAGCGAGCGAATTACAGAGAAAGACGATAACATCTCGGCTTTAGACACTTTTCTGTTAGAGTACATATCCCAAATTATTATCCCTCGTTCCACACTGGTTACCTCCCTCGATCCGCTACGCGTTATACGCAGCGGATCGTGGGAGATAACCAGTGTCGGTCACTGCTTTTTTTGTTTGTTTTTTTTTGTTTTTGCGGTGTCAGCGCAGTAACAAACGAGCGAATTACGAGAGAAATACGATGCAATCATAGGTTTAGACATTTTTTTCTTTCTACTTTTAGATTTTTAAAAAAAAGAGCAGGTTTCCAAGGCCTTTGCGTTTTGACTGCATATTATTACATGAGGTTTTATAATTGACATGGATAGAGCATGACAGTTCAAGGGTGGTGCCAGAATAGCTTGGCGCCCATAGGCGCCAAGCTATTCTGGCACCACCCTTGAACTATCATGCTCGATCTGTCTCTAGACGTTGATTGATGGGATTGAACACGATGTTCGCGTTAGGTTGGATTTAACACTTCCATTGCCGGAGCACAGCGATCAACTCCAAAAGTGCAAGAGACACTCACGTCCTCGCGATTCTCCCACAGACTGCAGTCGATTAGGCTTTTTTTTCTGGTATCTTCATTTCTCATGCATGTGCCCCAGGTAGACAGTGTCATCAGAACTCGGAATTTAGAACTTTATTTTTAAGGTCCGTTCACATCTTGATGACATAATAATTATTACTTCTTAGACAAAATTAAAAACAAATCGTCATACCAAGCTAACTTTTAACATGCAACTAAGTTGTAAAAGCTTACAGATTATGACGTAATAATTAACCATTTTAACCCCAAGGCCGTATGTCTCCAAATTTGGAGGTGTCACCAAACGACTATGTAACATTTGCAGGAGACGAATCGACAATGATAAGTCAAGGGTCGTGCCAGATTAGCTTGGCGTCATCAGGCGCCAAGCTAATCTTGCACGACCCTTGAATTTTTGTGCTGTAGTGCGTTGTGGCTAAATGGGCATAAACTATCAAAAGTACTAAGATGGTTGTCAGCGCCACCGTCAGTGTCGCTGTGGCAGTTTTAGCGACCTCATTTCTAGAGGCTGGTTTGGGAAAGGGGAACTCATTTGAGACGTGCCGCATCCGAATACGCGGCATAAAGCCGCGTATCCGCCGGATGCAGCACGTCTCGAATGTGTCAGTGTAGCGGGCAGTTTATTTAGTATCATTAGCCTTTGCGTACATGAACTTATTTGCCGTTGTGCACGATAGATTGATTCCTACAGTTCTTTCACGATTTTAATCTTTTTCTGTATATTTGTATTTATGTTATGAAACCAGACCTCACTTCCGTTCTACTGTGCTGATTGGATTCTCTCTAACGGGGGCACGGGTCGCGGCGCTCGCTGGCCATTTGCGGCGCATGCGTTATTGCGCCCTCTAGTTTATCAGAAGAAAGAGTCAGGACCTTTGTTGCTGGAGACAGCTTTCGCAGTTTTGTTGGCGCCACATATATTGTCATTGTTGGTTAATGAGTGAGTTTTGACTGCAAGAGTAAATAGCAACCTGTTTAAGATACTGGATAGATTTTACGAAAACGCAGTATAGATGTTACAACCCAAGCAATGTCTACTGTCACGCCCTATCCCGTACACACCCCCACCCGGGTCTGCCCTGGGGGACCTGGGTGGGGTTAACTACTTTTTAGTTCCCAGGATCACCCTGGTCAGCCCCACAGGTTAGGTTTTCTTTTCTATTCTGGGGCATGTGTTTCTGTCTACCCTTGGTCCATTCATCTGTATTTTCCTTTTTTAAACTCTCCATACTGTCTGCGCTGCCTGTAGCTCTTGATAATTATTGGATGTGTGTTGTTAAATGGTCTTAGGTTTATTTAGCGTATTAGACCGGCTGGCGACATTCAATATTCTGGGTTTTTTTTTTTTTTTTTTTTTTTCTTCCACAAGCAGTGCAGGCACGTCATGAGAAAGTATTGTTGCTGTCGGGACGTTAAGTAATGTACAACCAACCCATCCCGTACACAGAAGGTCTTCCGGTCTTGAATTCCTCACGTGACCAGTGGAACTACTTGGGGTGTCACGTTGTGCAGACTTGGGGGCTGATTGCTTACATGCAAAATATTTTTAAACATATATGGTGCAAATTTGATAGTTTTAAAGATCAGTTTGTTTGAAATAAGCAGAAAAGTGCCCACGTAATGTTTTGTCGTTATGAAGTCATTCTGGACTTTCAGAATGTGCGCCTTTTGCGGATTTTTTCACTGCTTACCGCTAAACTGCGACAGCTTTTTGTAACTAAGATCCATTTAAACGTCATTTAATTTTCTAGATCAAGATCTGTGCAAGTTGTAAATGGCGCCGTCCCAAATGATCAACCAATCACCAAGGGGCATGCCGCCATTACGAGACTACTCGAGACCGGAAAAGTTCAAGTGTCTTGTGTATTGTTTGGGGCGTGCCACAGCTTTGGGTGTAATAGCAGAGCTCATACTATAGCTACATATTACTGGATTCGACAACATGTCAGAAGTTATACCAGAACAAAAGTGTAAAAGTAGTTTTGAGTTTTCGTTTTGCGTTGGGAATGGAGTATGGATATAATATGTGCATGCGTTGGGTGGGTGGTTAGGGGAAGGGGGAGGAGGAGGGATGGGGGGAAGAGAGAGAGAGAGGGGTTGGGGTAGGAACATACGGGGATGGGGTGTGGGTTGGAGGTAGGTGTACTCGCTACGAGACTAAATTATCTCATCATCAGACGGTGGAGTTTCTCTCTCGCCACGCACCTTTCAAAACATTATACTCTGATGTTGCAGCGCCGCCAGTTCATATTTTCCCATGCCATGTTTTGAAACCTGATGTGTTGAGAGAGATGCGATGAGTTGCCCCGGACGAACCCCGACACCTTATCTCCCAACTCCAAGAGGCGTAGATCCTCATTAGCGTAGCTGCGGGGGCTCAGGGAGATCTGCGCCTCTTGCTCATTAGACAAAACCATTTACCTCTGTGCTGAAGAGAAATGAGAAGATCGGCATAGATTTAGCTCGCGACTGTTCTCATATTTAGCAACTCCAGGAATTGGGGTCTTGCCAATCTCTGACACTAAAGAGCTCTGTGTGCAAGGGATGTAAGCGCCTGACCCCCCTGGCTGCGCTCCCTTTGCATGGGGTGGAAACAAACTTGTTTCAACTCTAGGGGGGAAACCAAATGTTGCCGCAAGGAGCATTCGTTTTAAATCAAACTTGTTAGTCTTTCCCTCCAGAGCTTGTTTTCATTTTTCCACCGCCAAAAATCAGGTTCCTATCAAAAGTCAGTTTTTGTGCAGTTGTTTTTATTTTTCTTTATACGCCCATACGTTTCGTATCAAAACCGCAGAGCCTTTGTCAAAACATGTTTTCATTAGTAGGGGCGTCATCTGTTTGGGATACACACAACTGAACGCGGCCCGGATACCGTGCAGACTCACGGCCGCCCGCTCTGGAACTCGTTGGTCACACGTGCGTGCAAGTCTAGGAGAATACAAAATCCTAAATGAATCCGTGCAATAATCTACCAATAACTCCTCTGCCCAAGGATACAAATGAAATCTAGGAATAGCCAGTCACGCCAGCAAGAGGCGTAGATCCTCATGAGCCCCGCAAGTGCGGGGGCTCATGAGGATCTATGTCTCTTGTGGATGGTTGACATTCACTGAAGAAGTCGAAATATACAGTAAAAAAAATGGCGGACAATGTTTCATCCTGTTTATTTAGGGGGTGTCTTTAACTAATAAGACGTTTTGCAGATTTGCGGATGGTGACAACATGACGATACGGTCGTTAAATGCAGGCGGGGTCGTTGCTGCGGTCGGTAATGGTTATAGGGCGGTGGTCTCAGTTATGTAAAGGTCCTCGGGCCGACATCGGCCAAATGAGTTTTTGCTTACTAGGGCGATGTGGTGGTGTTTGTGGTCGCCGTTGGCCAAACGTTCACAAATGCTGTTGTCACCAGTGATCAGTTATCGTACCCGGTATTGCAAAGGTCTGCGGACCACCCGGCGGGTTTGAAAAAGGGCATTTGTTCGATTAACGAGAACACGCATGAATGTAATGGTGTATATTTATTATGGAGACTGCACCTGCCTACCTCAGGTGGCGCTGCGCTGTGTGTGTGAGATCTAATTTGTGCTAAAAGTTTGTATTTGGACAGTTTGTGATGTTCCGCGGGGTTTCCATTACCAGAAATCATGGCCTTTAAAAAGCCTTGTTTTGAACCTGCCACCGGAAGTTTTCCCTTGTCAACCTCGTTCTGAATCTCCTGCCGGAAGCGTTTTCGAGAAGACCATATACAAGAAACATAGATCCGCATCAGCCCCCGCAGACTGCGGGGGCTCATGAGGATCTGTGATTCTCGCAGACAACATGTACATCCCCATTCCTACGGCAGAAGAAGCGTTAGGGCAGATCAGATACATTAGGATGCCATGTATGTTATAAACGCGTGTTTAACAGATTTCTGCGTATGTCTTGGCTTTGATGGAATTGAGAGTCTGATGCCTTGCTCCGTTGAAAGTTCATTGACCAAAATGAATCTGATTTCCAGCAAGAGGTGTATAGTTCTTCATGATACAGCCTCTGCAAGCCTTCAGGGGCGTTTGATCATGTGTGACTCGTGCAGATTTCTGGTTGGTTTTCCTTTTGCGAGTTCAGTCGGTTTCCTTGTGTGCTGGTTATGATGGGTGTAATTGGAGGTTTGATGTTTTCCACGTTTAGCTGTTTTCATCTGAAGACGTTTCTTTGGGTGAAATGCATTTGTGTGCTGGTCTGCGATTTTGGACCTTACGGCTTGGAGCCGTAAGGTCCAAAATCTCAGACCAGCACACGTTTGGTTTTGGGGTTAGGTATGATGTGTTTGGTGTAATTGTTCTCTGGATAAACAGACAACAACCGTTCGTCTACATGCATATATTGAATGACAAACATGAAAGAAAACATGCAAGCGATGAAGCAAGACATTGTGAAGCAAGCAGGCAGCCGCACTGAGAAATAGCTATACCAATCGGTGCGCTAGTCTAACACACGTGAAGCATCGCACAAAGCAATAGGCCGGGCCGATACTGCCCTTCTCCCCCACCCCAACCCCCCCATTCCGCACCCCGCAGAAAACAGACAAATCAGACACACAAATAAGCTTTTTTTTGCGTGTAGAAATTCACTATGCAGATTGTTAATACACACACACGCGCGCGCGCACACACACACAAACACACACACACACACACACACAGACACACACACACACACACACTGACAAACACGCACGGAGATACACAGAGAGAGAGAGAGAGAGAGAGAGAGAGAGAGAGAGAGAGAGAGAGAGAGAGAGAGAGAGAGAGAGAGAGAGAGAGAGAGAGAATCAATGAATCAATGAATCAATGAAACTTTATTTTACAACGGTTTAGGCATTGACATCGTCATCGACACAGCCATTTTACAAACCTGCAGTTGCTAACAACTACAAGACTAACTACAAATATACATACATATAAGTAAACATAATACTTGCAAAGCGATGACAACACTATTCACATAGACAGACATACTCATAGACTCACAGACACCCCCCACCCCACCCACCCCCCTTCACACATAGACAGAGCTAAGTAGTCCAAATGATAATTGAAAAGGATAACAGACTTAATTGGGAATAAATTGGACCCAGCATAAAAAGAAACATATAATACAAGTGGTTGAGTCATCCCTACGAGTGATCCACAAAATATTTGAAGAGACCCTTTTTAAAACAGGCTAGCGAGGAGGCGGATTTTACATGGTCTGGAAGGGCATTCCAGATAAGTGCCCCTGAGAAGGATAAGCTAGTTTTATATAGATCGATCCTTGGTTTTGGGACTATGAAAAGCTTTCTGATGTTTCCAGGCTTGGACTCAGACTTACGGAACAAAGTGGAGATGTACTCAGGTGTTTTGCGTTTCCACACTTTGAACATAAAGATTGCTTTGTTATATTTAAAATGATCTTGAAGTGGCAGGAGACCTGCTTTTGAGAGCTTTTCTTCAGTGCTAAGGTGTTGATCAGGGCAGATTATTTTGGCCGCTCGTCTGTGTAGGGAATTGAGTCTCTTTAAATGGACCTCACTACACCCATCCCATACCGATGACGCGTAATCGATATAAGAACGTATGTGAGCGTTATAAAATAGTTTACGGGTATCTGAATCAGTATAATATTTCAGTTTTGATAACATAAAGAGATTTTTGGCTACTATTTTGCATAAGGCGTCTGTATGAGCTTGCCATTTTAGCTGACTGTCGATTTTAATCCCCAGTACTCGATGTTCATTTACCTGTTCTACCTGACTACCTTTAAGTGAAAGGTTAAGTAATAGAGGCATTATCTGCTGTTTTTGGCGCGTGGCGACTACCATCGATTTCGTTTTGGCTGGATGAACAACCATAGAATTGTTTATACACCAAGCTGATACTTCATGAAGACTTTGTTGTAGGTTGTCGGAAATTACCTGTATATCTTTACTAGTAGTATGAACTGAGGTGTCGTCAGCAAAAAGGTCGCATTGTACATCTTGGCAAGTAATATGTAGAGGCAAATCATTGATAAATAAGCAAAACAGTAGAGGGCCCAGTACAGACCCTTGGGGCACACCGAAGCTTACATCTTTGAGAGAGGAGTATGAGCCATGAACAAGAACCTTTTGTTTTCTTTTAGTAAGGTAAGATGTGAAAAAAGCAACTGCGTCTCCGTTATTGAGGTATGTGTGAAGCTTAGCAGTCAGAATAGTATGGTTAATCAGATCAAAAGCATTCTTAAAATCCAGATAGACTACTCCTGTTAACTGTGACTTATTCATACCCTTGAGCCATGTGTCAACAAGGCGTGTAAGTGCTGTGTGGAATGAATGCTGCGGACGAAATCCGGATTGGAAAGGGTGGAAGAGCTTACGGTTTTCTAGGTAAGCAAGCAAGTGTTTATGAACGTGCCTTTCCAGTGGTTTGGACAAAACAGATAATAAAGAAATAGGCCGATAATTATTAGGATCAGAACGATCTTTTGTTTTTGTAAGTGGAATTACTTTGGCATATTTAAGTTCGTTAGGAAAAGTGTTATGCTGGATACAGAGATTATAAATATAAGTTAAGGATTCTACAATGTATGGGAGAGACAGTTTAAGTATTTTCGGGCTGATGTCATCAGGCCCCGAGGACTTTTTATTTGGAAGGTTACTTATAAGTAAACCCACTTCATGAACAGCTAACATAGGGATGTTGAAGGGGGCTGTGCCCATTGTTCTTTGTTGACAAAACTCAGACAGCAAATTTGAACGGTGATAAGTGTTATCCTGGCTTGGCGATATTAGAGATTTGGCAATCGAAAGAAAATGGTCATTGAATGTATCAGCAGTAAGATTAGTGGGAATGGTAGTTGCGGTACTTGGAGACCCCCTAGTAAGTGTGTTTAGAAGGCGCCATATAGTAGAGGTATCTTTGCTGTCTTTAACCGTGTCACGAACTAACTTTTTTCTTGCCTCTCTGATCATGTATTTAACACGGTTACGCTGTTGCTTATATTCAGTGAACATTTTATTGCTACGTAGATCGTTTCTAAGCGCCATCGCCTGCATGATTTCCGGAGTAAGCCAGGGAGGAAGAGTGTTAGATTTTACCCTCCTCTCGCGTAGAGGAGCATGTTTATTAAGTACATTTAGGAAAAGAGAGTACCAAATACTGAGGGCGGTATTAGGATCATAGGACAGGAGCACGTCATTAAAAGGAGTATTTTCTAGATCAAATAGAAATTCGTCTTTCCTGAAGTGTTTGAATGTCCTATACGTTATAGTTGTATGGCCGTTCTTTTTTGGTTTAGGGAGTTTAGAAGACCAGGAGCAAGCCACAGGATAATGATCACTAACACTAAGATTTGAGACATCAACGTCAGAGACGGCTTTGGGTTTATTAGTATATATGTGGTCAATAAGCGTGGAAGTAGTTGGAGTAATTCTGGTGGGTGATTTCACTAACTGTACTAAGCCAAACAGAGATGACGTTGAGCCCCAGGCGGGGTGCGGCTTAAGTAAATCTATATTAAAATCGCCCAATAGAAGAATGTCGGCCTTCTTTTTTAAAGCTCTGTCAAGGTTATGACTAAACTGATCGTACCACTCAAAAGTTGAGGCGGGATTTCTATATAAGAACCCAATTAATACCGGTTTTGATTTCGGACACTTGACTTCGACCCATACGCACTCCACCCCCATCATTTCTAGGTCGACGCGTCGATGAACTAAATGCTGGATAGAATTATGAATATAGACAGCGATGCCAGTTTGACCGGGAGACAAGGGGTCTCGTCTAATAACTGAAAAATTGGGGATACTGATTGCTGCATCGCTTACACAGGAACTCAGACGCGTCTCACTGAGTCCAAACAGGTGGAACGGTGTAGGATCGTTAATATATACAGATATGTCGGCTAGTTTGTTGTACAAATGAAACACATTGAGGTGCCCTATTCTCATAACTGCACCTTTGATGGAAAATTCGCTTGGACTTATTACAAAATACAGAGTGCACAAGATAAACAATGAAGAAACAATTGAATACAGAAACACACGGAAATAAAAAATACTATAAAACTATAAAACGATAAAAGGCCACGTAATTGAATAAAAGTCCTCCAGAGAACAAGTAGCCGTTAAGCTACTGAGCTCTCAAAAAAACTCGCTGCGGGAGTGACTGAACCACAAGAAAAAAGTGACGCAACTTGAAACGCCGCATGGAACACCTGTATGTTCGGCTGTCACTAAGTTCCCTTCTTTGTCGTTCCAGTACAATTTTAATTAAATCACTCAAGCTAATAGTCTGTCTCACTGTAAAGACACGAAAGAGGCTGAAAATTAAGTCTTTCTTAAATGAGCACAATCTTTACAGTGTAAACTAACACAGTCTCTGGTGGTAACACTCAATGTTACTGTCACATCAGTTTATGACCAACGCGGCTAGAAGGTAGAACCAAAGTAATCAATAAACAGCACAGTGGATGCAGACAATAACGTTGGTAGTCACTCTAACTGATTTACGGTAAGAACAAGTTACATCTGTAACAATAGCAGTCAGCTTGCCGTGCTCGTGTTCACAATCACCAAATATAAACGTCTAATTAAAGCGTCAGTAAATCAGTGATGAACTAGTTCAACAAATGAAAATTAACCCTTTTGTTCATGCATCCACCGGTGCTGTTTGCAGCATCGGTGGTTGCATGCACAACGGGGTTAAGCAAGTTAGTGGCAGATAAATCCCTGTAGGAAAGGCTGCGGTTAACTTGTCAGTTGATATCGCAGCTAATCAGTTAATAGTAGACACCACCTATTAACCCAACAATGGACAATTAATCCTCTACACACTCTGCGACAGAGAGAGAGAGAGAGAGAGAGAGAGAGAGAGAGAGAGAGAGAGAGAGAGAGAGAGAGAAATGGAATGAAATGAAATGAAATGAAACTTTATTTTCCAAGGATAAGAGAATATGTGCGCAGACCTGTTTTCATTCTTGTCCTTGCTACACACTACAGTGAAGAAAAAAAAACAAAAAAACAACAACAAACACACACACACACACACACACACACACACACACACACACACACACACACACACACACGCGCGCGCGCTCGCACGCACCACGCGCGCGCGCACACACACGCACACACACACACATACACGCATGCACGCACGCACACACACACATACACAGACACACATAGTACACACACCTACCCACTACACGCTCTCAGAGAGAGAGAGAGAGGAGAAGAGAAGATAAACATATTTCTGCCATACGAACTGAATACGAGTACCGTGAGTTCCTTCACCAAACAACAACACACGTGACGACCAGAAACTGCGATGGCAAAAAGTATACTTATGTTTCAATCTTTATTGTGCAGCGCACATGTTTTCCCATTACACAGAACATTAACCCCCTTGTGCATGCAGCCACCGATAGTTCACGGTATCGGTGGCCTCATGCGCAAGAGGGTTTAAATTCGCTGTATTCTGAGTAATACGCGATTGAAGCCTTTCCCAAAGTGTTTAACCCCTACACTGACGAGAATAATTGAACACTACCTAGCTGTAAGAGGTATAGATTCTCATGAGCCCCCGCAGTTGCGGGGGCTCATGAGGATCTATGCCTCTTGCTGAAACGACTTTGTGTCCATGATTCTTTGACGTTAACCCTTTGGCTGTCGGTAGCGCATTTTGTCGCGATGATTCCTGCAGAATTAACAACACCCTGACATCCTTCAGAAATAAAAACACCATGACATCCTGCAGGAATAACAACACCCTGACATCCTGCAGGAATAACAACACCCTGACATCCTGCAGGAATAACAACACCCTGACATCCTGCAGGAATAACAACACCATGACATCTGCAGGAATCATCGCGACAAAATGCGCTACCGACAGCAAAAGGGTTACCTTTTACGATTGCACGCACAATAAACTAAATAAAAATCTGAGTCCACCGACAGAAGAGGTTAAGGTGAATGCTCGGAGACAGAACCTAGTCAGTTACTTAGTGCACACAACGCACGTGACGATTTTGTTGTCGACGTAGGGCCCACAAGGCAGACCGCCGCAGTGCGCCACCGTGAAGAACAGCAGTTTACCGTCAGTACTCACATCAGATCCTTGTCGGTCTTCCATGGCAGAATCCACACAGATGTACTCAGAGCCTGCAGGGTGCTCTTGATACCCGGCCATGAGATACCCGCTGTACTCTAGGGTCCACCCGGACATGCAGACGTTAGTCCCGGGCATCATGATGACTGTGGGACGCTGGGATCGACACACAGCACATACGGGGTCTTTGTCGTGTCGGGCGTCCGTGTAGGTTTGGTATTCACCCCCGTACAGAGAAGCAACGTAGCTAGGCACTGGATGATCGCTGAAGACCGGGGAGAGCGAGAGACACAGGTAGTTGGTGGCAGCACCTGAATGCCCGTACAGAGACCCACCAACCACGCCAGAGTAGACAAGCTGTGTGGAGTTGGGACACGTGGATCGACCCCAGCGGATGTAGGCAGAGCTTGCGGCCTCCAGAATCGCCGAGTCCTGCTGCGTGTCGGTGTTCTGCATCACGTCAAGCTTGGCACTCATCTCCGTCAGGCGCTGGTTCATCTGGGCGATCACTGGCTCTAGCGGGCTCGTGTCATCGGACCGGGTGACCACATCGTGGTTGCCGGAAGCGACTGTGTCTTTCAGTTGTAAACTAACCCCACCAAAGTCACTATCTGTCAATTTTGGACTGTCAGTAGTCAGGTGAGCGACTTGATCACGCAGTTTGGCGTTCTCAGTATTCACCGCAATTAAATGATTCTCCAGAAGCGAGACCTTATCCGCCAGTCCTCGGTTTTCACTCTGTAACATCAATAATAACGTCTCCAGTTTTTCAACTCGCTCGCTCAGAATCTCGGTAGCACCAGTACCACGGTTTTCCTCTACACACTCTGCGACAGGAAACCCAGTCAGCATCAGAATGACCAGAAGACAATACATGACGTTAAGAACACGGAAGTCAGTATTTTCCTAAGTTTAAGAGAATATCTCTCTGTCTTGTGTGTCTGTTTGGCGTGGCGAGCTAACGATGCGTATATTGTGTGACTTTTCCTTGATATCTAGAGGACACAATTTGCGTGCTGGTCTGTGATTTTGGACCTTACGGCTTTCAGCCGTAAGGTCCAAAATCACAGACCAGCACACATGTGGACCAAGAATCTGAAAAATAAAGAAAGATAATATGACCAGGCCAGGTCAGTTAAAGTACAGTGACAAAAATTAGTCTGATTTTGAAGACGGCGTGTAGAGCCTCACGACTGTGCCTCTACAATGCTTCAGCAGCATTTGATCATCTGTGTCTTGCGGATGGTAGACGGATTTTCGTTTGCAGTTCAGTCGGTGTCCATATGAGCTGTGTATTGTGGGTGTAATGGGCGTAATTGGAGGTTAGATGTTTCCCATGTTTACGTGAAGACGTTTGGTGGGTTAAAATGTAATAATTTATGTGCTAGCTGGAAGGTTCAGGATCACAGAGCAGCACACTGTGGCTTTAACCCCTTCACTGTCACTGCACATACATTGTACATCTTAAATCTGTGTACAGACATTGTACATCTGAAATCTGTGTACAGACAGTGAACTGTTGAAAATTGTTCTAGCACCACCCTTATACTAACGAGGTCAATCCGTCTCTTTTTGCAGAGTGTTAGGACTGAATTCAACACAACTTTGACTACGACAATATACATGACATTGAGATAAAAATACAAGGCATTATGTCCTATATACATGTAATAAGATAAGAAATATGTGTAGTTCTGTCCCACATTATTAGCAAAAGAGCATCACCTTTACTGACTTGATGAAACCTGCGTAATTTACTGTAGTACTATAGGGCGGCCGTAGCCTGAATACATCTTATCTCTGTGCGCTGTTTGTCTTGTCTGCGTTTAGTTTCGTAAATGTGTGCGGGTCTGTGATTTTGGACCTTACGGCTTAACGCCGTAAGGTCCAAAATCACAGACCAACGCACGTATAGTTTTAGGATATGGAAAAATATTGCGCAGTACGCAAGTCATTTGCATGCTGAGAAACACACCAAGAAGTTCGTGTTTAGCACAATTACTGGCCGCTTGTGTTCCTGTCTTTGTCTTACTGTCATGTATTGCTTTCTGGTTCTTCTTTTACTGCCGGTAGTGATTGTCCCAGCAACTGCACAGGAAACCATTAGGACTGCAAGTAAAGAGATTCTCAGTGAATGAGTTGCTAAACTAGAGACACTGTTGTTTGAGCTGGAACGTGGCAGAAACAATAGTTAGTTAGTTAGTTAGTTAGTTAGTTAGTTAGTTAGTTAGGTTTAACGCCGAGCAGGCGACTAAGGTCATCTCACGGCGGGTGGCAGAAACAGACTGGAAGAGCTGTTGCTGCTGCACCAAGACAAACGTCTACAGCAGCTGGAGTCCGACAAGCTGCGCATTTAGGACAATGTTTAGAGTTTGGAGAATAACGTTTTCATGCTGATAGCTAAAAAGCAAAAGCTTGAGGGCAGAGTTTAGGACTTGGAGAACAACGTCCGCATGTTGAAGTCTGAGAATGTAGAGCTGCGCGATCGTGTCAGTGTTCAACCGGATAGGTGAGGCTAGCGCTGGCAGAATTGTCAGTACTCAAACCAAGGGGAATCACAGCGCTGGACAGACAACAGTTAGATCCCCTGCCCCCGCCTATGAGGCACCCAATCGCCAGCCCACAGAGAAATACGCAGGTATAGAATAAGACAATCATTTCCATTCCTAATAAGAATGGATCAGGTCTCTTATATAACCCATGTCTTTCTCCGGAACTTAGGAAGTAGGCAGGAGAAACATACATACACAAACATGAAGGTGCGCTACTATATGTGGTCGGGTAAATACCCTGATTTCCCACAGTAGATGCACAGAACATTACACAACAATGTAACGATACAAATTTTGCCTCGAGTTATACATGATACTCACAAACCAGATAGGTGAGGCTAGCGCTGGCAGAATTGTCAGTACTCAAACCAAGGGGAATCACAGCGCTGGACAGACAACAGTTAGATCCCCTGCCCCCGCCTATGAGGCACCCAATCGCCAGCCCACAGAGAAATACGCAGGTATAGAATAAGACAATCATTTCCATTCCTAATAAGAATGGATCAGGTCTCTTATATAACCCATGTCTTTCTCCGGAACTTAGGAAGTAGGCAGGAGAAACATACATACACAAACATGAAGGTGCGCTACTATATGTGGTCGGGTAAATACCCTGATTTCCCACAGTAGATGCACAGAACATTACACAACAATGTAACGATACAAATTTTGCCTCGAGTTATACATGATACTCACAAACCAGATAGGTGAGGCTAGCGCTGGCAGAATTGTCAGTACTCAAACCAAGGGGAATCACAGCGCTGGACAGACAACAGTTAGATCCCCTGCCCCCGCCTATGAGGCACCCAATCGCCAGCCCACAGAGAAATACGCAGGTATAGAATAAGACAATCATTTCCATTCCTAATAAGAATGGATCAGGTCTCTTATATAACCCATGTCTTTCTCCGGAATGATGACTGCCAAACTGTGCTGAACTGGCGCCGAACTGTGCTGAACCACTGTGGTGTGGACATCGCACGCGATGTGGTCGCACCGCCTCGGAACGATGTCATGAAACAGTACGAACCAGTGGTGAATGAGACTACCTCCCTTGTGCATGCAGCCACCGGTACTGTACACAGTATCGAATGGCCGCATGCATAAGGGAGTTAATGAAGACTTTACGAAGGATCGGACAGCTCGGGCTGATGACGTGGGGCCTGTGGAAGCCGTCTTGACTCATATGGCGCAACGCCTCACGGAGGTGGGTGCGGAAGTTCAATCCAACAAGAACGACATACAGACAGTGAAGAGCATGCACAATACCGACATACAGGCGTTGCAGAGCGCCAACAGTCAGCACGACCAGGCGATTCGGGAGGCGGCAAGCTCCGTGTACGTGCGCTCGGGCCGATCCATCTGTCCGAACTCTACGCAGCTCGTTTATTCCGGCGTCGTCGGCGGTTCTAAATTTCAGGACTCAGGTGCTGCGACCAATTACCTTTGTATGTCTCTGTCACCTGTGATGAGTGCTCAACCTGTTCCTCGGCATATGGCTTATTTGTACGGCTCAGAATACCATACGTTTGACAATTCAAATCTGAAAGACCCCGTATGTGCAGTGTGTCTATCCCAGCATCCAATAGTCATCATGGTGCCCGGAACTAACGTCTGTATGTCAGGGTGGGTTCAGGAATACGGCGGTTTTCTGATGACTGGGGATCCTGTGGACCCTGCTGGGTCCGAGTACATCTGCGTGGATTCTGCCTTGGAGGCCAGGATTGGGACAGACTCGGTGTCTGACGGTAAACTGTTGTATTACACGGTGACTCGCTGTGTCGGTTTGCCCTGTTCACCGTATGTGGACAACTCTGTGGTCACGTGCACACTGTGCTCCAAATAACTTATTACAGCTCGAGAAGAACCCATCGGAGAAAGAAACACTCTTGGAAATAACACAACGCAATTTATAAACCCTTTTCGTGTCGGTAGCGGATTCAGTCGCGAGAATTCCTACACGCAAAGGGTTAATAATTTTTCAAAAGAAACAAGTATAGATTTCAGTTGCTTCTTAAGGTGTGACTGTGAAAGTTTACTTCTTCACAAGCTGGGTAGCGACTGAAATAAATACCTTTTTGTTTGTTTATTTTAAAAAATCGAAATATCAATAAATTGTGTTGTAACCGTCATTTGTAACTGTTTCTTCTTCCGTTTGGTTCTTCTCTGCAATTTGCACACTTGGCGGTCACCTCTTTGGTCAGTATTAACCCTTTTAGCCCCAGGACCCTGCAGCATGAGATGGATTGATCATGATAATTCCAGGGTAGTGCCAGATGAGCTTGGCGCCTGAAGGCGCCAAGCTCATCTGGCACTACCCTTGAATTATCATGGTCAATCCATCTCCTACAACTGGTACATAGTCGTTAGGGAACACCTCCAAAATTTGGGGACTTGGGGCTACAAGGGTTAATAAAAACTACAGCTCGCTTTCGCTTCGTCAAGTTTTGTGTAACCGTTTGTTAACCCCTTGACTGACAGTTGATGCAAATTGTATCGCGCAATCTTTGTTAATTCCACGTGAAGGAGCCCCATCTGTCCCAGGAACAGTGGTGTCAGCAGGAGGCATAGATCCTCATGGGCCCCCGCACTTTCGGGGGCTCATGAGGATCTTCTCCTCTTGCAGTTGGATTGTGTTCACGTTTCTCGGCAATCACGGGGTTAACAAAGTGATCATACACTAACTGCCAGTCCAAGGAACACGGACGTGAATGTATACTACGGTCAGCAAGAGTCAACTAATCTCCATGACCCGCTGCATTACAGGCGCTCACGAAGATCTATATCTTCTGCGTCTAGATGTTGCTCGTTGTGTTCCTGCAGTGAATGGGTTAAGACAGGTACTGCGAGATCCGTACGTTTATGCACAATCACAAAGTGTAACTTCGTTTCAGAAATGGTCATCAGAAATGTAGACCTACCCAGATAGGTCTACATTTCTGTTGAAAACAAGCGAGTTGCAATACAGACTGAAGCATAATTGCATTACTTGCTTGTGATATTTTCTCTTGTGTGATGAGGCTGTCGGCTGTGTATCCCTTGCCCTGTGTGTGTGTGTGTGTGTGTGTGTGTGTGTGTGTGTGTGTGTGTGTGTGTGTGTGTGTGTGTGTGTGTGTCTGCTGATGTGTGTATGTGTACGTGAGTGTGTTTGTGCTTACGTGCATGCATGCGTGCTTTTTTGTTTGTGTGTCTGTTTGCGGGAGAATGACGCGTGTGTATTGTGCGACAATTCTTTTTATCTCTAAAGGACGCAATGGGTGTGCTGGTCTGTGATCACAAATTCAGACCAAGAATCTGACAATAAAAGATATGATACGACCAGGCCAGGTCATTTAATTAACTCATTCTACCCCAACACCGAAATCCCCAAACGTTGCCCTTGTCCTCTGAAGACTGCATTGCAGTGCAGGACACAGATCGACTATGATAGTTCAAGGGTGATGCCAGAATAGCTTGGCGCCCATAGGCGCCAAGCTATTCTGGCATCACCCTTGAACTATCAGGGTCGATCCTTATCTTGCTGTGGTGTGTCTGGGGTAGAATGAGTTAAAGTACAGTGACGAGAATTAATCTGATTTTGAAGACGCTGTGCAGAGCCGCATGACTGTATGTCCGTACTAAGCTCAAACAGCACTTGATCATCTCTGTCTCTTGCAGATGTCAGCTGGGTTTCTGTTTGTAAGTTCAGTCGGTATTCTTATGAGCTATGTACTGTGGTTGTGATAGGTACAGTTGGAGATTTGATTGTTCCATGTGTATGTTTTTTTTTCTTCATATTTGAAGACTTTTGGTGGGTTGTAGTTGTATGCAAAGTCTGCGAGTTTGGAAGGCGGAAGGTTTAAAATCAGACACCAATACACACACTTATTTTGTCGTTATAGAGGGTGCTGTGTGTCGACAAATGACAACCCACCCTTTTTCGGTGTGTATTCGCGCAGTAAACATATAAGCACATTGAAGAAAACACTCATGCTATCAAGCGATGGAAAAGTAAGCATATTATAGCTATAAGCAAGCAAAGACACACGCATGTCTAAGAATAGGTTTGTTTTAGGGGGGGGGGGGGGGCGGGGAGGAAGAGGAATGCAAACAACGCAGTGCGCGCGACGGTCCCTTCCCATCCCGTGAAACTACAACAACCAACCAGCCAACCGACCAACCAGATAATTGAACATGGATTTCATATTTGTAGAAGATTATGTGTATGTTAAATGTATCGACATATTTCAGGCGACGGTAACTTCGACAATACCGATGCAGCTTGCACTAGTTGTATTATCAATTGCAAGCACTGCAAGCACTGTCGTGTTTTTTCCTATAGTGGAAAAAAAGCCCTATTGTTGCTATAGAGCGGTCAGATCGTGCATCAGTCTTATCTTTCAAGGTTCGTCACGTTTTGGGTCTCAATTTCAAGCCGTAAGTTCGACAATCACAGACTAGAGCACGCATTTTGTTTTAGATTATAGGGGGTGTTTTACCATAAACAAGTCATTGTACCGCCGTTAGGCACACACAGAAAGATATCCTCTATATCTTGTAAACATACCGTTCGTGTTCTGAGCGTCATGTATTGCCTTCTGGTCCTCACGTTGACTGGGTTTACTGTCGCCGATTTTCTAGAGGAAGACCGTGGTACTGGTGCTGCCGAGATTCTGCGTGAGCGAGTTGATAAACTGGAGACATTGTTATTGATGTTAATAAGTGAAGATCGTGATCGAGTTGATAAATTAGAAACACTGTTATTGAAGTTACAGAGTGAAAATCAAGGACTGGCGGATAAGGTCTCGCTTCTTGAGAGTAACGTGTTCATGCTGAAGGCTGAGAACGCTAAACTTCGCAATCAAGCGTATCAACGGACTACTGATAGTCCAAAGCAGAAAGACAGCGTCGTTGGTGGTGATCGTCCCAGACTGAAGTACAGCGTCGCTGGCGGTGACCATGATGTGGTCGCTAGGTCCGATGACACCAGCCCGCTAGAGCCAGTGATCGCCCAAATGAACCAGCGCCTGTCGGAGATGAGTGCTAAGCTTGACGTGCTGCAGAACGCTAAAATACAGCAGGACACGGCGATCCAACAAGCGGCTAGTTCCGTGTACATCCGCTGGGGTCGATCCACCTGCCCAAACTCCGCACAACTTGTGTATTTGGGCGTCGTCGGCGGTTCGAAATATCAAGACACAGGTGCTGCGACCAACTACCTTTGTCTGTCTCTGTCACCTGTTTTCAGTGACCATCCTGTGCCTCAGTACATGGCTTATTTGCACGGCTCAGAATACCATACGTTTGACAATAGACATCCGAAAGACCCCGTATGTGCAGTGTGTCGATCCCAGCATCCAACAGTCATCATGGTGCCCGGAACTAACGTCTGCATGTCCGGGTGGGTTCAGGAATACGGCGGCTTTCTAATGGCTGGGGATCCGATCGACCCTGCAGGGTCCGAGTACATCTGCGTGGATTCGGCCTTGGAGGATCGGATTGGAACCGATGCCGTAACTAACGGGAAGCTGCTGTATTACACCGTGACACGCTGTGGTGGTTTGCCCTGCTCACCGTACGTGAACAACACCGTGGTCACGTGCACTGTGTGCTCCAAATAACTGACTATCTGCGCGTGCTTTCGCTTCGGATGTTTGTATAAACGTTTGTTAACCCTTTCACTGCCAGTTGACGCAGTTTGTGTTTCCGCAATCTTCGTTAAATCAACGTCAAAATAAGCAATCCAGACCAAAAAGGTGACTGCCAAGCGTGTAATATGCAAAGAAGTACCCAACGGAGAAAGAAACACGCTTAGAAAAGACGGGTACTTGTGAAAAAGATGTGACTTTGTTTCAGAAATGATCATTAGAGGGTAGACAGGTCTACATTTCTGTTTCACTCATTCAGCCCGGCGCACGTATTTCCCAAATTTGGACGCGTCATCTAATGACTATGCACCAGTTGCAGGAGATGGATCGACCATGATAATTCAAGGGCAGTGCCAGATTAGCTTGGCGTTGACAGGCGCCAAGCTAATGTGGCACTACCCTTGAATTATCATGATCGACACATCTCCTGCTGTAGGACGTCAGGGCTGAATGGGTTAAAACAAGTTCATTGCAATACAGAGTGAAGCATAACTGAATTAAGGCTTGTGATATTTTCTCTCTGTGTGTTGAGAATATTCGGTTGTGTATCGAGTGTGTGTGTGTGTGTGTGTGTGTGTGTGTGTGTGTGTGTGTGTGTGTGTGTGTGTGTGTGTGTGTGTGCGCGCGCGCGCGCGCGCGTTTGTGTTGATGTGCGCGTGCGTGCGTGCATGCATTGCATGGCTTGCGTTTATCTTAAAATTTCCTGGGCTTTGATTTTATGCATCCAGGAGTTTTCGTCATATTTCTGGTTAATCTCTATCTAAAACTGATCAAAAAAAGTGATTTTTCCTTCCCTTTTGACAAGAGGCACTCCCTTCAAAACATGAATCACTCAACACATGAATCACTCAAAACATGAATCACTCAAAACATGAATCACTCAACGAGTAAAAGCTATTAGGGCCGACGTCGATCGCACTTCGGCCCGCGCGCACGACTGTGCGCGCGGGTCAACTGCGGCTGACATCGACCCAAGTAATTTTTACTCACTGGGCATGGTGAAGGAAGGAATCGCCAAAAATGCCTTGCACGCTTGGAGTCCCGTGTGAGTTATGGACACCTACGGACCCCAATTTCTTTTCCGTCGTTCAAGAATTCCCTCCCTTCCCTCCTTGATTGGTTTCCAATGATTGCCTGCTGACTGGGATAGGTTCAGACATCTTTGAAAGGGGAGGGAAGAAATCACCCACAAGAAAAGCAACACGCCTCGAAAAGACACGCATGAAAGACGATGCTAAATTTTCAGATTGGAATCTTTTTCCAAAGTTCACAAACAAACTGAAAGGACAATGCACGGTTTGTATTGTGAATCGGTCCTGTTGGCGTGAATACTCGGGGAGTAAGTCTATGCTTACAACTTTGCTTCTATTCAAATGGGATGTAGAGTTGATCTGTCTGGGTACTCACACAAACAGTACGGGAATATAATAGGCAATGTATTGTTAAGTGTCTCGATTTTGCGTATTCGTAAAAATTTACCACGTCCAAGCGGGCTAAAAATTAGGTTCGTGTGAAAAAGAACAGGCCACCGATCTGGAAATGCGTCTTTTATTTTATGTTGGCTCCCAGTACACAAAGACCATCTAGCCGAAGTCCGCCGCAGTGGGCACGCGCACGACTGTGCGCGTGCCCACTGCGGTAGACTTCGGCCCGATGGACTTTTGCTTGCTAGTTTTACAATTTCAACCTCTTCTGTTTCGTGATCATAGACATGGTATGATAACGGAACAGATCAAACGGATTCTGTAAATGGACACACTATGACCAAAATACATTTCTCGACCGAAGACTGTGGACGAGAGAGTTAGTCTGACGAGAGAGTGTGTCAGCGCACGTAGTTATCGTTAATCAGATCGTTTCCCAGTATCTCACGAAGATTCATCGCCAAATCCCCCAGCACATTCATAAGAATGAGTCCTCGCTGCATTCATTCTCATGAGCTTTATTACTGATGGGTAAGTCCATTTTTTTTTGTGAAAAGCGAGATTTTGATTGTAATACAATGAAAACCAGGCTTTTCACAAAATGACTTGCTGTCTTTTGCGTTCCTTGGACAGGGTTCGTTGGCTAAAAACAGCAAGTCCATTTTTGGGAAAAGCTAGATTTCCATTGTAGTACAATGAAAATCTCGCATTTCACAAAAATTGATTTCTCATCTGCTGCCTTCCCTCGGCAGATTTATGTTCAGCGTTGGATTGTACTGATGCCAGCAAATGGGGCGTGAGCGTATCTGCCTGATCGGACACTGTATTGATGGTCATTGGATGGAGAGATGAATCTAGTTCGGATTAATTTGAGGGTTGGGCTAGGGTGTAGTTGCTGTCACACTCTGGTTACATTTCTCAGTATGATCCACACTGGTTTCCTCCCTCTACCCGCTACGCATGATTCACACTGGTTATCGCCCTCTGTACGGTACATGTGATTCATACTGGTTCTTCATTCGCTGCGCATGATCCACACTGGCTACGTAACGAATCTTATGCTGCACGCATAGACAACACTCCAGACATCCCCAAGAGGCATAGATCTTCATGAGCCCTCGGGGCTCATGAAGATCTATGCCTCTTGGAGATGTTTGGAGTGTTGTCTATGCTTGTACAATCTTTTTATCAACCGTGATTTGGCTCTCGTTCGTTGTTGGGAGTCGTTGGTTGCAAACGGAACCTCACTAATATGCCATTCGTTACGAAGGAAAAACACACTGAACAATTTAGATTATTGTATTATATTCTAGAATGTGCCAATTTGACGTTCTCACACTTCTCTAAATTCAGTACATTTTTTTTTCTAGAGCTGTTAGTGTCTGTATATGTGCGTCAGTGCGCGTGTTTTTATTTGGTAAAGCATGCTATTTTTTTTGGTCCAATTTGATGTTCCCACTCTCGACAAATTGTCATATAAATTTTCACCAATCAGGGTAGTTTTGGCGGAGTTTGCCTTCTCACGAGGATGGGCGTGGGATTTATTATCTCCCCTGTGTCCCAGCACGTCACTTCCTGATGACGCTCCTCTGACCTGACCAATCATCGTTATTAGTTAAGGTCACGTGAAACCCAATCCCGCTGCCCTATTGGGGTATACATTTGGAGTTTGTCGATCGGCGGGGTCAAGCGTGGTCAGTGATAAATATCGGAAATCCCAGTGTGCGTGTGCGTGTGTGATGACATCATTGGAAGAGTGAACTAAGTTAGTGAATCAGAGGATGATGCAGCTAGGTTAAAAATAATAATAATAAATTTAAAAAAAAAATTATTTCCCTGTAAACCCTTTGCGTGTCGGTAGCTGTTTTTGTCGCGATGATTCCTTCAGGAATCATCGCGACAAAAGCCGCTACCGACACGCAAAGGGTTAATTCTTGTTCAGGATGGGCAAGGGGCAGTGGACGTGTTCGAGAAAGGAGGGTTGCATGGGTGGATACGGGGAATGGAGTAGGGCTTTCAGGTTATATCGATGATTGCTTGATTGTTTCGAAAAATGTAAGGTTGACCATCTCATGTGGAGATCTTTCTTTTCGTCCACTACATCTACCCCATTGCAGTTTGTGTTCTGTTGTAGTGCCTAATTCGAATTTTGCACTCGTTATTTTAAGTTTTATAATAATTATATTCTTGTCGTAAATTGTACACGCGTTTCAGATTCATAACCAGTCAATCGATCTTTGGGATCGATTATTTTCCTGCGTAAACTACTCCTAATTCATTCCCCCTGCCTCCTCAGGGGCGGATCAGTTACTTCGGGTGGGGGGAGAGATGCTTTAAAGAACTGAGACTTTAATGTAACATTGAATATAATTTTTGGCGGGGGGGGGGGGGGAGGGGGGCTTTGCCCGCCCCCCCCCCCCTTTCAGGATCCGCCTCTGCTTCTCCCCAGACTTTGTTCGCATTGTCAATGTTACCGTTTTCTTTCTCATTATACATGCTCGATTCTGTCCTACGGTGTAGACTATCATGGCTGGGAAAGGTCAGAGGTTACACAACTGTGAGCAAAATGCGCAGTATGCAATACATTGGTAGACGTAACCTATCTGTAAGAGGCACAGATCCTTATGAGCCCCCTCCACAGGCGGGGGCTCATGAGGATCTATGCCTCTTGCTAATATAAATTCCACCACTGTTACACAGGCAGAGGTCATTTGACGAAACGCACAATATATGGATAAAAGATGTACGGATGTGAGTCTGTCATAATAACATCGAGACATGGAACAGAGGTAATCACTGAAATTGCTTCCTGATTGCTTACCATTTTCTCTGTTTGTTGTACAGTGGATACCATTGTGGAGAGGTGTGGATAGGACGGGGTGGGTAGGGTGGGAGGGGCGTATGTGACTGTGGCTCAGGGACTGGGTAGATGAGAATGGGTGGATACAAAAGTGTTCACCTTATGTAATAAGTTGTCGTGTTTCAACCTGCTCCCACAGACAAATGAAGAAACACAGAAACACAAACAAATAAACAAAATAACAACAACAAACAAACATGTCGTTTTTCAACTCGCGCCCACAAACAAACAAACAAACAAACAAACATCAAAACGAGCAACACCAAAACAAAATAAAGTAAGTAACAGCGAGACAAGTCAGAACCACAACCAAAACAAGACAACCAAAACAAACGCACTGGTGTGTGTACGTGTGTGCGTGTGTGTGTATGTGTGTGTGTACATGCATGGGTGTGTGTACATGCATGCATGTGTGTGTGTATGTGTGTGTGTTCGTGCGTGCGTTGGTAAATACACATTTGCATTATGTTTGGAAAGTTAGTTGTACATTTTCTTCTACACATCTGGCGTCTGTTTCAGGTGAGGGTTGACCGCTGACCCAGTTTCTTGAGTCACGTGCAGTGACAGACGGCAGACGAAGTGTCGTCACTTTGGAGCTACCTGCTTCAACATACCTACCTCACATCTACCTGTTCCTAACTCAAGGGATCAAGTGCACAGTCTTTTTTACCTGTATCGAGTGACCAAGGCAGCTATTTCTAAGGTCATCGGTCGACATCTGTGTTTGTTGTTTGAGAATCATCGTTGTTCAAATTGAGAGGTACGTGGAATAATTCTCTATTTTTCTAAAATGAAATTCTTGTCAGTCTGATGATTCAAATTCAGGTTGTCCGTCCGCAAGAGGCATAGATTCTCATAAGTCCCTGCGGCAGCAGGGACTTATGAGAATCTATGTCTCTTGCATGTCGAGAAGGATTGAGGAATACTGATTAGCACATTGAGCCCTAGGGTCACAAGTCCAATAATTAAAAGCTGTTCTCTGAAGGCTACATTACGGTTCAAAAGATAGTTCGACCATGGTAATTTAAGGGCGCTGCCAAGATAGCTTGGCGCCAGAAGGTGCCAAGCTGTTCTGGTACCACCCTTGAATTATCGTGGTCGATTAATATTTTCTTGAAGTTTGCGGCTGAATGGGCTACTCTGTTTTATGGTTTACTCATCCATCACAGAGTCTATGGTGGATTGCTAAAGAGTAGTGGTGATTTCCAACCGCAGTGACTTTAAAGTATCATTGCGCATAAATCTGAAGACACATTTCAGCACCAGTTGTGTTTATTATGCCTTGTCGACACGCTTGGTAAACTTTAACAGCAGTTGGACACGCAGCAAAAGCACACGCGTAATCGCACTTTTTTGTTCTGCGCTGCCGTTAAGACCCCGCTACACGATCCCGGTTTTGAGGCCGATTCCCGATCAGTTTTCGAATCGGTAGGTGATCGGGCCGGACTAAAAATCGTGTGCACTGCCACACTGACATTTCCCGACTTGTTTAGCCGACCGGTTTGAACCGAAGATCAAAGTCGTACCTGTTCTGCAAAATGACTGCTAGTTTTGACAGTGATGATGATGTGCTTGCATTATCAGCAGTTTTGCATCATATTCGGGAAGAGGCGTGCGAAACATCAGCGGCAACGGCGGTGGTACTGATCACAACAGGCGTGTTCCGCCATTTGCAAACTACGACATGCTTTGCGAGACGCGCTCTGATTGGTTGAAGCTTACAACCGGGGCCGAATCGGATCGGGAAAATAGAGCAGGTTCTAGACACCCGATTCCCAGCCGATTGGGACCGGATCGGATAATTGACGTCATCCGATCCCAATCGGATCGGAATCGGCTTCAAAATCGGGGCACAACCGGCTCGTGTGGCGGGGCCTTTAGAGTGTCAGTCTATTTTTAACTGTTTCTCGCCCTGATATTTCTAGAACGGAGTGGAGTCATTGTCAGGCTACTTCATATAAAAGGCGACGGGTTTAAATGAACCATAGAAACTGTATTGTAGCGTTTCGTAACCATCTGTTACAGAAGTGTATCTACAGCGGTAGTAGGCTGTGTTTTGCGATTTTTATGGTTGAGCCTGTAGCCCAGGACGCACTTTTTCATCATTTTATTGTAGGTTATTACCAATGTCTGTAACATTAAAAAGTGCCACGGTCATGAAATAAACTTCTATTTATGTTTTACGGTCCAGTGCAGCAGGTTCAAACCACACACCCGAAGAGAGCTTTAAATCTTGGTCTAATACACTCATCCACGCCATGGTCTAGTGACTTAGGAAACCATTGACCGTTTGCATAAGTTTAGGATGCATATTTCACCTTATTTTTCTTTTTTGTGCATGTCCCTTGCAATGTTTCAATAGAAAATTAAATTTCTGATCCGTCAGATATGCAGTGACCGAACCCACCCGTCACAGGCTCTGGCGATTTTTGAAAACGTTGGCCGTGTGATAATTCTGGACTTATTGCATCATCATTTTGTGTGCTGGTCTGTGATTTTAGACCTTACGGCTGAAAGCCGTAAGGTCCAAAATCACAGACCAGCACACATTTCTTTGCATGTCCCTGCATTTTTGTCACGCTGTAGATTTCATAGAAAATGCCTCAGTCATTGCGTACATTTCCTCATGCGTAATTTAATAGGATCTGTGTTTTGACAATGACGGTTCACGCAGTTCAGGGACACATTAAAGGCCCACTAACGCCGTAACTGTTCAGATATCTTCTTCTGTAACAGATGGTTACGAAACGTTACACACAGGTCTAGTTATGGTTCATTTAGACACAGTCGAATCCACTTCAGCACAGGCCGTCTTAATATCAAGTAACCTGATGACTCCAATCCGTTTCTATAAATACAACGGTATCAGTACGAGAAATAGCTAAATATAGATCGACACGCTAACGACTTCACAGGATAATTAAGCGCGATTACGCGTGTGTGTTTGTTGCATGTCCAAACTGCCGTTAAAGTTCATTAGCTGTGTTGACAAGGCATAATGGATACAAAATGGTACTAAAATGTGTCTTCAGATTTATGCGTAATGGTACTTTCAGATGCAGTATGTATCCGGCGTTTTCTTTATGGCGTTTTTAACGTGTCATTTTATTTCTCCCACACATTAAAAAAAAAGTATACTTTTGGGGATGATTCTTCTTGATATGGATTTTTTTTTTTAGACGCGTCGTTTGTATTTTTTTTCACATTTAGCAGGAAATTCATTTTTGTGGTATTGCATTCATTTAGCACAGTACGCACGTCCATTATGGGGATGCGACACGCTAATCTAGACTAAACCGACCATTGAGATCAGCGACGTTAATGTAATCATAAGAAATCTCCTGTGTTTTTGTTGTGCAGACTTTGACAAATACCAGTTTCTTGTCACTGTTTTTTCAGCCAGCACCTTTCGTATGAAAGAGGCTTAATTCTCCTGATCCACCATTCCCTTCTTACCCCCCCCTCCCCCCCCCCTACACACACATATACCCCACCGATTTAACTACTTCACTGACAGTGGACGCAGATTGTGTTATAGGAAAGAGCCCTCGCCGTCAAAGGAGCGTGGATACAAAGTGGAGCCAGCAAGAGGCAAAGATCCTCATGAGCCCCCGCAACTGCGGGGGCTCATGAGGATCTATACCTCTTGCAGTTGGGTCGTGTTCAGTTTTCCTGTCAGTGAAGGGATTAAAGACGCTACCCGGAGGATTTTCGAATGCAAGGGTCGTCCCAAGCTAATTCTGAGTGGTACAACGCGTCCACTGTACAGTGAAATACCAGGTGGATGTGCCCCCACAAACACAGCCTATGTGCCCGACACACTCGGCACAATATTGGATATAAAGGACTTTTGGGGGCAATGCAAGAAACTGAATCCGGTCCGGAAAAAACGCGCACGCAGACTTGAAGTTCGTATTCCGGATGTTCAGTTTCGCGTGCACTTATGTTAACCGTTCTTGAAAATTTGTATATGAATTTCATCATTCTAAGCTAACACTCAAGAGACTTTTACGCGAAATGTTAACATTATATAGCTCCAAGATGGCATTCACCCTTACAAGAAATGCTTGCGTCGTCGGTTTTAGAACAGTGTTAGGACGCGTTACTCCTCGGGATAGAAGAAAGCCACCTGGGCAGGACATTTGCAAGACACTAACTGCGAGGTGTCGGTCCTGCACAAAACCATAATGATGGATAGGCTCATCAGGTACAGTCCATCAGTCAACCCCCAACGGACTTCGGTGGCGTGTTGCTTCTTTCGATTCATATCTGAACCCGTATATTCCTAAAATCAGTCGCGTATATGAGGTCACAAGGATTTTAGCCATCACGTTTTCCCGTTGATATTTGGCCAATTTGAGTCTGTGCTCCGGAGGCGTAGGAGGCTAACAGACTTGCATCCTACACTCCCACCCAGTCTAGATATGCTCAGGAGGTTAATCCATTTAGCATCGAAGCACTGCAGCAGGAGATGGGTCGACCATGATAATTCAAGGGCAGTGCCAGGTTAGCTTGGCACCGACAGGCGCCAAGCTAATCTGGCACTGCCCTTGAATTATCATGGTCGATCCATCTCCTGCAGCTGGTCGTTAGATGACGTTTCCTTGGGGTGAAACGGGTTAAAAGAGTCTCACTCCACATGCCCATTAGTGGTGATTTGAAGAGGATGGGCGCTGCTCAGTAACGGCTCATTTACTTTCAATACGCGGCCCCGCTAGTGGGACAAGTCACCCTCTGTGCTACCTTGACAGCACAGCTGCAAAGGTGGATAACAGAGAGCGCAGAGGGGAGCAGAAGACAGCGTACAAAAGTGAAGCAACAAAAGGTGCAAGGGAGGTAACCAGAGAAGGTATTGCGAAGCAAAGGGCTGTAAGAGAACTCATAGGAGAGGATGTCCTAATTGCAGAGGGATGTGCTTCAGTTAAAAGGTGTGCACGCTCACTTGTATGAAAAGTAATCTCCACCGAGCACGTTAAAAAAAAAAAAAAGTTGGTGGGCAGTAAAAAAAGATGGATCGACCGGAAAAGACGTTAAAGCCTGATGTGTCTGAAGTCCCCTTATTTCTCCTCAGTTTCTGCCGAAAGTAAAAAAGTCAAGTGTCAGCCTCTGTTGAATGCAGACAAATGAGCCATCGGGCGTCCAAACTGTAGTTGTCTCCCGTAGACCTACTGAGCAGTTGCTAATGTATTCTTGTAGCATATATTAAATATTTGACTGAGTGCCCTAGGAACAGCGTCGGTCTGTGCAAGCAAGAGGCGTAAATTCTCCTGAACCCATGCAGCCTGCAGGAGCTTATGAGAATCTATGCCTCTTGCAGAAGAATCAGACCTGGTGAGTGATTGTGTCAACTTTCTCCTCTCACATGCAATATTGTGTTAATGCAAGTCGTAACATAAATAATAGGACATAAGTGAGGGTCATCTTAGCATAAGTGACATGACATATGTTGATTTGACATGACTCGACTACGATAATTTATGCGTGGACATGTTTATTTTACTGTGACACGCTAAACGGTGCTTTGAGCCCCTCATGCCGACATCTCATGGTGTCAGGACTAACAGCATGCCTTAATTTTATTTCAACCTTGATATTCCACACCTGGAAATAATCAACCATGATAATTCAAGGGTAATGCCAGATGAGCTAGGCGCCTTTCAAGGCGCCAGTGTAATCTTGCACTACCCTTGAAGTATCAAGGTCGATGCGCTTTCACAGACATTGTCGACATAATTATATTAACGTGTTTGTAGTCTTCAGAGGAGCATTCTCAAATTAATTTGTGAAGTTTGGTCTGAGGTCAGAAAGAGTAAATTACTGTCAAACTATTTTCATAGCAATGACTTGTGTGTGAGCGTGCATACTATCACAACTATTGCACTGTGTGTTGTTTGCTGTTGTAGAAATACGTGTAACAGTTACATCACGAATGAGTATCAGAAAAGGACGTGTTTGGTTTTTATGCTGTCTTTCAGCCCTGGCAGGTGACACATCACATAATAATGAATAAAAGTAAAATCTGTGTCTTTAAATACACCCCCCCCCCAAAAAAAAAAAAAAAAAAAAAAAAAAAAACAAAACAAAACAAAAAAACAATCAAAACAAAACAAAACACAACAACAACAAAACCCAACAAAACACAAGAAAAACAAACAAACACAAACAAACAAACAAACAAACACACAAACAAACAAACAAAGACAATAAAGCACACACAACACAAACGCACACATGCACGCACGCACGCACGCACACACAAACACACACACACACACAAAACCACAACAAACAAAACCAACCCAAATCCCAAAAACAAACAAACAACCAAAACACACAAAAACCCAAGAAAAATACAACAGACAACAAAAACAACAAACAAAAACAACAAACAAACAAAAACAAACAAGCAAACAAAATAGCAACAACAACAACAAAACAACCCCCGTTTTGAGAAAAATAGTGGTCGTAAAAGACAGGTGCTCTCTCAAGAGAGGGTTTGAAGGGTAAAAGTGCTCACCAGTCATTAAAGGCCATAAACACCCGAACAGTGTACCACATCTCCCCATAAATATCTTTTAACGGCCTTTTTTCAAAATGACACCTTGCTAAAAACCTTAAGCTTCACACTTGCCACACTGTGTCGTGCTTTAAACGTATAACGTTCACTTGATGGTTTTGTGATAACTTTGTTAACTCATTCAGCCCGGCGCACGTATTTCCCAAATTTTGGAGGCGTCATCTAACGACTATGCACCTGTTGCAGGAGATGGGTCGACCATGATAAGTCAAGGGTAGTCACTAGTGCCAGATGAGTATGGCGCCGACAGGCGCCAAATTCATCTGGCACTACCCTTGAATTATCATGGTCGACCCACCTCCTGCGGCTGTAGTGCGTCAGGGATGAATGGGTTAATGTTTTTGTTCTCTTTGCATTTTAAAAATATTCTTTTGATTTTTTTTTTTGATTTTTTTTTTTTTATATAGATTACTCGTTCGCAAATGACTTTCTGATTTCGCGAACACATGGCTTCCCGTGTCTTTCAGCATAACATTTCTCATATTTCTCCCGAGCACGCTACCGAGCTGATTGCGACGATGCCAGCCCAGTGTGCTAAAGACAATCGGGCCGAGGGCGGCCACAGTGGGCTCGCGCAAACGGCTGTGCGCGGGGGCTCAGTGCGGCTGACGACGCCCCGACGAGTTAATGCTCGCTGGGAAAGCACCTTAGGCGCGTTTGTCGCGGACACGCTGCATTACCCGCGCAAGCAATACAGGTGATAACATGAGCAGGCGTTTATCTCAATGCCAATCCCAGCCCTCGCTAACAGGCCTCGGTCATTTGTTATAATCCCGGTCCCGGCACCCGAAAAAAAAAAAAAAAAGCGGGCAGGGACAGTGCTAAAACAGGCTAATGTGCGAACGCCATTTATCTGCCAGAGGCGCAGGACCTCGTGGGTCTAGGAGACGAGGTAGGTTTAGGATATGACTTTTGACGACCGCGCGTCAGTTGCTTCAGATGGAAAAAGCGTTATAGATGACCTTTAACCTGGCGTCTGTCACGTGATAATTCATAGTTTGTGTCAGTTATGCCTGTCACTTTTTATACATTTTATTTTATGTTTTATTTCATAATTCATTGTTTGTGTCAGATTTATCGTATTACAAAAATTAGTTTGCTTTTTAAATTTTTATTTTTTCGTGTTTTGCTATTTTTGTTAATATTTTTAGTTTTAATTCATTTTCCCCCTTGATAATGCATAGTTTGTGTCAAATTTACCTGTCATTTTTAAATTTTATTTTATTTTATTTTATTTTATGCTGTTATAATGTATTTCCCCTCTTGCTGTCTTTTACCATGACCAGGTAATTTCTTTTCTTTCGTGCTTTCCCTCCGTTCCCCCACCCTCTCTCTCTCTCTCTGTTCCTTCACCCTAACCCTCCCACCCCGCCCCCTTTTTCCCAGCCTGCCCCCTCCATCTTTCCGATTTTGTGTTTCTTTTTTTTTTTTTTTTTTTTTTGTTCGCTACCGGTTGAGTCAATTCGATACTTGACGCCGTAAATGCTTTAATACGTGTCAGGTGGAGGGATGCAATGTTTCACCTGTAATCTGCAGTGTCGGGTAGCCAGCTAACGCACCCGGAGTGTCAACTTCCCACCCCACCTGTCCCTCGCCGATAAAGATCGTTAGGCTAATGATTAACGACACAGCTCGAGGCTGCAGCGGATACGAATTAGTGTTGCCGGCTAAGAGGCATAGACCCTCATGAGCCCCCGCAAGTCCGGGGGCTCATGAGGATCTGTGCTTCTTGCATTTGCGTGTTTAGATGCCAGCAGGATGCACAGACTGTCATGCCTTTCAGCAGTTGTGGGGGCTTATGAGGATCTATGACTTGCGCGTTTTTGTGTGTTTGGATGCCAGCAAGGTGATGCCAGGAACTGCCGGGGCTCATGAAGATATCGGTGCCTCATGTATGTGTGTGGGTGTGTGGGTATGTGGGTGCTAACAAGAGGCATAGGTTCACATGTCTTTCAGCAACTTGCCGGGGCTCATGAGGATCTATGCCTTCTGCAGGTGTGTGCTGTTCGTCGATTAAGATCCTGAGGCCAGTGATTACAACCGACACAGCTCAGGTGTGCTAAAAGTCATTTGCCTGAAACGACTGCGGAGGCAAACCAATATGAATGATTTCAGCAAGAGGCATAGATCCTCATGAGCCCCCGCAGTCGCGGGGGCTCATGAGGATCTGCGCATCTTGCAGTTGAGTGGTGAAGGTCTCTGCCTCTTGCATCTGGGTGATGAGGATGTATTTGCATTTGGTGGTTGCTCGCTGATCAAGATAAGCGGTGTTCAGCTGCTAGAAATGATTTTTCTGAAACCAATACAGATTCATAATCACTACTGATACCCCGGGCAAAAGGATACAAATCAGGCCAACAAAAAGCAGTGATTGTCATGAGCTCACTGCAAATTGCACCTGGGTCTTCTTGTTCGTTGTGAAACCAGCAGTGAAGAATTGTATGACGCAGCACTGATGTTAATTCGTGTTTGTGATCATGGAAGTAGTCCCTCAGACATTTAGATAAAATGGAAGAAAAAAAACCCCACCAAAACAAACAAAACAAACAAACAAACAAAAAACCACGTATATAAGTATGTATATACAGCACAATATCCCGACGAGAAAGGCTAGAGAAGTTTACATCAAGATACTCGAACGAAGGGAATGCAAGAAAACACTGACGGCATGCAAATACACGCATCCATAAATACAAACGCACATTCGCAAGATACGGAATAATACACGTAATGACATTTCCAGACCTTGACAAGAGATATAGCCAACATGGGAAAGCGCAGGTTTAACAATCTATCTCGAAGGCCATACTGACGAAAAATCAAGTTTGTACATTGTCAATTTAACCCATTCAGCCCTGACGCACTACAGCAGGAGATGGGTCGACCATGATAATTCAAGGGTAGTGCCAGATTAGCTTGGCGCCGACAGGCGCCAAGCTAATCTGGCACTACCCTTGAATTATCATGGTCGATCCATCTCCTGCAACAGGTGCATAGTCGTTAGATGACGCCTCCAAAAATTGGAAAATACGCGCGTCAGGCTGAATGAGTTAATACAAGAAGCAAGGGTTCTTATGAGCCTCTCTGCAGCTGCACAGACCCCTTAAAACGCGCCGAACATAATGCGGATGTTTACCTAAAGTAAAAAATGTTAGTCCCCGATCACCTTGGTGCCAGAGGGACAGTAAACGGAATGAACGGAACGCAGATGTTTACCTTGGAAAACTGAACTTTCTGTGAGCTTATTCCTGCATGTCCAGCCGCTTATTTCAGCAAGAGACTCCGCGTCAACTAAATAATTTAGACATTCCCAGTGGTGAGTTTTGTCACCTCCGAAAACTGGAGGGTTGGGGGTCATTTAGAGGTCATTTTTTTACGGGTAATATTCATCATGTGTTCGGCGCGTTTTAAGACATTAAGTCCCACGATCGAAACTCCTTAACCCATTTTGCCCCAGGTACAAAATACCCTCGTGTTGCAGTTGTCCTTCGAGGACTGCAGTACAATGCAGGAGACAAATTGACCATTATAGATCAAGGGTGGTGCCAGAATAGCTTGGCGCCTACAGGCGCCAAGCTATTCTGGCACCACCCTTGAACTATAATGGTCGATTGATATCTCGCTGGGGAATGAATGCGTTATTGTGTTTATCACGCCACCACACTCCCTACCCCAAGCTGACTGTCGTAATGTATTTGTGGTACGTGAGTCTTTGTCCAAAGCGTGCGCATGTGTGCGCGAGCTGTGAGTGCGCGCTTAGAGTTATAATTATTATAAGATAAGCGCATTATAAATACCGTAATTATTATTATTTTATTATTATTATTGTTGTAACTATATAATATAACGTCGGATACCACCGATGTTTAATTCTACGCCTTTTTTGGCCGATAAGGTTTACTGAGAGATACAAAAGAAGTAATCTTATTCGAACCCTTGGTTGCCATGTTTTGACACTATTGCTACTGCAAAACACTGTCAATGAGCAATTTCTTTATGTCAGAAAACAAATGTTAGCGATTTTGTCTACCAGACGCCATCATTCCTTTGAAATCACTAGTCTGCCATATACACTGTATTCCTTTCTTTTGAAGTAGAGAGCAAAAAGGTGGAAATAGTTTCATTTGATTGCGACAAGGCTGGCGTGTAAAACACACTTTGTTAGCCATTTATTTCTGTCAGGCTGAGGCAACTAAGCAGAGTAAATCTGTCCACCTTGTACAGCTGTCAGAGAGATGCGATGGCTTCATTTCTTGGCAATCATAATATCGTTTTACAAAGCAGAGATATTTGCCTTGATTCTGACACTTCTACTTACGAAGCACGTATTCTGAGCCAAGCACGTACATTTTGTGAGGCAGTTATCTCATTAAACCCTGAGTGTGAAATTATCACATTGTTCATGACTATGACTTCATAGTTATGGAGACATGTCAACCATGATAGTTCAAGGGTGGTGGCGGAATAGCTTGGCGCCTGTAGGCGCCAAGCTATTCCGACACCACCCTTGAACTATCTTGGTCGAACCACATCCTGTCGTATCGTGTCCTGTCTGTATGGATTATCCGTGTCAGAAGCGACTAATTAAGGTGTTTGTCGACGACTCGTTTTACTGTCAAAAGCTTGATCTCTTCATTCCGTGCCAATCATGGTATTTCTTCGCTTTTAAAGCGCAGATTATAAGAAACGTCACCCCAGTAAGTTTTTCTTACACCTTGATGCGTGGCACATAATGGGTAAAGCATTCATTTCTGTCAAGATTTAGCAGTTTCAGTAAAGCTGCCACCGTCACATGGCTTTCAAAGCTCGATATATGCATTCCTCTTTAATCCAGATATTACTAGACTTAGAGAATAGACACGCAAAAAAATCATCTCGTTTTTTTTTTTTTTTTACACCTTCACCATAACGTTCTCTTGCGCCCTCACATTCCGGGAACACTGGGCACTGAGCAATGACCACATTACAACTTTGAAGACTTTTTTGTGGGTCTACTGGCAGAACATGCTGGAGTCCAGGGCAATAATCAAGAGGACACTCTCGCTGGCCAGGCAGAGGTTGCACAGGGGCTACGGATGGGCAGATTAGGCGTGGTGAGAAACCTGAGAAAGCATTTCCAGGGCCAAGGGCACCACACAGTCGATCGCCTCCGGAGTAGAGGTGTGGAGACACGGGCAGCGGGCGTTGGACAGATTTGAAAGGACGTGAGAGATCCATAGTAAACTTGACCAGTATTGGTACGATATCGAAAAGAACTCTAGGAAGACTTCTGATGGGTGGGGTGGGGTGCCTATGGCCTTTCCGAGCGCAGAGATCCCATTTTGACCGCACGGAACTTGCAGCTGCACGTGTGAAGCTTTGCACTTTGTTCGCCATCTATTTCTGTCAAGAATTAGTAACGTCAGTACAGCTGGTCCTCCTGACACTACTGTCAAAGCACGGCGTCTGTCATTCCTTTGCAATCAAGATATTAGGGGCCTGCTAAACTAAGCACAGACTTGAACAAGATCGTACGATTAACTTATCCTTATACTTCCACGTGCGAAACACTGCGCTTTGTTAGCTATTTATTTCTGTCAAGAATGCGTATACTGTATCCGCTTAAATCCATTTAATCCCAAATTCTAGAGATTTCGGAGGTGTCAAATCACGACTATATACCTGTTGCAGGAGATGGATTGACTATTATTATTCAAGGGTAGTGCCAGATTAGCTTGGCGCCAAGCTAATCTGGCACTACCCTTGAATAATAATAGTCCAGCCATCTGCGGTAGTGCGTCGGGACTAAATGGGTTAAGCTTGTATTTCTGTCAGAAACACTATGTCTGTGTTTCGGTTTTAAGCTTTGCAGTCATTCAAAGCTATATTTATACATTGAAGTTTTCCTCACTGTCATAATATTTTAATTCAGTGTGCGCTGGTTTGTGATTTTGGGCCTTACGGCTTACACCCATAAGGCCCCAAAATCACAGATCAGCACACATTAAATGAAGTATGACACACATAACCAAATCAAATGGGGACTGAATCCGAAAAAAGGTAGCACGTTGCAGACAACTTCACTTGCGAAATACACTTCTTTAGCCATTTATTTGTCATGTCAGATAGGTAAGCAACTTTTTTTTAAAGCGGCTTGTCTTGTATAACCGCTGGAGGCGTCAAAACACACTTTGTGAGCTATTTATTTTCGTCATAGTAAGTAAGCGACTTAGCGAAGGAGAGAAGATGTCCACCTCTTGTTACTGCCAGAGGTGTCAAAGCGAGCTAACTCGGGCTTAGCTGGCAGATAATTATGAGCTATTGATGCGGGGTGGCTACCCTGGAAATAGTCGCCTTTGGGCTGTCAGGAGAGGGGAGAGGATTCACATCTATATGATATAGCAAGGCCTATGACCTCCTGCGTGTTAGGCAGAGTTGCGTGGGCTTGATTATTTATTTATCCATTTAGCCCCAACGCACTAAAGCAGGAAATGGATCGACCATGACAATTCAAGGGTAGTGCCAGATTAACTTGGCGCCTGATGGCGCCAAGCTAATCTGGCACTACTCTTGAATTATCATGGTCAGACCTTCTCCTGCAACGTGTACTTAGTTTTTAGGTGTCACTTCCAAAATTTGGCAGATGAGGCTGTTACATTTGTGGTTGTGTTATTCTTTTGAGAGCATGTGTGTGTTGATCATAGGAAAGATCCGATAGTCATTTGAGTTATTTTGGATAAGAATTACGTACCTTTTTGGTAGGATTCATTTTCTTTTGCTTGAAGAATTGCGATCGATTTCTGTTGTGTAGCTAAAATGGCGCGTCTTTTCGTTACATTTTTGCTTTTGTCCGACCTCGTTTGACCTAGTGCGTTCTCGAAACGGCGCGATTATTTTAGTGACCTCAGATATGACGTCAAAGTTGTTGGGAACATTTCGTAACATTGTATCGAATTCTCATAGACGTTAGTAGAAACTTCTGGATTGATCTACAGTGTTCTTTTTAATGAATGTTAATGAGTTTTGATTACGATTTCTTTTCTGATTGGTTGTATTGTGTGAATTTGCTGGATTATTCTGGAAATCTGTAATAGTATAAAAGACGGTGTTATGAAATATGTGTGTACATTGTGTGAGAGACGTAGTGTGTACTCAAAAGTATTGATGCATTGTAGAGGAGACAGTGTCTCAGTGTTGGTGCATCTGTGGATTCATTGTGCAGAGATTGCATCGCTGCAATAAATATTGTTGGAACTGTTACTCCAGTGTGGTCTAAAACCTTGTGCCACGTGTGACGAGTTGCAGCTGAGTGAAGTTTCTTTACAAGAACCCTACGTGCGTGCGTCTGGTGTGATTGTACCATACTACGACTACGACAACCACGTAACAGAGACCGTGGGGATAAATGGGCTAAGTTCTAGTCAAAGGAAGTAGTGTATCATTGATGACTATTATTTAATTTAATAAATCATCATACAACGTGCAGTTTAGTCAAGGATTTAGTGGATTGTTCCGAAACTGCACGGGACTGTGGAGGCGCTACAGAAGACCACAGATTTCATTTTGAGAGCCAAACTCCAAGTGTGACGGCGTTCGAGAAGAAGAAGAAGAAGTGGATTGTTCCTATAAGCTTGTTTTTCTTCTGTTTTTGCATTGAGCAATCAAAATCAACAGGCTGATAACTATGTCGCTGTTGAGGACTTTTGTGTCCCAGAAATGGTGTTCTCACGTTTACCGCACTAATTTTTCTTGGTTACACCCCGTCAGAGAAACAAACCTCAAAAAGATCTCACCAGACACGAAAAGCGTAACTGGAAATATGTTTTCTTTGCATTTGAATGGTACCAGTATAAAAGAAAGTAAAAGTGACCCTGGCTATGCAGTGACCACGCAGATGTACGCAGGTGTTTCCTTGATCGCCATGGTTTCCTGTCGGATGTACGCTTCGATTTCGTGGTGAAAACACAGGCATGGGATGATCGTTGATAACTGGTCACATCTTAACTCCAGTAGTAGTAACAATAAAGAAGTGACCAGCTACGCAACGATCATCCAATGCCTGTGAGTGAAAATAGCAATGTGGAAGAAAACAGTAGTATCGTTCCATGACAAAATCAGTTTCGTACCGGAAGCGATCTTCGAAACTCTGTGTTCATTTCCTTCTCGCTTCGCGAGCGCGCGCGACTGTGTATATCGGTGTTTGTTTGTGCACTCGGGTTTATTTGTATGCACGTATTCACGCGCGATTGCAGGTTTGCTTATTTTCGACTATATTACAAGTGCGTACAAACTAGAAATAGAGTCTGCACTCGTTCGTGTGTATGATTCCTGCAGTGTTTATTTGTGTGCTAGTCTGTGATGTTGGACCTTACGGCCTGTGGCCGTAAGGTCCAAAATCACAGACCAGTACACGATTTGATTATTTATAGATAGATATTATGGGGTGCAGCTGCTGGATGCTGGAGTGCTACGCTGGTACAGGTTCTAGGATTATCATGCTGGAAAAAAATGACACATGCGCAAACTGCTTCTTCTGTTGAGAAATATAGTTTCATTTCATTTCTGTCCCTCTCTTACCCCAAGCCTCCTCCTCTCTACCCCTCTCCCCCACATCCCATGTACCTGCAAGCCCCCACCCCCCACTCTCGGGCCTCAATTGTCACATGCCCCACGTCCGACGAATTACCTGGAGTCGTACCTGCAGACAACTCTGCACCTGTGGGACGCGCCGTCCTGGCATCTGTTTCCAAGCGTCCTTTCACTGCCGATGCCGAAAGAAATTGAACACTCTTCAGGTGCAAGAGGCATAGACCCTCATGAGCCCCCGCAGTTGCGGGGGCTCATGAGGATCTATGCCTCTTGCTGACGCCACTTCGTATCTATGTTCCTTTGACAAATGGGGATCTTTGATCTTAAATTTACACGGATTCAGAATGATTTCAACACATCATCTGCGTCCACAGGCAGTTAAATTACGTTACTCATGTTTTATCATGGCCGATTCCGCACTGGCTTTTTCCCTCGATTCGCTACGTATCGGATGAAGGGTGACACCCAGTGTGGGTCGATTCTTCCCGACCGTCTTGTTTCATATCAGGAGACGATTTCCAATCATGTTGTTTTAATGTTATCCAATTTCCTTCTGCCATCCACGACAGAAACTGTTGGACATCTGGCGAGGGTAAGCGTTAGGGGGTCGTCTCTTGTTAAAGACCATATACTTTTCGTGTGCAGAGCTGTGATTTAGAAAATCAGAACCGGAAAGGTGACTGGAAAAAAAAAAAAACCTACTAAAGAAGAAAAACGCTTAGAAAGACAAGCACAACACAATTTAACTCATTCGCGGCAAGCCGCATCCGGATGCGCGGCTCATGCCGCGGCTGGCCGCGAATGAGGTAATAAACTGTGTTGTACTTGTCCTTTCTAAGCGTATTCTTTCTTGGGTACTTGTGTCATTTAGAACCGTTCCTATTAAAATCGCAAACCAGAACAGAGTTATTTGTTTTACCAGTGGGGTGTTTGTTGTTCCCACGTGATCCGGCATCTTTAGTACTTCTTGTTTTCTTCTGTTTTCTGGTCTATGATGTTGAACCCTGCAGCTCAGAGCTGTGAGGTTTAACACTACAGACCAGCACATGTTTATTTGTTTAATCCATTTAACTCCGACATCCTACAGCAGAAGACCGATCGACCATGATAATTCAAGGGTAGTGCCAGATTAGCTTTCCGCCGTCAGGCGCCAAGCTAACCTGGCACTATCCTTGAATTATCATGGTCGATCCGTCGCCTGCAACTAGTACATAGACTTTAGATGACATCTGCAAAAATGCGGAAATGCGGCGTTGGGATTAACTCATTCGAGTCCAGCCGCATCCGAATGCGGCTGTCCGCGAATGAGTTAATGAACCGGGCACTCCTTAAACCACGTGATCAGGCGTCTTTAGTATTCTTTCTTTTTTCTTCGTTTTTTTTTTTTAGCCTCTTGTTCATATTTTTCCCCCTTGCGTAATCCAGTGTCTTACATGTATCCCCGTTTTGTGTCAGGGAGAGGGAGCACACCTCCTTTCACCTGTCGCTGTGACAAGTGCGCGTCGTTAGAAAAATATCTATCATTGGGCAGGGTCGTACCTTCTCACCCTGACAAGGTATTAATCTGGGAGCCTCGTGAGATCGGTTTGCTAAGGAACCTCCCGAAAAAAAAACGAAGGAAGAGAGGATAGACGATGGAGGGAGGGTGAGGTAGGGAGGATGGAGGGGGGGAGAGAGAGAGAGAGAGAGAGAGAGAGAGAGAGAGAGAGAGAGAGAGAGAGAGAGAGAGAGAGAGAGAGAGAGAGAGAGAGAGAGAGAGAGAGATAGGTTACACCTAAAAAATGATAAATTGCTTAATGTTTTATTTTTATTGCTGCAAACTCTGAACATATTGTTTCTCTTTCTCCGGAACTCTCTGGATTGTATGAATTCATAATGAATATTCAACCAGAGGCGGATCAGTTACCTCCCCGAGACTACAAAAGGGAACTTTGATATAGTATTTTTAAGAATTTTCGGCCTGTGAGGGTGGGTGGGTGGGTGGGTGGGTCCTGAGGCCCTATGATATCCCCCCCCCCCAACCCCACATCCGCCTCTGTATAGAAAAGTCACCTACTGGAATATCATTAAAAGCTATATGGAACCAATTTAAAATCGCCAGTCCTTGAAAAATACATAGCATTTAGTACAAACCGCTCCATTTTCCCCGAATGTAGAGGGTCAAGTAGTTTGTGCTGTGTATTTCACGTTCTCTAACTGACCTCAGTGAGATCAGACACAAATTCTACGAAGGTTCGGTTTAGGGATCTTCCCCCAGACAAGACTTCTCTTTCTCAACGGAGAACATGTTATCTTTATCACAAAGTCTGAAACTCACGTAAACCTTATTATCTTATTTAACTCCTTCACTGCCGAGAAAAAGTGAACGGGATACAACTACAAGAAGCATAGAGCCTCATGATCCACTGCGACTGTCTCTTGCTGAGACCAGTTTGTATCCATGTTGTCAGTTGTGCTTTGGTAATTAAATGATCACACATTTCAGAATGATCACATAATTATCTGGTCGTTAAATGACCACACATTTCAGAATTATCACATATTTGGTCGTTGAATGATCACATATTTCAGAATGATCACATATTCGGTCGTTGAATGATCACATATTTCAGTGTTGATTCTAGAGCGCGTTTTGCGCGATTTCTCGCAATATTATGCTCCAAATCGCAAAAGAACACCGACAGCGCGGCCGAAGAATCGCAGAAAAAAAAAAAACTGGACGCTTTTTTGCACGACCAGCGCGGCTGCACCGCTGCTGCGTGAAAGCCTGCTCGAGCGTCTTGGTCAGTGTGGCCTGAGTCGAGCCGAGCCGAACGTGCATTCTGCCGGCGATTCTCATTGGCCGAGAGAACGACCTTTGTCACTTGTTTAGCCAATCAGAGGTTTTGAAAGTTCCTTGCTTCACAAAGCTGGAAAACACGTGTTCCGTCCACAGAACTACAGAACGAAGATGAAGCGCTCAAATACCCTCTTTTCATACGCTTTCACGAAGGCGAAGAAACAATGTGTTGATTCGAATGCTGATAACCCCGAAGACGAGGTTGACTCAACAGCAAGGGCTGGTCAAGTTACGTCAAGTCAGTCGGACGATGATTCATCTCGGCCTTTCGGTAAAACTGCCGAAGGCAAAACTGATTACAGTGATTTGAGTGAACCTGACGATTTGGCTGGTCCGTTGACCTCGAAAACCAGTGAGCCTAAGGCGAAACAGTTTAAGACTTTCCAAGTTTCATGGTTGAAGGACAGACCTTGGCTTACAAAGAAAGATGATGGCATGATATGCACTCTGTGCCTGAAACACGGCAAGACTAATTCGTTTACAACAAAGCCAGGATGCAAGAATTACCGAACAACAACACTGAACAGACATGTTGAAACTGCAGACCATAAGCATGCTCTGCAAGAGGAACTTCTGCAGAAAAACTTCATTCAGGTGCGTTTGAAAAAATCTCTCTCTCTCTCTCTCTCTCTCTCTCTCTCTCTCTCTCTCTCTCTCTCTCTCTCTCTCTCTCTCTCTCTCTCTCTCTCTCTCTCTCTCTCTCTCTCTCAATGACAGATTTGCTTTGTCTTTGGCAATTAAAATTTATTTTTGTCTGTGTGTGAAACTAAAAAAAAGAAACGTACACACACACTCATAATGTGAAATACAATGTACAGTGGTGACTTTGTGGGAAATATCAACAATTAGCCCCATGGCAAGTGAAGTTACAGTTCATCGTGTGATCTAATACTGTACTTCCACTCCAAGTGCAAAAAATATTTGTAGGATTTAATAAACGGAAAAGCCTAAATTTCAAAATTCACATTTTCCCAAAAGAGATTGGGTTTTTTTTCTGTTCAAGATACAGATGGATTTAGTTTTGCACAGCTTTTATAAATTTTAAATGTTCTAGACTAACTGGGCTAATTGTGGATGTTGCCACTTTGTGAATAGGGGATTACTTTAAAAATTTTATAGAGTTGAGGATTTTTTGTTTTTTTGTTTTTTTTTTGGTTCTCAGGCTTCCCAGTCTGCTGTCCAAAGGATTCGGGCCAGTGCAGATGACAGTGTTGTTGGGGCCATGCGCACTGTGTATTGGATGGCAAAAGAGGACGTGGCAATAAAGAAATATCCCAGTTTGATCCAATTGCAAAAACTCCAAGGCTGTGAAGCAGTGTCAAAGTTGTGTGTTGGGCAGAATGCCACATACTCTTCAAGGTCATCTGGGGAAGATTTTCAGAAATGTGTTGCAACAGACATCCACACTAGAATTTTGTCTGCTTTGAAAGAGGCAGATATGTTTTCTGTGCTTGTTGATGAGAGCACTGATATTTCTGTTTCCAAGCACTTAGTCATCTATGTCCGAGTGTTGGATAAAGATTTTGTGCCACACACTTTCTTCTTTAAGAATGTGACAATCGAAAACCCCAAAAGTGATGCAAAGGTCCTTTTTGAAAGTGTGAAGCAGGCTCTGGAATCCGAAGGGCTTGACTTGTCAAGGGTGATGGGTTCGGGTCAGATGGTGCTGCTGTGATGATGGGGCAGAAGCATGGGGTGGCAGCACTGATGAAGGAGCAGAGCCCACACTGCATCAGTATCCACTGCATGGCTCACCGTTTCAACCTGGCAACATCTCAGGCTTCTAAGGGCATTCCCTACTTGAATGAGGTGGAGAGCACTCTGAGTGATCTCTATTATTACTTTGGGGGAAGCAAGTCTGCCAAGAGAAAATGTGAACTTGAGGAAATACAGAAAGTTCTTCAGGATCCTCTCCTCAAAGTGAAAGAGTGCCATGAGATCAGGTGGCTGGCCTTCTTCGAAGCAGTGAGAGCTGTATGGCTGTCCTGGGCATCTCTGGTCACCTACTTCATCAGCCATGACGACTCTAAGGCAGTGGCTTTCAGGAAAACTTTCCAAAGTTACAAGTTCCTGGCAGTGCTGGCCTTCCTGATGGACATCCTCCCATCTCTGGCCCAGCTGTCCATGCAGCTGCAGAAAGAAAACTTGGATGTGGCATGTGTCTACCCTGCCCTTGACAACCTGCAGAGCAAGATAAAAAAAGTGAAAAAAGGAACCGCTCATCACCAGACAGAGCTACTGGAAAAACTTGATTCTAAAAGAAACAGCCAGGGGGAAGTCGAAGAAATCAAGTACAGAAAGCAGAAATTGTCTTTTGGAAAGAACCTGAGGGCAGTGACAAAAGAAATTGAAGAAGTGAGGACCCAGTTTTGCGACAATCTGGCAAAGAACATTGACCTGAGGTTTCCATCAGACACAAAAGATGTGGCCAGTGCTTTCAGTGCCCTCTCCATGCGACCCCTATCATTCCTCAGCAAAGAACAGCAGGAAGAGTATGGGGTGAAGGAGATACAGTTACTTGCTGACTTCTATGGCCAGCCTGCTAAGAGGGGAGAGAAGACCAGCAAGCCCTTAGTGGACAGAGCTGCTTGCATGGAGGAGTGGTCTGTTGTGAAGCAGTCAGTCCTCAGCAACATGTACCCCAGAGACTCCACTCAGGCCTTGTTGAAGCTGCTCCACAGTTACCACAGGGACAGTTTCCCAAACATCCTCACCCTGGGCAGGCTAGCCCTCATCATGCCCTATCACACTTCAGACTGTGAGCGTGGGTTCAGTGCCCAGAATGCCATCAAAACAGCCAGAAGAAACAGGCTGAAAGAAGAGAGTCTCAACGTGCTGATGACAATCAAGTGTGTAGGACCCCCTGTCACTGACCATGACTTCACAGCTGCAGCAGCTCTGTGGAAAGACCAGAAGGACAGGAGGATCTACAAGAAATAAGTGTGTGTGTATGTATGTATGTATGTATGTATGTATGAATGTGTGTATATATGTCGTTTTAAAGTAAGCAGTGCAACGCGATTTGAGGGCCTCCTTTTACACCTTGAGGGGCTCCCTTTTTTGATTAGAGGGAGCCTTTGGGCTCCTTTTTCTGAAATCCTAGAATCAACACTGCATATTTTGTCGTTGAATGATCACATATTGCACAGTGATCACATAATTATGTGGTCGTTGAATGATCACATATTTCAGCATGATCACATTTTTGGTCGTTGAATGATCACATATTTCAGCATGATCACATTTTTGGTCGTTGAATGATCACATATTTCAGCATGATCACATTTGTGGTCGTTGAATGATTACATATTTCAGCATGATCACATGTTTGGTCGTTGAATGATTACATATTTCAGCATGATCACATTTTTGGTCGTTGAATGATCACATATTTCAGCATGATCACATGTTTGGTCGTTGAATGATTACATATTTCAGCATGATCACATTTTTGGTCGTTGAATGATCACATATTTCAGCATGATCACATTTTTGGTCGTTGAATGATCACATATTTCAGCATGATCACATGTTTGGTCGTTGAATGATCACATATTTCAGCATGATCACATGTTTGGTCGTTGAATGATCACATATTTCAGCATGATCACATTTTTGGTCGTTGAATGATCACATATTTCAGGTACAAAACATACGTCCAGTGACAGTTAAAGGGTTAAAAGTATTTCTTGACCTTCATCAGATACGACAGACAACTTGTTTTGAATTTCCATTAACCCTTTTGGCCCCGGGATCCTGCAGCAGGAGATGGATTGAGCATGATAATTCAAGGGTGGTGCCAGATGAGCTTTGTACACTGGCATATACAAGCTACATTATAGTACTTACAGATAAGGATATAGACCAATACCTTTAGTTCAAGGGTGGTGCCAGAATAGCTTGGCGCCTAGAGGCGCCAAGCTATTCTGGCACTACCCTTGAACTATTTTAGTCAAACTTATTTCAGACTCTGGTGTATTCCGAATAATAAGGGTTACATCATAACAATAATTAATCATAGTATCATGTGTGTGGACAGTTTGGCTCAGCTATTTGAAACATTGACTTTTATGGAGTTACGTGTAGATGAAGTCACACACTGCTTGGGAGGTTATGAATAAATTTACCATATATCGAGCGCAAACACACATTACATCAATAATACGTACAGTGTAAACTTCCTTTCAAGTGTTGACACCTTTGAGCTGTATAATTGTGAACAGCGTGGCCCATTGTGTGAATTGTCTGGGTTTAGTTCAGATTACACTTCATGCACATGTATATATATCTATCATTTCTTATCCTGTATCTTTGAATGAAGAAGTCATGCATCGCAGGTTTCACTTGAGCAAGCGATGATCTGCTCTTCATAAGGAACAAGGGTATAAATCGATATAGTTTCGATATCTTTTCATATTTTCTTTTCTTTTCTTTTTGTTTTGTTTTGTTTTGTTTTATTTTGTTTTGCTTTTTTTTTGTTTTGTTTTGTTTTGTTATGTTTTGTTATGTTATGTTTTATTTTATTGTATTTTATTTCGTGTTTTTTAAATTTTATTTTTGTTGTGTTTTCTTTTGTTTTCTTTTAGTTTAGTACAGTTTAGTATATTATATTATATTTTATTTTTTGGAGGTTGGATGGCATACTGGCTGATTAGAATCGGACATTTTTCTGTTAAGCATAATTTTTGTTGAGGGTCATATAGCTAGCCCGCTGTTGGTGCTCATGAGAATCTATGCCTCTGCAGACCGGTTTCGGTTCGCCGATTTGAATTTCAGGGAGTGTCACAGCAATGCGACACATACTAACGACAGTGATAATGTTTCAACGCACAGAAATGTCTTGATAAACGAGAAATCCGCAGGGGGGCATGACTCCGCGTAGCCACGGAACCGCAGGGGAGGCAACCGGCGTAGCGACGGAACTGCAGGGGAGCTAACCGGAGCGGCACATTACCCAGCAGCCCATTCTTCTAAATGGCGCAAAAGTTATGAATATTCATAAACTACTTTTCACGGTTAGTCGAAAACGGGTTGAATTATGTGTCGGCTTCACAGAGGTTGGAGCCGTTTTATGGATGTCATACGTTGTGTCACACTGGTGGTCTCCCCCGATTTGCTGCCGCTTCAGCGGCAGCGAATCGGGGGAGACAACCAGTGTGAGGATGTGTGCCCTTGTGATTGTCTTGTCCTGAGAAACACATATGTAAAGAACACCAAAAAGAGGTGTATACCCTCTTGAGACCCACCAGGATGTATGTTGATTTCAGACGGAACAGATTTAGGGCTTTTCGCCCAATAAGCAAACAGTTCTTGGGTCGAGGTCGGCCAAAGCCTGCAGACTTTATGGCTGTGCGCGGGCCAACGGCAGCTGACATCGTCCCGAAGATAGACTGCTGGCTTACTTGGTCTTCAATTGCAGGTCTTGTGTGCAGTGTGTATGAAGTCGGTTATTGTGTTTATGGGTGTGTACGCCAGGTCGTGATGAATGAATTAATAATGGGAGTTCGGGATTGTTGTGGAAGGATATTTGTGTGTCGTGTCTGTGATTTTGGACCTTACGGCCAGAGGCAGTAAGGTCCAAAATCACAGACCGGCATATATGAAGACAAGCGGCATGCTGACGCACACAATCTATGCTCGTGCAAGAGTACATACACACACATGAGCGAGCGTACGCACACAAGCACACGCACGCACTCACATACACTTACGTACTCAGACGTATGCACGTACGCGCGCACGCATTCACACGCACGCGCTCTCTCTCTCTCTCTCTCTCTCTCTCCCTCTCTCTCTCTCTCTCTCTCTCTCTCTCTCTCTCTCTCTCTCTCTCTCTCTCTCTCTCTCTCTCTCTCTCTCTCTCTCTTACCATCACCACTAATATTACCACCACCACCTTCACAACTCCTGCCCCCCCCCCCCCCCCGCCCTCCCTACAATTTTTTTCCCTACTAAACTTTTCAACCCCTGCTCTCGAAAATTAAAGAAGGAAATTTTAAGCTCTGTTTCGTCTGCACATTTTCTGATGATGTACGCTTAACACGTGGCGCAATGCATCATCAAATTATTAACTGGAAGACCCGACGCCCCCGGCTTCTAATGATGCCAGGCTCATCCCCAAACGGCTCACATCCCTTTGAAGTTGGACTGGTTAGCTTCAGCCGCTGCGCCATATTTCATGTCTCGCGATGGCGCTATTACGCCTTGGACTGAAGTCGACAGGGCTGTTTACAGTTACAGTCTTAGGCTTAAACCCTGTGGGTTCCTCTGTCGAAGGTCCACGTGTGTATAAATGAAGCAGACGCCTACCAACAAGAGGTAGAGATCCTCACGAGCCCCTGCGATGCAGGGGCTTGTGAGAATCTCTACCTCTTGTCTCTTGCGAGTTGAACCTATCTTTTTCTAGCATTGCTGTTCGCAATTAGAGACTGAATGGCTTTTCCAACTTCGAAATTGAAAACAGAAATTTTTCTTTCGTCTTAGCACTAGCTTTAGATCTCTCTCGCGGCACAAGAAATGAAAACAATTTTAATACAATATTTAGAAAAATAGAAAGTTCCGGGCTTATCGACAGGATGTGACGTCAGTCGTATCAGTGACGTCATATCCGCGTTGATTTGTGTTTCCTTGCGGTATTTATGAAGGGAGAGCATAGAGGAGATAACGCTAGGTGCATTAACACGCCCAGGAATGAAAACACTGAAAATTAAACCCGGAAAAGCAATAAATACTCACACACACATTCACGCACGCACGCACGCACACACGCACACACACACACACACACACACACACATACACACAAACGCACACACATACACACACGCGCGCCCCCCACCCGGGTCTGCCCTGGGGGACTTGGGTGGGGTTAGGTATTTTTTAGTTCCCAGGGTCACCCTGGTCAGCCCCACAGGGTGGGTTTTTCTCTCTATTCTGGGGCATGTGTTTCTGTCTCCCCTTTGTCCATTCACCTGCATTTGCCTTTTTAAAACTCTCCCTACTGTCTGCACTGCCTGTAGCTCTTGATATTGGATGTGTGTTGCTAAATGGTCTTAGCTTTATTTATGCCCCATGTTGTAGGGTTATTTAATGTATTTGACCGGCTGGCGACATACATTCAATTTTCTGTTTAGTTTTTTTTCACAAGCAGTGCAGGCGCGTCCTGAGAAAGCCTTGTTGCTGTCGGGACGTTAAGCAATGTACAATCAATCAAACACACGCGCGCACACGCACGCACGCACGCACGCACACACACGCAGACAGAAATACAGCGCTGCTTGAAGAACCACCGGAAATTACTCCCTGTTCTACAAATTTGTTAGCCGCGTGACATGATTGGTGCACTTTTTAACAGTGACTTCATTGGTAGACGCTGTTGGTACTCTTCCTTTCTATATACAATTTAGTACACACAGACACTTTTGGTCTCGTTAACGTTAAACCAGCCACTTGAGTTCAAGGGTGGTACCGTATTAACTTGACGCGCACCAAATCTGGCACTGGCACTGATACTATCATTGCTTGAAATAAATGTGACTGATAGTTCAAGGGTGGTGCCTCAGGCGCCAAGCTATGCTGGCACCACCTTTGAACTAAAACATTTGATCTATCTCTTAATCAATATTGCAGCCTTCGTAGGACGATAAGCAAATTTTACAAAATCAGCTTCAGGATGAAATGGGCTAAAATAATATGGCTTATATATATATATATATATATATATATATATATATATATATATATATATATATATATATATATATATATATATATATATATATATATATATATAATATTGAGCAGCATTTTGCTTGATATAGTGCAAATAGCAGGCAGATGTGATTACGAGACCCGAATCAAAAAGACGCCCGAGTCGTGCGACGAGGACATTTTTTATTCGGGTCAAGTAATCACATCTGTCTGTTTTCGGCACTGTATCAAGCAAAATGCTGCTCAATATAATTTATGTACCCAGTCCAAAACATAAACTATGCCTGGTGTCATTCATTTTGCGACTGATTGCGGTGTTTAGACAAAACACACGAATGGCAGACGGCTGCATATCACTGTCGACTCAGCGCGTAGATTTCGTCTGACTATGAAGACATCAGTGCATTGTATAACCGTGTGTGTTACTCATTAAATTCTACTTGTAAATAGATCACGCTTAAGTGCGGAAAATGCCAGCAGGTTTGTTTATTTAGTTCTTTTCTCAGGTTGTCGATATCGCCAGCTGACATCTCGTCAATTTCGTCAGTCCAGCGACTCGCACGTTTCCTGGCGTCTTTCTCCGTTCGTGTGTATGTATAGGATATAAATTTCGAGCGTTCTTACACACTAAGAGGTATTTAATTACTACTTCACTTAAGGAGCGCCTTATGATGTTGCAGTGTGAGCATATTTCACGTTTCCGTTTTGAAAATACAAGTATCGTCAAGATCGAGTCTTTTAGGCGCGCAAGGGATATTGGGAAGGAAGGTATATCTAGCAAGCTCATGAATATTAATTTGATTGTTATACAATATATCAATACATGTGTCAAAGAAAACAAACCTTGGAGTGGGTATATATATATATATATATATATATATATATATATATATATATATATATATATATATATATATATATATATATATATATATATATATATATATATATATATATTCAGCGTTGGTGTCCGAAGAGGTAATGTGTACAGGAACAGAGAGTTTCGTTAGCTGTGGACAGAATTATTGACGGCTTCACTGCTGACAAATAGTGAACAGGCTCCAGCTGCAAGTGGTATAGTTGCGGGGGCTCATGAAGATCTGTGCCTCTAGCTGACACCCTTTTGTATTCATGTTCTTTGGTCGGGTGGGGGATCTTTGGCGTTGCATTAGCAAAGAATTTAGAAACGCAGTCTGCGACTACCGGCGGTGAAGGGGTTAACGCATTCCGCCCGCGACACACCACAGCAAGATATGGTTCGACCATGATAGTTCAAGGGTGGTGGCAGAATAGCTTGGCGCCTTTAGGCGCCAAGCTATTCTGCCCAACCCTTGAACTATCATGGTCGAGCTAGCTGCCTCCTGAAACATTGTAATGAAGTCCTCAGAGGATGGTTCTAAAATGTGGGTATTTCGTACCCTGGGCACAATGAGTTAACTGACACCAGTTTATAAAAGTCATTTCACATCCATGAGTAATATGCCTACCATTTTGGAGGTGTCCATTAAAACTCCACTGATCAAAATGACATAATACGTGTTTGAAAAAAAAAATTCTGTTTAGATGTAACTGTCCAGTGCTCCACGTTACATATTCACGCATGTATCAAAATATGATAATCGGGTGTTATACGACTGAGTCAAAATATAAACAGGCGTGATGCGACAGGCATTCCTTCATTAGACGAACTTATCTGAATATGGTTATCAGTTGAAATGAGAGACGCCTACTGACGTGCCTGGTCCGAACTCATGCACTGAAAATTATCGTCTAGATAATATCTCGTATCGGCGGAGGACAAGACTTGTCAAAATAACCTCCTAAAACATTGCTTATCTTTCGAAAACTTAAGGGGCCGGTTGCACGAGTGTGCTTAGACCTGCTTCAGACACTAGGTAAGGTGCTTTGTTTATAGCGGAGCACCTTGCTTAGAGGCTGGCGCATGGCTAAGCTCTTTCATTCTACTGGCCACAGAACCTTTCCCGAAATTTCCAGAAATCAGTCCGTAGTTTTGGATCCCGTGACCTGTTCGTGAAAGGGTGTTAGTGAAGCTGGTTTATGTCTACAAGAGGGATAGATTTTCATGAACCTCCGCATATGCGGGGGTTCATGACAATCTGTGCCTCTTGAGCAAAGAAGGACTAGCTAGTGAAATGAAAAATACTTATCTTTTAAAAACTTCAGAAATTAGTCGTAGGTTTAGATCCCGTGAGATGATGTGAATGTAGCCGATGTCTGCCAATAAGAGGCGTATATATTTGCATGAACCCCTGAAGATTTAGAGGTTCATGGTACTCTGTGCCTGTTGTGATGAAAAGAGTTTTGTAATAGATTTAAATTTCCTAGCTTTCCTGATTCATTTTATCGAGTGAAGAGTCTCACGGACGCTGGGAAAAAATCCAAACCTTTATGTCATGAACACATAACCATTGACTAGGAAATTAAAAAAAAAAAAAAAGACTCCCTGCTAGAAATAGCCAGTCTGTGACACAGACTTCTGTCTAACCCCTTCACTGCCCGTGGCCATGCATTCATGACTCATCTTCAACCAACCTAAAACAAAAATCCTTTATCTGGTCTACGTAAGAAACATTCTAAATACCATGTGCACGTGGCAATGGTTGATACACACCCTAATGTTACAAACGCAGACAATAATGTGGGCTGTAAGAGGCATAGACCCTCATGCGCCCCCGCACCTGCGGGGGCGCATGAGGGTTTATGCCTCTTGCATTTCAGGGGAATTCCCTTGTCTCCAGACAGCCAAGGGGTTAAGATAATACAGAGATTCGTGTATTTGTAATTTATCTGCAGGAGAATGTTTTGGGATGAGGAAAAAATTAACATATGCCAAGTGTTTCACGGCGAATGCCACCAAAGAGATAACTAGTGATGATATGAACGTTTTTAATTTGACGTTGAAGGTTGTCATTTCGGTTTGCAAAATGTTATCTTGTTCGTGCACTGAACTTTATTTAGTTTTAAAAAATATTGTTTTGTGTTTGTAGGTGTGTGTATGTCACGTGTGATGGTGTGTGTGTGTGTGTGTGTGTGTGTGTGTGTGTGTGTGTGTGTGTGTGTGTGTGTGTGTGAGTGAGAGAGAGAGAGAGAGAGAGAGAGAGAGAGAGAGAGAGAGAGAGAGAGAGGTTTTTCTTTTAAAGGCCCACTAGCGCCGTAACCAACCGTTCAAAGATAAACTTCTGTAAGAGATAGTTACGAAACGCTGCACACGGGTCTAGTTATGGTTCATTTAGACACAGGACAATCCAGTTCAGCACAGGTCGTCTTAATATCAAGAAAGTTGACAATGATTCTACTCCGTTGTATAAATACAATGCTTTCAGTACGAGAAACAGCTTAAAATAAATTTGACACGCTAACGGCTGAGCAGAATAAATAAGTGCGATTACGCGTGTGCTTTTTCTGCGTGTCCCAGCTGCTGTTAAAGTTCATTAGGTGTGTCTACATGTCATATCAAACACAATTGGTGCTGAAATGTGTCTTCAGATTTACGCGTAATGGTACTTTAAACTGTCCTTCATACTGTACGCACTTAAAGGTGACTCAAGCCCTGGTTACAAACAACTATATCAACCAATGCAACGATGACACTAAATGTCACACACACACACACACACACACACAGGGAGACGCAACCATCAGAGTGGGTTACCTAGCATTTCATGTGAAAATGGGTTCCCATATTTCTATTTATTCTAAGGCTCTGGAATTGATGCGAATGTTTAGAACTCACATTATAACTAAGCTCTATAACTTAAAATAAAATAGACATTTTCTAGAAACAGAGCCACTAGATGCCGAAAAAATGGGTTTCTGCCAATAAAGTGGGTGGGTGTCTCTCTCACACAAATGAAACTGGCATTACAGTCAAAATGGGTGTCTTCACAACAGTAGGCGTCTGTAATAAGGTCAAGTTCATGGAATACTTCTTTTTCACATTAATTTTTTTTTCCCAACTTAAATGTGTATGTGTGCTTTAACATTCTTTACATAGTATGGTGCAAAATTCAATAAACACTGGCCCGAAACCTTTCGATTATGATTTTTACAGAGGAAATCGTTTAAACATTGCTGCGTTTTGTCCTTTTGAAGCAAAACAGTTTATCATGGCATTGATGTGAGAATCAACATAATGTATTCTGGAAATTAAAGGACCTTTTTTGTGCGTTTTGGGGTACTCTGGAGTTTCAGACAAACAGCAACAGAGCATTTTGAATATTAACCCTTATCATTCGGAATACACCAGTGTGTGCAACTAGTGTAACTGAAATAGTCCAAGGGTTAGTGCCAGAATAGCTTGGTGCCTCTAGGCGCCAAGCTATTGTGGCACCACCCTTGAAC
>BTPG01000003.1:118563308-118571154 GCA_036245525.1 Semisulcospira habei | reverse complement strand
TATCATGGTCGATCTGTGTCCTGCGCTGCAATGCGGTCTTGAGAGGACAGGGGCAAAATTTAAGGATTTTGGTGTTGGGGTAGAATGAGTTAAAGTTTACCATGGACGACGGACGGACGACCAGTGGCCCAGAACATAAACTCACTTTTGCTTCGCACGCACGCCAGCCAATAAAATGAAGATGATCATAGAATCACTTTACTTACCAGTTTGTAATTGGGGGCATTCCGCTGCCGTCCATGCACCCTCCTACCAGACGCACCCTCTGTGGCAGAGGCTGGGGGGCCATGATTCTGCAGCATAGATCCTGATGGGTTTGGACATCCTGCTGCCATCCGGCGCTGGGTGTGTGCCAGAAAGTCCTGAGCCGGTGTGACCAAAATGGTGTTGCTGAGAACATGTCCAATACAACCATGTAAACCAACTGACATTTTGAATCAGATTGATTGTACATTGCTTAACGTCCCGACAGCCACTAGGCTTTCTCAGGACGTGCCTGCACTGCTTGTGAAAAAAAACCCCACCTAAACAGAACATTGCCATGTATGTCGCCTGCCGGTCAAATACGTTAACTCATTCTACCCCAACACCAAAATCCTTAAATTTTGCCCCTGTCCTCTCAAGACTGCATTGCAGTGCAGGGCACAGATCGACCATGATAGTTCAAGGGAGATGCCAGAATAGCTTGGCGCCCGTAGGCGCCAAGCTATTCTGGCATCACCCTTGAACTATCATGGTGGATCCTTATCCTGCCGTGGTGTGTCTGGGGTAGAATGAGTTAAATAAACCTAACACATGGGGCCAAGACATAAAGCTAAGACCATTTAGCAACACACATCCAATATCAAGAGCTACAGGCAGTGCAGACAGTAGGGAGAGTTTTAAAAAGGCAAATTTATACAGGTGAATGGACAAAGGGTAGACAGAAACACATGCATGCCCCAGAATTGAGAGAAAAACCCACCCTGTGGGGCTGACCAGGGTGACCCTGAGAACTAAAAACTGGCAATACAGTAAAAAGCGATACTTCAGTTGCACATTCCTAAACGAGACCTGTTTGTGGACGTTCGTTCTTCGAATCGCGAGGCAGTTTTGCGAACGAGGATTGAAATCTGGCGCCATTTTTGTTTTTTTAAAAAAAAAAAGTCAACTGATAGTTACTGTGCATGCATGTGGCAAGTTAACACGTCAGAAAAAAAAAGAAAAAAAAAGAAAGAAGAAACAAAATCGCGTGGCAGATTGACCTTGTAATGGGGTTATTGAACGAATTCCTTTCATTGAAGAAGAAAGCTTTTGTTAAAATCGTGGGGTTCTATTATCATTTACTACAAGACTCAACGGTCAGGCCCGGCCGGTGCGGCCGAAGACACGTTTGAAAGCAGACGCCTTATTTTTCTGGGCCAAACGGGTACGGGGATTGGAGGCATCTCTCAGTTAAATAACTGCACTGAACAAGTACATTTGGGCGTGCTCTTAACTAAGAAATATTGCATAAAATACCTCTGCAAATGCGAGAGAATGACCGGTGCGTCCGTTGGAGACGAAAGACGTTTAAGCAAGGGAAGGAACTCCGTTCATCGGTGTTGGACCAATCAAATTGATCTGAAAACACTCCGGCCGCTTCCGTGTCCACACACAGGCCCAGGGCATCCCTGAAACACAACGATGAAGTAAATCTGTTAAAATGGGCACATCGTATTTTGATATTTTTTTCTGAATTTTGAATGAAAGATAATACAGAAACAACCCTCAGAAAAAATGGGTTTCTGATCTGGCCACCCAAAATTTTACACCGACCCAGATTGCATAAGGATGGTAAAGAAAGTAACCCAGTTCAGTCATTTGGTGTACGCACACACACACACACACACACACACACACACACACACACACACAGAGAGAGAGAGAGAGAGAGAGAGGGAGAGAGATTTGGGCAAACCAGTGCATAAATCTGAACCTTTTGTTCCGCCTCAACAATCGGCGAAACACCCTCGCTAAACATTAGCCCTTGTCTCAAATGGGCCAGTTGGTATTTAAAATCGCACCAGGGGTACCAACAGGGTTTTTTTCGTCGCCCTAAACCTCTCTCAGCCACAGCCAAAACACTCACTGAGAAAGTCATCATGTAAATGTGTCTTGATCCTTTCGTTGATTGCTGTTGACAGGGGACTTAAGGGTAGTGCCGGATTAACTGTGCGCTCGGCGCCAAGCTAATCCGGCACTGACCTTGAACAATCACGGTCGACCCATCTACCACAGATAGCGTTACCAGCGAAACAGACCAAAGACTCACGCAGGTAAAGAAATACTCCGACGTCTTGGCCGAACATCGAAGATCCCAGACATGAACATTAATATTCATGAGCGCGCGCAGGGGCGCGTGAGTTCGCCTCTGTTTTTTTTGTTTTTTTTTTTTTCTTTTTCTTTCTTCCTTCTTCTTCTTGTTCTCCGTTTGCAATCCGGCCCAGAGAAAAGCTGAGTTCATAAACCAAGCGTTTGGTAGACTGTACCTGACAGCTAGTAATTTGTTCCCGGTCCGTATTGGCCCCACTTTTGACGGGTTCCCTGTTTTATGGGCCACGGCGGCTGCGTTTTAGGAAGGCAGTCTTTTGAACGCGGCAGATTGTATGTGTGTGCTTTTTTTCTTTTGCTTTTGCATACACATGTGGTAATTTTACCTTAGGTTCCTTTAAGCGAAGGGCATGCGATCTGCTAACAGGCATAGATTGAAATTAACCCCACATGGCCCACGAAGAACTATTGTTCTTACCAGTCGTTTACATCTGTTTTTTTAAACGGAAGAGGGGCTTTGCCTTCGTTTTCCGGAAGCGAAATGCTCGCCTCTGCAGTAGGCGTAGATATAAATGGGTCCTGGCTGCTTGCTTGGGGCCACGGAGACATATGGTTCTTGCATATAAATTTTAATCTTTTTTTTTTTTTCGAACCGAAGGAGTATTTTGCGTTCGCTTTTTTTCAAGCCAAGTGCGTGATTCTTCAAGCGGCATAGGTGGAAATTGACCTCTGTGGATTGCTTGCGCTCATTAAGACCTATAGCTTTTGAATATTTTATTTACATCTATGTTTCCTCAAAACGAGGGGTAAAGTGTTCAGTCAACGCCAAATGGGATTCTTACTTACTGCCGTGGTAATAATTCTTATAGTTGTCGACAGGAACAGCGATAACATCGTTCGTTAAAAAGAGAGTAAAATAGATGCAAATGGAAATGGTTATTACTGGCAAGGGACATAGATCCTCATGAGCCCCTGCATCTGCAGGGGCTCATGAGGATCTATGTCTCTTGCAAATGGAACGAGTCTGCTGTTGGAATTCTAACAAACTTATGACGATCGTTTTGCATTTTCCCACTTTCTCGCCTTGCATGAAGGACAGGCGTAAAAAACTTCAACTGAGAAATGAAAATTGGCGTTTTCAACTAAAATATGGTGATTTATATGCGCCAAGCGTTTGAAAATCAACTTGAAAAAGAGTGTGTTGAGCGGATGTAACGAAAATAAACTGAATCAACTGATGCGTGTCCGTCGCACTCTCAATCTCTCTCTCTCTCTCTCTCTCTCTCTCTCTCTCTCTCTCTCTCTCTCTCTCTCTCTCTCTCTCTCTCTCTCTCTCTCTCCCCCCCCCCCCAAACCACCACCCCACCCCCGCCGTGAGATGGCCTTAGTACCCAACCCCCCCCCCCATCCCCCCCCCTCTCTCTCTCTCTCTCTCTCGCTAAGATTATCCTCCCTGATCCGTCTGTATCCACTGATGCCAAGCTGCAGGCCATCGGACTTCTCCCTCTGGTTAAGCACCTCGCACTAAACAAATGTGTACTGATGCACAAAATTCTGAACGAGAAAGCTCCACCTTACTTATCTAGGCATTTTTCGCCAACTGAAAAGAAATACAGCACCTCCAGGAACAGTCTCTCTATAAAAAGGCCCCGCATGGACCTGTTCAAATCTAGCCTGTCTTATTCAGGTCCTCTTTTATGGAACTCACTTCCTCCAACTATTCAACAAACTACGCCCCTCTCTCTGTTTAAAAGTTGAGTACATGATTACCTTTCTAAGACAACGAAATGCTTATCCTTTCTTCTTCTTTGTTTCTAGACATGATACGCTTCATGTTCTCACTTTTCGCTAGTTTTTTTCTGCTTCCCATCTAGCGTCAATTTTTTTTCTTCTGTTTTCGAACTTGTTTTGATAGTACACAAAATATCCTACCTACTTAAATGTTAGATATGTGTGCACGTACTTGTGTATGTGTATGTACAAAAATGCGTAGGTGCACGAGTACATGTATATGTGTGTCTGTGTGCGTGCGTGTGTGTGTGTGTGTGTGTGTGTGTGTGTGTGTGTGTGTGTGTGTGTGTGTGTGTCTGTGAGAGAGAGAGAGAGAGAAAGAGAGAGAGAGAGAGACGTTTATATCTAGTTAGTTTTTGTTGTTTGGTTGATGTTCTTTTTATTTTTAAGTAGCTTAGCACGGACAGATTGTAAGAAAGGCCTGCGCGCCTAATATCTCAATCCTTGGAAAATAAAGTTTCGTTCGTTCGTACTCTCTCTCTCTCTCTCTCTCTCTCTCTCTCTCTCTCTCTCTCTCTCTCTCTCTCTCTCTCTCTCTCTCTCTCTCTCTCTCTCTCTCTCCCCTCCTAACAGGTGTAAGTACAACCTGTATGTGTGTATGATAATTTGGCTTGTGCGTTCGCCTTGTTGGCTCATTCGAAGAACAGGATCTTTTCTACAATTTGAAATTATCAAACCATCAAGAGGTTGCATCTTTGCATGCACTATTCCATAATTTTAAAGAAAGAAAAACTGTGTACAGTGCGATATGCTATTCCTCACCGAAATTGTTGCTTACGGAGAAAATTTCTACCGAACAATAACATGTTACCTATTCAGGCTGTAAATTATTGCAAGGATAGGAAAAAAATATTCGGTAGCCTTTTTAAAATGCAAGGGAGAAAATCCCACTCTTTAGACTAGCATTGGAGAAAAACGCCGTTTTTAATTGGTACTTTTATTGGCGACGGAATGAAACGCCAATTTTGATTGGCGGGGAAGCATTACACAACGCAGTTTATCCGTCACTGGATCTGTTAGTTATGAAACACGGAACACTTAAACCTCTAAACAAACCACGCAAACAAGGAGATCTAAACAACCGCGCAGAGAGCTTTAGTTCCTCCCGAAGTGGGTTCCCTCCCTTTTTTTTCTGCTTCCAGCGGAGTTTATCTCTCTTAGCATCGACAGAGCTCCTTTTCCCCTCTCTCGGCGCAAGAGGGGAAAACACATAAACAAATCTGAAGTGAACGCGTCTATCCTGCTAAAGGTATGAATCCTCAGGGGTCTCACCGTTCCAGCACCAAGTACGAGTGATGGATGACCTTAATTGCTCAGTGGTAGTGCCTGATTAGCTTGGCGCCCATAGGCGCCAAGCTAATCAGGCACCACCATTGAGCCTTAATTTGTTTGTTTGTTAGTTTTTTTAAAACTTTTGAATACTTTTGTATACGATTCCAAAACGTTAGGCCGTCTGGCAATAAAGACTAATAATATAAATAATATATAAATGTAAACACCGCAGTCTGCGAAAATTAATAATCTAAACTGGTCTGAAACAAACAAAACTTGGGGAAAACAAGTAATAAATAAAAAATAAAATTACAAAGCCAGGTAGTTTGGATGGCGCAGCACTGTGGCTGCACTATGGCAATGTGTCTTCTCCGGATAGGGCCCCCACCCGGGTCTGCCCTGGGGGACTTGGATGGGGTTAACTACTTTTTAGTTCCCAGGGTCACCCTGGTCAGCCCCACACGGTGGATTTTCTCCTCTATTCTGGGGCATGTGTTTCTGTCTACCCTTGGTCCATTCACCTGTATTTTCCTTTTTTTAAAACTCTCCCTACTGTCTGCGCTGCCTGTAGCTCTTGATATTGGATGTGTGTTGCTAAATGGTCCTAGGTTTATTTAGCATATTAGGCCGGATGGTGACATACATTCACTATTCTGTTTTTTTTTTTTTTTCACAAGCAGTGCAGGCACGTCCTGAGAAAGTCTTGTTGCTGTCGGGACGTTAAGCAATCTACAACCAACCAACCATCCGGACACACATTTTTTGCCCTTTGGGCAATAAAATGGTTAAAAAAACAAACAGAAAACCCCAACAACAAATAAAAACTAACAAATACAAACAAACAAATTCATGGGACAATAAAATGTTTGTTTTTTTTTTAAACAGAAAAAAACCAACAACAAATAAAAAGAACAAACACAAACAAACAAATAAACAAACAAACAAACAAACACTTCTAAAATAGCCAGTCCTATTTGCATTTGTGTTACATATGCCCAGCAGGTCTCCAGGCGGTCCCCCCTACCCCCCTCCCCCACCCCCCCGCCCCCGAAGATGCTAACAAAACTTTACGAATCTTTGAGGTGCGCATCCTTTTCGCAAGATGTGCAGCATTTGTAAATAATCTCACGCCTTATACCGCTATCGTAGGCGGGAAAGAAAAACGCGTGTAAGTGGCATCATTTATGCTATCACTTATAGGCTGAATGCCTTATGATCTGTTGATGAGGAGCCGGGGGTGTGAAACTGAAGAACATCGACATGCATAGATTCTCATGAGCTACGACACGCTGCTGTGTCGGCAGGCGGGGCAAGAAAATATTTACAATTAGCACCATTTGCTGATTTTTCCCTCTCTGCACGTTAACTCATTCGCGGCCAGCCTCATCCGGATGCGCGGCATAAGCCGCGCATCCGGATGCGGCTTGCCGCGAATGAGTTAATCTCCATGCGCGAGCATGCAGGCACCGGTATGGTAAAATTGTACTGGTGCCTTCATGCATGAGTGGGTAGCTTTCCCATAACACCTCGCGCAAATAATGTATGTACATGGATGTAGATGTGTGCTGGTGTGTGATTTTGAACCTTACGGCTGGAAAATCGCAGACCAGCACAGATTTTTTGACGATCGCAAACCCATGTTATCCCTCCACACAGCATTCTTCCACGGAGTGTAAAAAAAAATCCCCCCACTCCTTCCGCCTCCCCCCAACCCCCCAACCCCTCCTCCTTAAAAAACAAACAAAATAACAACTAAACACCCCCCCCCCAAAAAAAAAAAAAAAAAACAAACAAACAAACAAACAAACAAACAAACAAACAAACAAACAAAATCAAAAACAAAAAAATCACAAAAACAAAAGAAAACACAAAAGAAAAACAAAGCAAAACAAAACAAAAAAAAAAAAACCCACAAAAAAAGCGAAACGAGCACAAAAACAAGAACAACAGAACACCAGTTAAAGAGATTGGAAAGCATAGACTATAGTAAGCCTCATATTGCCGTTTACAGTGACTTTCTTGCCGACTCTAGTGTAGCGTGTCTCATGAGGATCTATGCTTTTTGCAGTTTGGCGCTGCTGCGGCTAATGCGGATCTGTACTGCTTGATTGGAAGGCATAGGTCTTAATAAGCCTCACGCTACCGGTTACGATGATTTTCATGCTGATGCTAGTGTCTCGTGCCTCATGAGGATCTATGCTTTTTTGCAGTCTGGGGCTGACAGGGCTTACGAGCATCTATATATCTTGCATTGCACGCAGTTGGAATTTTGCTGCAGACGTGTGTAACTAACTAAACAGTTGTTCTAACCCATTTAGCTCCAAGACCGTATTTAGAAGCCTCACGTAACTTCATTATGTACCAGTTGCAGGAGATGGATCGACCGCGATAATTCAAGGGTACTGCCGGATTAGCTTGGCGCCGTCCGGCGCCAAGCTAATCTGGCAGCACCCTTGAATTATCACCGTCGACCCATCTTCTGTAGTGCGTC
>BTPG01000003.1:118335808-118558308 GCA_036245525.1 Semisulcospira habei | reverse complement strand
TTTTGTTTTATCTACATCACTGTTGCAGTGGCAATGGGTTTAGCACGCAGTAACTTTTTACTCTTTTCAAATTTTGACCCTCGACAGGACCTCTCCGTAACTTACGGGTGCCGTGAAGCGTGGTGTACAATCATAGGCTTAAACCTAATTAACTTTCTCCTTTAGAAAAACTTACGCAGAAGTAAATCATCCCGAGCTCTGCCAGCAAGAGACGCAGATTCTCTTATGCCCTGCATCTGCAGTGGCTTTTGAGCATCTGTGCCTCTTGCAGACCGTCGGGAAGACCCGTGTGTGAGGCTCAGTAAAGGAAGCACCGCGTGGCCCCCATTTTGTGGCGACACTTTGGCGGCAATTAACATGAATCATCTCCCTTGGCCGAACTCCTTCTCAGCCTTCCTTACTCCCCCTTCCCCGCCCCTTTCACTTCTGGTTTTGAGTTTGGGCTTTCATTTTCCTACCCCCCCCCCCACCCCGCCCCCCCTTTTTTCTCTCAGGTTAAAAATAACTTCTTATGAATTATAAACAACAATGCACGGCCCTAACGGGCATGTTATGAGGGGCGGGGGGGGGGGGGGGGGGGGGGGGGGGGGGGGGGGGGGGAGATCGGGGGGAGAGACGGGGACAGCTAGCGCCTGTGGAGTACGACCTGAACACTGATCAATTCAGGCGCACCAGCAACTGTACCACTTTGAATTACCAGAACCTTGAACGGACATACTAAAAAATAATTTAAAAAACAAGCCCGTCTGTTTACGTGTAAAGAAATGTTAAAATGTTAACTCCCGGCGGGGAGTGGGGGGGGGGGGGTAGGGGGTAGAGAGAGAGAGAGAGAGAAGGGGCGGGGGGGGGGGGGGAGAGGAGTTTTGCACCGTTTTGTTGTATACCTCGAGCTTTGGAAAATCTTCTGTGGATTTAGATTTACGAATGAAAAATGCAGTTTTGCAGATTACTTAGAGTTTAGACGGTACTTTGAGAACACATACTTTGACTTTTCCGTCAGCCAATCAGAACTGATCTATGTGCTGTGTCCCACTGTCTTGCATTTGTTGTGCAACAGGTGCTATCAGCCAATAAAAAAAAAATCTATCTTTGCGCTGTATCCCACGGTCTTTCGTACGCTCTTTTGTACATCTAGCGCTGTCAGCCAATCGAAATTTTTTTTATTTTTTATGTATCCCACGCTGCCTCTCAGCATATCCCACGCTGTATCGTACAATATGGCCCTGCGTACCATTTTTGTTGCGCCTGTGTCACTTTGAATGATTGTAATGCCGCAAAAAGATACGACAATCACATAAAAATGTCCTTTTATTGCCGGCCCATGCTGACGACGGAGACGGCTGAAAAAGAAAGAGAGAGATTTATATGCAACCTAAGGTGAAGCAGTGGATTACACTCATCACAAAAGAAACGCTTAATTTTTTTGTATTTTAATTTTTTTTTTTTTTTTCCGTTTTCTGGTTAATTTCTATTTTATGGGATGAAATGCTAGTGGAGAAGGCGAGAGAGAAAAAGTCAAAACGATGACAAGATATAAAAACGTGCCGAATAGAAATGACGAAAACGATGAATATGATTACGTAGGCGTGTGCTGGTCTGTGATTTTGGACCTGACGGCCTTCCGTCGTAAGTTCCGAAATCACAGACAAGCACACATACACGGATTGCCATAGCATCCGGCTAAGGAGCATTTATTCTGTCGCTTCCAGAGCAGAACGTTGTGCAGTAAAAATCACTCCCTTCGAGACGTCGCGGTAATTGGATCGACCATGATAGGTCAAGGGTAATGACTGATGAGCTTGGCGCCTTGAAAGGCGCCAAGCTCATCAGTCACTACCCTTGACCTATCACGGTCGATACAACTTCCTCTGATGACGCTGAATATGCAAGAATTAATGACGTGTGCAGTGTATCACCCCTGTAGCGAGATTTTGAAAAATCAATTCCCGCTTTATGGCTTAGAACACCTTCGCATTCCTTTTTTTTTTTTTTTTTTTTTTTTTTTTCATCTTTTGTGTGTTATTTTTTTCCAGTCGTAAATCAGGATGATTTTTTTGCAAGTTAAGGACGGTTTTGGAAAGCTTAATAGCAGGTCTGATGACTAAGTTTCAGGTTCCGTCGGTTAATGTACATTAATTATTAAGGAATCGGTTTTCCCCAGTTATCAGTTTGCTTTTTGTAATTTGTACATTTTTTTGAAAAATCAGTTTTTGCTAAATGGCTTGAACATTATCACGTTAACCCATTCAGCCCTGACGCACTGCAGCAGGAGATGGATCGACCATGATAATTCAAGGGTAGTGCCAGATTAGCTTGGCGCCTGTCGGCGCCAAGCTAATCTGGCACTTCCCTTGAATTATCATGGTCAATCCATCTCCTGCAACTGGTGCATCATCATTAGATGACGCCTCCAAAATTTGGGAAATACCTGCCGTCGGGCTTGAATGAGTTAATCTTTTAGCATTTTTTTTTTTCTCTCCAAGTTTGAGGGTAATTTTACTAGCTTTTGAAAAAAAAAAAGTTTCTACTGTATGTCTTGGACATTATCGCTTTAATCTTTATATATATATATATATATATATTTTTTTTTTTTTTCAAGTTGTAAATCTGGATGGTTTTGCAAGCTGAGGATGATTTTTGCTAGCTTAATGGCAAACATCAGATGACTACAGTTTCAAATTTCCATGCGCCGTGATGTAAAATGGATGGGCTTTTCAGGGTGCATTAGCAAGTTAAAGATGATTGGTACGAGCTTAATTGCAAGTCAGACGAGTAACTTCTAAATGGTATATTTTATATGCTGTGGGGAAACCAAAATAGAATGGGAGGGGTTTCTCGTAGGAATATGACAAGTGAACGGATAATTTATCACGCATCAAAATTGTCACTCTTTGTATGTCGGTGGCGCTCTTTGTCAAATTGGTTCCTGCAGGAATCACCTCGACAAAGAGTTTTACCGACTGCTAAAGGGTTAAAAATGGGAGTGGCGTCGTCAGTAGCAGTCAAGAGGTTACTAGTGGGAAGATTAACCCTTTGGGTGTCGGCAGCGGTTTTAGTCGCGATGATTCCTGCAGGAACCATCGCGACTATTTCATTCTGCCCGCGACACACCACAGCAAGATATGGTCGATCTGTCTCCTGAATTGTAATGCTGTCCTGAGAGAATAACTCCAAAATGTTGGTATTTCGTATCTCGGGCACAATGAGATAAAACCACTACCGACCCCCAAAGGGTTAACGTTGGTTTAATTTTGCGCATTCAGATTTTAAAAGTAGGGGGGAGTAACCACGCTGCCTTAACCCCCATGTACTCGCAGCCACTGGTATTGTAAACACAACCGTCAGCTACATACACAAAGGAGTTAAAGACTGAGACTTTAGAATTTTTATTTTTTTTTTTTTTTTTTTTTTTTTTTTTTTTTTTTTTTTTTTTTTAAAGTAGGGGGACTGACAGCGCTGTCTGTGACGCACGCGAATTTTGAACGTGGGAGGGGAAACGGGACTCAAGCAGACGCGCATCAGAATTTTAAGATTCAGACGAGTCACAACTGTCGTTTTCACTGAAAGATGTTAGTCAGGATACGTTTACGCCCAACGACTCCCAACAACGCACGAGAGCGAAGTCACTTCTGTTACGCCCAACGACTCCCAACAACGCACGAGAGCGAAGTCACTTCTGTTACGCCCAACGACTCCCAACAACGCACGAGAGCGAAGTCACTTCTGTTACGCCCCAGGCTGTGCCGCACCCCATCTTGTTTACAAATGGTCTTCCGGTCTCGAATTAATCACGTGACCAATAGAATACTTCGGGGTGTCCGATGTGCAGACTTACAATGGCCGACGGCGAAATGAGCCTGACAGTCTGATGAAACTGATAATACTAAAAATTCTGAAGTCAAGTTGTGTTGTGTTATTAATTCACCGAAACACTGAAAGGTATTTTTTAAATTTATTTTGATTACTTGTGTTTTTTCCGAGTCCGTTCTGGTTTTTCTTTTTAACGACTTCTTCTATCAATTCTCATTTGGTAAACTTTGCTTGTGTACAGAGTTGTTGTGTCCCCACTAGTCTATAGCCGCTAGATTTTGAAGTTTTTACGTATGTGAGGTGAATATTTCTTTATGCAAGGTGTATTCGTCTGACATTTTGTGTATGTTGTTTGTTCGGCACACTTTCACTGTATCACAAAATCAGTAAAGTATTTTGTGCACAGCCTGGGGTGTAACACCAATCACCAAGGGGCAAGCCACCATTAGGAGACTATTCGAGACTGGGAAGGTTTTTGTGCACAGGCTGGGACGTGGCAGAGCCTGGGGTATAACAACTAGTCAACTACTATATAAGCGTTAGACAACACTCCGAACATCTCCAAGAGGCATAGATCCTCATGAGCCTCTTGGAGATGTTCAGATTGTTGTCTATGCCTCTGATACATAAATGGGTGGGACTTTTCCGGCTACAGCCGGATTTCCGAATTAAAAAAAAAAAAAAAAAAAAAAAAAAAAAAAAAAAAAAAAAAAATTTTTTTTACTTAAAAAGTGTCCCAAGACCCTCGCTTCAGGATTCAACTTTTTTCGGTCCCACCCATGTACATATTACTCATTCGCCGTGCCTTTTGCTCTCGTTCGTTGTTGGCAGTTGTTCGGCGTAAACGTGACCTCACTATTGTGTCCATCGAGGACGGTACCAATTTTGACACGCTGCTGTAAGGTGCGCATCCGAATTTTCAAAACGGGAGGAGTAGCTCTGCGCCAAGAAACGCATCAGAATGAAAAAGACGGTCGTTTGGGGCCTGTTCAGTGTGTTATTGAAAATGACGGAGCATAAAAACTGAAAACGGTGATTGCCGTGTTCCATGCCTAATAGGCTTGTTTCCCTACCTGTTACGGCGCGAGTGCTCCTTTCTTTCCTACTACGCCCCTCCCAATTAGTGAACTCAGCCAGGCATCTCCTTATGCAAGAGGCATAGATATTTGCCTCTTGCTGAAATGTACTTTTTTTCTTTTTAAAAAAAAAAATTGTCAGACGAAGGAAGTAAGCGTGGTTTAAGTATACGAGTACACCTGTAGACAACTGATCTTGAAATTTTCATATTTGCAAAAAGCATAGATTCTCTCTCTCTTGAGAATCCATGCCTTTTGCAGAAATCTTTCTCATGAATTAGACACTGAGGTTTTCCATTCTCCGATGGAGGAAGTAAAGGAAGGTAAGTGCAGGAGTGCAATTAGACAACTCATTGTGGACCTAAAATGACAGGTGGTTGTGGAGGGGAGTAGGAAAAAGAAGGCAGATGACTTCAGAGAATCGTCGTGGGAGGGAAGTTGTGTCCCTTCTCTTGCAGACGGCAGTTTTGAACGAAAAGGCTGGCTGACTGATTGTCTGACGGACGGACTAAAACTTTTTTCGAGGATGGTAGCAATATTCCTTTGTACGAAACTTATGCCCAAGTGTGCCTTTCCGTTTTCTAACCTGATGTGCTTATTTAACTCATTCTGCCCGCGACACACCACAGCAAGATATGGCTCGACCATGATAGTTCAAGGGTGGTGGCAGAATAGCATGGCGCCTATTGGCGCCAAGCTATTCTGCCACCACCCTTACTATCATGGTCGATCTGTCTCCTGAATTGTAATGTAGTCCTCAGAGGATAACTGCAAAATGTGGGTATTTCGTATCCCAGGCACAATGAGTTAAACTATTACATTAGTTCACATAATAAGTGCATCCGAGTTCTGCGTGAAATTACCTATGGCACACTATGCTAATACACAAGGTTTGATGATTGTTGAGATTCAGACACTACATGAGCTCAGACGAAATGGATAAAATACGATGAGTCCGTGAGAAATTGCACCATTCTGACTGAGTTATGCTGAAGTGACGAGGGCCTTACGTCAAAATGTGTTTATACAATCAATTCACACATCGACTCTAGACGTAACAGTAAGAAACGATTTGATTTTTCAACACGCATCGTTGATGTCTGCCTGTATTTTAATTTATTTTAAAAACTACTTTTGATATTATCTTTAAAAAAAAAATTAAATGCGCACATTCACTCGTCCGTTTTGTCTGTATAGGAAAAGCAAAGGAACCCAGTGAAAATTTACAGGCAAGGGAGAGAAGTTTACATATCCTTTCAAGTACTTGTTGCCCTTTGCTATTGCCCTCGCAACCCGATACTGCAAACATGTCGAACTCTTTGCCAAAAGCGGCACTCACAATATTCACTTCCTCAGTCGTACCTTCCGTCTGCAAGAGGCATAGATTTTCATGAGCCCTCGCATCCGCGAGGGCTCATGAAAATATATGCCTCTTGCTGGCATGTGATTGCCCTCTTTCATTCTCAGTCGGAGAAAAAAATTCGTTTGTGATGATATTCATATTTTGCCCTCGTGTTGCACAACCTCCTCACCCTTTTTCTCCTTACACCGTAATGTAAATTAATGGCTTTCCTATCAGGGGCAGACAAGCAGGGTCTGGTGTAATTAACTCCCCTGAGAGCTCTTCTCATTACTGGTATCGAGTGATGGGGCTATTTTTAGGACTCGAACCGGTACCTCAGCTACGAGCAGAAAACACATTTATGATGAGGAGGAAAGTTTGTCCTCACACTGAACCCTCCGTGGCCTCCTCTGGTCAAGGAGTTTATATATAAATCTGGCTGGTCTGTGCTGATATAGTTCACCTCGTACGCCGTGTAACACGCACAGCAACCTCGGTCTTGAGAGTTTGAGCATTTGTAAATTTGAATTTGGTATCTGGTTCCTAATGTTCTTCTTACTCATCCCTCAAGCTTCTTCAAATGGCACAGATTATCATCAGCCTCTGCAGGTTACAAGGGCTTGAGATGGACCAAGGCATCTGCAAAGTTTCATTCACATCTGGTTTATTTATTTTCAGGAGAAAGTTGTAGTAGCTCAGCTTATTGTGGTTCTATCTCGGGAAGTTGTTTTGGGTCGTGTGCTTGTCAAATGTGGTCGGATCTACCATCTAACAACCGGTTGCTAGATCTAGACGTCCTAAGACCTGCTTATTTTAGGAACACGGGTTTAAATTATGCCAGCAAGAGGTATATATATTTTCATGAGCCCCCGCGAAAGCGGGGGCTCATGAAAATATATACGTCTTGCAGATAGTTCGCGGGAGTGTACAAACATGGAAATATGATGCATTACGTCGAGAAAAGAATATGACGGGAAGTATGATTCTGCGTTCTCTGATTTATCAAGGGCAGCATCTGAAATAAGAAAGATTTGTTTTCTGTCATCGTATGACGTCAAATACCTCATTTCTTTGAGAAAGACAGGATGTAAATATGTCCAGAAAGAAGCGTAGAACGTCATGAAACCCTGCTACCTGCCCGTGCGTATAACGACCTGTTCCTTTTGCAGATTTTGACTTTTGCTTTAGGAACACAAGATGTAAATGCGTCAAGCAAGAGGTATAGATCTTCATGAGTCCCCGCAGATTGCTGGGACTCATATAGATCTATGCATCTTGCATTTGGTTTTCTCATTCCATAATCTCATCAGAAAGACATTACCTAGTTAGAGCACAAATACTTGAAACATGTTGACGTGCTTTCTGAAAAATATCTTGGGTTGCCTGCATCTGAAATATGAAGATTTATTTGTTTTTGAACGACACGCAAGCTGTGAGTGGCTCTGGCAGATTTGCTGACAGTTTCTGGTTATAATAAGCTTCTGAGTCAGACGTGCATTCATCAGTCACATTTTTATGAAACACTCCTGCAGTCATGTTAGAAACATTTTTCAGAAAACGCAGACCTTGCTGAAAAATATTTCGGAAATGCCGTTGGCTGCAGATTGTGGACGTATTTGGCCATTACCCCCCGTTTAGTTTTAAAACCCATAACTCAAGGTTTAGCGCTGACGGTATTCACACACGCACGCACACACACACACGCACGCACACACACACACACACACACACACACACACACACACACACACACACACACACACACACACACACACACACACACACGCACACACACACACACACGCACCATCACACACACACACACACACGCACCATCACACACACACACACACACACGCACCATCACACACACACACACACACACACACACACACAAACCATCACACACACGCACCATCACACACACACACACACACACGCACCATCACACACACACACACACACACACACCACACCCTCACACACACACACACACACGCCAAACAAACAAACAAACAAACAAACAAAGACGAATACATGTATGAACAAACAACCTACACGGAAAGGCCGGTTCAGATGCATAATTTGATTCAAAGTCCCTGTACCGGAAGATACGGGCATATCTTCAGTACCTATTTTTGATTGAGTGGATTCCACTTTTGCCAAGACTTGCGTGCACACGTCAAAGTGTCATGTCGTATCACACACGGTATATTTTCAAAGCGTATCACACTTGTCGAGAGATGGGTTCGTATCCTTTATGACGCAAATAGAGAGACGTGTAAGAAAACATTATCTGTATCTGTCTTTATTTATTATGATATGCAGCTGTCCGCACTATGAAAAGGTCTATAGGCCGTGACGGCCGCAGTTGGCCCGCGCACGGCTGTGCGCGGGCCAACAACGGCCGCCACGGCCCGAGGACCTTTTTCACTCTGGGTATACGAACCCGTTGATGATTTCACCATCTCGACAAACCTCTTTCCTGTGTCCTTAGTGTGTGATATCACCTCCGCGGCGACACACTAAATCACAAGCCTGCTGTTTGCACTTAAGCCTGACAAGCAGAAGAGCCTGTCTTTTGCTGGTTCCAGACCGTTTGAATTCTCTCCCTTGATGAAACCAGTGCGCGGGGTTCTGTCCCCTTCCTCACTCCACCTCTTCAATCTAAAACGACCTGCAGACGACCAGGCCTGAGATAAAGCAATTTGAGATGTGAGGGAATGAAGTAGATTGTTGCAAGCAAAAGGCCTTATGAGCCTGTGAGACTTCAGGGGCGCATGAGAATCCGTGCCAAATGCAGATGTGGTGGGTTCGCTGCGGGACAGCGCAGTGGCGTGATCCTCCCACGTCTCAACTTCTTCGCCCCATCTGGGTTGTACCGGAAGTCGCGCTCTGTCGTCTTTTTAGTGCAATGCGATCATTTGTTCTGCATGACATTTTCTTAGTCCCCCTTCCTCCCCGCACCCCTTCCCTTTTTGTAAGTGAGATAAGAGTAATACATCTGACTTTTGGAGAAAAAAACAAACAAAAAACAACCAACAAACAGTTCAACTAGATTCAACCATTTTACGCACTTTAACTGATGCCTCAGAACACGAACAGTTCAGTTCGGTCAAGGTGGGATTTCTGCGCTCGGAAAGGCCCATACGCGCACCACCCCACCCGCCAGAGTTCCTTTCGATATCCTGCCAGAATTGGTCAGGTTTAAACATTAACTCATAAAACCCCTAAGACGGTGTCATCAACGTTTGGAAATATCCGCTGAGGTCTGTATCACAGTTCTGGAGAGGGATCGACCATGATAGTTCAAGGGTGATGTCAGAATAGCTTGGCGCCTAGAGGCGCCAAGCTATTCTGACATCACCCTTGAACTATCATGGTCGATGCACACCCTGTTGTATCGTGTCAAGGTCTTTATGGGTTAATCGAGTTTCGTTTGCGAAGACGCTGGAACATTAATTTTTGTAAAAGTTGAAATTTCTTGGAGAAAAAAATCCTGAACCGCGTGCAGAGAAGACGAAACAAGACGTGTATCGGACCCTGAATCCGCCACCAGGTTAAAGTTAACACAAATGAATGGTTTTGATTTTTATTTGTTATGTTTGTGTGTTAATAATAAGCGCATTAAATAGGCGCTTTATCCCAATTGAAAATCGGCTCAAAGCGCCGCCGCGAACTGAACCCAACAAGCACGCTCACGTGAATCACGCGCATTCACTCACACACAGTACATAAACACAGAACATTCACGTGGTGCTAAGGGCTAGCTCAAGCGAGCTACTGTAGTTTTTGGAAATTCAAAATCGTTTGTATTTGAGATTTGATTAAGTGGGCTGAAGCTAATACCATAATAATGTTGGGCTGTGATTTTGGACCTTAAGGCTGGTGTACTTACAGCAGACGAAATGTCCAAAAATTATAGACCAGGACACCGGCATTACTTAGTCTTTTTCTCTCTTTCGATTTACTCCCACAATTCTCCCCCCCCCCCCCCCCCCAACTACACACAATCACCCACCCCCGCCCCTTTCCGCTCCTCCACCCCACATATTCCGCCTTCCCAAACCACACCTTTCCTCCCCAATTTAAGCTCCAACCGCAGGTTTTATTTCTTTTTTGAAAAATTAAAAATTAAAAAAAAAATGTGTAGAGCTTGCAGTGGCGGGCTGTAATGGGATCCTCTTGCACGTGGTGCACGCGCGCTGCACGGACGATGCACGCGCTCACTGGAGCGTGCGTTCTCAAGCAGCCTTGCATGCAGCGGGTTCCGGTGTGAAGTGCCTGTAATTCCTCGTTATCCCCCACCCGTCTGCAAGAAGCATAGATTCTCATGAGCCCCATGCATTGCAGGGGCTCATGAGAATCTGTGCCTTCTGCTTTGGCAATGTAAGTTTGTGTAATCCTCAGATTGAGAGAATTCCCACTCCAATGTGATTTAAAGCGCCTGTTTGTACAAACACCATCTTTAGGTAATTATACGCCGCTAAGGAGAAAAACATGAAGTGGGGTGGATGCCTGGCCGTGTAGAAATTACGTCTGTGTGTTTGTTTAAGATTTTAAAAGTCAACATTGATGGTGGAAATTTATGAGATATTTCTGGCGCTGTTTATGCACCTTCACCGCCCACCTCCAATATTTCAAACGCAAGTCAGTATTACAAACGGAAGTCCCATTTTCACCGGAGTTTCATATTTGAACGAAAGTACTTTTTTTTTTTTAAACGGAAGTTCATGAAAATGAACTTCCGTTTCAAATATGTACTTCGGTTCAAATATAAAACGAAGCGGAGGTTTGAAACGGAATTCCAGATCTGAAACGAATGTACATATATTTTGAACTGTCAGCCTTACAGAGAAAGACGTCCATATGTTTGAACTGGAAACCCGTCATTTAGAAATATACCTCATTTCAAACGAAAGTCCTCGTGTGAAAGTGCAATGAATGCTAGAGATAGTTGCAAGCGATAATGTTTCAGTTGTTCAGTGCATAGTTAACTCTTAAACTCCCAGCACTAAATGACTTCCAGTCTGTAGAATGGAAGTCATTTAGTTCTGAGAGTTTACACGTTAAGGCCCCGCTACACATGCCCGGTTTTGAGACCGATTCCCGATCAGTTTCGAATCGGTAGGTGATCGGGCCGGACTAAAAAACGTGTGCACTGCCACACATTTCCCGACTTGTTTAGCCGACCGGTTTGAACCGAAGATCAAAGTCGTATCTGTTTTGCAAAATGACTGCTAGTTTTGACAGTGATGATGATGTGCTTGCATTATCAGCAGTTTTGCATCATATTCGGGAAGAGGCGTGGGAAACATCAGCAACGGCGGTGGTACTGATCACAACAGGCGTGTTCCGAAATTTGCAAACTGAAACGACATGCTTTGCGAGACGAGCTCTGATTGGTTGAAGCTTACAACCGGGGCCGATTCGGATCGGAAAAATAGAGCAGGTTCTAGACACCCGATTCCCAGCCGATTGGGACCGAATCGGATAATTGACGTCATCCGATCGCAATCGGATCGGAATCGGCTTCAAAATCGGGGCACAACCGGCACGTGTGGCGGGGCCTTTAAATAACAAAGTGGGGATTCGTTTTCCGTCTCCTATTAACATAAAGTTTAACGTTTAACCCATTCAGCCCTGACACGCCCTACAGCAGGAGATGGGTCGACTATGATAATTCAAGGGCAGTGCCAGATTAGCTTGGCGCCTATCCATGGTCGATCCATCTCCTGCAACTGGTGCATAGTCATTAGATGACGCCTCCAAAATTTGGGAAATACGTGCGCCGGGCTGAATGAGTTAAGCGTGTTCTTCAATCTGTAACTGATTTTGCAGGCAACTGTGTATGTAAAATAAGAGCATTCCGGGGGGTGGGGGGGGGGGGGAATAAAATACGCGCTCATTTTGATATTTACAGACTGTGTTTTGGAAATTATTGAAAAATTCAACATCAATCTATCCTTGATCGTCAAATAAACCTAGACACAAAGTGGTTTCAGCAAGAGTTATAGATCCTCATGAGCCCCCGAAACTGCGGGGGGCACATGAGGATCTGTGCCTCTTGCAGTTAGGTGGTGTTCAGCTTTTTCCTCAGCAGTCAATTTTATTTTGATTGTTACGATACCGCGTTTCTGCGTTCCGTCGCTTTGCAGACCTGTACAAGATTAATGAAAAACGTGTCGCCAGGCCGCTTCAATCTGGATTCATTTTCTTGCCCTTCCATTTTTCCACAAACATTCTCAGCATTCTTTATTACATCTGGAAACTTTAATAAGGAAACATAAAAGCAGGCTCGAGCAAAAGCGTTTAGGCACGTACATTTATCACATGCTTTTTAATGTCTCACGAACACGGAAATTAGAATTCTTGGCATTTTTTGGCCGCGGAGTCTAGCAAAAGAGGTATGGAAATACCCTCAGCCAAATTTCTACATGACCATGAATCAAAATCTAGTGTTACACTGCACGGGTTAATGTGTTTTTTATCCTATTGACTTAGCGTGTCAACCTCAGAGTTTTGTGTCTTCTTTTACTATCTTGGTTTAAACACCAGAAAGCACCTTCCGTTTGAGGGACACAGACATAAATAGAGACAGCGAGAGGTGTACACTATCAACAACATATTATAAATTGGAGTACAGTTGAATCTGTTTTGAACAACCATCTTTTTTCGCAAGAAAAAGTGTTCTTAACCGATTTAACTCCAACGCCCTGCAGCAGGAAATGGATTGACCGTGATAACTCAAGGGTAGTGCCAGATTAGCTTGGCGCCTGACGGCGCCAAGCTAATCTGGCGCTACCCTTGAATTATCATGGTCGATCCAGGCGACAAGCTAATCTGGTACTACCCTTGAACGATCATGGTCAAATCAGGCGCCAAGATGATCTAACACTACGCTTGAATTAACATGGTCGATCCATCTCCTGCAACCGATACACGTTCGTCAGCTGACTCATCCAAAATGCGACCGTGGGGTTACATGGTTAAAGATAGGCGCTCTCTCATGAAAAGTCTCTTGAAGGACAAAAATTGTCACCTGAATACCATTGCCTCTTGTAGATGGTCGATGTTCGTCGCAAGGGTGTCCTCTGGGCGAAAGAAATCTACGGTCCATTCATCAAGCTGTGACACCTTTTTTCAGGGTGCCCTGGTGTTAAGGTTAAGCTGTACACCCAATCGCCGCCTCTGTCATAATGACTAACGACTGTAGGCAAAGGAGAGGCGTTTCATCTCTGCTTCGCCTTTTGTGATATCCAGCATGTACGTATCGGTAACATGAAAAAAAAAAAAAAATGATCGAGTAGTCCCTGTTGCCCTGACACGTACACACCAGGAGATTGACCGTGATAGTGCTCGACTAAGTGCTAGAGTGATTTGATGAGATAACATCAATTGCCAACACAGTTCAGTTCAGTCAATATGCGATCTCTGCGTTCAGAAAGGCCCATACGTGCTCCACAACACCAATCAGAAGTCTTCTCAGAGTTCTTTTCGATATCTTACTGATATTGGTCCGGTTTTTCTATGGTTCTCTATGGTTTTATATATATATATATATATATATATATATATATATATATATAATATATATATATATATATATATATATATATATATATATATATATATATATATATATATATATATATATAATGTACCCACTCCATAAAGTTTTCTCTTCTTTGACACATGTATTGATATATTGTATAGCAAGCAAATTAGTATTCATGAGCTTGCTTGATATACTTTCCTTCCCAAAATCCTTTGCGTGCCAAGAAGAATCGACCTTGATGATACTTACATTTTCAAACGCGAAATATGCTCACACTGCAACATTAACAAGCTCCTTATGTGTAGTAGTAATGAAATACTTCATACTGTATATGAACGCTCGAAATTTATATCATACACACACACGAACGGAGAAACGACGCCAGGAAAAGTGCGAGTCGCTGGACTGACAAGTGAAATTGACGACATGTCAGCTGGCGATATCGACAACCAAGAACTAAATAAACAAACCTGCTGGCATGTTCTGCAATTATGCGTGATCTAGTTACAAGTAGAATTTGCACGGTTATACAATGCATTGATGTTTTCATAGTCAGATACGCGCCGAGTCGACGGCGATATGCAGTCGGCTGCCTTTCGTGTGTTTTGTCTGAACACCATAACCAGGCGCAAAATGAATGAAGCGAGGCTAAGTTTTGTTTTAGACTGGGTACATACATTATATTGAGCAACAGTTTAGTTTGATATGGTGCCGATAAACAGACAGATGTGATTACTTGACTCGAATAAAAATGTCCTCGTACGACTCGGACATTTTGATTCGGGTCTCGTAATCACATCTGCCTGTTATCGGCACTCATATCAAGCAAAATGTATATATATATATATTTATTTATTTATTTATTTATTTATTTATCACACGCACTCACACACACATACACACACACACACACACACACACACACACACAAACACACCACATATAAACACATAAAACAGTCGGTCAGTTGCATAGTGGACCGCTATGGTGGCGCCTGCATGTCCAACGTATGCATATATCCATAACATTTCAAAAAGGTGGGGGAGGGGGGGGGGGGCTGGTCCATCGGTCCTGACAGACATTTCTGTGTTTAGCATCGGACAGACACACACACGCGGGGTTTGTTGGCACATGCGTTTTTCTCAGAGTGGGGTGGTGCCCTTTGTGCAACTGAAAACGCCTTAGGTCTGTCCGTGCTTCTAAAAACCTGGGAATAGTATCTTTAACTCATTCGAGACGTGCCGCCTCCGGATACGCGGCTTGACGTGCCGCCTCCGGATACGCGGCGTAAGCGGCGTATCCGGAGGCGGCACGTCTCGAATGAGTTGAGCTAATTTTCTTTTCTTTCTCTCAGCATTTTGATATATCAAAAAATGCTTTTGATTCTTATTCCCGCTTTGAGCCAGCGCTCGCAGTTTTTGTTTCTGAAATAATAATAATAATAATAATAATAATGAGTATTTATATAGCGCTTAATCTTACTCAAAAGCTCTAAGCGCTTTACAATCTGTACACAAAAATAAAAATACAATGACATATGCACATAACAAACAAAGCACAATGCCCGAACACACCACTTTTACAATAAACTAAACAACAATACATACATAATAATTTATATTCTAATTAACATTCAGTCTAAACAACAATACATACATAATAATTTATATTCTAATTAACATTCAGTCTAAATAAATTCAGCGTGGAAGCTCCGCAGCCGTCTAAGGAACATAGATACAAAGTGGATTCAGCAAGAGGTATAGATCGTCATGAGCCCCCGCAACTGCGGGGGCTCATGACGATCTACACCTCTTGCAGTTATTTGAATGGTGTTACACTTTTTTTTTTTTACGACGTTGAACGGGTTTTAAGAGTTTTTCTCCTTCAATAGATTGAAAGATTACAAATGTTGACTGTTTGTCAAATTCTTCATGTGATGTTTACCGGGTTCAGGCATGGGTGAAAGGAACATCTTTGTGAACTTTTGAACCATCGTCGATTTCTGTGTGGAAATATTTCCAGATTCCCCTCTTGCTCTAGAGTGGCGAGGGGATAGTTTGTTTTTGTTTTTATTTATTTTTTATTTATTTGTTTATTTACTTATTTTTATTTATTTATTTACTTAAAAAATTATTTATTTATTATTATTATTATTTTTTTTTTTTTTTTTTTAATTTTTTTTTTTAGGGGGGGGGGGGGGGGGGGGGGGGGGGGGGGGGGTAAGTAAACTTGCAGGCTGTACTCTCTGGCTGTTCTGTGAAACGTACACTCTCGATATGCGCGCTTACAATTACAAATTTGTACAGAATGTAAGGGATGTATATGATCGTCTTGTTCTATTCTGGGTATTCCTGCGTATTTTTCTGTCGGCTGGCGATTGGGGTGCCTGATAGGCAGGTGCAGGGGATCTAACTGTTTGTCTGTCCAGCGCTGAATAATTCCCCTTGGATCGTGTACAGTACCAGCGCTAGCCTCACCTATCTGGTTTGTCAGTAAATTTGTACAGAGAAATAATAATAATAATAATAATTACGGTATTTATAATGCGCTTATCTTATAATAATTATAACTCTAAGCGCGCACTCACAACTCGCGCGCGCAGATTTTATGCTGCAAGGATCAGAAATGACACTTAACAAACTGCATTCACCGTAGCTTACGACTTCTTATGTGTAACCGACTATTTAACCCATTTAACGCCACGGCCGCATTTTGGAGGTGTCATTTCCGTAATTACTACGTACAAGTTCCAAGAGGGATCGACCATGATAATTCAAGGGTAGTGCCAGATTAGCTTGGCGCCTGATGGCGCCAAGCTAATCTGGCACTACCCTTGAATTATCATGGTCGATCCCTCTTCTGCTGTAGGGCGTCGAGGCCGAATGGGTTAAGGGCACACAATCTTTGTCAAAGACTACAAGCAGCGCAGATGAGAGCGAGGACACCGAAAGGAAATTTACGTATTTCGGAGGATTTATTTCCTGAGGATGCAAAATAACAGTTGAGAAATACCCAACCAAAAAACAAAGCAGTCCTTGTTATTTCTAAGCGTGTTACATTGTTGTGTATTTCTGTGCATCGTACACTCCCGACTCAGTCTTATTTTGGCCTAGATTTAAGGTAATTATGAGATATCTACAGACTTTGTATTACAATGTTAATTGTTTTTGCATGATTTTTGTTCTCACTGTTCCCCCGGCCACAAGATTGTAATTGTCCTTTAACCCATTCAACTCTGACGCACTACAGCAGGAGATGGGTCGATCAGGGGCACGACCGACCTTTTTTAATGCTTCAGTTCGCAAAAAGCTATTACTGGGCGTCAGTATACATACCCACTTAGACAGTGACCACCCTATTGTCCCACCAAATGCTTTCTTTCGTCCGTTCAAAGCGAAAGAGGCCACCGGAATCGTGCGGCTGGACCCGGTCAAAAGATTGCTTCCGATAGACGATCAGGTAGCTGACGTCATAACTATTCTATACGACCTTAGGTCATCTGCAGAATTATAACCAATCAGAGACAAGATGTCGGATGAACCAGCGAAGAAAAGAAGAAAGTATCAGTCGACTCGCGCCGGCCGACAATGACAGACTCGTAACTGAAGAGAAGAAAGAGAAAGAGAGACAAGATACCCCTAAGTAGAATTGACATCGGACAAGGGAATATAGAGCTTGGCTTGACCGCCTATCCGGAATTTGTCGCTTTCTTGCTATGTGAAACAGTAAGTAATCCGGTTACGATCTTTGTCGATCTTCCTATCATAGTAGTCTCACGAGCGCTAGAGACTGAGAATTCATGATCTTCAGTAGAATTTATCTCCTACTGATTTTGCAAGATTTTAAACCTGTTTTATCATGAAGTTACGAGCTAGTTCATCAGATTTTATGCTGCAAGGATCAGACAACTACAGCCTGTGTGTCAAAATTGCGGCACCGGCTGCCGACATCGATGGTCGTCACACGTTTTTGTCTGCCGGTGCGGGCTCTCATTCACTCGATTCACAGAGGTAGTGTTTCTGCTGCGATGGTGCATTTGTCGTTTCCAGAGATGCTTTCAGTTACGTAGACTTCGATGTGTGTGATGTGAAACTGCAATGCAGAAATTGGTATAAGTGGGTGAAATACCACTGTTCTGTTTCGTGACGCTGGCTCAGTCGCCGGCTTAGCGCGGAGACCCGAGTCGAAGAACTTGAAGCCACGCCCACAGCACGATTGCCCGTTACTGAGGGTAGCAGGTCAAGCGGAACCCGCATTGATTTTGACAGCATAGCGAATGAGTGGAAAATTTATTTTACATTCTCGTGGAAAATTATGTCAAAGGGATGCCGGAGAACATCAGTACATGTCTAAACTGTGCATGTCGACAACGATGACCGCCTCCGTCGTCTGCAGTATCGATTGATCGGGTTCCGGCTGCCTTGTGACGTAGGCTAGTTAATATGCACAAATTCAAAACGAGGCCGATGCAGACGATAATTTGCACTCTCGGGTACAAAAACAACACACCCATCAAACGATGAATTTCGACATTTGGCATTGTATTTACACCATAAAGCTCTAAGTTAGTACACAAAGGACCCATACATAATACTGTCAGCAGTATCTGTTGCAGACAGTTTTGCGACTGTGTTGAGATGATTAAACCTGGGGAGAATCGCTTTAAGGGTAATGCCAGATTAGCTTGGCGCCCGTCGGCGCCAAGCTAATCTGGCACTGCCCTTGAATTATCATGGTCGATCCATCTCCTGCAACTGGTGCATAGTCATTAGATGACTCCTTCAAAATTTGGGAAATACGTCAGTCTGGCTGAATGAGTTAAGGATTTTTTTAAATTCTTTTAATTGAATTGAATATTATGTCATAATCGATTTTTCATTGTAAATTGATTCGTTTTAGTGTACATCTGCTACACGAAACCAGAGTACAGTTACGCAATTCAACTTTAACAATCGTCTTTTTCTTTCTTCCCCCCCCCCCCCCCCCCCCCCCCCCCCCCCCCCCCCCCCCGCTTACCAGATGTGTTGTTCTGGTTTTCGAGCAGTCGCCCTTGAAAGACAAGAATTTAATTCGGAGTCACGGAGCGTCTCCGCCGTAACGGAGTACCTCACCCGAATATGTGTCACTGACAACAACACAACAGTCCCTTGCATCTGCAAGAGGCATAGATTCTCATAAGCCCCTGCGCATGCAGGGGCTCATGAGAATCTACGCCACTTGCTTGCGTGTGTCTGTCTTATTACCTTACGTATATATTTCTATTCAAAGTAAGTTATGGGGATTTTATGCATATGACCGCACACTAACGACAGCAAGGCGTTTCTGCGGCGCAGCACGTGACGACCAAGAACCTTAATTACCCACAGAAGTTGCCTGCCTTTGAGCCTTGGAAATCATAGCTGGGATTGACGAGGGGAATCTCTCAGTGTGTCAGACTTCAGTGGGCTCGATCGCTATCGGGTTGAGGAATAGACAGAGGCTGCCGCTAACGATGACAGCTGAAGATAGGGGCTGCCCCCCGAAAAAAAGATACACGGCAAGAGAGAGAGAAGGAGTGAGATGGCAACGAGAGATACGCTTCACAATCGACGGTCACTTTTCACGCGGGCGAAACAGCTGATAGCTGCTGTACCATTCTATATGCCCACACCCTTGCTTTCTTTACCCTCCCACCCCCCCCCCCCCTTTCTGTAGGTTGTTTCTCGATGTGTGCTGGCGTGTGATTTTGGACCTTACGGCTTTCAGCAGTAAGGTGCAAAATCACAGACCAAACATGCCTGTTAAAGTTGCTCGTGCGCCTAAGTCGCCAAAACGCGAGCCGTCGTATTTAGGCCTAAGTACTTGCGTACTACGGCGCTCGCGCGAGCGCGCGCGCGCGCGCGCGCACACACACACACACACACACACACACACACACACACACACACACACACACACACACACACACACACACACACACACACACACACACACACACACACAGAGATTAGCACAACAGAGACAAACACGTCGACATTTGAACATACTGGCGAACGTACTCAACAGTCTTATCAACAGAAAGAGACAAATTACCAAACCGTGACGGAAAACTCAAACAACAGCAGCACAAGATACGCTTGCGTTCATAGACTCCGAACACAGAATAGCTCTCATCTCCACCACCCCCAACCCCCCACCCCTACCCCACTCCCCCGACCCATCCCACCCCCCTTTCCTCTCCCCGCCCCATCGCTGGGAGGGAGAGAGGGAGGAAAAAAGAGACTGCAAGCTACCACGATTACCCCTCCTCCTCCCACACGTTGCTTCGGGTCTATCCACCCGTCATTCATCACACCCCTGTATGGGGTGTCCTTAACACCTGATGTCAGACATGTGGTTAGCAATTTCCGCAGCTACCCCGTACAGCACACTGCAACTATTGCTGAGCTAGTAGAGACGGGGCTGCAGTTTGGTAGGTTACATTAAGCCATATCACACTGAGGCTTAAAGCTTCAAATTTGTACACTGCCATATGCAAGCTACATTATAGTACTTGCAGATAAGGATATAGACCAAAGGCTTTAGTTCAAGGGTAGTGACAGAATAGCTTGGCGCCTCTAGGCGCCAAGCTACTCTGGCACTACCCTTGAACTATTTTAGTCAAACTTATTTCACACACTGGTGTATTCCAAATGATAAGGGTTAAGAAGTGTGTGAAGTCAAACATCTTAAAACTAATGCATATCAATATCTTCACCCCCGGATTCCTCCATTGCAACACCCCCCCCCACCCCACCCCTCCACCCCTCTTCTCCCTCCACCAGCACCATCATATTACTGAAGCTGACCTGTTTTTGAAAATAAACTTTATCTTTGCTTGGTTTCAGTGCACATGTGCAGCCAATTTACTTGAACATGGTGGCAGTGACAACTTCCTAGATAACTGTGTGCATTGACCTCTTTATCTAGTACCATTTCGTTACTCTTGGATCATCTCACTCTTCGGACACGTTCTATAGACAGCCCGTGAGGCATACTCTTCAGTCGGCAAGGGGCTTGGATTCTCATGAGCCCCTGCATGTGCAGGGGCTCATGAGAATCTATGCCCCTTGGTGACAAGCTTAACCAAGTTATATTCATACCAAGGGGAACGACTCAGCGCTGGACAGACAAACAGTTAGATCCCCTGCCCCCACCTATCAGGCACCCAATCGCCAGCCCACAGAGAAAAACGCAGGTATAAGACAAGACGATCATCTGCATCTTCAAAAAGATGCATCAGGTCTCTTATATATATGTATATGTATGTTTCTCCTGCCTACTCCCTAAGTTCCGGAGAAAGACATGGGTTATATAAAAGACCTGATGCATCTTTTTGAAGATGCAGATGATCGTCTTGTCTTAAACCTGCGTATTTCTCTGTGGGCTGGCGATTGGGTGCCTGATAGGTGGGGGCAGGGGATCTAACTGTTTGTCTGTCCAGCGCTGAGTCGTTCCCCTTGGTATGCATACAATTCTGCCAGCGCTAGCCTCACCTATTCTGGTTTGCGAGTATATTAACCAAGTTAATATACACGTATCCCGAGTCCTGGGCCCTCTACCGCAGCCAACTACGACTCCTCGAACGCTTCCGCCAGCGCTGCCTGCGTACAATCCTTGGCATTCACTGGAGTGACTATGTCACAAACGTCGAGGTCCTTAAACAGGCAGAAACTGTGAGCATCGAGGCTTTGCTGCTGCGGACACAGCTTCGCTGGGCTGGGCACGTCTCCAGGATGGAGGATCATCGCCTACCCAAGATCGCCCTGTTCGGCGAGCTCGCCACTGACCACAGACAGAGGGGCACCAAAGAAGACATACAAAGACTGTCTCATGAAGTCACTTAGTGCCTGCCAAATCGACCTCCGCCAGTGGTCTTCACATGCTGCGGACCGTGACACCTGGCGCTCCATCATTTACAAGACAGCTGTCTCCTTTGAGGACTCTCGCAGAGCTGGCCTTAAAGACAAGCGGCTCAGGAGAAAAAACAGAGATGCCGCAACTCAGAACCCTGGCCAGACCTCTCTCTGCAGCCACTGCGGTCGAACCTACTTGTCCCGGATTGGCCTCCGCAGTCACGAGCATGCCTGCAGACGTCGTGGACAACCTTTATAGAATCTTCGTTCGCGAAGTCAAGCCAAGAAAAGAGATACATGTATCTTGTGTTCGTTTCTTTTTTCCTTGTTTTATTTTTTAAGCGCACCCCCAATGGAATTATTCTCATCTTTGGGATTACATCTGAATTGTGGTGAAGATGAAGACAGCAAGTTATGCCTGAAGTGGGCATATCATATTCTCATGCGACCATGCAGACGCAGAGCCTCGTGATAATGTATGCCTCTTGCTGGATCATCCATGGGAATTGTTATGTAGGAAGGGAAAGTGAAGATCGGCCCACATTATATATATGTTCTTTTGACAGAGGAGGGCGTTAGACATCATCTTGCGACTGATCTCTGAGTGTGCATTGCATTGTAAGTAACCCCTTGACTTTTGTAACCCTTTCGCAGCCACTGACGATACCGTTCGGCGGAGAGGACGCGTATTACCTGTCTCTTCCGTCGAGTCGAGCGGTGTAGTCAAAAGCAGTCAAGGCACTAATGCATACATGTACATGCAAAGAGTATGGAGGCTACGCCAGCGTATAGTAAGTAGCCTCGCTGCTCTCTGGTACATGTCCACTTACGAGAAATTGCAGCTTCTCTCACCGACAAATATTGGCCCTATGTGCGTCTTGCCTCTCTTGCAGCTTCTCTCACCGACAAATATTGGCCCTATGTGCGTCTTGCCTCTCTTGCAGCTTCTCTCACCGACAAATATTGGCCCTATGTGCGTCTTGCCTCTCTTGCAGCTTCTCTCACCGACAAATATTGGCCCTATGTGCGTCTTGCCTCTCATATTAGGTGGTGTAGGTTTAACTTGTGTTACAAGTACCATTAGAAAAATTAATGTTAAATCTTGCTTGCAAAGGTTGTCTCCATTTACATCTTGCGACTTATAGTAGGTGGTGGGGTTGAGCCTGGGAGTGCCGCAGGTATTATGGATGGCTGTCAGGTGCGGGGGTAGTTAGGCGGTAACCGTAAACCACAGTCAAGTCGCCGTTTGACACCTGGGCTGACGAAGGCTGTTGGTGCTGCCAGAGATAGGCTTGTGCCGAAGGCTTGCTGTGCCATTGAAGATTTAAACTCTGCTTCCCAGGACACCTCCCCCCCCCCCCCCTTCTCTCCACACCCACCCACTCACCGCCGTTCCATTGAATAATGACACCCCCCCCCCCCCCCAAGCCCCGCTGGGCCATTCGAGATTGAACACCCTACTCATGAACACCATACTGATCACCCCTCCCATCGCACGGGCCCCTCCGCCTGTGCAGAGCGATGCCATTTATGCATAGAGTAAACACGAGATATGGATCAACCATGACTGTTCGCCAAGCTATTCTGGCACCACTTTTGAATTATGGTCAGTCGGTGGCTTGCGGGTTCTGCATTAGGATTCAGCGTATTCAGTAAAACCAGAAGAAAGCTGAACCAGACGTTTTGAATGTGATGGATATTTCTGGATTGAAACGGGCAGTCGATATAGTCTTGTTGTCACCTCATGTCTTTAAAATAAGATTATGAGCATCTTCACCATAGAATCGACCGTTGGCAAAACGCTAAGCGGTTCTGGCACCACGACCCTCGAACTATTCGCGCCATGCTATTCTGTCTGCCAAAAACTACCATGGCCAATATACACCTTGCAGTAGATTGTCCACAACAACAAAAAAGAAGAAGGGGAAAAAAAGGGCAGATTTACTTTTAGATGGCATGCCCGGTAAATCAAAGTGGCACAGTTGCAGTGCTCCTGAATTGATCAGTGTTCAGGTTGCACACCATAGGCTATAGTCGTGCCTATCCCCCATTACCCGCCGCTTAGGGCCGTCCATTATCACACCGGTGCTTACTTACTTTACTTACGCCTGTCACCCCTACCCGGGTATAGGCCGTCGACGAGAGACCTCCAGCAACTCCTGTCCTGTGCTTCTCCTTCGATTCTACTCCAGGTGGTTCCCAGTCTCTTGATGTCTGCTTGGAGGTCTCGACGCCAGGAGTTTCTCGGCCTACCTCTTTTCCTCTTTCCCTGGGGGTTCCATGACAATGCCTGCCTAGTGATACTGGAAGCTGGCTTTCTCAGACTGTGACCGATCCATCCCCATCTTCTTCGCCCAATTTCATTCTCTGCTGTTATCTGCTCTGTTCTCTCCCAGAGTCTGACGTTGCTGATCTTCTCTGGCCAGTGGATTTTCAAAATTCTTCTAAGGCAACTGTTCATGAAGGTCTGTACTCTGTTGACTGTGGTTTTTGTCAATCTCCATGTCTCTGCTCCATATAGGAGAACTGCTTTTACATTGGAGTTGAAAATCCGGACTTTGGTGTGTTGTGACAGCTCTCTGGAACTCCATACTTTTTTCAACTGGAGAAAGGCTGCTCTGGCTTTACCGATTCGTGCTCTGACATCTGCATCAGTGCCGCCTTTTTTGTCTATGATGCTCCCGAGATAGGTGAAGGACTCCACCTCCTCCAACGGGGTGCCAGCAAGCAAGACTGGTTCTTCCCTGGTTGCGTTCAGCCTCATTGTCTTTGTTTTCTGTTTGTGAATGGTGAGGCCCACTTGGGACGAGATGTCAGCAAGCCTCGTGGTCTTGTCCTGCATTTGTTGATGAGTGTGGGACAGTAATGCCAAGTCGTCTGCAAAATCGAGGTCGTCAAGCTGTGTCCACAGTGTCCACTGTATTCCACTTCGTCTGTGCTCTGTGGTCATCTTCATGACCCAGTCTATGGCCAGTAGGAAGAGGAACGGAGACAGCAGACACCCCTGCCTGACACCAGTTCTGACCTGGAGCTCTCTGGTGAACTGCCCTTCGTGGATCACGCGACATGTCATGCCATCATAGCTGCTCTTGATCAGGCGGACGAGCTTTGTGGGTACACCGTAGTGTCGTAGGAGTTTCCACAGAGTCTCTCGGTCCACGCTGTCAAATGCTTTCTCATAATCCACAAAGTTGACGTACAGCGGGGAGCTCCACTCCAGAGACTGTTCCACGATGATGCGGAGAGTGGCGATCTGGTCTGTACATGATCGGTTCTTCCTGAATCCTGCTTGCTGGTCTCTCAGCTGGGGGTCAACGGAGCTCTTCATTCTTTCTAGGATGATCCTGTTGAAGACCTTTCCTGGTACTGACAGCAAGGTGATTCCTCTGTAGTTGGAACACTTGCTGAGGTCGCCTTTCTTGGGAAGCTTGATTAGGTACCCCTCCTTCCAGTCAGCCGGCATCACCTCCTCTTCCCAGATCTTTCCAAACAGTGGGTACAGCATCTCAACTGTTGTCTCTAGGTCTGCTTTCAGAGACTCCGCTGGGATGCCATCTGGCCCTGCTGCTTTGCCATTCTTCAAAAATGCCACTGCTTTTCTGATCTCTTCCCGGCTGGGTCTGTCACAGCTGATGGGTAGGTCGGTCTCTGCCGGCTGGATGTCGGGGGGGTCGGGTGGGCTAGGTCTGTTCAGTAACTCTTCAAAATACTCGGCCCATCTGTCGAGTTGGTCTGCTCTGTCTGCAATAGGCTTGCCTTCTTTGTCTTTTACTGGTCTTTCTGTATGGCCATACTTACCCGACAATCTTCTGGTAATGTCGTAGAGCTGTTTCATGTTGCCGCTGCCTGCTGCCTTTTCTGCCTCTGCTGCCAGGCTTTCTGTGTAGGCCCTCTTGTCTGCCCTGATACTCCTCTTCACCTCGCGGTTGGCTTCCGAGTATTCCCCCTGTGCCCTTACTTTGGCTGCTCTCGTGCGACTGTTGTTGACCGCTGCTTTCTTCTGCTTCCTCGCTTCTATCTTCTTCAAGGTCTGTGCCGACAGCCAGTCCTTGTGGTGGTGTTTCCTGAACCCTACAGTGTCTTTGCAGGTTGAGTTCAGCGCCTCTCTAACTGCCTTCCACTGCTGCTCTGTGGTGACCGCCTCCTCTTCATTTACTAGCTCCTGTAGCGCTTGAAACCGGTTGGACAGCACCAGTTTGAACTCTTCTCCAACTCCAGTTTCTCTCAGGAGGCCTACATTATAGCGCTGTCTTCTTGTTGTCTCTGTGCGGCTTTTCTTTAGCTTGAGCTTCATTCTTAAGGTAAGCAGATGGTGGTCGGAGGCGACATCTGCTCCCCTCCTCACTCGAACATCTTGAAGGGATCTTCTGAATTTCTTGCTAATGCAGATATGGTCTATTTGGTTCTCTGTTGTGTGGTCAGGTGAGACCCAAGTTGCTTTGTGTATTCTTCTGTGTGGGAAGATGCTGCCTCCAATGACAAGTCGGTTTAGAGCACAAAAGTCTACAAACCACTCCCCGTTCTCACTCATCTCCGAGCCTAGTCCCTGTCTCCCCATCACCTCTTCGTATCCGGTGTTGTCCTCCCCTATTTTGGCATTAAAATCGCCCATGACGATGGTGATGTCTCGCTCCGCACATTTGTCCACGGCACTCTGGAGTCGGTCGTAGAACTCTTGTTTCTCTTCCTCGTCACTGTCATTGGTGGGCGCATAACACTGGATGACGTTCAGCTTGAGCTTTTTCTTGGTTCTAAAGGCTGCTGTTATAATTCTTGGCCCAAGAGGTTCCCAGCCCATCAGCGCTCTCTGTGCCACTGGTGACAGCATGAGTGCTACTCCTTCTGTATGGGGGGCATTCTCCTCTTCATGACCTGAATACAGAATCATCTCCCCACTTAACAGCCTTTTCTGGCCAGACTGCGTCCATCTGGCTTCACTGATGCCTAGCAGGGAAAGGTTGTACTTTTGCATTTCCGCTGCTATCTGGGCGGCCTTGCCGCTCTGGTACATGGTCTTGACGTTCCATGTGCCCATGGTTGTATCCCTGGATAGAGAGAGGCGGCTCGGTCCTGTGGCTTCCGAAGACTTCCGGCTTTCACCACAGGACGTCATAAGTCTTCTAGTAGAAGAACCTTCCTCCTCCAGGAAAGGAATTACTGTTAGTCTTTTCGTCGGCGTTTTTGTAGCTATTTCCTTTTTTGCAGGGTGGGGAAGCTAACCCCACGCCCAACCCCCTTACTAGGAGGACCAGGGGTTTTCTGTCGGGGTCACCTTCCCTTAGACCATGTTGGTTCACGGCACCTTATTTCATTCGGTGCACCCCTCTCACGAGGGACCCCCTATCCACCACCCAGGGGACGCGCCTCAACGCCGTATGGTCCCAGCGCGAGGATCACACCGGTGCCAAGGACGTTAAACCCCGAACTAACCAACCAACCATCTTGCTGTAGCGGTCAGGGCGATTGTCTTAGAAGCCCACTACTGCCACAACTGTTTAATTAACCCGTAAAACCCTGAAAGACTACGACAGGATATGGATCGACCATGATATTTCAAGGTTGGTGTCAGTATAGCTTGGCGCCTTCAGGCGCCAAGCTATACTGACACCAACCTTGAAATATCATGGTCGATCTTTCTCCAGAACTGTGACATAGACCTCGGAGGATATCTACCAAAAAAAAAAAAAAGACAATTTCGTCCTCAGGGCGTAAGGAGTTAAAAGAAACACGTCTGCGACAATTGGTTACGAAACGCTACATACAGGGCCATCTATGGTTCATTTAGACACAGGACAATCCAGATCAACACACGTCGTCATAATATCAAGTAATTGATTGAATGCAAGTGACGTCACACAGCCAGCGTCGTTACGCGCGTCGTCTGCGGTCGGCCATTTTGTGCAGTAGACACAGTGAACACTAGTAACAGCGAAGTTAGACCTCGGCGAAAGTGTGCCTGGATGCGCAATTTTCGGATGTGATAATAGGCCAGAGAAACACAGATAATGTCCCCAAAGGTGTAATATTTTCGTACACCTGCTGTCCGTTTATCAATGAATCGATGAATCTTTATTTTACAACGGTGAAGATCTTAGCACAGTCAGTGACTATGCCATTTTTCGTACCTGCCGTTGCTACAACTACGACTAAGAATGTACATGAAACAGGGACATCAAAGCACAGTGATACAAAATATATAGTTCACTAAACACAAACACATGCATACACACATTCGCGCGCGCGCGTCCACACACACACACACACACACACACACACACACACACACACACACACACACACACACACACACACACACACGCAGACGCACACACACACACACGCGCGCACATACACATGATTGTTAGAATATACACGTATTTTCGTGCGTCTACGTATAACTAGATAGTTATTTGAGTGATTTCAGGTATATAAATATAAAGAAAGACTTGTCTTCAAACGAGACAAGGGAAGGAGAGGAAAGTTGAGCAAAGAGAGAAGACGACCATCGCCAGATATCCGGCACTACAGATGTACTAGACTGACTAGATGCACAACACGATTGTAAATTAAAACAGGTTTAACATGAAAAATGTTCTATATAAAAGATGCTTTAGAACATTTTCAAAACTGAGGCACGACACGCTTATAAAAAAAGTTAGAAATTGTTGTTTAAACCCTTCTACCACTCTATGGCATCGATTAAATAGAGTGGAGAGGGGGTTCCCCGAACTCTTCATTTCGCAAAGAAACATCCTTATAAAAGAGTATGACAAAAGTTGACAACGCTGAATTGTTGTCTTGAAATAATATCTAGGTGCCGGTGGAAACGAAAATCAGACATGGACCGCAAACGTGTTCTTTCAGTGGGAATTCATGATGATTATTTTTAAGAAATAAATGAAATAAGTATGAAAGAATAAAACAGCCTAGCCAGCCATTCTAAAGACCAGTACCGCGAGCAGAAAAAAAACATTCAGCAAGAGCAACACGATAAATATACAAAGAAAAAGTAAGTATATAAAAAATAAATAAATAATAAATAAAATAAACAAATAACGCCGCGGAGGAGGGGGGAATAGGAGGGGGGGGGGGGGGGGATTGAACCCGCGTCGGTGACGGCAACGGTAAAATCCTGCATGTGATTTAAGTCTGCGTGCAATACTTACCGAGCTAAGGGGAAATATGAATAAACGGAGGTTATTATAATTATATGCATATCACGATGTTGTTAGTGTCTATCGGCTATCATCGCTTTGGACTGGTGCAATGATTTAGCGTCGGAGCCGGACGGATTCCTTCGTAACTGTGTACTCAGTATGTTTTTTTCCCCAAATCACTTCTGTTGGAGTCACGGAGATCGCCTCAGTTTCGCCGACATTAAAATCAAGGTGACCTCCGATCTCTCCAAAAATGCAGCGGTTTTAATTCTAGTTATGTAGTTCTTTGACGTCTTTATCTTGTAAAAAACGTCCAAGTTCACGATCGCTACTCCTTAACGAGGCCACCTCTGCTGCACAAAATGGCGGCTGCAGCAGACGAACCCAGTTGCGTATCGCTTCGTCTTGCATTCAATCAATTTGACAACGACGCTGCTCCGCTCACGAGCAATGTTGAGCTATACATAGATGGACTCGCTACGAGCTGTGCAGAATAAACAACTATGCTTACGCGTGTGCGTTTGCTGCGTGTACAGACTGCCGTAGAAGTTCAGTCATTAGGTGCGTCGACAAAGCATAACAAACACAAATGGTAATGAAATGTGTCTTTACTTTAAGTTTTGTACCTAAGTTGTTCTCAGTTAAGATATTCATCCTTGCTACCAAATCACGCAACATAAACTTACCTTGTCGACTAATACGAAGGTGAATGTAAACTGGTCCAGCCAGGGCATAAATATTGAACAGTCTCCTGCTAGCTGCGTGTAATCATGAAGATCAGTGCCCTGGCATATGAACAGGACTTCATGCAATATACGCATAAAATTATTTCGTCTACTAAGGGATTCGTTATGAAAATGAGAAATGTATATGCTGTCTCAGTCCAGAATGGAGGCCGAAGTTTGAAAAATCCCCACCATTACGCAAGTGTGTTTCTGATATCAGTATCCGGTTAGTAGCTTTTTCTTCTGAAATAGGCATAGATTCTCATGAGCGCCTGCAACTGCAGGGGCTTATGAGAATGTATGCCTCTTTTTGGTACAAACTAGCCTCACTTAGTCATATAGATGTTGAAAATTGTCAGCGCCTGTTCTGCAAGAGGCATAGATTCTCATGAGCCCCTGCATCCTCAGGGGCTCATGAGAATCTATGCCTCTTGTTGTTGCGTAGTAGTCCCGTTTTAGTCGTATCTCCGTTCCTCATACGGAGAACAGTGTTGGATTTTAAGCCCGCGGTAGTGATATCAAAGCCCTGTCCGCGGCGAAAGATCATTAAGAGCGCTCTGGGGCCGCTAAAGACGTTTTGATACCCCTGGAATGCGATACGGCGGTGATATGAACTATAACTGCCATTAAGCCCCGTCTCTCTTTACTTCTTCGCCCCCCCCCCCCCCACCCCGTTCTCTCTTTAACCCCTTCGCTGCCGGCGGGCGCGAAACGCGCGTCTGAAATCACTGCCGCACATTAACCGACATTCGCTTTAAGGTCCGTTTATACAGAGCGCGAAAGCGAACGCGGTTTTTCGTCCTGGAATATTTTAGTCATTTGTAGAGGAACCGTTCAAATAGCGTGCGAACGCGAACAATTTTTTGTTCGCGCGAACGACCGCCTTGATTGCCCCCAGAGCGAATTTTCTCAGAAGGTCGCGCGGCTTTTTTGCTATCAACCAATCAGCAGGTAATTCCCTTGCATCATTTCCACAAATAGAAACTTGTACGTCTGACCTGACAATGGACAAGACAGGAGCCATGATTCTTGAAATTGAGAAGAATCATGTACTGTATGACAAAGCAGACAAAGATTACAAAGACATCACGAAAAAAAAAGACATATGGAAAGCAATTGGACAGAGAGTTTTGCAGGATGAAAATGTAGTTCTTGTACGAGGTGGTGGTACTCTCCAAATTCACTTTTTCTCTGTAAAATTTCGTGCACTGACACACGCCTCTTTCTCTTCCTCCGTTGTTTTGCGTACAAATACAGTACTATGATCTCCTCCGTGTCTGACTCTACCTGCGCCATGATTCCAAATGACCAAATTTTATCTCTCACAGCAAGAAAAAGACGAGCCGCCTCGAAAGCCGTCGACGGTTTTCCGCGTTCGGGTTCGTGCTCTATTTGAATGGCAAAACTGCTCAAAAGTCGCGTTCGCGTTCGTGTTCGCGTTGGACGCGTTCGCGTTCTGTATAAACGGACCCTAACTCATTCGAGACGTGCCGCCTCCGGATACGCGGCTTATGCCGCGTATCCGGAGGCGGCAGGTCTCGAATGAGTTAAAGACTTCGTTAATCGCAGGACCGGATCTAGTGGTGGTGGGGGAGGGGGTGGGTGTTACAAGGGTTACACAAAGACCCCCCCCCCCCCCTTTCACCCCTTTCGTTTCGGTCACTTTTTGAATTTTCGGCCAGCGGAAAGCAGTGTCTGGTTTTCAGGCCGCCCTTTGTCTCGGGTCAAATGTTCCAAAGAGAAAGTCGGAAATCTATTCACCCTCTTGGGAGGCAGCTGATCCGTCCTTGATACTTCAGGAGACATTTGACTATGATAGTTCTTGTGTGGTGCCAGAATAACACTGACGATCTCTAATATCTTGTAGGTATGTCGATGATCGTCTGGTTCTATACCTGCGTATTTTTCTGTGGGCTGGCGATTGGGTGCCTGATAGGCGGGGGCAGGGGATCTGTTTGTCGTTCCAGCGCTGAGTACTTTCCCTTGGTATGTGTATAATATCTTGTAGTGCCAGGGCCGAATGGGTTAAGTAACTGAGCTGCATTTACAGCACACTACAGTGTGAATCAGCTGGCGTTGACAGCAAATGAATTGACCACTATCAGGATTCTAAACTTGTTGCCAACTGCATGGCAATACAGCACTTTGGCGTACGAACCGTGCGGCTGAGAAGGGGAGGGGGGTGCGGCAATTAGGGGTGGGGGTGGGGGTCATCCCCTCCAAATAAGGGCAGCCAGAGTATTCACCGCCCCCTCCCCCCCCCCCTCCCTCCAATATTTTGGAGAAAAATAATGGAGAAAACATTTTAGGAGAAGAAACAAAGGGTTATTTTTTGTCTGTTTTGGGGATAAAAATTCCTAAGTTTTTGATTTTGCATGGCAACATTAGAAGAAGGCTAGTCAAGCGGACGTACTTCTGACGTAGTGTTGAATGTTTCTTGTTTTTTTTTTTTTTCATCATAAAGATTTTCATATTTATGGGTTTTTTTGTTTGATTTTTTCGTGATGAGACTGTCGCTTGCCTTCACACCCCCTCCCTCTCCCCCCCCCCCCCATACGCTATTGTTTTAACTCATTTAGCCCGGACACACCACAGCAAGACATGGATCGAACATGATAGTTCAAGGGGGGGGTGCCAGAATAGCTTGGCGTCCGTAGGCGCCAACTTATTCTGGCACCACCCTTGAACTACCACGTTCGACCTGTCTGTAGAAATGTAATACAGTCCTTCAGATGGCAACTTTAAATTTGGGAGCTTTCGGTCCTAAGGCAGAATGTGTTAACTCATTCAGCCCGGCGCACGTATTTCCCAAATTTTGGAGGCGTCATCAAACGACTATGGCGCCAAGCTAATCTGCCACTACCCTTGAAGTATCGTGGTCGACCCATCTTCTGCTGTAGTGCCCCAGGGCTGAATGGGTTAATATGTACGGAATCGTAAAATGTGATATTCTTGGCTGTGGAAGAGGAAAGGGATGAGAGGAACGTGAGTGTTGTCTGTCCGGGAATGGAGCATGGGAAAACATGTGAACAGGAATGTGCGGGTCGTCACCGTATGGCTTTCTGTCCGCAGTGGTTACACACATTCGCTCCTTCTCCTCTTTGTTCTAGTTTAACACGTTCACTGCCGAGACAAACTGCACACCACCCAACTGCAAGAGGTATAGATCCTCATGAGCCCCCGCATTCGCGGGGGCTCACGAGGATCTATGCCTCTTGCTAAGACCACTTTGTGTTCCTTGGACGTCCGCGGATCTTTGACTACGTTGAGAATGTGCCGTGATTTCGAAAACACAATCTGCTTCCTCTGGCAGGCGCAGGGATTAAGTAGCCTCGGAGGAGGTAAAAGGAGGTCATCTTTGTTACCAAGAGACATAGAGTGCCATGAAACCCTGCCGCTGCATCGGCTCATGAAAATCTGCGCCTTCTTGCAGTATGTAGTATGCAGTATTTTAGTAGACAGTCCACTGCTGCGTAAGACTTGTAAATAGCAGGTTTGAAACTGTTCAAGAAACCAATTGTTTCTGAAGATGTAAATGATACTTTTCTTTACCAGCAAGAGTTATAGACTTCCATGACTTCCAGCAGCTGCAGGAGCTTTTGAGAATATATCGCCTCTTGCTCCGGTTTTGAGACTGATTTTGTAAACAGCTGTTTCCGAAGATGTAAATAAGATTTACCTTTGGCAACAAGAGTTAGTTATTTGGGTTTAACGCCGAGCAGGCGACAAAGGCCATCTCACGGCGGTGGCAACAAGAGGCATCTGTTTTCATGACTGCCTGCTGCTGCATGAGATCATGAAAGTCTACGCCTCCTGCAGATGAACCGGTCTGAGTCTTAGACTGCTGAGCTAAACAGTTGTTTGCAACTTGTATTTTCAAACCTTTGGCGTGCGCACAGTTTACTCCAGGCGACGTTACAAAAACAACAACAAAAAAACACAGCTACACTTTTAGTTTAACTAATGGCGCACCTTACGCAAACTTACCTTCGCCTTGCATTCAAGGCAGGCACCCCATCAGGTAAGAGGCGGTACCTGGGAAGTTTAGTAATTGTATCAGGCGTGCATGGGTGGCGTAGCTTCTAGCCCTTGCTATGCCTGTGGAACTACCTGGATCCCAACACCTGACAACTCCTGCATGTCCAAGGCCAACAGAGCTTCGCGTTTTACCTTATTCACGCTAACTCTTTGGCTGTCGGTAGCGCGTTTTGTCGACAAAAAGCGCTACCGACAGCCAAAGGGGTAGTCATGATTTTGGAAGTGTCTTTGGGGAGGTGAATTGGCCATGATAATTATTTCAGTGTCAAAGTAATCTGGCACTACCCTGAAACCAACATAACTCGCAGGTTTGGTTCATTCGCACTTAAACGTGATTGTCGCAACTTTGAGGATGTCTACGAGAGCTGTATCGCACTGGTTGTCCCGCTTGATTCGCCTCCGCTGGTAGCGAATCGAGGGAGACAACCAGTGTGGAACTGTGTATGAACTGATGGAGATCGATCGGTCATGATAGTTCAAGTGTAGTGCCTACACTGCCACCGTAGCTTGGGGATCTCCACTTTGTTCAGTCGGATGGTCTTCACTTTGTTCAATCTTTTCTACAGCAAAAGGGTTAAAGAAGAATGTGGGTGTAATTAAAGTAAACGGTCTTCCTCCATCTATTCCTTATTAACCTTCCTGCCCCAACTCGCCTCCTGTGCCTGACCAATCACGCTCTGTATCCCAACTGGCGCACCCGCACACCCACCCGGCGTCGTTAGTGTACCAGGTCCATTACCAGCTTCCAATTAACTGCAAGCAGCCTCCCGAAAAAAACAATGCTGGCTTCGCCACAACAGGTCACACCTTTCAAAATGAGGCTATGCTAATCATATTCAGGACCCGTCACTCTGTTCGCCCAGTCGCCGCGAACCGTAGCTCCGTACTACGAACCATAACTCCGTTGTTACAGTCTCCGCCCGTTTTGAAAGAATGTTTGCTTCAAGAGGCGCAGATTCTCATGTGCCCCTGCGGATGCAGGGGCACATGAGGATCTGCGCCTCTTGTGGGTAGAAAATGGCGACATTTATAAGTGCAGTCTCGCACGGAAAGGGCGTCGGTTGGAGTGAACAACTGTGCTGGCTGCGTTCAGTAAAACGGACCACCTTGCAAGAATTTGAGGGGACCACCTACATAGTATATGATGTTCGAAAGCCATAATAGATTAGGTGGGGGCTGGGGAGGTCGCATGTTGCGTAAAACAGAAGACCACGGCGCACTGTCTCATCCCAGACTAAAACACCTATAACCCCCCTCCGTTTGAGGGATCAACAGATGTAAATTGTGCCAGCAGGCAGTGATACCGGCGGGCGAGACATGAAATTTATGAACCAGGGGTAAGTTGCATGAACGAGGTTAGTCCTGCGCCAGCCACTAAGCAAGGTGCGCCGCTATACCCCAGCTCTTGAATACTAGCAGCCGACAGGCATCGATTTTCATGAGCACTTTTCTTCTTCTTCACGAGGACTATCATTGCCAGTCGAAATATTCTGCGAGGGCTCATGAACATTTATGCCTCGCTCAGGCAGAAGTCTTTTTCTCTGTCGTAGTGTGTCATGAAGAGCTATGCCTTTTAAATACGGAGGGGGTTGGTTATGTGAGCGTTTGGGGAGAAATTGGCAGACAAAAGCCGCTTCTTTTCAAAGCAGAAATGATGGATGAGTTGTAAGCTAGAAGCGAGAGAAACCACGTTGATACAGAAACGGTGTTCAAGCAACAGGCACCTGCTTCGAACTTTTTCTCAGTGAAAGAAAAAAGCTAAAATACGGAAGCCTGCTTCTGCTGTCCTGAGCCAAACAGCATAATTTCTTATTTTGTAACATTTGGATTTCTAGCACGTATATCAGTAGTGTTGACACGATGGCTTTTGGCAGTGGACGTTTTCTTTCAGTAGTATCATGTCAAAATCTTACCTTCTCAGTGTCTGTGTTATCCAGGGAAACAAGACAGGCATGTTCAACAACCCAGTAGCAACACGTCTTCGCGCCCACAACGGCCGCAGTGGGCCCGACGAGCTTCGCTTACTGGGTAGCACGTCCGTTGAAAAGTCCCGCTAAATCGGAAGTGGCAGTGTGCCTGAATTAATCAGTGTTCAGGTCGAACTCCATGAGGCAATAGATGGCCCTGTCCCCCATAACTCGCCCGTTAGGGTCATTCATTAGCAATCTGGTTTTGTGGACGTTCAACCCCAACGACTAGCCCAACCGACCAACCTGACCAAAAATAGCGCGCACAGTCCAAATCGGTCCTGCCGAAACGCAGTCTGTTCAGGCTCTAAAAATCAAAGTGTGCGGTGTGTGTGCTTGTGTGTGTGTATGTATGTATGTGTGTGTGCGTGTGTGTGCGTGTGTGTGTGTGTGTGTGTGTGTGTGTGTGTGTGTGTGTGTGTGGAGGGGGGGGGATGGGGGTGGTGGTGGTGGGGAGGGTTGTAAGTTTAGTTAAGCCGCAACAAATACAATCAACTCCTTACATGTCAAATAAGTTCATCGTAAATTCTGGTATTGCTAGACGATAATTATACGACTATCCCTGACTCTGCAACCGGTATTTCTCTTTTCTACTGTGGCGGCGGCTAAATTACTTTCCAGTATTTTGCCTTTCAAAAAATAAACCGGTTGAATTATGAGAATTACCGGTTGACACGAACACTGGTATAATTATACCAATGTCACTTTCGCTGTCATACCGATTTCATCACCGCTTTTATCAACTGTTTCAGCGGGGGGTATTCATAGCTACGCATACATACATTTTGAACTCGATCAAGGTACCTTTCATATCCAGAGCGAAATGGTTTAACTCATTCTACCCCAGACACACCACAGCAAGATAAGGATCGACCATGATAGTTCAAGGGTGATGCCAGAATAGCTTGGCGCCTATGGGCGCCAAGCTATTCTGGCATCACCCTTGAACTATCATGGTCGATATGTGTCCTGCACTAGAGTGCAGTCTTCAGGGGACAACGGCAAAATTTGGGGATTTCGGTGTTGGGGTAGAATGAGTTAACTCACCCACCAGGCCCATTTCCGTCATTGTAGACTTGTCACCTAACGACAGTGTACCAGTTGCAGGAGATGGCACGACTATGATAATTCAAGGGTAGTGCCAGATCAGCTTGGCGCCTGTTGTAGTGCGTCAGGGCTGAATAGGTTAAAAGGCTGACTATATAACGACCCTAGCAGGTCAAGGGTAGTGCCTGTTGAGCATTTTGCCTGTCCAGGCGCGGCCTAGCTTGTCAGGCACTACCTTTATTGCCACGGGTCATACACTCACAGTATACAGTAATGTCCATCTTGATCGCAATAATTTGCGCGTACATTGTCCTTAAAAACCACAATTCTAAAAATGTCGGACACTGTTGGTTTATGGAAGTGAAAGAAATAAGGGCTGCTGAATAATGTGTGATTTTGGACCTTACGGCTTCAATCCGTAAGGTCCAGAATCACAGACTAGCACACATTATCTACACCTAGTCGCGTTGGGACGAGTTTAAATTTAGACACAGAATACATTTGAAGGTGAGGGAAACAGATGTGAATATTTGATAACTGTGAATGTAGATAGAAGCCTGAAGGGGTTTTGACGGGAGGAAGGGAGGTAGGGTGAGAGAGAGAGATTGATTGATTAATTGATTGACTTTATTTTCCAAGGAAAGTGGTTTTAGTCGCGCAGGCCCATCATTACAACTCTGTCCTTGCTATAACTAATGTACATGATCAAGACAACAACATACGAAACAACGGAGAGAGAGAGAGGGGGGGGGGGGGGGAGAGAGAGAGAGAGAGAGAGAGTGTGTATTGACCGATTGGCAGAGCCCGTCCATGTACTATAAGCTGTGTTTAAGGTTAGTGCCGGATTAGCTTGTCGCCAAGGCGGCTTTTACAGACATGACCGCTCCTTTAACCGTTTTGATGTCTCAACCCTTTAACTACCGTGGCAAGGCGAACACCACCCATCTGCAAGAGACATAAACCCTCATGAGCCCCAGCAGTCGCGGGGGCTCATGAGGATTTATGTCTCTTGTTAGTCCGGTGTTCTTCATGCCTATTTTTGGGGTTTTCCATTTGTTTGTTCACGCGAATTGTCTGTCAGCGTGCAGAAGTTTCTGACACGACATTCGTCATTACTGGCAGCGCAGGGGTTAAGGACGAATACGTCTGCAAGAGGCATAGATCCTCATGAGCCCCCGCAGTTGCGGGGGCTCATGAGGATCTATGACGCATATCATACTGAGGCTAAAAGCTTCACATTTGTACACTGCCATACGCAAGCTACATTATAGTACTTACCCATAAGGATACAGACCAATGGCTTTGGTTCAAGGGTGGTGCCAGAATAGCTTGGCGCTTAGAGGCGCCAAGCTATTCTGGCACTACCCTTGAATTGTTTTAGTCAAACTTATTTCACACACTGGTGTATTCTGAATGATAAGGTTTAATTTTCGGCATAATTATACTCGCGTGTAAATAATGATTATTATGAATCTCTCGTGTTTGCTGATGATGTTTTCCTTGCGTTACGTTTTGTCGCGTATTTAGAAGATGTAACAAGTTATTTTGACAACGATTGAACCACAACACAGTTTAGGGTGTAGGCAAAGATTCTCACGAGCCCCAAGCTTGGATTTTTAAGCTGCTTGTTTCGCTCTGGCTGCTAGGACCCAAAGGTCCTGAGTGTGCACATTTCGCTTGTGTTTCCTCAGACGAAGGTGATGGGAAGATGACAAGACAGCTATGTGTTTTGTATGTAATGACGACAAGGTAACGAGCTATTCCTAGACGATAAATAAATATTAAGGGGTGGAGGGGTGGGGGTGGGGGTCTAATAAAACACAAGTGAAAACGAAAAGAATGAAAAAGAACTATACCCCACTTCTCTTGTATGAAGATTGGATTGAAGAAAAGTGTAATAATTATAACAACGCTGTTTTGTAATAATAATAAGATAAAATAAAATAAAACTTTATTGCCGTATGTAAAAAATACATTGGGACTTAATAATAATAATAATAATAATAATAATAATAATAATAATAATAATGTACGTCCCAACTGTGCTGTTTTTTCTCCTCAGTAGCTGCGCGTCACATTCGCTCCTTGTCTTTTAGTTTAACCCGTTCAATGCCGAGCAAAATTGAGCACCTCCCAACTGCAAGAGGTATGGATCCTCATGAGCCCCCGCAGATGCGGGGGCTCATGAGGATCTATACCTCTTGCTAAAATCACTCTATCCATAAGACACTTCAGGCCGAGAAACACCTGGCGTCGAGACCTCCAAGCAGACATCAAGAGACTGGGAACCGCCTGGAGTAAAATCGAAGGAGAAGCACAGGACAGGAGTCGCTGGAGGTCTCTCGTCGACGGCCTATACCCGGGGAGGGGTGATAGGCGTAAGTAATAAGACACTTCAGTATGTAAGAATAAAATGGAACTCGTGGCATTTTCGTAGCACTTGCGGTTCAGAGTCATTTGTATACTTCAAGCCTGACGATCAAGAAAATAGCAGAAAGGGACGAAACAGAAGGAGGGATGGGGAAAATGGCATTTAACAACATATTGAGCGGCTCAGCGTTCATTTTATGTGGAGTTGATTGGCGCCAGAGGAGACTTATAACTAACGAAGCGCGCATTTATGTCGTTTTTACAGCCCATTCTATTTAGTGTGTGTTTTACCTTGGGGCACATTCACCTGTATTCAGCATTCCCTCATCCAAACCCTTCCCTCTGCAAGAGGCATAGATTCTCATGAGCCCCTGCATCTGTGCCTCTTGTGGTTAGACCTCAGCATCATTTACATATTCAGAGTAAGTTTAACTTTTTATCTAGTTTATGTTTGTAATATAAAGATGCTCTTGGCGAATCCTATGTCAATACATGTATGTTGCGGTTTTTCGAAGCCATAGTATGTTAAGCTATTCTGGCTCCACCCTTGAACTATTTTAGTCTAACTTATTTCTCACACTAGAGTATTCCGAATGATAAGGGTTAAGGAACACACATGTAAATGGACGTGGCGTTACGCAGATATCTTTATGAGGCTAAGCTGCTGCACTCGCTCATGATTGTCTTTACCTTGGTTTTCGTTCCTGGTCATCTTCTCAATGAAAAGCACAGCCGTGTATGTGTCCAGCATGTTGTCTACATCTTTAGTAGCATCGTCAGCCTGCCGTGGATCACCAGGATTAGTGGTTTGTTCAGATTTTGTAAAGTTAAGCTACTGCACTCGCTGATGATGATTTTCACCTTGGGATGGGTTACTTTTCCCCATGAACTTCTCAAAAGAGGAATACAGATGAATATGGGCTTGCGTGATGTGGGCATCATCAATAGCTTCATCAGCCTGCCTTGGACCATGATGATCTGTGCTTTGTGCAGATGAATGACGTTTGCTACATGATATTACTAATGTGTGCTGGTTTGTGATTTTGGACCTTACGGCTTTCAGCCGTGAGGTCCAAAATCACAGACCAGCCCACGTTTCTTAGTCCTTGATTCTGGACCATACGTCGCAGGGCAGTAAGGTCTAAAATTACATCACACACGTGCGACACACTCGAAGACGTGCGACACACTCGATTTTCACAATCGAAGACGCCATCATTCGCAAAGCAATAACATTGGGGAGTCATCACTTTTATGGCGGAATACAGTCTATCATGTATAGTTTTACTAGCTGGAAAATGGCCCCTTGACAATTGATCCTGGAAATATAACGCGATACCCGCAGCCCGTGTCAGAACGACACTGTGTGTTTTATGGCCATTGAAATTTGCCATTACAAGCGATGAAAGCCACATAAAGATGTACTCGATAGTGTGTGTCTATTGACGTGGACTTTGGAAACTTAGTGGTGCATTGTTTTCCGAGAGACGTGATGATGGGGAGAGACAGTCAGGTAGGACGTTCATCTTTATTTATGTTCAGGCGCGTGTATACTGGAACTGCTTTTCACGGTAATTATTGCGCAGGTTGCCAGAGCTGTTTGGCCGGCTCCGGTTTTCTTAGCGGGCGCCGGACGCAATGCCCGGCTGTCAAATTTGCTAGCGGAAACGCTGTAAAGTTTTTATAGCTCCTCTAGACAGCAAGTCCAGTTTTGTGAAAAGCGAGATTTTCATTGTATTACAACGAAAATCTCGCTTTCACCAAAAAATTGACTTCTGTCGTTTGCTTTATAGGGCAGTTTCAGTAAACTTAGAACATGGTCGGATCTATATAACAAACGTCGGGTAAAAGAAACACAGAGGTTCCTGACACAATTATTGTATGTCAGTTACTTCGCCAATAATACACTCTGGAAACGGGTATAGCAACAGGAAATGGTGGGTTCCTTAGCAATTTGTTATATTTTGATCGCTTGTATTTTCTACATGTTATAAAGTGGCCGTCAAGTAAAATATCCTTGGCACAACATTTGGTTTAAATAGTTTATTACTTTTGCAAAATACATAAAAGAATATACATCACTTGTCATCAGATCAAAACAAGCCACAGGCTTATATGATGATCTGGACACTCAGTTATACTATTTGCAAAATTTGCATGACGGTGGTATGCAGATTTTAAATACAATACAGGTAAGTGAATCAATATATATATATATATATATATATATATATATATATATATATATATATATATATATATATATATATATATATATATATATATATATATATATATATATATATATATGCAGATTTTAAATACACTACAGGTAAGTAAATCAATATATATCAATACATATATGAATACATAAAAAGAAATGAAAATAGAGGAAAACATTCAATCATTATAGTGGAGAGAGAGCGGGAAAGAGAGAGAGAGAGGGTGGGAGAGAGAGAGAATTGTCTCAACTGGTCTTTAGATTTTCTTTATTTCCTTTATTTCTTGCAGTCCTATTTTATAACTCAATGAAATCTTTTTGCGGCAGTAATAAATTCGTGTACAGCTGAAAATATATCGTTATTCATTGTGGATGGTAGGGTTTTACTTCCATTAAGGAGTAAATGTATATTGGTGTATTCTGGTGAAAGTGTAAGTATTGTTAAACGTCTTATTACATCGTCATTACTACACAGGAGTAAGAAACACAACATTTCTTATATGTTTGTTGGAATCATTCGTGTTTATTTAGACCGCTCACCGCTAGTGGAAGCCGACTGTGTTTTGGAAATCATTGTATTAATTTATTCAACATCGAAGAGCCCCACCCGTCCAAGGAACATGGATACAAAGTATTTTTTAGCAAGAGGCATAGATCCTCATGAGCCCCCGCAACTGCGGGGGCTCATGAGGATCTATACCTCTTGCAGTTAGACGGTATTTCGTTTTTTCTCGTCAGTGAAGGGGTTAGCGTTTGTCGAGGGTCAGGTTGAAAGGAAACAGTGGGTTCCTCAGCAATTTGTTGTAGCCGAAGTTTAGTTATTAGGTTTTTACGTCGTGCAAGCAACGAAGGCTATTTCACGACATATTATTCTGTTTGGCACGTGTACGTTGGTTTGGTTGGTTTCATTCGTAATTTTGATCTAAGGCGTTTGACAGAGGTTCTCTTTGACAAATTCCAAATTACACGTACTTTTATTAATTCTTTGCGTGTCGTTAGCGGTTATTTTTGTCGCCGTGATCGCTGTAGGAATCGTCTCGAGAAAAACAGCTACTGACGCGCAGAGGGCTTAGACTTTAATAAATAGCATGTGCGTTGTTAGGTCCTGGCAAATCAGAGCATCACACTTAAGAGTGCGCCTGAATTTATCAGTGTTCGGGTCGTACTCCATAGGCAGTAGCTGTCCCTGTCCCCATAACCCCTCCGTTAATAATAATTATAATAATAATACTAATAATAATAATAATAATAATAATATAGGCGCTTTACACAATTCTGCGAATCGGCTCAAAGCGCCGCGAACTGAACCCAACACGCACGCTCACATGACACACGCGACACACACGCATTCACTCTGAAGACAAACACAGTACAAGACAAACACGTGGTGCGAAGGGTCAGCTCAGCTACTGAGGTTTCGGAAATTTTGATCTCTTGTTTTTGAAATTTACAAAGTGGCCTGTGTTACGATTGTGGTTGTGTTGTTCTGTGGGAGCATGTGTGTAGTCATCGTAGGAAACGATCCGATATTTATTTGAGCTATCATGATTACGAATCACGTATTTTTTTAGTAAGATTCGCTATCCTTCGCACAGAGAGCGAAATTGATTGTCTTTTGATATACGTAGTTGAATCCCGAAGAGTCTAGAAACCGCTCGTGAATAATCTCCGTTGTTTTCTGTGAGCGTGAAGTTAACAGCCAGTATGTATTAGGCGGAGTCTTGAAACTTCCGGAGAATTCGGGCCAGGTAGTGAACTGTGTAGCGTATTCTTGTGTAACGTCATTACATACCGGGATTTCCCAAAATTGGGATTGAAATTAGCAGTCGCGGAATTTTGTAGACTATTACTCTGTTCTAGAAAGTTCTTTTTCATCAATATTTATGAGTTTCGGTTACGTGTTCTGTTCTGATTGGTTGTGTTGTATGAATTTGCTAGATTATTCTGGAAAGCTATTATACTATAAAAGATTGTGCTGGGAAGCGCGTTTGTACATTGTCAGTGACGGAGTTATGCAGTGTATGGTGATGTGCATTGTTTGAGAGACGCATTGTGTCAAAGTGTAGACATTTTGCAGAGGAGACATTGTATCAGTGTTGGTGCATTTGTGAATGCATTGTGTGGAGATCGCATCGCTGCAATAAAATATTGTTGGAACTGTTACTCCAGTGTGGTCTACAACCTTAAGCCACGTGTGACGGGTTGCAGCTGAGTGAAGTTTCTTTAAAAGAACCCTACGTGCGTGCGTCTGGTGTGATATCATACTACGACTACTACGGCTCAACACGTAACAGCCAGAAACCGCTTCTAAAGTGGAGAGGTCTGGGAGGAAGAGCCGGAGTACCCGGAGAAAGAACCCCCGACGGTCCGCCCGAATTAACGGTGACACTAGAGGAGAAAAGTCGGACGCCGGAACCGGGTATCGAACCTCGCACCTTTAGCATTGGTGGCAGGCGCCTTTACCACTGCGCCAATGACGGCCGGTGTCGTGGACGTTAACTCATTCGAGACGTGCCGCATCCGGACACGCGGCCTAAAACCGCCTTTCCGGATGCGGCACGTCTCGAATGAGTTAAACCCAGGCCTAACCAACCTAAACCTTTCACCCCTTTTGCATTATAGAGGAATACTGGTTGACATTTTCTGTTTCATTTTGACCCTTTGCGTGTCGGGAGCGGTTTTAGTCGCGATGAATCCTCCAAGGGCAGTGCCAGATTAGCTTGGCGCCGACGCGGTTTTAGTCGCGATAATTCCTCCAAGGGCAGCGCCAGATTAGCTTGGCGCCTGTCGGCGCCAAGCTAATCTGGCACTGCCCTTGGAGGAATCAGGAAACACGCAAACGGTTAAAAGAAATTGTTATCGCATGTCGACGCGGATATTATTGTCAGAACTGCGTCCTATCCTGCCCTAAGTAACGGGCGTTTTACGAGCGCGGGTTTATGGTTTAAACACGTGTCATTTTTATTTTCATCTGCCAGCATTTCGTGAATGAGATCACGCGAGATGGCGCGATAACACTTCAGTTTGTTAGGTAACTCTATCATGATGTTATTTTTGTGCGTGTTACAACTGTGCCATACTTGTCAGAACCGTATCGTCTCCTCGACAGAAACGTTAGTTTAACGGGCACACGTCGGTGGTTTACTTGTTTTATTTTATTTATTTTTTTCTTTTAAATTCTTTTTATTTCTTTTATTTTTTACCGCATATCGGCGCGTGTTGTAATCTGTTATCGGACCATTTAAAGCTCACCGCCTCTGGCTAGTCGGCTGAATGACTGCCGTCTTTAAGATGGGGCCGATATCAGGAGGCGGGACATAAAAAGGAAGAAGGAGGCGTGAAGGTTCGCGGCACACTGGTTGCCTCCCTCGATTCGCTACCGCTGAAAGCGGTAGCGAATCGAGGGAGAAAACCAGTGTTGGTAGGCAGTTAGGGTAAGAGAAACGAAACGCTGTTTGGAACAGTAGACCTTTGATTTCCAAGGCTTGTTACATGTGGAAAGAACGGCACTGTTTGGCCGTAAAACTAAAAGATTAACTTTCTTTAACTGAACAGGTAGTCTTTCAGTTCTGCAGCTAGTTGCAAGCGTGAAGTAGCTGGGCTAGTTGTAGAGAAGCGACACTCGATACTTGCGTGTGAATATAAGTCTGATAGGAAAACAGCACAATTGGCTGTGGAGCTGAAGGGCTAACTGTTAAAACCTAGAACAATTAGACTTTCATTTTTGCAGCCAATTGTACTTATTTATATAAAGGCACACAGTAATGAAAAGAAAAACGACTCAAGGTGTGGGACAGTAATCTTTTGACTTCATGCCTTGTCGGAGGTTGAGAGAGACAGCACCATTGACTGTAAAACTGTGATTTTAAGAGATATATAATTGTCCCTTTTGGAGCCGGTAGCGGTTTAGTCGCGATGATTCCTGTAGGAATGGTCGCGACTAAAACCGCTATCGACACCCAAAGGGTTAGGACCACCTTACACTTTCTCTGTGCGTTTTTCTGTGGGATGGCGAAAGGGTGTAAGGGACGTAATCGTTTGTCCAGCGCTGAGTAATTCCTCTTGGTACGGGTACTGTTTCTACCAGCGCTAGCCTCACCTCTTGGTCCCATTTATGGGTCCTGGTAAATCAAAGTGGCACAGCTCCAGTGCGCCTGAATTGATCAGTGTTCAGGCCGTACACTATGGGTAATAGATGTCATTGTCCCCCGTAACCCGTTTGCTTGGGTCGCCCATTATCACTCCTGTGCCGTGGACGTTCAACCCCGAACTAAAACCAACCAACCGCGTGTTTTGTTTGTGTGATTCAACCTGTTCTGTACAAAACTCGTAACATTACAGTTCTGCGCGGACTTTAAATATTCCGTCTAGTTAGCTCCGTCTTGCAATCGGTACATATTTTCATGAACAAAAGATGTTGTGAAATGCCGTACGCGATCTAGTTTGACTCGCGAAGTGAACGAGGTAAAGGAAGTCTCTCCTGGTCACGGTTCGATGACTGCGTAGCGGAAAAGTGCGAGAGGTGTCAGAGAGAGAGAGAGAGAAATTGTTTTTCTCACGTGACAAGGAAAAGGTTGGGTGAGAAAGAAAAAAATGCGGGGGAAAAAAAAGGTATAAGAAGAAGGTAAAATATAGTTTGATGTTACTGTGATAGACACGCTCCAACAACTACGCACCCAGTGACCAAAGGGTTCCGGGGCCGACGTCGGTCGCAATTGGCCCGCGCACGTCGGGAGGACCTTTTGTTTACTGGTTAGACACCGGGGGGGGGGGGGGGGGGGGGGGGGGGATTGATCGTTCAGTTAGCACGGAAATAGGTCAACTGACAAATTTGGGATTTTTTTTTTCCTTCTGTATTCGGACAAATGATGTACAAGTTGGTTGGTTTGAACCGTGTTGACGTTTGCAATAAGTGAGTGCGTGTATGTGTGGTGGCGTGTGATGTGTGGTGGCGTGTGATGGGTTTGCGGTTCTAGTAGTAAAACTGCAGTACAGGTCAGCAAACGAATGGCAGGTTTGACCTTCCTCCCTGTCGAGATCAGTCAAAGGCTAGGGAACCAGTAACAGTACAGTTAAAAGTGTCGGTACGTTCATCCGTCCATCTGTCCACCCACCCTTACATCCATCTAGCCATTGCATCCATCCATCCATCCATCCATCCGTCCATCCATCCATCCCATCCGTCCGGCCGTCCATCCATCCATCCATCCATCCATCCATCCATCCATCCATCCAAGATTGTCCCAAAACAGCAAACTAGTTATCCCAGCCTTCCGTTTGTATAGTAACTTGTCCTTGGAAAACCAAGAATGCGACTACGAAGCGTTTCCCGCTGTTGTTGAGATTCGAAAAGTGTTGTGCATGAGAGTGTTCTCATAATACACATTCCTCCCCCGATTGACCTTGATGTGAACAAAGCGCCAGCACCTTTCGTCTGCAAGAGACATAGATTTCCATGAGCCTCTGCGAACGCAGGGGCTCATGTAAATCTATTACTTTCGCCTGCTTGGATTGTCTCATTTCTGTCTTCAGTTGCGGAGCGAAGAAAGTCATACTGATGATAGTGTTGTCAGAAAAAACAACAACAACAAAAAAACAAAAACAAAGGTGAGGTTAGGATGGAGGTGTGAATTCATAAGCGATAGGTTTCGATGTGAGAAAGGTAACACCTGGCCCAGTATTCATGAGGCACCCCTACCGTACGCACCAGCCCAGAATACCAGGAGGACCGAGGACAATAGGAGGAAAACTTCCCCAAACACGACCCCTGCTGTTCAGGAGAAAGAAAATCTTCTCCTTCGTCCTGCTTCAGGGGCACTTAAAGAGAACCGTGACCATCTACGCATAGATCCTCATGAGGATCCTCATGAGCATCTACAGGTTGCATGGGCTCAGAATGATTTGTAGCTCTTGATGTTGTTTAGATGTGTGTACGTAGAGTTAAGGGTCATCATCAGTTTAGTCCGTAACGGTTTCAATAGTGTCGGATTTTCCTGTAGTTAGTTAGTTCGGGGTTTAACTCCACGGTACCGAACTGATGCTGGACGGCCCTAACGGGCGGGTTAAGAGGGACAGGGGCAGCTATTGCCTATGGAGTACGACCTCCATTCGGCCGCACTGCAACTATGACACTTCGATTTACCAGGACTTGTAACGGACATGCTATTAAACAAGCCCGTGGTTTGGCCTGGCTTGTATTTGGCTGTTATTCGTTTTATTTACCATGTTAGCAAAACGTATTCGGTCCCACGGCCACCGAAGTGGGTCCGCGCACGTATGTGCGCGGGCCCACCAAACAAGAGACATAGCTTTTCCTGGGCTTATGTCAAGTTATGTCTTTTGAGGTGGTTTGTGTGAGCGGCTTTACTTGGAGCCTGCCAACTCCCCACCGCTTCGAAGAGAAAAGAAAAAAAAATCGAATACCGATTCATGTAAAGAAAATCCCGACATAGAAAGAACACGTTTAGAAAGGTCAAATCTCAACATAACAAGTTGTGATGTAATTAGCCTTTCTAAGGGTGTTGCTTGTTGGTATTTTCTTTGCATTTTACACACAGTCGTCTTTCTTGTCTGGATTTCCATTCTTCTTAGCTGTGTGTGTTTGTGCAGTGTGTTTGTTCTCTCTCTCTTTCTCTCTCTCTCTCTCTCTCTCTCTCTCTCTCTCTCTCTCTCTCTCTCTCTCTCTCTCTCTCTCTCTCTCTCTCTCTCTCTCTCTCTCTCTCTCTCTCTTTCTTTCTTTCTCTCTGTCTCTGTCTCTCTCTCTTTCTGTCTGTCTGTCTGTCTCTCTCTCTCTCTCTCTCTCTCTCTCTCTCTCTCTCTCTTTCTCTCTCTGTGTGTGTGTGTGTGTGTGTTTGTTTGTGTGTGTGTGTGTGTGTGTGTTTGTGTGTGTGTGTGTGTGTGTGTGTGTGTGTGTGTGTGTGTGTGTGTGTGTGTGTGTGTGACACGTGACCGCACTAGGTCGTAATTATCTTCTGCCCTTCTTTTTTTCAAGACGTTTTTGGGGGCATATCCCACCAGTCTGTAAAGACCCCAAGACAGCAATATTGGTCTCACTACACTACACAGGTTCAACTGTAATGATGCTACAGGACACAACAATAGTCCAGTCTCTAATACTAACACGGTCACGGACAAAAGGTCAACCTCTGCCCTAACAGATTCAGCAACAAAGGGACACAGTCCTGTCCAGCATGACCACAAAGGGGAGGGAATCCCCCTCGGATCCAGCCTTCTGTCCATCAGAGGGCAGCAGTGAGGGACGGGACGGGGAGGATAATGACAAGGAGGGTGTGTAGATCAGATATCATCAGGTCCAGTGTTGCTTGCCTGGGGTCGAACCACACCTGGTTTGTCCTGCGCGTAAAGCGTGTGTATAGTACTACTTTTCGTTAAACCTAATGGTTATGTGTGTTCTGGTCTGTGATTTTGGACCTTGCGGCCTTAGGCTGCAAGGTCCAAAATTACAGACCAGCACACCGTTATGGAGCACGGTGCAGTTGCACGACACCGTCGGACCGCAAATCAGTCACTGTCCTGGGGACATTTGTAAGTATCAAGGGGAATAAGGATTCAGATTCAGATAACTGTCTTGTCCAATGCCGAGACTAGGATTTGTCTTTAGCGAGATATATATATAGATATCTATATATATATATATATATATATATATAATATATATATATATTATATATATATTTTTTTTTTTTTTTCTGCTGACTTCGCACGAGATCTATAGGCTGCCACGTCGCAGCTCGTGCGAGCATCCGACGCAGTACGCGCAGTGGCGCGGGAGGCGTTCAGGTTCAGTTACAGCCGTTTTTTCTCTGAGCGCTGTCCTAAGTACTCTGCGAGAGCCTCAGGAACAGTCCTGGAGTGAGCGCAGGTCACGTCCGCGCAGCGAGACCTGCGGGTCGATTGCAGCCTAAGTGATCTTGAGACGTCTTGACTCTCTTGTGCCCCCTTCTCGGTCAGTGCGAGCTCGCGAACGAGTGACTTGGTGGCGATACTCCATCTGAGACTGCCCGCCACGACGTGTCCGCAGCAAAGCCTCGATGTATATATATATATATATAAAACAAAAGTACGTCTCCCAAGGGGAAGAACATGTCCTTTGAAAGGTGCTGGTTAAATCAAATTGACACAGTTGCAGTGCGCCTGAATTGATCAGTGTTCTTCAGGCCGTACGCCATAGGCAGAGTAGTTACTCCTAGTCTCCTACAACCCGCCCCTACCATTATCACTCAGAAGTGGATTGAGAATTGATCAGTGGTCAGACCGTACTTCATAAGCAGAGTGGCCGAGTCCCCTATAACCTAACACCAGGGCTGTCCATCATCATGCTTGTGGTAATGGACGGTTACACCATGAACCAACCAAATGGTTACAGCGGCACCAAAGCTATGTTATGTATTGGCAATCGGATCCGCAGTATACTCTTGACTTCAGCCACTACTCTTGGGGACTTTCGTTTAACTTATTCAGCCCCGACACACCACAGCAAGACATGTATCGAGCATGATAGTTCAAGGGTGGTGCCAGAATAGCTTGGCGCCCATAGGCGCCAAGCTATTCTGGCACCACCCTTGAACTGTCATGGTCGATCTGTCTCTGTCCTTCAGATGGCAACTTCAGATTTTGGTCCTGGGGTAGAATGTGTTAAATTAACCCATTTAGTTGTGGTACGCTATAGCTAGATGTGGAACGACCTTGATAGACTAAGGGTAGTGTCAGAACAGCATAGCTATTCGTGTCGAGTCTTGCACCACCGCTCCTGAACGATCATGGTAGACGCCCAGCTGTTCTTGCAGTTGCACTACTTTTGAACTATCATAGTCGATCTGTCTCCTTACCTCGTATAAAGTCTTGAAGAGACAACTCGCAGATTATGTAGTCTCCACCTGTATGTAGATTATGTAGTCTCCAACTATGTCAGTAAGTTCATTTTTGTGTAAAGCGAGATTTCTTTTTATTGTAATACTGTGAAAATCTTGCTTTTCACACAGATATACTTACCGTCTTTTGCCGTCACTTGACAGTAATGTTTCGCAGTAAGTCAATTTTTTTTGGTGAAAAGCGAGATTTGCATTGTAATATCTCGCTTTTCACAAAAATAGACATGATGTCTGTTTTCTTTCACCTGGCAGCAATGTTTCATAGTGTTAACGAGTGTGACTTATGTCCATAATGTATGCTGATGATGGGGACATTAACTGAAGATTAAGATGCAGTGATTATCAGCGATTTGAGCCACCCCTTATCCCTTCAGAGATTGAGTCTTCCGATGCCCCCCCCCCCCCAACACACACACACACACACACACACACACACACACCCTTTCCTTGTGTAATTTCATGAGCAAAAAGCATGCATCTAAACTGCGTGGGCTCACGAGGATCTTTTGCCACCAGCTAATGAGTGGTGTCGGACCGTGTCTCTGCTAAAAATGTTTCAACGTTTCTTTCCTTTGAAATTCTAACCGTAACTTATTCAACCCGACGGCCGTATTTCCCAGATTTTGGAGGCGCCATCTAATGACTATGCACCAGTTGCAGGAGATGAATCGACCATGATAATTCAAGGGTAGTGCCAGATTAGCTTGGCGCCGACAGGCGCCAAGCTAATCTGGCACTACCCTTGAATTATCATGGTCGACCCATCTCCTGCTGTAGTGCGTCAAGGCTGAATGGGTTAATGGCCTGTCCTATCTTACGATCACAAATCTCTTCGAGATTTGTGATCGTAGGATAGGACAGGCCATCAAAGGCAACGGTATTCACTTTTGCTGATAGGCCCTCGTTATTCGTAAGCACGGGTATTGAAACTAATCTGTCTTTTATGTCCCAAGTAATTCAAAGACTACTGTGGCAAATGAATGAATCGTCCTCGAGAGCTCAGGTGTATCGCTATGAAGGAAACGAAATCGAAGGGGGTGGGGGGGGGGGGGGGGGAGCATCTGCGTCAGTTTGCAACTTTCATCTGCGTGCTGCGACAATAAATGGGTGCTGAAGAGCTCAGTGGTATTGCTTTAGCTACAATGAAAAAAAAAATCCCTGTTTATGTCCCTCTGCGTGTTGGTCTTTGATTTTGGACTCATTTGAATCAGAATTACAATAGAAAGTCGAAGTTTCGGGTGGGGAACATGAATAGGGGAACCCAGGAGGGAAGAAGACATGGGGACACGGATGACTGTAAGGTATGGTTACACAAGGGGTAAGGTTCAGTCTATGCTTTTTGCCAGGGGACACATTGACATCCCTGCGTATCACTGACCTCTGAAGCAAATTCGTCTGATTGTAGGTTCCTTTGCCCCCCTTCCTCCCCTTTTGGCCCGTCTATAGTCCAGCAGTACAAGTACCAATCTACCAATTCATAAGTTCAGGATGTCCGTCCGTTTTAGGGGGAGGGAGACAGACAGACAGATAGAGAGCCAGCTAGCACCTTTGTGTAATAAACGACCCAAAGTTATGTAGTAAAACTGTTGCCGCTAGGGTTTCACGTGAAAGAAAAACAGAAGATAGTGGTAGAAAACCCTTTAAAATAGAAACAAGGAACGACGTTTCGGATCAAAGATCCTTCTTCAGGTGACATGGAAACAAACGTAGAACAGACTTAAACTTCTAAGTTTAACGACCCAAAGTTAGTCTATAGAATACATTTGCCAGACTTGAAGGCTGGGAGCCGAGCAGACTCAAAGCGTGTTAACTCATTCAGCCCAACGGCCGTATTTCCCAGATCTTGGAGGCGTCATCTAATGACTATGCACCAGTTGCAGGAAATGGATCGACCATGATAATTCAAGGGTAGTGCCAGATTAGCGTAGATCCCCAATCTGGCACTGCCATTAAATTATCATGATCGACCCATCTCCTGCTGTAGTGCGTCAGGGCTGAATGGGTTAATGGTTATGGTCAATCCAGTGCACATACGTTACAGGCTATGTCCGTGGAGCAAAAGATATACATAACTACACATAACTCAATTTGAGAAATGATTTTTTTTTTAAGTTGGAGACAATCTATATACAGGTATCCACTGCGAGAAACAAGCGAACCGTAGCCGATAGAGAGAGAGAAGTACCGATTGCACCTTTTAAAAACAATCTTGCGCAACGAAGCGTGACGATTCTGATCAGATTCCAACAGGTTAGGAGGAAAACACTCGAGGCAACAAAGGGGGACCCAGCTACTTCAACATCACCTGCATGGGGGCTGCCTCTTTGACGGCCGTAGTCAACAGATGCCGAAAATGGATTCAGAATCAAATGCGGATTGGATTTGACTGCTAATCCATAGAAAAAGCGAACGAAATGTGGGAGCTGATTAAGAGGAAACCAGACTGTGTATGTTGAGTGTGATAGTTGGACGCCTGGAACTCAGGGTAGTGCCAAAATCTGTCACTACCTTGAGCTTCAAAAATCAGTGCGTCATTCTCTCGAGATTTGTACGTATACAGACCAAATAGCTACACGTCTCGCCAAAGAAAGCCGTGCATTCAGATAGGGCCTACCCCACCCGGGTCTGCCCTGGGGGACTTGGGTGGGGTTAGGTATTTTTTAGTTCCCAGGGTCACCCTGGTCAGCCCCACAGGGTGGGTTTTTCTCTCTATTCTGGGGTATGTGTTTCTGTCTACCCTTTGTCCATTCACCTGTATTTGCCTTTTAAAAACTCTCCCTACTGTCTGCACTGCCTGTAGCTCTTGATATTGGATGTGTGTTGCTAAATGGTCTTAGCTTTATTTATGTGTTAGGTTTATTTAACGTATTTCGGCTGGCGACATACATTCAATGTTCTGTTTTTTTTTTTTTTTTTCACAAGCAGTGCAGGCACGTCCTGAGAAAGCCTTGTTGCTGTCGGGACGTTAAGCAATGTACAATCAATCAATCAGATAGGGCCTGTAAGCCATTTCGATTTTTTTTTTTAAACATATAATTTAATAAACTGTGTTGCAAATGACCTTTCTAAGCGTGTTTGTCTTTTTGTTGGGATTTTTCTTTTGTTTGGATGCACGTTTAGCAGACCACTCCGAGATTTTGACCTGCTGGCACATGATACGAAAGAGTTACAGACACTGGCAGGTTGAGTCTCAATGACCTAAACGCACGAGTCAGGAAATTGTCAATAACGAAATCCCTCGTCTGAGGGACGCACAGGTATGCACCAAGCAGTCCAATTTGTAACCCGTCCATTGCTGTGTGTTTCTGCAATCTTTGTGAAACTCACTGGAGACGCGCCGTGTACGGATACGCGGCGATTCGCCGCATATCCGTATACGGCGCGTCTCCAATGAGTTAAACACAACACACAAAAACCCTTGTCTGTCTCATCCCCACCCGGGTCTGCCCTGGGGGACTTGGGTGGGGTTAGGTACTTTTTAGTTCCCAGGGTCACCCTGGTCAGCCCCACAGGGTGGGTTTTTTTCTCTATTCTGGGGCATGTGTTTCTGTCTACCCTTTGTCCATTCACCTGTATTTGCCTTTTTAACACTCTCCCTACTGTCTGCACTGCCTGTAGCTCTTGATATTGGATGTGTGTTGCTAAATGGTCTTAGCTTTATTTAGGCCCCATGTGTTAGGTTTATTTAATGTATTTGACCGGCTGGCGACATACGTTCAATGTTCTGTTTAGTTTTTTTTTTTCACAAGCAGTGCAGGCACGTCCTGAGAAAGCCTTGTTGCTGTCGGGACGTTAAGCAATGTACAATCAATCAATCAATTGTCTGTCTCAGTACACATAGTAAGGGGAATTATTATTGTATGTGTACAGTTCTAACCTCGCCTATCTGGTTTTGTGAGTATCTGTCCCAGGAACATGGATTCATAGTGGTGTCAGCAAGAGGCATAATGAGCAAAGATTTACGAAAAAAAAGGGGGTAGTCCAGTTAGTCGGCTTAATCTAGGTCACTTATCCCATTCCGCCCTGACGCACTACAGCAGGAGATGGGTCGACCATGATAATTCAAGGGCAGTGCCAGATTAGCTTGGCGCCGATAGGCGCCAAGCTAATCTGGCACTGCCCTTGAATTATCGTGGTCGATCCATCTCCTGCAACTGGTGCATAGTCCTTAGATGACGCCTCCAAAATTTGGGAAATACGGCCGTCGGGCTGAATGGGTTACGTTCTACACACTGACAAGATAAGTGGTAAATTGTATACTTCGTCTATTTTGAGAGAAAAAAATTAATAAGTTGTGTTGTGACTGTCGTTTCTAAGCGTGTTTCTTTCTTCCTTGGGTTATTCCTAGTTGGCCTAGCACTGAAAACTATTGAAAAGTTGGGTCGGGATTTGGGATTTGGGCACAAAGTAAAGTGACTATAATAATTATGTCTACATGTATTAAGTGACAAGAAGTCTATATGTACTAAGTGATCAGAAGTCTATGTGTATTAAGTGATCAGAAATCTATATGTATTAAGTTCGTTTTGTTCTTTGGATCTGCTTACCTAATAATTATCATGAACAGTTCACACACACAAAGGGGCCTTTCAAGATGGAGGATAAGACAGTCCTGCGAAGAAGGCCCCCAAAAAGTAAGTCAGTCTTTATGAAAAAGCGAGATTTTCATTGTATCAGAATGAAAATCTCGCTTTTTCAGTAAGAAGGACTTGGTGTCTTTTTGCCTTTCAAGCTTGAAGATATGGCACAGCTCTGTGGACTTATTTACTATGCTTGCGATATCCGATCTACTTCGACTTGTCACGCAAGACTCGGGTGTGTTTGTTTCACACGTTTACTGACAACGTGCGAGTCTGTGTCACCTTTACTTTTAGGGCACCGAGAGTGCAGAAATTTCAGTCAACCTCCGCCATCTGCAAGAGGCATAGATTCACATGAGCCCCTGCGACAGCAGGGGCTCATGAGAATCTATGCCTCTTGCTTGCGTTGTATACCAGATATATAAATTATGTCTCTTTGGATTTTGGGATTGAGGTAGCGAAGTTGCGCATTAATAAGCTAGTGTTACTGTTTAGTTGGGGCATAGTGACTTTTGGCGAGTCATTGTTTTGCGACGACATTTTAATGTCTGTGTGTTTCTTTGGGGGGGGGGGGGGGGGGGGGGGCTTGGGGTGAGGTAGTGTGTGTGTGTGTGGGGTGGGGGGGGGGGGGGGGAGGGGGTTTATTCTGCGGACATCTTTAACGTTGCATAGCGTTTTTGTCCCCTTCTTTTGTTCACAGTTCCTTAGTATATATTTCGCGTTTTAAACGGGTGTGCAATGGCTTGTCACGCAAGGTGTATTTGAATTTCCACCCGCTTACCTGCTACCTTCCCTCTCTTGTCTTGATGTAAGAGTAAGGATTTCGGTACGCGCCTTTTCAGTCTTTAACCCATATCATACTGAGGGCAGAGGCTAAAAGCGTCAAATCTGTACACTGCCATTATGCAAGCTACATTATGGTACTCACAGATAAGGACACAGACCAATGGCTTTAGTTCAAGGGTGGTGCCGGAATAGCTTGGCGCCTAGAGGCGCCAAGCTATTCTGGCACGACCCTTGAACTATTTTAGTCGAACTTATTTCACACACTGGTGTATTCCGAATATGAGTTAAAGCGATCTGCTCCATGCTGATTGAGGCTTGCTAAAATTTGCCGATACATTGGGTGGTCAGTGTTGTCAAAGACTAAAACTTATACTGAGACTTTGCCGTCTTTTCACGATTGCTGTGGGTACCAGAGGTTTTCTATTTTCCCTTGTGCGCAACGGAAGAGATATTCTACCTACAAAGAGGAAGAAGAACAGACAAATACTTTCATTTACAACATTCGCGCTTTGTACCGTCGGCTGGCTTATATAAACGCGCGCGCAGTCCCGATACACTGCGACTAATCCTAAGGTACACCTTTCGGGACCCGACCCTTTAATTAAGTGTGCCCTTTTGTCCAGAGTTATTGTCAGACATACTAAGAACATTTGTAAAGAAGATTATTGCGAAGTATCAGCCCTTTATTTCCTGGAATATGTCAACCACAGACCATCACGCAGATCTGTCTGACAGGTTTGAGATGGGGGAAAAACTGACTGACTTGACCTGGTCGGAGCTTGACAGACTCTCGCACCAAGTTGGTAATTGACCTCCTGTCCCCACCCCCCACCCCACCCCACCCCTCCCCCGCCCTTATGCCCCAAACCGTCCTGCAAAACATCCTCGGGATGTTGTCGACCACAGTTGGCGTGCTCGCACCAAGGACCTTTTGCTCACCGGGCATCCCCACACCCCTTTACTCTCCTCCCCATGTCATGATCTGTTGACACGAATAATTACTTGACAAAAACCGACCGGCGCTCAAAACCCTTCTGCCTTTGGCTTGAACAGGTACAGCCGGCGTAGATCCTGATGAGCCCTCGTGACTTGTGACGTGTGCTGGTCTGTGATTTTGGACCTTACGGCCTGGCGGCCGTAAGGTCCAAAATCGCAGACCAGCACAGACGTGTGTTCAAAATCACAGACCAGGGCGCGCGGTCTTCTGACCAGGCGATGTCAACATTGGACGTGCAACCCTACACCCTTCGCCCCTTATCGTGTTTCGGGCTAAGTCCGACGACAAACAGTTCCATCTGCAAAGAAGAATAGATCCTCATGAGTTCCTGCAAAATGTAGGGGTTCTTGAAGATCTGTGTCTCGTGTTTGCTGGCATTGGACTAATTTAAGTTTGTGTTTTTCTGACCTGGACGTCGTGGTTTTTACTTTGCACTGGCACTCTCGTCCATCTCAGTGAAATTTCAGATACTGAGAGGTACAGATTCACATTATTTTGCTCATGCAAATAGAGGGGGCTTCGACGACATGGGCTTTTCCCTAAAAGTACGAAGCAAACGTTAGATCCATTTATGTCTGTGTTCTCAGACGGAGGTTGTCGCCAGGATTTCAGTTTAATATTGCTCTAAATGACTTGGACACTGCTTGCAGACTCAGAAAAGAAAATCCAGGCCTTTGAGAACAAGTGCCTGAGGAAGTTGCTCCGCATCTCGTACCGCGAGCACAAGACCAACGAATATGTACGGAGCATCGTCACTTCCCTGGTGGGCCCACATGAACCCCTTCTGGCAACCGTGAAACGGCGCAAGCTTGCTTGGTTTGGCCACGTGACCCGACACAACACCTTGTCCAAGACTATCCTCCAAGGCACTCTCGAAGGAAGTCGTCGGCGAGGTCGTCAGAGAAAGAGTTGGGTCGCAAACATAAAAGAATGGACCGAACTCGAGATGCCAGACTTGCTTGCCACCGCCCAAAATAGAACTCAGTGGAGAGCACTGTCTGTTGCTGCTGCCTTTCAGTCCCCCCAACGCCCAGTTCGGGCAAGGGACTGATGATGATGATGATGATGAAATCTCTTGACTCGGGCAGATCGTGAGCTGACGGCATGGTAGAGGTTTTTAGGGACCATTGGGGTAATTTGATTACGGCAGGATGAACGATCGCGGTTGGCCCTTGTGGTAATTTGATTATGGTGGCGGGAATATCTGGTCGTGTAGACAGACGACTCATCCAACCCATTTCATCTGCAAGAGGCATACATTCTCATGTGCCCCTGCAGCTGCAGGGGCTCGTGAGAATCTATGCCTCTTGCTGGCAGAGACTGGGATATTTATATCGTGAGACTGAGGGGACTGTCTGTGTTCAGGCGTAAGACTGTGTGATGGTGTATGTTTTTTTGGGGGGACAAGTTTAAGGCAGGTTCACCTTTGTGTTACTGGAACTGTTGTTGAGGAACTATTGAAAACAGATGGACAGATGGTAAATCATTGAACTTAACCGCTTGTGTCTGTATGCTCAAAGGGTTAAGGTCGAAATAGTGTCACGTTGAGTTATTTTGGAGCAAGACAAACTTTCGTGTAATTGCGTGTGAAAATTTACCTGCCTCTGTCAACAAGTGGTAGTATATTAATTTAGTTTTAATCCGAGGTCAACAGGGACGTACAGGAATAACTTGATATGACTGCACTTCCATTTTGTTCAGTTTGTTGGATTTAGAACGTATGCTAGCGTACTGACACTGACGCAGCCATCTCCCTCACCTAGCTCAGTCCCCGGCGACTGCAAGAGGTACAGATTCTCATGAGCCCCGGCTATGAAAGGGGGTCATGGGAATCTACGCCTCGTGCATTGAAGTCTGATGTTTTGCTGTGTCAGTTCTTCATTTGCGGCTTAGTGTTATTTTGTTAACCCTTTTAGCCCTAAGGTCCCATTTATCAAATTTTGGAGGTGTTGCCCAACGACTATGACCAGTTGCTGGAGATGGTTTGACCATGATAATTCAAGGGTAGTGCCAGATTAGCTTGGCGCCTGAAGGCGCCAAGCTAATCTGGCACTACCTTGAATTATCATGGTCAAGCCATCTCCTGCTGTAGGGATCCGGGGCTAAAAGGGTTAATCAATCTTCACTTTAATCTTACTTGACACGTGTCAAATGACGTAACTGAGTTTTCACATTTTCAACAATTCCTCAACTTTCACTTTTAGCAGAAAGCGAAAGAGACTGCGAGTATATTTATAGTGATTTGGAAAACAACAACAAAACCGACACAGCTATGTGTGTCGTGTTCAAATCTAGAAAGTCCTCACAATTGTAATGTGAATGATAAGGCACTTTTCTTGATCATGCATAAAAGGTATTTGTCATTTATACTCAAGTTTAAAAGATATACTTGCCCGGGAGATGCCCACACAACGAGTTGCTCCTTTGTGAAAACAAACAACTAAACATTCTTTAAATTAACACCGTCAGAGCATTAAGTGCACGAGGCTGCAGCTTTTGAAACTGAAAAAAAAAAACACAAACAAAAAAAAACGCTGCACATCTCTCTCTCTCTCTCTCTCTCTCTCTCTCTCCTCTCTCTCTCTCTCTCCTCTCTCTCTCTCTCTCTCTCTCTCTCTCTCTCTCTCTCATTTTTCTTTATATTATTTTTATTATTTGCATACCGTGTTTCTTTTCCTGTTATGTTCTGTTTTGTTTACAGGACAGCTTGTAAGACAGGCATTGAGTTGCCTAATAGCTTTGTCCTGAATTAAAAAAGATTCATCAAAGATTCATCATCTCTCTAAAATTATGTGTATGTGTGTTTACGTGCGTGCTATAGCTTAGCAAGAACCTGATTGAAAAAAGGTCATTGAAGGTACCTAATAATTTATTCTTGAAAAATAAAGTTTCATTTCATTTCATCTCTCTCTCTCTCTCTCTCTCTCTCTCTCTCTCTCTCTCTCTCTCTCTCTCTCTCTCTCTCTCTTGGCCTTAGTTGCCTGCTCGGCGTTAAACCCAAATAACTCTCTCACACACACACACACACACACACACACACACACACACACACACACACACACACACACACACACACACACACACACACACACACACGCACTCTCTCTCTCTCTCTCTCTCTCACACACACACACACACACAATTATATATATACACACACACGCACGCGCGCACGCACTCACACACACACACGCGCGCGCGCGCGCGCGCGGCATCATGCCCATTCGGTAGCCTACAAGGCGAGCGAGACACATGTCCAACACAGAAGAAGCGGGACCTCGGTGTTTGCCAAAGGGATGAAGCCCACCTTTGCACAGGTTCCTGAACGACGCGCGCACCTGTTCTGAGGGCACCGGTGAAGCCCGCTCCCCATTGTCCCGTCTTTACCAGCTCAGCAACCTTCGGGGGCTGTTCTACAATGGGTGAGAGTGGTTAGAATAGAAATGAGGGTCAATGAGTCTGCGGGCGAACACCATACCACCTCATCTGCAAGCGGGACACGAATCTTCACGAGCCCTTGTTAGTGCATTTGCTCATAAAGATTCATGTCTCCTGCTTTGACAAAGTATACTTCTTTTAGCTTGACTTGTGGTTAGCCCATTTAGCCCCGACGCACCACAGCAGGAGATGGATCGGCCATGATAATTCAAGGGTAGTGCCAGATTAGCTTGGCGCCGTCTTGAATTATCATGGTCAATCCCGTCTCCTGCATCGGGTACATAGTTGTTAGGTGACATCTGCAAAATTTGAGAACTGCGGCCGTTAGGTTTCATGGGTTAAAATACAAATGAGGGTCAGGGAAGTCTGTATGTAAAGTCCACTATTTCTGTAAGAGGCGTGGATCTTCATGAGCTCCTGCAAGTGCAGGGGCTCGTGACAATACGCGTAGCTTGCCTGAAAGAATTTCAGTGTCTCTTTTAGCATGGCTGTGTCTGTCTTTTCATGGCTAGTGGTTAGAATTGCAATAAGGGTCAGAGAGTGTGTGTGTGTGTGAAACTAACTCACCTATAAAAAAATACAGATCTTCGTGGTATCCTGCAAAAACAGGTTTTCATGAAGACGGGGCGGCACTGGGGCGGACCGTGGCGCAGCGGTAAAAGCGCCTGCCGCCAATGCTAGAGGTGTGAGGTTCGTATACCCGGTTCCGGCGTCGGACGTTTTTCCTCTAGTAAATGTCACCGTTAATTCGGGCGGACCGTCGGGGGTTCTTTCTCCGGGTACTCCGGCTCTTCCTCCCCCCCCCCCCCCCACGACTTTGGTATCAATTTCAGCCCACTTAATCAAATTTCAAGTGTAAACGATTTGAATTTCCCAAAAACTTCAGTAGCTCGCTTGAGCTTGCCCTTGGCACCACATGAATGTTCTGGGTTTATGTACAGTGTGTGAGTGAATGCGCGTGATTCACGTGAGCGTGCTTGTTGGGTTCAGTTCGCGGCGGCGCTTTGCGCCGATTTTCAATTTGGGATAAAGCGCCTATTTTAATGCGATGATTTATTTATTTATTTATTCAAGATTCTTGTCTTTTGCTGCGAATATTATACTCCTCTGTTATACACACCTCAGTCTCTGGTCGTTAGAACTCAGCAATGAGAGTCCAAAGAGTTTGTCAGCAACACTGTTCTTCTTGCAAGAGGCTACGATCTTCATAGCGCATACAATTTGCCAGTGTGAATTGAAATTTAACTCTCTTGCTCAAAAGGATTGGCTCCACTTTTTGTTGAGGATGTTTCTTGAAAGGATGTTGCTCGCATCTGCGACCCTCAAATCGAGGAAGGCCGTCGTAGATTTACGCAGTGGTGCTTGACCACGTTTTAACCCTCTTGTGCATGCGGCCAGTACCGATGGTAGATGAAGATGAGACGCGGGATTAACTTCTTGGTTTCTGCGCTGTTTTATTAAATCAGTGACAAAGAGCTGTCCAAGGAACATGGAAGGGACGCGGATATCAATACAAAAAGTCGTGTCGGCAAGAGGCATAGATCCTCATGAGACCCCGCGACGGCGGATATCAATACAAAAAGTCGTGTCGGCAAGAGGCATAGATCCTCATGAGACCCCGCGACGGCGGATATCAATACAAAAAGTCGTGTCGGCAAGAGGCATAGATCCTCATGAGACCCCGCGACGGCGGATATCAATACAAAAAGTCGTGTCGGCAAGAGGCATAGATCCTCATGAGACCCCGCGACGGCGGATATCAATACAAAAAGTCGTGTCGGCAAGAGGCATAGATCCTCATGAGACCCCGCGACGGCGGATATCAATACAAAAAGTCGTGTCGGCAAGAGGCATAGATCCTCATGAGACCCCGCGACGGCGGATATCAATACAAAAAGTCGTGTCGGCAAGAGGCATAGATCCTCATGAGACCCCGCGACGGCGGATATCAATACAAAAAGTCGTGTCGGCAAGAGGCATAGATCCTCATGAGACCCCGCGACGGCGGATATCAATACAAAAAGTCGTGTCGGCAAGAGGCATAGATCCTCATGAGACCCCGCGACGGCGGATATCAATACAAAAAGTCGTGTCGGCAAGAGGCATAGATCCTCATGAGACCCCGCGACGGCGGATATCAATACAAAAAGTCGTGTCGGCAAGAGGCATAGATCCTCATGAGACCCCCGCGACGGCGGATATCAATACAAAAAGTCGTGTCGGCAAGAGGCATAGATCCTCATGAGACCCCGCGACGGCGGATATCAATACAAAAAGTCGTGTCGGCAAGAGGCATAGATCCTCATGAGACCCCGCGACGGCGGATATCAATACAAAAAGTCGTGTCGGCAAGAGGCATAGATCCTCATGAGACCCCGCGACGGCGGATATCAATACAAAAAGTCGTGTCGGCAAGAGGCATAGATCCTCATGAGACCCCGCGACGGCGGGGGCTCATGAGGAGCTATGTCTCTTGCAATTGGATGGTGTTGGGTTTTCTCTCGTCAGTGAAGGCGTTAACCGAGCGTAGTCTAACGGTGGCACCTGCTCGGGGTGCCGAGCAGGTTGTTGGGGTGAGAGCGGCTTCACCGCTTTTCATTAACAGGCAGTCTGTGGAGGTTTGTCTTGGGCGTTGGATCATTGGACTGCACGCTGACTCGACAGAAGCGTCTTGTACCTTCGTTGTGTACCCCCCCCCCCCCCCCCCCCCCCCCCCCCGTTCAGTCTCTGCAATCTTCGTTGATTCAGCACCGAACAACCCTAGCTGTCCCAGGAACATAGATTCAAAGTGGTGTCACCAAGAGGTATAGATCCTCATGAGCCCCGGCAACTGCGGGGGCTCATGAGGATCTATGCCTCTTGCAGATAAGTGGTGTTCAGATTTGCTCGGCACTGAACGGGTTCAGCGAGCAAATTCCCGAAGCTTGTGTTTATTACGACTGTTCAAATGCATTCAAAACTGTTCGAAGGATAGGTGTCACAATTTTATTCAGACTTTTTTTTCTCTCTCTCTCTGTGCCGCGTGTTTGAAATTGAAATTACTGTTTTAGCATGATGATCCCGACCAAAAGAAAAATTTTGTCTGCGAGATACAGATCCAGTTGTTTTTTTTTCTTCTCTTAAACCTTTGTATCTCTTGTGTCCTTACTTGCATGTGTGTCATGTGTGGTGGTGCATATGTGGTGGCTGAAGACGTTAATATTTTTAGCAACTTAATGCACACTGTACAACCATAAGCACGTGTACCGCGACTCTCGACCCCTGTGACCTAGCGTGACCTTAAAGTTCACCCCCCCCCTACCCCCCCCCCCCCCCCCCGCTGTAAAGTGAAAAGCTCATTACCGCTCATTCCGTCAGGTACTGGACTCCAGGAGGTGCACGTCAGGAGCTCAGTCACTTACACACAGCCCAAGACCCAAACACTATCTCCCTATGAGAAGCCGGACATGTAAGTGGATTTGGACTAGACTGCACCCAGGCGCCTTTAGGAAGAGACATTTTAGGACACTATTTTGTGAAGTGTTTGACTCATTGACTCAACCCTGGGCGAGAGGCATAGATTCTCATGAGCGCCTGTGGCTGTAGCCGCAGGCGCTCATGAGAATCTATGCCTCTTGCTTGCTCAGGGGTGTCTCTCTAGCAGGGGCTCATGAGAATCCAAACCTGAGTCCTTGAACAAATGAACAAATAACCAGCAGATACATATACGAACAATCGACTTAGATTGCAACAGAAGTCAGATATAAGAACGTTTGCAGAGGTCAAGTCCACAGATTGTGTGTGTGTGTGTGTGTGTGTGTGTGTGTGTGTGTGTGTGTGTGTGTGTGTGTGTGTGTGTGTGTGTGTGTGTGTGTGCAAAATACTTCGGTTATGACCGACTTTGAATATGACCACAAACCACACAATTGGGTCCCACGGCGATTTGTTTTACTTGAAGTTAAATCGCAGTTGGGCGCTTTGACCTGCTTTTTATTTCGTCAGTCCTTCCAGACCTATAATTGTATACCATTGGCTGCAAGGAGCGCATGGGCATCTGTGGCTCCTGCAAATGGATGGTCTTTGGATATAATGAAAGAAGGAAGGAGGGTGCTATCCTCTCGTCTTGTTATTTATTTGGGGCCTGATATGCTCTGGCGCGGGACATGAGAGATGAGCTCAACAATCTCTCAACTTTTTTTTTTTTTTTTTTTTTGGGGGGGGGGGGGGGGTGGAAGGTAAAGGTCCTTAACTCATTCTACCCCAGATTCACCACAGCAAGATAAGGATCGACCATGATAGGTCAAGGGTGATACCAGAATAGCTTGGCGCTTATGGGCAGAGGACAACGGCAAAATTTTGGGATTTCGGTGTTGGGGTAGAATGAGTTAAATCGATGGCTGAGGCAGGTGGTGGCGGGCAAGTTGAGGACGGAGGGGAGCGGGTATATGAAGCCACTTGGGATACATGTAGGAAGTCACATTTGTAACCCCTTGACCGCTATTATAATTGACAACTGCGCGTCTTTTCCGCCGAGCGTTATCGTCAGTAAGCAGTCACTGCTCCGTAGGCACCTAAGTTTCAGGCATTACTTTTGATCTGTCACAGTCGTTCCGCCTCTCGTGGCCTGTGCTGGCCGTTGTTTAGCAGACGATTCATGCACTTGAGGAGTTTCAGTCACATCCTCCGCGTCTTCTTCATGTCATCGTCACCAAAAGGCGCGTTAACCTGTGTTCTTGAAACATCCCATGCGCCGTAACACGCCCCCACTTGTTTGATAGTCCATAATCCTTGTACCGCAGATCATCCCCACTTGTTACGGAGGGTCCAGTAACTCGTGCGCCGCAACCACTGGCCCTCCGTTAGCCCTTTTCATCCTGATACACCCATTGCTTGAAATAAATTTGACCGATAGCCGTTCAAGGGTGGTGCCAGAATAGCTTGGCGCCTGAGGCGCCAAGCTATTCTGGCACCACCCTTGAACTAAAACAGTTGATCTATCTCCTAATCTGTATCCTTCATAGGACAATAAGCAAATTTTACAAACTTCAGCCTCAGGCATGTAATGGGATATGGAGAATCCAATAACTTGTGCGTTGCAACCCGTCAGCGAGAGTCCAATAACTCGTGCGCCGCAACCACTGTTAAGGAGAGTCGTTTGTGGACGGACGCATGGATTAACAAAAGTGCGTTTTCTTCTCCTAATGCAAAAGACGAAGAAAGAAGAAGAAGAGAATAGAAGAAGAGGCATAAATTCTCACGGGCCTATACAGCCGCAGGGATTCTTTAGACTATGTCACTGGCTGACCAAAAGCAACTCATCTGTTTTCTCGGATTAACGGCCCACTGCCGCCGTAACTGTTCAAAGATACACGTCTGTAATTGATGGTTACAAAACGCTGCACACGGGTCTAGTTATGGTTCGGTCAGACACAGGTCAATCCCGTTCAGCACACGTCGTCTTAATATCAAGTAATTTGACAATGACTCAACTCCGTTCTATAAATACAACGCTTTCAGTACGTGAAACAGCTAAAAAAATAGATTGGAATTTGGCGTGTGCTTTTGCTGCGTGTCCAAACTGCTGTTTAAGTTCATTAGGTGTGTCGACAAGGCATAACAAACACAACTGGTGCTGAAATGTGTCTTCAGACTTATGCGTAATGGTACTTTATGGGTGTTGTGCCTAGGTAAAGCATAAGACACATTTGGTTGAGGGTGAATGAAAAAAACGTAAGCCATGCAAAACATATTTATATTTGACCCTAATTTTTGTGTTATTCGAAATCCAAAAGTCATTTTGCAGTTCACTTTAGCCATTACCGCACACTTTTAAGTTTAGAAAACGTTTGGCAGAACATACAAAAAAGCAGCATTTAGAAAACATTTGGCAGAGTATTACAGACTGAAAAAAAAAATGTTGGCATCTTAGACAGGAAGCGTGTCGTTAGGTTTACATTATCCATATCCCACCTCCCAACCCTTGGTCCACCTGCAAGAGGCATAGATTCTCATGAGCCCCTGCGAAGCAGGGGCTCATGAGAATCTATGCCTCTTGCACGTGTACCTCTATCACGTGCTGAGACGGAGGAGATTTAAGGGGTTTATGTTGACATTCTCGATATCCCTGCCTCCTAGGGGGACTATCCGACACCTCTGATGTTGGAACCTAACTCAAAACAGCCACTCCAGGCTTCGATAGGGATCACGATTAGCGGCCGTGCTGTACCGGTAAAGAGGGAAGTGGGTTGGGGGGGGGCGGGATTGGCGGAGTGAGGGGGGGGGGGGGTTGGGGTTGAGGACATAGAGCGCTCTGTGGTTGAGGGGAAGAGAGGAGGGAGGTGGAGTGAAACGTATTATTTAGTGGTGAGGTATCAGGCACCTGAAAGAAAGTTTAGTAGCACGGCAGTACATTAACTTTAACTCCTCCTTGTCTGCCACTGATGACACCGGAGCGACGCGTAGTTACCATGGTTACGGTATCGTCAGCACCAACAGTGGCAGTAGACTTTAAAATAGTCACTTGTAGTTGCAATAGACTTTGGAATAGTAACTTGTAGTTGCAATAGACTTTAGAATATTTTTCACTGATAGTGACAGCAGCCTAGTGGCAACAGACTTTCAAATATTAACTGTAGTTGCAGTAGACTTTAGAATATTAAGTTGTACTTGCAGTAGACTTTGGAATGTTAACTCGCAGTTGCACTAGACTTTAGAAAATTAGATGGTAGCGACAATAGGCTTTGAAATATTAAGTTGTGGTTGCACTGGATTTTAGAATATGAACTGGTAGTGGTCAATAAACTTTAGAATATTAACTTTTAGTTTAAATACACTTTTATTAACTTGTAGTTGCAATAGACTTTAGAATATTAACTTGTACTTACAAAAGACTTCAGAATAGTGCCAAAAAGACTGCTGGTAGTGCACATATACAAAGTATTACGTTGTATTTGCAAAGAGACTTTAGAATACTAAGTGGAAGTTGCAACAGACTTTAGATGACCGGAAGTTACTACAGACTTTAGACTGCTAACACATAGTTGCAATAGTCTTTATATTATTTTTTTTCTTCCTTTCTGACTGTGAAGTCTTTAGAATATTAACTGATAGTTGCAGTGCACTTTTGACGTTATGGGACATTGGCAAATAGACTTTAGTAGAATATTAAGTTCGAAATCGCCGCCATCCTCGCTATCCGTTTTATCAGCGTCAGTGTACGACACGCTGCGCCGCAGATCAGTTGAGGGGGTGTGTGTGCAAGCCATTTCCTCGGCAGTTCTTTTAAATTTGTTTGAAAGATGGAAGTGATCTGAACCTCCTTAAATTGAACACCTGACGACCGACTACTGCCTTTCTGAACGACACGCCCCAAATTGACACCAGCAAGAGGTATAGATCCTCATGAGCCCCCGCAATTGCGGGGGCTCATGAGGATCTATGCCTCTTGCGGTAGAAAGTTGTGTAGTGGAAATTTCTGTTTTTATCAGAGCCATGGTTTCGTGGCTGCTGAGACGGCCGGAAAAAGAGCGTGCACGTGTTATCGAAATGAGTCTAAACGTAAGAAATGAGCGAAGCAACGCTATCCCCGTGAAATGTATTTCTTTGCTGGCGAATTTTGACGGGGGCGACCATTTAAAATATATTAGGGAGATACCGGCAGTATTAGCGTGTCCTTTGCACACACCAGCTGAGGTGTTTTCCGTGATTAGTCCTGACGGGAGAGCCATTTAAAAAATGTTAAGAAGATATTGTTGGAAGCTGTGCTTTTAGCTCGTTATTTCGTTATTTTTTGTTCAAAAGCTGTTTTTATTACATTATTTTTTTGTTATTTTGTGTTACTTTTTTTATGTCATTTAATTTTTTTTAAATTTTATTTGACAACTTGAATCTTTTGCGCAGTGTATTCATTAGATATCAATTAACCCTATAACTGCTGGAGCAGGACGAACGCTACCCAGCTGCAAGAGACATAAACCCTCATGAGCCCCCGCAGTCGCGGGGGCTCATGAGGATTTTTGTCTCTTGTTAGTCCTGTGTTCTTTGTGCCTTGTTGTGGTCCCATTTAAAGTACCATTACGCATAAATCTGAAGACACAATTCAGCACCATTTGTGTTGGTTATGTCTTGTCGACGCACCCAATGAACCTTTGGACACGCAGCAAAAGCACACGCGTAATCGCACTTATTTATTTTGCGCAGCCGCTTGCGTGTCAGTCTATTTTTAGCTGTTCCTCACGCTGATAGCGTTGTATTTGTAGAACAGAGTGGAGTCATTGTCGGGATACTTGATATACAGACGCCGTGTGCTGAACTGGATTCTCCTGCGTCTAAATGAACCATAGCTAGACCTGTGTGTAGCGTTTCGTAACCATCTGTTACAGAAGTGTATTTTTGAACAGTTACGACGGTAGTGGGCCTTCAACATGTGTTTTTCACGCGGGTGACGGTCTGTGTGCAGTGGGTTCAGACGAGAAGCTCCTGATCACAGGCATGGAAAGGAACCCATTCGAGACGTGCTACATTTGGATACGCGGCTTTATGTCCCTTATCCGGATGGGGCGCGTCACCAATGCTTAGAAGTGGTTGTAGTAGTCATCATTGTAGTAGATGATTATCAACGAATCAGTAAAAGTCTATATTCTGTACCCCCACCCGGGTCTGCCCTGGGGGACTAGGGTGGGATTAACTACTTTTTAGTTCCCAGGGTCACCCTGGTCAGCCCCACAGGGTGGGGTTTCCCCTCTATTCTGGGGCATGTGTTTCTGTCTACCCTTGGTCCATTCACCTGTATTTTCCTTTTTTAAACTCTCCCTACTGTCTGCGCTGCCTGTAGCTCTTGATATTGGATGTGTGTTGCTAAATGGTCTTAGTTTATTTAGCGTATTAGACCGGCTGGCGATATACATTTCTGTTAAGGTTTTTTTTTTTTTTTTCCACAATCAGTGCAGGCACGTCCTGAGAAAGTCTTGTTGCTGTCGGGACGTTAAGCACTGTACAACCAACTGTATTCTGTAACAGTAAAGGTGTTAACCTATATCATACCGAGGCTAAAAGCTTCAAATGTGTACACTGCCATACGCAAGCTACATTATAGTACTTACAGATAAGGATATAGACCAATGGCTTTAGTTCAAGGGCAGTGCTAGAATAGCTTGGCGCCTAAAGGCGCCAAGCTATTTTGGTACTACCCTTGAACTATTTTAGTAAAACGTATTTCACACACTGGTGTATTCCGAATGATAAGGGTTAACGCAGTAGTAGATGATTATCAATCAATCAGTAAATCTGTATTTTGTACCGGTAAAGGTGTTAACGCAGTTAACAACAGTGCCATTTTCACACCTGCCGTTACAGAGAGGGAGAGAGTCTTCAACACACACACACACACACACACACACACACACACACACACACACACACACACACACAGAGAGAGAGAGAGAGAGAGAGAGAGAGAGAGAGAGAGAGAGAGAGAGTATTGAACACACACATACACACACACACACACACACACACACACACACACACACACACACACACACACACACACACACACACACACACACAGGGAGAGAGAGTCTTGAACACACACACACACACACACACACACACACACACACACACACAGGGAGAGAGAGTCTTGAACACACACATACACACACACACACACGCACGCACACGCACACACACACACACACACACACACACACACACACACACACAGAAGGGGGAGAGAGAGAGAGAGAGAGGAGAACTTGAACACAGGCTGTTTCAAGTTACCGTTTAAGCAGCGCTGCAAACCACATTCTGAATAAGAGCATCGTAAAATGCGCACTCAGGGTGACAAGAATGCATGACAAAGCCCGCGGAAATTACAGGTTTTATGGCATGTTTAGAAAGAGAAATGTGAGAGAAACCCAACAGACATGTGAGAGAAACCATCGTATCTGAATACGAAACACAGGTATAAATTGGCACAATACGAGACGTAGCCCACTGTGGTCATTTGTGGGCTTTGCATTTATGCTGCTTGAATTTGAAGGAGAGGTTATTTATTACAGACGTGCAGCGCTTTGTATTGCAGAACCTGTTGTGAGCGACCACCCGTATGAGAGATCACCTGTCATTAAAGACCATCATTTAGGTGGCTGTCGCTGTGACTGTGGCTGTCGCCACCTAAATGATGGTCTTTAATGACGGGTGACACGTTTATTTTCCCCTTTAAAATATCTGATGCACTTGTCTGTTTTTTTGTTGTTTTTTTTAACAACATGCGGTTGGTCCAAACACATTCTACTGTATATGCACGTTTTCTACAATTGCGAATCGGCGCACAGCGCCGCGAACTGAAAACGACATGCACTCTCACTGAAACGTGAAACACACGCACTCATTTAATTATACTTTGTACAGCAGGATGCACATCTATGCTTTCTGCAGTCCGGTCTCACGACAATCTATGCCTCTTGTGGACAATGACTACGGCTGGTTTGGGTTTCAATTTAGATCAAGAATTCCCATAGACACAGATTCTCTTGAGCCTATACAAATGCAGGTGCGCATGATAATATATCGCACCTGCTGGCAGGGATTGGGTCATTTTTAACGCCATTAAACTCAAATTGAGGAGGTAGTCCTGTTTTTTTTTTTTTTTTTTTTTTTGGGGGGGGGGGGTGGGTGGGGTGGGGTGGGGGGGGGGGGTCTGCGCTTGGATAAATGACAGGGGCTTAAGAAATTGAAAGGTGAGAAACAGTAATATAAGGATTGATGGATGGATGTTCATACAGGTTTATGGAGCCAGGGTCAAAGGTCAAGGTGAAGGGCATGCCGTGCAAGGGATGGGTTGTTACGACGGCTTATTGTTAGGGTATGCCTTATAGGTAATCTGACGAGCAAAAGAAAGGCGACATCATTTGAATCATCGGAAACACGACGGTGTTTCCGATGATTCAAATGATGTCGCATTTATTTTGCTCGTCAGTGTATTAAAACGCAGAACGGTCCTTGGGTTGCCATCGATTGCAGTTTCCTGATGGTTTCGGTGTTGTTGCCGTTTGTTTTGGGGTTGTGTGTTTTTTTTTTTTTTTTTGGTGGGGGGGGGGGGGGGGGGGGGGGGGTGGGGGGAGAAGGAATCGTTGTTAGGAGTCTGTGCTGGTGGTGGTGGTGAGGAGGAGGCGCATTATGAAGAGCTGTTTGTGGAATAGAGTTCGATGAATAACCGTGTATTGTGATCACGCGATTTGTCACGAAGTCGACGCGATTTGTCACGAAGTCGACGCGATTTGTCACGAAGTCCTTCTCACCAGCAGTCATAAAACCTAACAAATGCATGTCGACAATTGTCAATATTTCGTTTGGTGCGTCGTCTCATGTGAAGACATTTTATGTTTCCACTGCACGAACGCAATAAATCGAGGCTTCCCGCCCAGTGTTAGTCGTATCCCTTGCAAACACGGTTTTTCCAAATGTCACTTTGTTCCTGTGAAGGCAGCGTGTTCACTTTTGGCAAAAGCGAGATTGTAGTTGTATTACAAAGAACATCTCGCTTTTCTCAAGAATTGACTTGCTGTCTTTTGCCTTCACATAATAGTAGACTTTTCCTTTAACTCATTCGAGACGTGCCGCCTCCGGATACGAGGCTTATGCCGCGTATCCGGAGGCGGCACGTCTCGAATGAGTTAAAGAGTCGTGCGACATTTTAGCCTGACATATTTTAAAGGTATATTTACATCTTGTCTTAAGACCTTGCTTTTAGTCTGGCTGGCCAGATTTTTACCCATCCCGCCGTGAGATGGCCTTAGTCGTCTGCTCGGCGTTAAACCCAAATAGCTAAGTAACTAACCTTTACAGGGTAGAATTGTCCGTCTGATGAAATTTGAAAGTTTTTTTTTAAAATCTAAATTATGCACATACAAAAAAAGCACACATACGAAGACCATTCACAGCTACATAAATACTGTGTATATGCATACCTGGTGTGGCTGTTCAGTCAGTGAATCACAGGTTCAAAGCCCCAAAGATACGTGTGTCAATTTACACTGGTTGTCTCCCTCGATTTGCTACCGCTGATAACCAGTGTAAGACCAGTTACAGGGATGAGCATGTATTCCTGTGAGATCCGTCTTCCATCATGTTCGAACCTCTTGGCTTGACTTCGCGAACGAAGATTTTATAGGAGTTGCCCACGACGTCTGCAGGCTTGTTCGTGGCTGCGGAGGCCAATCCGAGACAGGCAGGTTCGACCGCAGTGGCTGCAGGGGAAGGTATGGCCAGGGTTCTGAGCTGCGGCATCTCTGTTTTTTCTCCTGAGCCGCTTGTCCTTAAGGCTAGCTCTGTGAGAGTCCTCAAAGGAGACAGCTGCCTTGTAAATGGTGGAGCGCCAGGTGTCACGGTCCGCAGCAAGCGAAGACCACTGGTGGTGGTCGATTTGGCAGGCACTAAGTGACTTCTTGAGACAGTCTTTGTATCTCTTCTTTGGTGCCCCTCTGTCACGGTGTCCAGTAGCAAGCTCGCCGAACAGGGTGATCTTTGGTAGGCGATGATCCTCCATCCTGGAGACATGCCCCGCCCAGCGGAGCTGTGTCCGCAGCAGCAAAGCCTCGATGCTCACAGTTTCAGCCTGTTCAAGGACCTCGACGTTGGTGACATAGTCACTCCAGTGAATGCCCAGGATGGTACGCAGGCAGCGCTGGTGGAAGCGTTCGAGGAGTCGTAGTTGGCTGCGGTAGAGGGCCCAGGACTCTGAACCATACAGCAGGGTGGTGAGGACCACAGCTCTGTACACGCTGATCTTGGTGCCTGTTTTCAGCTGTTGATTGTGCCACACCCGCTTGAAAAGTCGCCCGAAAGCGCTGTTTGCTTTTGCCAGCCTGCTGTCAAGCTCCTTGTCCAGCTTGGCGTCCGACGTGATAATGCAGCCAAGGTAAGTAAACTGGTGCACTGACTTTAGTTCAGACTCGCCAATCAGATGCGCAAATAATGGCCGATTTTAAACATGAAAGATTTTTAGTAAATGAACTAAAATAAAGTACCGCTAGGTGTCCATTTCAGGACATACAGGTCTTTATGACCCCCCGCAGTTGTTCTGCTAGGGTCTCCGCTGTGATGAACGGTACCGGTGGCTGCATGCATGAAGAACTTAAGTATAACAGCGATGTCTTTCGTCTGCCATTCCTCAGTAAGTGTGGATTACATCCCATAGCGTTGTAAGATGCAACCCATGCTTAGATTTTTTTTTTAATTAAAAAAGAAAGCGGTGTCGAAATAAGACACTACACATGCAATGAACTAGAAACTTTCAAACAAGGAAGCACCGTTGAAAGGTGCACTTACGACATAAAACGCAGCTTGAAATTGATACACCTGCGCTTAAGAGGTAAAACACGGTTTGATTATACCACCTGTTTCCGCTTACATTTTGACAGTATGGTTGTTGACTCGAACCTTTCTTATCTCCTCCGTTTCAAGATGTAAATGGGAGTAGACTTTAGTCTTTTATTCATTAGAAGTCATTGACTGTGAGCAAGAGGCATAGATTCTCATGAACCCCTGCAGTCCCAGGGGATCACGAGAATCTTTGCCTCTTGCAGATGGGTCCACAAGGCAGTGTGACAGTGTGAAGAACCTGTGATTAACTTCTTACAGGTGCATGCTGAGAAAATATTTCTTTGAAATGCAGAATTCCTCGCATACCGAGGAGCTGGGAACGCTTCCGACATTGGTGTCCACTTATTGTGAAAGGATATTTGCTATTAGTATCCAATTACTGTCAAAGGATATTCGCCATAACTTGAATCCATTTGTTGTGAAAGGATATTAGGAAGTTAAAGATCAGAGTACTTCAAAAGGTTTGGCGACCTCCCATTCCAATCCACTTATGATTAAAGACTTATTTTGGGGTTTAAAAGACAATCCCGTGTTTCCCACTCACCTTCTTGCCAAAAATTAAAAAAAAAGTGTTTCGTCTTATGGAAATTCAGCAAATAGTATACTCTTTGATTGCAGTGCAGAAAAAATAATGTGTTCATTTGTTGTTGTTGTGTAGTAAAGGCTGCTGGGGGTTCTGTGTCAGTCTATCTGTCTGCCTGCCTGTCTGTCTGTCTGTCTCTCTCTCTCTCTCTGTCTCTCTCTCTCTCTCTCTCTCTCTCTCTCTCCCTCTCCCTCTCTCTCTCTCTTTCTCTCTTATCCATTAGAAGTCATTGACTGTGAGCAAGAGGCATAGATTCTCATGAGCCCCTGCGACTGCAGGGGCTCATGAGAATCTATGTATTTCATACAGATGGTTTTATGTGTGTGCGCGCGCGCGTGTGTGTGTGTATGCTCGTGTTTGTGCGTATGGGTGTGTGTGAGCGGCGTGCGCGCGTGCGTGCGTGTGTGCATGTGTGTGTGATGAGTGTTATTATTTTTTCTGTATATAATGATGCTATTGGGTTTTGTATGTAAATATATTTTATAGTTTCCCCTTTTTTATGCTGTAGATGTTAGCAACGGCAGGTTTGTAAAATGACGATTTGTTTTCTGTCAAAACTTTTTACCGTTGAAAAATAAAGTTTCATCATCATCATCATCATCATCATCATCTCTCTGTCTCTGTCTCTCTGTCTCTGTCTGTCTGTCTGTCTGTCTGTCTGTCTGTCTCTCTCTCTCTCTCTCTCTCTCTCTCTCTCTCTCTCTCTCTCTCTCTCTCTCTCTCTCTCTTTCTCTGTATGTATTCAAGGACAAGAATGAAAACAGGTCTGCGCACCTATTCTTTTATCCTTGGAAAATAAAGTTTCATTCATTCATTTTCTCTCTCTCTCTCTCTCTCTCTCTCTCTCTCTCTCTCTCTCTCTCTCTCTCTCTCTCTCTCTCTCTCTCTCTCTCTCTCTCTCTCCGCTTTCTCCCCCCCCCCCCCACCCCGCCCGGCCAAGCCCACTTCATCCAACCCTCGTATCCACTTATAATCAAAGCAAAGGATGGATATATATAGACTGTACGTTTTAGTCCTACGGAAATAGCAGTACAGGGGGAGGGGGGGGGGGGGGGAAATGTATTCAATTGATGATTTTATGATTAAGACGACCAGCTACAGGCAATGCAGGGTCAACAGGTCGCAAGATCCCATTTCTACAAAGGGCCAGATTAACTTTTGAAGCTTGAATGTCGTAGTATGAAAGACTTTTCTGCTGTTCTTGTCCTGTGTATGTAGGAGAGTTCCCCCCCCCCCCCCCAACTCCTGGAAAGGGCAGTAGAAGCATATGCTACGTGTGAAAGGGCAGTTGAAGCATATGCTACGTGTGAAAGGGCAGTTGAAGCATATGCTACGTGTGAAAGGGCAGTTGAAGCATATGCTACGTGTGAAAGGGCAGTTGAAGCATATGCTACGTGTGAAAGGGCAGTTGAAGCATATGCTACGTGTGAAAGGGCAGTTGAAGCATATGCTACGTGTGAAAGGGCAGTTGAAGCATATGTTACGTGTGAAAGGGCAGTTGAAGCATATGCTACGTGTGAAAGGGCAGTTGAAGCATATGCTACGTGTGAAAGGGCAGTTGAAGCATATGCTACGTGTGCCTACTCACAGCGATTAACCCTTATCATTCGGAATACACCAGTGTCAGTGTGTGAAATAAGTTTGCCTAAAATAGTTCAAGGGTAGTGCCAGAATAGCTTGGCGCCTCTAGGCGCCAAGCTATTCTGGCACCACCCTTGAACCAAAGCCATTGGTCTATGTCCTTATCTGTAAGTACTATAATGTAGCTTGCACATGGCAGTGTACAAATTTGAAGCTTTTAGCCTCAGTGTGATATGGGTTTACAAAAAAAGGGTAGAACAGTCTTGGCTGATAGTTATTGGGGTTTAGCGCCGAGCAGGCGACTCGGGCCATCTCACGGCCGAAGTCCTAGTTTAGGCAAGACAGCAACGAGAACCCGTTGTCTCGGCGAATTGTAGAAGTCAAAGCCTGCCCTTGAGCAATCGTTTTAAGTGCCACTAAATATGTACTGAAAAGCTGAGGCAAAACAATATTGAGAACCCGTTCACATGGTGAATTTTAGCCAATTAACTCATTCGCGGCCAGCCGCATCCGGATGCGCGGCTTAAGCCGCGCATCCGGATGCGGCTGGCCGCGAATGAGCTTTTAAAAAAAAAACCCAACAACAACAGCAACAACAACAACAACAACGACGCGCCCTGGGTGAGATGGTATTACAGGCCACTGACGGGTAAAAGTAATTATCTCCCCTTCATCTGCCCCGTCCCCATCTCTTCGTTCCCATGCCCCTCCCCCCCCCCCCCCACCCCCACCCACAATTCCTTCGAAAAAAGTAAGGTTCAAGATTCAAGATGACTTTATTGTTGCTGTGATAGAAAATAATCATATACAGCAAAAATTGTCTCGCCACCGCAGGTGCAGCTCACATTCACTCACTCGCTCATTCCACACATTACAATGGTTCTCAAAGGAAGTTCCTTTAAAGACATCTGGATGCAGTTTTTCAGAGATTGCCGCCCTTACCGTTGGTTACGCGACGGAGTCAATCCCCCATGATGTGTGTGCTAGTCTGTGATTTTGGACCTTGCAGCCTCAGGCCGTAAGTCCAAAATCACAGACCAGCACACACATACAATACCTTGGCGACAGTGAAATGACGCTGACATGCTATACGTTGTAATTCTAGGGACTTGAGCCAGAAATTGTGAAGTTTCATAGTAATTGCTGTAATTTATAGTGTTGGGGGGGGGGGGGGGAGTGTCAGACTTTGAAGGGAAATCGTCTGTGGGCGAATGCTGCTAAGCATCTTTTGTGTCGCGGTGGTTTGGTGGATTTTGAAAGATACAGGTTTGATGAATGTTTCTTAGTCATTGTTGTAACTGAGTTTGACTGATTTCAGTGTTATTCTTTGTATAGACGTTTTGTGGTGAATGTGCAGAAATGCGCCTCAGTAATCATGTTGTAATTGACTGAGGCTGGATTCTTTCAAATTATCATTATTTTAAATGGAAGATTTATTAAGAATGTGAACTGTGCAGGAAAAAGACAGGTAGTTCTTTAAAAATTATTGCTGATGATGATGATGATGATCGTTTTAATCATGATGGTTACACTGGCAGTTTTCTCCACCCCTGAGAGAACAGCACCCGTGTTAGTTTCTTGTCGAAATTGCCGGGTGGATTTGGGGATAAAAGGGTGGGTGGGTGCCCCGGAGGTGGGGAAAATACCCAAATTGCTGTGTGGACTTTGGGATGACGAGGGGTGGGGACTCCAGGTCCCCGCCCCTCGTCATCCCAAAATCCACGTAGCAATTTGGAAATAGTATTGACAATGTTAGGTCTCTATCCCTCTTTATAAAAAGCGCACAACAGTTTGGAAACGCTGATTTTTTTTTTAAATAAATCTCAGGCTGCTTCAGATCAGAACGTGTCCGTACATATGCGTTCTGGTCTGTGAGTTTGGGGCCTAACAGCACGAAGAGAAGAGCCCAACGAAGAAAGAAACAAGTTTAGAAAAGACAGTTACAACACAGTTGTGTTGTAACTGTCTTTCTAAGCGTGTTTCTTTCTTCGTTGGGCTCTTCTCCGCATTTGCACGCTGAGCAGTCACATTTATTATCTGGAACTTTTACAGCATGAAGCCGTAAAGAAACAAACCAATAGATCCCTTGACCCCTTCAATGCTTGCCTCATCTAATGATCTGCGGCCTATATTTTTAACCCCCTTGTGCATGCAACCACCGGTAGTGTTTACAGTGCTGGTCAGCTGCGTGCACAAGGGAGTTGACCGTCTATATTATGAAACGAGAGCTCACTTCCGTCCTATGTGCCCGCCTTGGACGGGTTTCGGCGCATAAGTTATTGAACTCTCCCTGACAGGCGGGCACGGGTTGCGACGCACGAGTTATTTGCTCCACTCAAAACGAAGAAAGAAAAATACGAGCGAGGACGTGTCCCCCCCCCCCTGCCCCCTCCTCCCCCCTGCCCTCCTCCTCCCTCCTCCTCCCCCCCCCCTCCCCCCCCCCCCTTTCGTTTTGAGTGGATCATGTCGCCTGTCAGTCATTTGACGACAAATATTCAGTTTCAGGCATTCAGACAATTAAGTCAAGAAGACTTTTTTTTGTGTGCGTTGACAGTTTCTGTTGGATATATTTTCCTTGCCTGCAAAAAGCACATACTCACTTGCGACTCTTCAAGCTTTAAGCCTGCTAACTACGGCAGCAAGTAGAATATGTTGCTTTGACAGTTCCTCAGCTATCTGTTTCAGTCTGCAAAAGGCATGGATTCTCACGACCCCTGCGTTTAAAGGGACTCACGAGTATCTATGTCTTTTGCCAAAGACTCTGAAGCCACTTCGTTACAGCGAAGCTGTGCTAGAGTCTTGGCTGTTGCAAGCAGTGCGGCTAGGCCCATTTCACCCTGCGGTCCTCTTTAGGAGTAAATCGAGGGGATTTAAATTCAAAATGTACATTATGTTTACACGTAGTTAGAATATTTTCGACTGACACCGCGGCTTTCACGGTACTTCACACGAGTAAGCTTATACTGGATTTAGCCAGTCTGCTTTCGAGTCACACCGGACGCAGTTACCTAATTAGCAATATCTCGCGTGTATTCTGACATATTCTGTTACACCTGTTGGATTCTGTACGTTTGGGGCAGACACAGATTAGGGAAGTGTGCTGGGCTGTGATTTTGGACCTTACGGCCGTAAGGTCCAAAATCACAGCCCAGCACACGCAGAAGATACAGAGAAAGTCACATTTTTTCCCCCCTTTTGTATTCGTAACTCATTCAGCTCCGACACGCCACGACAAGACATGGATCGAGCGTGATAGTTCAAGGGTTGTGCCAGAATAGCTTGGCGCCCAGGCGCCAAGCTATTCTGGCACAACCCTTGAACTATCACGCTCGATCGGTTTCCAGAAGTGTAATACAGTCTTCAGGGGGACAACTTCAACATTTGCGGATTTCGGTCCTGGTGCGGAACGAGTTAAACCCCGGGTGGAGTACGCGCCCTGGCGTAAATCTGGACGTTGTATCCAGTGCATACTAAATCCTGACCTGCCAAGCGTGTGAAATGCAGAGAAGAACCCAAAGGAGAAAGAAACACGCTTAGAAAAGACAGTTGCAGTGCAATTGTGTTTCCATCAATTTTGTCGTAACTGTCCTCCTTTCTAAGCGTGTTTCTTTCTTAGTTGGGTTCTTCCCTCGGGTGTGTTTTGTCATACTCTGCTGGCTTCTGCATCGTAAGCAGGTGTAAACCGAACGTGATATTATTTTCAGCCTGCGGATTAGAGCCTAATATATCAAGTGCATTCTGTCATATTTTGTTACGCTAGTCTCGTCTGCTTTGGGTTTGAGGAGGGCGCCAGAATAGTTTTGTGGTGTGTGATTTTGGATCTTACTGTTTAGAGCCCAGATCAGCTTTCCCACACTTGAGCAGACCTAATGTTTCAAAATCATGGACCAGCTCACACAGACAGACACGTCAAAATAAGTCCAAATCTGTTTCGGTATAGGCCAGTTGCCTAAAACGGAACATTTGGACAAACAGTTGTATGATGAAATGCGCATGTATAGTCTTTTAAAAAATTTAAATCAGTATCATTCTCTTTTTCCCCGGGGTGGGGATAAAAGGAGTGGGGTGGAGGTGGGGAGGGGGGTGGGGGGGGGAGGGGGGTTGGCGTCGTGTTTTAACACATTCTGTCGCAGGACCGAAATCCCCAAATTTTGAAGTTGCCCTCTGAAGGACTGTATTACAAATTCTAGACATATCGAGTATGATAGTTCAAGGGTGGTGCCAGAATAGCTTTGCGCCTATGGGCGGCAAGCTATTTTGCCCGCCCCCCCCCTCCCCTCCCCCCTGTTGAACTATCATGCTCGATCTATGTCTTGCTTAGGTGTGTCGGGGCGGAATGAGTGAAGATAATACAAGACGGCTAGGCGGGGTGTTTTGCTTGTTGATCAAAGCTGTTTTTGTTCGTTCATATGACGGGCCTGATCAGATAGTATGTCTCTTAAAATGTCCTGCTTAATCAAAGTGGCAAAGTTGCAGTGCACCTGAATTGATCAGTATTCAGGTCGTACTCCGTAGGCAATAACTGTCCGCGTTCCCCATAACCCGCCCGTCAGGTCCGTCCATTATCACTTCGGTGCCGTGGACGTTAAACCCTTAACTAAGCAACCAACCAACCAACCAACCAGCTGTTTACCTTTATATTCAGCAGTGTCTCCTCCTACACTTTCATTACGGCTGTGTTATTAACCCATATCATTCGGAATACGCCAGTGTGTGAAATAAGTTTGACTAAAATAGTTCAAGGGTAGTGCCAGAATAGCTTGGCGCCTCTAGGCGCCAAGCTATTCTGGCATCACTCTTGAACTAAAGCCATTTGTCTAAGTCCTTATCTCTAAGTACTATAATGTAGCGTGCATAATGGCAATGTACAAAATTGAAGCTTTTAGCCTCAGTATGATATGGGTTAACTCATTTGAAACGTACTGCTGTTAGCTGCGTATCCGAATGCAGAACGTTTCGAATGAGGTTTTTAGAAAATTTAACTCCCCCTCCCCCTCACCCCTTTCAGCCGCTCCTTCTCATCCTCCCTCACCCCCTCCTCCTGTTTCCAGCTTGCCGAGATAAATCTATTCCTCGCGACTCTGCGATGACAATTGCCCTTACCCGCTCATTTTTACCCCTATCATTTCTCATCTCGCTGTCTATACTTGTCTTTTGGTCAGCCACCCGAGCTCTCTTAGGGGTACATTTTACAAGAACCTGATACCCTGTCAGAATGCACCCGACCATTTGAGACTTATGCTCCGCCCTGGAGTCGATTCAAGGGGAGAATTGTCTGGGGAACTGGCATAGATTTTCATGAACACCGGTGATAAATAGTGCAGATGGTGTTTTTTTTTAGCGGGTTCAAGACGGATTATTTTTTAGACAGTGAAGTAACAATACTGAAAGATTCTCGTGAGCCTCCGGCAGCTGATTTTTTTCCGACGGCAAGAGTATAGATCCTCACGAGGCCCTGCAGTTGCAGCGGTTTATGAGGATCTGTACCTCTACCTAGCAACTGTCGTGAGCTCATACAAATCTGTGTTCGACAAACTGGCGTTAAAGTCACTACATACACCTGTGTTACTCCACCCGAGGAGGTTTTGGGTGTTTCAGGCTGTGTAGGGAAACGAGACGACTCCTAATGGGACATTCCCAACATACCTAATTAATTATGCGGAATAGCGCCATTGTACCACGGATCTTTTCAGTCTCACGCTGAACCCTCCATTGCCTCGCTCGCTTTAAGAAATAGGATTCTAATGGTTGCGATTGAATCGTTCACAAAGCCTGTGATCTGTATTATCTCTGAAAACGTGCGACATGAAGGGTTACCTAAGTTTCTTGCAGATACAAGGTGTTCTCCACTGGGATGTTTCTCTTGACAATCGGACTGTAGTCCTTGTGACTAGCGCCATGTCTTTAACTGTTTTGCATTCAGTGCCAACTAGTGGAGATGGCTCAGCATTTATCTCTCAAGGGTGGTGATCGATTAGCTTGAGATTTGGCTTGATGTTAATTTCCGATTTTAATTAGTACACACAAATTGTGCATATAAACAATATCCGATATTCACAGTATTTAGTGCTTGGCGCCTGGAGAACGATTCTGAAATGTGACCTGTTGGCTGTGAGAATGAATCCACCCTTTTAACTTCCGCCGTGACGGATATCGGACTGAACCTTCCCCTTATTGCAGACCGAAGATAGTCTTTACGCCTGTCTACGGCGCAGCAGATCTTCCGACCTGCGTAGGCCGCTGTTGGCCCGCGCACAGCTGTGCGCGGGCCAACAGCGGCCTACGCAGGCCCGATGGACTTTTGGCGACTTGGTCTGTCCTTGACGCGAGGTGGCGCCAGTTACGTCGTGGCGCCTGAAGTCTTTGGCGGATGCGTCTTGCTGTCGGACTCCTTGTCCACGGTCTGGCTGGAGATATCGTTACTGTACGTGTCTGGACATTAATTGTGTGTGTGCTTAGATTGTACCGAGTGTTGATGGTGCTTACACTTACAACAACAATAACATCAATCATAATTATTATCATTATTATTAGTATACTTATTATTATAATTATAGCAGTTTAGCTCTCTGCTGGGACCAGAGCATGTCAGTTTTCAAAACAAAAAACAAAAAATCCGAAGACTGAATGATGATGATGATGATGATGATGATGCTAATAATAATAATAAATAATATATAACAAAAACAACAACATAACCGTTTAGCACCCCTGTCTGGCCTGATCAGATGAGTTCCACCCCCTAAAAAAGAAATTACACACACACACACACACACACATACACACGCACACACACACACACACACACACACACATTCACACACACACACACACACACACACACACACACACACACACACACACACACACACACACACCTGTTTTTCGGATCCCCAACTGTCATGCCTCGTTTTATTTGGAGGGAAGGGAGGAGGGAAGGGGTGTATGCTTACGGCCGTGAGTTTGGATTTTCGACCTTATATTGTGCAGCCGTAAAGTTCACCCCCCTCCGCCCCCCCCCTCCCCCCTCACACACACACACGCACACACTCCATCACACACACGCACACCATCACACACACACACACACAAACACCATCACACACACACGCACACACACACACACACACACACACACACACACACACACACACACACACACATTTTGAGGGCGAAAAAAATGGCTTTTCCCCCATTGGATTTGCCACTCTGCAGTTAGTGTGCGTGTCGATTGAAGGCCGCGTAAGGTTTAACGAGATGTGAACCATTATCGTGTTCTTCACAGGCAGATCTTCACACCTGATTGCCACAGCTACTCCACCTTTAACACAGCCAAACTTTACCCATGGGGCGAAAGGCGATCGGGCGGATGTTGGCCGCAGTGGGCCAGCGCAACATCCGCCCGATCGCCTTTCGCCCACTGGGAACCTGTCTCGGACAAACGCGTACATGTACCTGTCTCAGACAAACGCGTTGATGAACAGCAGTTAGCGTTGTGGTTGGTGAGGAGTCGAACCCTGTTATTTTTTTCTTTATTATTTTTTTCAAAGGTGTCACATGTATCCGGTTGTAAGAGGCATGATTTGTATAAAAGCTGTAAATTCCAAATACGTTCAACCACCTGCAAGAGAGATTTTTTTTCTTTTAGGCGAACAGACACAAGAAGGCGCAAATACCTTCAGAAAAATACCCTGGGTAAAGACAGTAATGTACACTGCCCTGAATTTGTCGTACGCACGCGGACATACACGCAAGCACACACGCAGGCACGCATGTAAGTACGTACGTACGCACACACGCGCACACCCATGCACAAACTTAGGCATGCACGTACGCAGACACACACACACACACACACAAACTACGCACATACACGCACGCAGAAACGCACATACCAACACGCCAGCTCCCCCCCCCCCCCCCCCACACACACACACACCTCCCCCCCCCCCACCCACACCCACACCCCCTCCATTTTTCACGACAAACGCGCACGCAAAATCACACTTACTTACGCACTTACACATACATACATATACACCAACCCAACAGCCTCCCCCCCCCCCCCACCCCCCCCCCCCCCCACCGCCCACTTCCTTTAACGACACTTACACTCACGCATGCACACGTTCGCTCCCACGCACGTGCGCACGCACTCACGCAGGCATGCGCGCACAAACACACACACACACACACACTGACACACACACACACACACACACACACACACACACACACACACACACACACACACGCCCCAAACTCACAGCACCTCACAACTCAACACGCTCTTCTTCACACTGCTCTTTTGTAGACTGTAGAATGACTTTTGCCCTCGCGACAGCACGATGTGTTTTGGCTGTCGCCTCTGCCACAATAACCTGGCGCCTACACACCCATAAACTTAATCCCTCGCGACTTTTTTTTTTTTTTTCACCGGAGGATATAAATAGAGCTGAACTCTACAACAAGAGGCATCGATTCTCATGAGCCCCTGCGACTGCAGGGGCTCATGAGAATCTATGCCTCTTGCCGATGAAATGTAGTTCGCTGTCTCTATGACTTTTTTTTCTGTCCTCGATGTAAATAAGGCAGAACTGTGTAAGCAAGAGACGTAGATTGTCAGTATCCCCAGCAGCTGCCGGAGCTCATGAGAATATATGCCTCTTGTAGATGGAAGGCGGGGAGGTAAGGAGGGTGGGAGAAACTATGCAAGGTTTTCTTCTGTCGGGTAGAAGTTCCCCTCAAGTACATCCACCCCTCACCCACCCGTGTCTTGTGTTACCTGCGTCCTGTACAGTTAAACCCGCCTTGGCTAATGTCTATCACTTGCAGGAAATATTCCTCGTTTGTGGTCAGGCAGGTCTGGAAACAAACTATCGGGGCTTAGCGTCCTTTTCGTCACGAAGGCGTCCTCAAAGATGGGACACTGAACAGGGTCGGAACGAATTATGACCTAGCCTGGGTTCGAACACCCAAACGGTAGGGCGGGAGTCGGTCAGAGGGTGCAAAGGTATTGCAGCCACGTCAATTTGTAAACTGCAAACAGAGGCGCCTAACGCGCTTAGTGCGTCTTGATATGCTTGTCAGCCCCCCTCACGCGCGTGCAGTGCACTGTTCACATTGTTGCAGAGTGTACTGTAGTGCGCTGCGCGCGCGCGAGTAGGCTGACTCGCAAATATCAACACGCACTGAGTTCGCCATACGTCACCTTGTGCGCCCTGAAACGATGTAACACTTGGACATGAAATCGTTTGAACTTTCGGTGTTTCCTTATACAGGTTTAACTGTACCCGTCATGTACCCAGAATTTGGCGCCTGTGATTCACCTGACCTGTAAGATGGCGGCAGTTTCCTGTATATCACACCTACTCGCTACCGCTAGTTCTCTGTCACGCTGTCCACCATAAGGTCGCCAGCTCCTCTGATGAAAACATTTAAGTTCTGCCACAGATCCACAATTATAGTTCATGGATACGTAACGTTTCAAAAGGCACGTTTCTGGCACTTATATTGAACAACCATTATGGGCTTTTTATCTTCTTTCGCGTCAGACCCCACCCGGGTCTACCCTGGGGGACTTGGGTGGGATTCACTACTTTTTAGTCCCAGGGTCACCCTGGTCGGTCCCACAGGGTGGGTTATCCCCTCTATTCTGGGGCATCTACCCTTGGTCCATTCACCTGTATTTTCCTTTTTTTAAACTCTCCCTACTGTTTGCGCCTCCTGTGGCTCTTGATATTGGATGTGTGTTGCTAAATGGTCTTAGGTTTATTTAGCCGTATTAGACCGGCTGGCAACATACTACTGAAGTAACTTCTGACTATGTGAATTTCTGTAAAGATATGATTATCCCATCTAAGACAGTGAAATTGTATCCCAACAACAAACCATGGATTTCAAAGTCTCTCAAAGCCACATTGAATGAGAAAAAAGTTGCATTTCAGACTGGAGACAGAGTAGAAAGGAAAGCAGTACAGAATAAATTGAGGAAGCAGATTTTAGACACTAAGAAAAAGTATAAAGAGAAAGTAGAGTCACAGTTTGAATCAGGTAGCTTAGCAGATGCATGGAAAGGACTTAAAACTTTATCAGGCCACAATAAATCAAAATTCAGTAGCAGTAGCATGCCAATGAAAGAACAAACTGAATTTTCTGAAAAACTGAATGAGTTCTATTGTAGATTTGAGAAAGATGATCTGAAGGATGATTTAGATAGCATGATTTCCCAGCTTGAAGTAAATGTGGCAGGCAATGTTGATGAAGACTTTGAGATCCATGGCAAGGCGGTTGAGAAGCTTTTTAGCAAACTGAATGTTAAGAAAGCAGTAGGCCCTGATAATATTTGCGGTAGAGTTTTGAGAGTATGTGCCAGTCAATTGTCTGTTGTTTATAGCCGTTTGTTTAGCTGGTCTCTGAAGGATTGCACTGTACCTAGGCTCTGGAAAACATCTACAGTCTGCCCTGTCCCCAAGAACAACAAGCCCAAGACACTCAATGACTATCGCCCTGTAGCTCTCACCTCTATAGTAATGAAGTGCTTTGAGCGTGTTGTCCTTTCTAGACTGCTCGATCAGGTCAAGCCCTATCAAGATCCTTTCCAGTTTGCATACAAGCAAAACAGATGTACTGATGACGCCACACTCACACTCCTGCACCATGCATACACACATTTAGAAAAACCTGGCTCTTTTGTACGCATTCTTTTTATAGACTTTTCTTCAGCCTTCAACACTATACAACCCTATCTCATAGCTCAAAAACTTCTCTGTTACAATGTAACGCCAAGGCTTATCCTATGGATTGTCAACTTCCTTGTAAATAGGACCCAGTCAGTTCGCTTTCAAACAGCTCTCTCATCCCTTAGGTCCACTTCCATAGGCGCCCCTCAAGGTACAGTTCTCTCCCCTGTGCTGTTCACACTGTACATTAACGATTGTAGTGGCACTGACTCTACCCTTCTTATAAAATACTCGGGTGACACTGCCTTAGAAGATCTCTCCAATAATGATGCGACTTACTTTGCAGAAGTAGAACGTTTTAGTGTTTGGTGTAAAGATAATTTTCTAGACCTAAATGTGAGTAAGACCAAGGAACTACTGATAGACTTTCGAAGAAACCCTGCCGCTGTCCCTGTTCTGATGATCGATGATGTGTCTGTTGAGCGTGTGACTGAGTATAAGTATCTTGGAACAGTCATAGATGATAAGTTGTCCTTTAACGCAAACACCTCCCTCATACACAAGAAAGGTCAGTCACGCATCTACTGCCTCCAGAAACTCAGGAAGCTGAATGTGAACCCCTCTGTCCTTCAAACTTTTTACTGCTCTTTTATTGAGTCTGTCATCACTTTCGGTTCTGTGTGCTGGTATGGAGGTCTGAGTGTGAAGAACAAGAACACCCTGGCACGAATGGTAAACATCTGCAGCAAAGTGACTGGCAGTAAGCAAAACAGTGTGGAGTCCCTGTATGAACAGCGTGTGGTGAGAAAGGGTAGGCGGATAGCTTCAGACAGATCCCATGTCCTTGCCCACCTCTATGATCTCCTCCCCTCTGGCCGCAGACTCCGCACACACAAAGCTAGAACACTCAGACTACAGCACAGTTTCATCCCCAAATCCATCACTCTAAGCAATCTGTAGGTACATCCACACATACCCAAACCTAACTCCTCCCCCTATCCCCCTTTACCTGTGCAATCAGTAGGAATGGAGCTTGTTGCTTTTAGAGAAGTGATTATATTGTGTTTCATTTGGTGGTGAACATGGACATACTGGGATTGTTGTTACTGAGTGTTTACCCACTAATTATTTTACTATGGTAGACTTTAATTATGCAGCCTGTGTAATAATGTGTAATAATGTACTGAGATGTTTGTATAATAAGTAGTGAGGGTTAGGACTAGGTTGAAACACGCGTATTATGTATGCATATGTAGAGGTGGGTGTGAATGTATAAGTGCTGCTCAGTTCAGTCCATAAAAGATGTTTGTGTGAAATGTGTAAGAGTTATGTGGCCACACAGGGCAATTGCTTCCGGTGCATGTAGTAACTTTTCCGCAAGAAATAGTTTAAAAAATTTCCTCCCTCTTTGCCATCGTTTTAGGAGGTAAAACTTCAAATGTTTGCCTTTTTTGGCGTTTTGAGCAACAAAAGGCATGACAGGTGGTGTGAAAAAGAGCAAAATCTGGATAATTTTAGTCGACCTAGTGTGTTCATGGGAGCCTAATGGGGGCATGTGCACGGTTGTAAGCAGGCTTGCAGACGACAGTTTTGTCAAGGGGTACTTAGTGCATTCGAGTGTTGTGAAAAATGCTAACTCTTAATTTTTTAAAGAATTGCTGAAAATGTTTCTCCTGTGATGTGCTTCGCGTGGATTTTTTGTTTTGGCAGAAAGGTTCTTCGTTCATAGTTTTATGCTGCAAGAGGCTAACAGATAACAGTGTGTGAAAGGGGGGCGTAACCTATTTGCCCTGTGTGGCCTGTAAAGGCAGAGTGAATTTTTCTACTATTGGCGTTTGGAAGGAGATTGTGCCAAAAAAATCGACATTTTTTTGCTTTTTATGCCGATATCAGGTGTTTTTAGGCCATGTTGGCACTTTTGATGCCATACAGATAGCTTTATTTAGTTGTATAAGGATTATAGTGGCAAAATGGTGCATATTTGTGCAAAATGGAAAGAAAAGGCAAAAAAACATACAGGAACAATCCCAGATCACATTTTCTGTCATAGTAGTTATTCCAAAACACTTCTGACAAGGCAACAGTCATTACGGTGTGATCTAGATAAAATTTAGTTAAATTTGATGGTTGTCGGGTGGCCGATTTTTTGCTTTTGTTTTGACTGCATTCAAACATACCCGTTTATCCTGCACAGTGTATTTGAGGCTTTGTGAGATTCATCTTAGTGAAAACATGCTGTAAACTGCAAACCTCAGTATGGTGAACCCAAAACATGTTGTTTTGACTGGTTTCTGAAATCGGTTTAGATGGTGTTGTGCGGTGAAACGGCACGATTGTCATCAATACTATCGAGAAGTTTTAGTGTGTGAGAAATCTCTTTACCTTTTTCAAACACAAATCATCCTGCTGTATCCTGAGCATATCTATTATGCCTAAAAATCGATTCCACACATTTCCAACCACCTTCCCCCCACCCCCAACACCACCTTCTTGCCCCCATGCCCCCCTCCACCCCTCCCCCCCCCCCCCCTAATATCCCTCACCCCGAACCCTCAGTCATGATAAGCCTAACCTTACTATGCTAACCCAGATCCTAAAACTACTATGTTAACCCTAATCCTAACTCTACTATGCTTGCCCTAATAATACTAACCCAAAGCATTAACACCCCTCCCCCCCCCCCTCACACCCCCCCCTCCCACTCCCCCCCCCCCCAATGCGCGCAGGCGTTCATGTCAAATTTTTGCTACTTTTTCAAGCATTTTACACTATTTAAAGCATTCTGCTGCTTTGCCATGCAAAGTAGTCAAAGTCAGAGAAGCACCTTGGTCCCTTGAGTTGGTTGGTACAAGGATTTGTAGCCGTTTGCAAGAAAAAGCATGTTGGCTGGTGATTCATTTTCAGAAAAAATGCGGAACATGGCTTCAGTTGCCTTCAGTATCTTAAGCCTTGTTTAAAGCTGGAAGGAAGGAATAAAAGAAATGACACCTCATGCAGACTAGTTGTGGTTAGGCAGTTTGCTGATTTTTTTTAAACAGTGCAATGGCTTTTCTATGTTGTCCAGTTGGGTTCAAAGTTGAAAAAACTGTCAAAATGGTTCCTGCTTGGGGGGGTAGTATAGCAAATAAATGGCCAAAAAATAACCAACCGTTGAAAATTGTTGTTGCTGGTTGTTTTGAATGCGTAACATGTGTGTCTGCTTGTCTGCAAATATAGGGTTGTTAGCTTGAACATAAGTCTTTCTTTTTGGATCTTTACATGTGTGGTGCTGACATTCAGCCGCAGGAGTGAATGGTTCTCCGGGCACCAAGGGGTGCAGGTAGTAATTTTGGTGCAGCTTTAAAACCATCAGCCATTTATGTCTGAAACTTGGCAGTGTATCTTCTTATAGGGTACGGTTATCAGTGATAAAGTTTTGATTGCAGCTGGCAACTTTTTTGGTTTCATTACAGGCCACACAGGGCAATTGCTTCCGGTGCATGTAGTAACTTTTCCGCAAGAAATAGTTAAAAAAATTTCCTCCCTTTTTGCCATCGTTTTAGGAGGTAAAACTTCAAATGTTTGCCTTTTTTGGCGTTTTGAGCAACAAAAGGCATGACAGGTGGTGTGAAAAAGAGCAAAATCTGGGTAATTTTAGTCGACCTAGTGTGTTCATGGGAGCCTAATGGGGGCACGTGCACGGTTGTAAGCAGGCTTGCAGACGACAGTTTTGTCATGGGGTACTTAGTGCATTCGAGTGTTGTGAAAAATGCTAACTCTTAATTTTTTTAAGAATTGCTGAAAATGTTTCTCCTGTGATGTGATTCGCGTGGATTTTTTGTTTTGGCAGAAAGGTTCTTCGTTCATAGTTTTATGCTGCAAGAGGCTAACAGATAACAGTGTGTGAAAAGGGGGCGTAACCTATTTGCCCTGTGTACTTACTTACTTACGCCTGTCACCCCTACCCGGGTATAGGCCGTCGACGAGAGACCTCCAGCAACTCCTGTCCGGTGCTTCTCCTTCGATTCTACTCCAGGTGGTTCCCAGTCTCTTGATGTCTGCTTGGAGGTCTCGACGCCAGGAGTTTCTCGGCCTACCTCTTTTCCTCTTTCCCTGGGGGTTCCATGACAATGCCTGCCTAGTGATACTGGAAGCTGGCTTTCTCAGACTGTGACCGATCCATCCCCATCTTCTTCACCCAATTTCATTCTCTGCTGTTATCTGCTCTGTTCTCTCCCAGAGTCTGACGTTGCTGATCTTCTCTGGCCAGTGGATTTTCAAAATTCTTCTAAGGCAACTGTTCATGAAGGTCTGTACTCTGTTGACTGTGGTTTTTGTCAATCTCCAAGTCTCTGCTCCATATAGGAGAACTGCTTTTACATTGGAGTTGAAAATCCGGACTTTGGTGTGTTGTGACAGCTCTCTGGAACTCCACACTTTTTTCAACTGGAGAAAGGCTGCTCTGGCTTTACCGATTCGTGCTCTGACATCTGCATCAGTGCCGCCTTTTTTGTCTATGATGCACCCGAGATAGGGGAAGGACTCCACCTCCTCCAACGGGGTGCCAGCAAGCAAGACTGGTTCCTCCCTGGTTGCGTTCAGCCTCATTGTCTTTGTTTTCTGTTTGTGAATGGTGAGGCCCACTTGGGACGAGATGTCAGCAAGCCTCGTGGTCTTGTCCTGCATTTGTTGATGAGTGTGGGACAGTAATGCCAAGTCGTCTGCAAAATCGAGGTCGTCAAGCTGTGTCCACAGTGTCCACTGTATTCCACTTCGTCTGTGCTCTGTGGTCATCTTCATGACCCAGTCTATGGCCAGTAGGAAGAGGAACGGAGACAGCAGACACCCCTGCCTGACACCAGTTCTGACCTGGAGCTCCCTGGTGAACTGCCCTTCGTGGATCACGCGAGATGTCATGCCATCGTAGCTGCTCTTGATCAGGCGGACGAGCTTTGTGGGTACACCGTAGTGTCGTAGGAGTTTCCACAGAGTCTCTCGGTCCACACTGTCAAATGCTTTCTCATAATCCACAAAGTTGACGTACAGCGGGGAGCTCCACTCCAGAGACTGTTCCACGATGATGCGGAGAGTGGCGATCTGGTCTGTACATGATCGGTTCTTCCTGAATCCTGCTTGCTGGTCTCTCAGCTGGGGGTCAACGGAGCTCTTCATTCTCTCTAGGATGATCCTGTTGAAGACCTTTCCTGGTACTGACACCCCCCACCCGGGTCTGCCCTGGGGGACTTGGGTGGGGTTAGGTATTTTTTAGTTCCCAGGGTCACCCTGGTCAGCCCCACAGGGTGGGTTTTTCTCTCTATTCTGGGGCATGTGTTTCTGTCTATCCTTTGTCCATTCACCTGTATTTGCCTTTTTAAAACTCTCCCTACTGTCTGCACTGCCTGTAGCTCTTGATATTGGATGTGTGTTGCTAAATGGTCTTAGCTTTATTTAGGCCCCATGTGTTAGGTTTATTTAATGTATTTGACCGGCTGACGACATACATTCAATGTTCTGTTTATTTTTTTTTTTTTTTTTCACAAGCAGTGCAGGCACGTCCTGAGAAAGCCTTGTTGCTGTCGGGACGTTAAGCAATGTACAATCAATCAATCAATCAATCAATGGTACTGACAGCAAGGTGATTCCTCTGTAGTTGGAATTTGCCCTGTGTGGCCTGTGTAAAGATTTTGTAGTGTTTACTTTATATCCATTTGGAATTTGTAGCTGTGCAAGTGCAGGGAGAAAATGTTCATAATTATGCTATAATGTTTATATGTCTTGTTTGTACTATTTGTTATAAATGTACCACAACCGAATTTCTCTTTTCGAGATAATAAAGTACTCTTATTCTTCTTACATTTAATATTCTGTTTAGTTTTTTTCACAAGCAGTGCAGACACGTCCTGAGAAAGTCTTGTTGCTGTCGGGACGTTAAGCAATGTACAACCAACAACTCCTTTGGCGTCAGGGCTGGACAGTTTAAATTATCACTACGGACATTGTCCGCATCGCCATAACATCACTGCCCAGGCTTTGGTGTTTATTTTATTTATGTCTATATTTACATACATAGTAAATGTTGAGCTTACAATGGTTTCGTGCTGTCGTGAAGCGCCCCACCTCCCCCCCCCCCCCAAGCTTCACCCCCACCCCCCTTCTTTGTCTTTCTCTGTCTCTATGTCTCTCTGTCTCTGTCTCTGTCTGTCTGTCTGTCTGTCTGTCTGTCTCTCTCTCTCTCTCTCTCTCTCTCTCTCTCTCTCTCTCTCTCTCTCTCTCTCTCTCTCTCTCTCTCTCTCCAAACCAAGGACAAACATGAAAAGAGGCCTGTGCGCCTATTGTTTCCATCCTTGAGAAATAAAGTATCATTCATTCTCTCTCTCTCTCTCTCTCTCTCTCTCTCTCTCTCTCTCTCTCTCTCTCTCTCTCTCTCTCTCTCTCTCTCTCTCTCTCTCTCTCTCTCTCTCATACGAGTTGTTAGCAATAACGAGGTATGTCTACGCCGAACTACTCCCGACAATGAACGAGAGCGAAGTCACGGCAGACAACCAGTGTGTACCAAAGGCATAGACAACACTCCAAACATCTCTAAGAGGCATAGATCCTCACGCGCCCGGAGGGATCGCTAATGAACCACGTGACCCGGAGAGGCCAATCCTGTGATTTACAGGCCCCGGAACGTGCCTAAACAAAACAAGCTCGCTCATCTAATATTCACGGTAATTACCAATGCCTGTTCAGGACACGCGCAAGATCATTTCGAACTTAATCACCTTCCACCTTCCCTTGCTGGCTATTTCTGACGTGGAAAATTGATAGCAGACGACCACTCAAGTTTACAAAATGCGTGCCGGGTTGTGATTATGAACCTTACGGCTCCGTTGACGGTAGATTTTAATTAACTTATTAAAAAGAATTGTGCTGGTCTGTGATTTTGGACCTTACGGCTGGAAGCCGTATGGTCCAAAATTACAGACCAGCACACAAATATCACCAGCGCATGTGTAGCCTAAGTAACTCTTGCCGTTTGTTCCAATTGCCGGTAAAGAAACCGAACATGCAAATATGAGGCGTAGTTGACGGAGAGTGTCTAGTGGCTTTGGCGCCTAGGTAAATATCGGGTTAATCTACCGGCACACTGAGATCATGATACAAGGTAGTGGCTGATTAAGATTAATTCGTTGCCTTGAAAAGCAGTACCTTATTTAGGTGCTATTGTACAGGACTCCGTCAGTCTGTCGTTGCATTTCGTTTATAGTCATTGGCAGATACATGTTGCGAAAAAGTGTACTGCTGTGTCATTTTGACCTTAACTCATTCGAGACGTGCTGCATAGGGATACGCGGCTTCCTGCCGCGTATCCATATACGGCACGTCTCGAATGAGTTTTAAAAAAAACAACAAAAAAAAACAACAACAGTGTGCTAGTATCTTTTTGAAGTGTAGATAATTAACTTCACAAAAAGGGCGAGCACACCTTTAAAATCGGCTAGTTTGTTCCACAAGGGAAGATTGAAACAGAGACTAAAGGGAGAGAAGTCGTGCCAAGGGAGACAACATTAAGATTGAAACAAAGACTAAAGGAAGAGAAATCTTGCCCAGGGGAGACAAAAAGTCTGCGGGTGAGACATAAAAGAACATAAAGGCGCATTCCGATGTATTGAGGTCAGAGCGTCGTCGCAGTGTTGTGAATGAAAATGTACACTCATTCATTCTTTTTTCAAACGCAATACAGTTATTACAAGGTGGTTATTGCTAAGGGGAAAATGTTAATGGCTGTCGACCGCGCTGGTTCTGGGGTAGTGACTTATTAGCTTGGGGCAGGCAAAGGTATCGCGAGAAAACTGCTTGATCATCTTTAGAGAAGCGCTAATTTAACCCTTATCAGTGTGTGAAATAAGTTTGACTAGAATAGTTCAAGGGCAGGGCCAGAATAGCTTGGCGCCTCAAGGCGCCAAGCTATTCTGGCACCACCCTTGAACTAAAGCCATTGGTCTATATCCTTATCTGTAAGTACTATAACGTAGCTTGCATATGGCAGTGTACAAATTTGAAGCCTTTAGCCTCAGTATGATATGGGTTTAGCACGGAGATGCACACAGGTTATAGCGTATCGATACCAGAGATGTGTAGTACTGGGGATAACATCATACACACCATATGAGAATGCAAATGACGCCGAGTTGTGTGAGCAAGAGGCATAGATTCTCATGCGCCCCTGCATTCTGCAGGGGCTCATGAGAATCTATGCCTCTTACATAATTTATGGTGTGGTTGGGTGAGCGGCTGTTTCGCTTAGCCAACCAGTCTGAATGATGTGTCACTGGCGTCGGAAGAAAAAGGGACGACTGCGCACGTACTCCCAAGTAATTTGAATGAGTACTAAAGAGGGTTGTTGGCGCCTTGTTTTGCAATTTGTCTGCCTTGAAGTCGAGGTCATGAATATTTTTTAGAAAAAAAATGTAACATTTAAAAACATTTATTACACTTGATACATTCATGTGCATGCTTGTCAGTGCTCAGACATTTGTGCCATTAAATATATATATGTCTTTGGGGTAGGTAGATGAATTGTGTTGAACATCGGTCAAAAATGGACGGAAAATTGACTGATTTGATGGACAGAGGCATGCAGGGATTGATTGTTTGCTTGCTTGCTTGGTGGATTAGTTAGTTGGTTGGTTGGTTGGTTAGTTGCGGTTGCAGTTCAGACAGTAAGATAAAAGGATATATATCTGGACGATTTTTGAGAATTTGAGAGTTTTATTATTTTAAAATCAACCTTCATTTTCGCTTCTTCATCTTCCATCGTTATCTATGATCTAGAGGGAGAGGAAAACATAATGCTGCGGCCTTAGTCCGCACCTGTTGCGGTATGAATTGTCTGGAATATGACAAGCTTCCTTCGTTAGAATCTAGCTCGTGCCAAGAGCGTGCCTGGCACAATGGATGCTAATTTACACGGGGCGGTCCGTGGCGCAGTGGTTAAGGCGCCAGCCACCAATGCTAAAGGTGCGAGGTTCGATACCGGATTTCGGCGTCGGATTTTTCTCTTCTAGTAAGTGTCACCGTTAATTCGGGCGGACCGCCGGGGGTTCTTTCTCCGGGTACTCCGGCTCTTCCTCCCCCTCCACTTCGGTGCCGGTTTCAGGCCACTTTATAAATTTCGATCAAAATTTCCGAAACCGGCCTCAGTAGCTGAGCTGACCCTTCGCACCACGTGAATGTCCTGTGTCTGTCTTGTACTGTGTGTGTCTTCAGAGTGAATGCGTGTGTGTCACGTGAGCGTGCGTGTTGGGTTCAGTTCGCGGCGCTTTGTGCCCATTCGCCGAATTGGGAAAAAGCGCCTATATAATAACCGGTATTATTATTATTATTACACAAGGCCCTCGGGCCTCCTTCGGCCGCAGTAGGCGGCCGGCGGAGGCCCGAAAGCGTTCTGCGCACTAGGATGTTGATTTACTAATCTACACCCAAGAACAAAAGCGTGTCAGATCAAAGTCATAGTTAAGGCACTTTAAAATCAGCAGGTGCGTGCTGGCCTGTGATTTTGAACCTTAGGGCTTCCAGCCGTAAGGTCCAAATTCACAGACCAGCACAGGTGGTCGTTGATCAATGTACGGAAGCGTGCGTGGGCTCGTGAGAGTCTTTATAGGCTCTCGATTCAGAATCGGGATCAGCAGGAGTGGTGAGGTGTGTTGCCCGTGTGTTCGAATATTTTAGATTACGCTGGGAAGTGCGTTAACTCATTCTACCCCAGACACACCACAGCAAGATAAGGATCGACCATGATAGTTCAAGGGTGATGCCAGAATAGCTTGGCGCCTATGGGCGCCAAGCTATTCTGGCATCACCCTTGAACTATCATGGTCGATCTATGTCCTGCACTGCAATGCAGTCTTCAGAGGACAACGGCAACATTTAAGGATTTCGGTGTTGGGGTACAATGAGTTAAGGTATAAAAAGAAAATTATGTTCCACCACAGGTGATAGCTGATCAATGGGACAGTGTTGCGTGAGTTCCTGGGGCTTTTTATAACTTTCTGAATGAAGAATTAAAATGAACAAAAGTTAATGAGCTGCGTTGCTCATATGTCCAAATATTTCAGGGGGAAAAAAAATCGCATTCCAGCGGCACAGCTTGAATGAGATGATAGTTGATCAGCGTGACAGCATGCGTGGGCTCCTGAGGATTTTTATGGCCTCTTGATTGCAGAATTAGGATGAACAGGATTTAATGCTGATCCGTGGTTCACATGTGTGCCGATATTTCAGGTGACGCTGCGATAGGCAAAGTGTTTCTGACTGGAGACAGGCATTTGGCAGGTGTCAATAATAAGGCATTGCCGCACGTGCACCACACTGGTTTCCGCCACCGATTCGCTGTCGCGGCAGCGGCAGCGAATCGGGTGAGGCAACCAGTGTGATGCACGTGCATTTGTGTGCTGGTCTTTGATTTTGAACCTTACGGTTTTGGCCACACACGTTTTTTTTTAAGTAGCTTGTGTGGGCAATGGGGTGGTGGAGGGGGTGATTTGTGTAGACTTTGCACACTTTCAGGAAAGTTCTTCATCGGAACCACTTGCGTGTTGGGCAATCATTCAACCTGCATCTTGATTTAATTATCATTATCAAAGACCACAGCCGGTATTCTTAATTAGGGTCTCCTTTTTCAGGCTCCCTTAATGCTGAAATGAAATCCGCGATTTGTTTCCTGAGGAGTGTAGAACTTGTGAGCTGGTAATTCTGAGGATTTCAGAGGTATGGATATAAAACCAGAAATGTTGGCTTGTTGCCATTACCATGCCTACACCGTAAATATTTTGTCCTCATGCAAATTAACCCATTACATCCTGATGATGATTTTGTAAAATGTGTTTATTGTCCTGCGAAGGCTAAATTGCTGATTAGGAGATAGATGAACTGTTTTAGTTCAAGGGTGATACCAGCATAGCTATGCTTGCACCACCCTTGAACTATCAGTCAATTTATTTCAAGCAATGGGTGTATCAGGATGATAAGGGTTAATAGAATGCAGCGCTGACGGACTGGAGTCTGGTCTGTACACTTTGTATATTTTGTGTACACTACCACACAATCAACTTGTTCAGCCTAATAATGCGGACGTCCGTATCTTTCAGAGTTATAGAAAGACCATGGCTCAGTTGCAAGAGTCAGCTTAGTCCTGCGCCAGCCACTAAGCAAGGTGCTCCGCTATAGCGAAGCACCTCGTTTAGTGGCTTGCGCAGGACTAATCTGACTCGTGCATACTGGCCCCTGGGCACAGTCATTAGTGAGCGTAGTCCTGCGGCAGCCACTAAGCAAGGTCACGTGCTCCGCTAAAACTCAGTTGCATGAACGAACTTAGTCCTGCGCCAGACACTAGGCAAGGTGCTCCGCTATAGCTCAGTTGCATGAACGAACTTAGTCCTGCGCCAGACACTGGGCAAGGTGCTCCGCTATAGCTCAGTTGCATGAACGAACTTAGTCCTGCGCCAGATACTAGGCAAGCTGCTCCGCTATAGCTCAGTTGCATGAATGAGCTTAGTCCTGCGCCAGACACTAAGCAAGATGCTCCGCTATAGCTCAGTTGCATGAATGAGCTTTTTAATCCTGCGCCAGCCACTAAGCAAGGTGCTCCGCTATAGCTCAGTTGCATGAATGAGCTTTTTAATCCTGCGCCAGCCACTAAGCAAGGTGCTCCGCTATAGCGGAGCACCTTGCTTAGTGGCTGGTTGCAGGACTGAGCTCACTGATACAACTGGTCCCAGCTGTTGGAGATGCCTCGGCAGTGATAGTTGAATGATAGTTCCAGTGTAGCTTGGCACTATTCTTGAGCTATCATGGCTGACACATTTCCCGGTGTGTTGTCTCACCTGGAAGGTGCATAAAAGAAGTTCCTCGTTTGCATCCGCCCACTCGTATATATATGCGTCATTCATGACGCCCATGGAAATTTGGATCTCTCTCACATCATGATATACTGTGTGTAATTATGATATCATGTAGTCATGATGCGGCCATTTACAGTCACAAGTCAAGCTTCAAGTCAAGTACCTTCGTCCGTCCAAGGAATAAATGTGACGGTTGCTGTCTAGCAAGAGGTACACGGATTCTCATGAACCCCTCCGAATGCAGGGGCTCATGAGAATCTATACCTCTTGCAGATATTACAGCAGAAAGTGACGCCCTTGTAAATTTGGATCTTCTTCCCCATATACTATGATATACTCTGTATGATCTCATGCAGTCCTAAGGAAACTTTTATAGTCAAGCCTTCTCTCTTTTACTTCCGTCTGAGGAGGCAGTATGAATAAGTGGGGCTTATGATCACAGCAAGAGGCATAGCTTCTCATGAGCCCCTGCATTCTGCAAGGGGTCATGAGAATCCATGCCTCTTGCAGGTGTGAATGACTCAAAGAACTGTGTACCTAAGTCCCAGTGCGTTTGGCTGCTAAAGGTCCCGGCATATTTCTCCCGTAATCATTATGAACAACTGTGATAATTCAGCTGGGCCAGCATTCCTTTATTCCCCCCTTGCAGACTCATTCTCTTTTCTTTCCAGCTCCAACTTTTGGAGTTGGATCGGCCAGCCCTCGCCCAAGGATATTTCTCATAAGCGTTGTGGTGGAAGTCCTAGAGGCGCTTTCAAAGGCTTAGATCTAAGCACCAATGCTTAGACCTAAGCACACTTATGACCGATATGATGGCTGCCAAGCGTGTTAAATGCAAAGAAAATACCAACAGAAGAAACACGCTTAGAAATGACAAGCACCACACTATTGTCATGTATGTGTTCTTTCTAAGCGTGTTTCTTTCTTTGTAGTGAGTATCTTTAGGTCGGATTAGGAAAGCGCTTGATCCATTATGGCTGGACTCTCTTCCTCATTCATAAAGTGGAGCTTGGAGTCTAGGGTGTGAATGACTTGGCCGTGGAATTGAAGGGATTATCAGCACGCGACATGCAGTAAACCACCGGCAATGTCAAGCAACAGCTGCGCGCTCAGCCCCTAAAGAGTGCTTGCCCCTGTCCCGCCAAGAATTGCCTCTCTTCGGAGGGCGGTTTCATCTCTTGTAGAAACGTGTCCTCAAGAGAGCAGTCGTCTCGGGAGAAGCCCCCGCATCCAATTAGCCTTCTATCGCAGCCAATCAGTATCACTTTTACAAAGCCAATTAGAGGCTCCCTTAAGGGAGATAAGCGCAATAATTAGTGGTTGGTTTATTGTCGGCGCGCGACCCAAGGGGCATAACTGGGCGCGCCGTGTCTCTGCAAGGGTAGAGTTCTCGTTCCTGAGTGTATTTTTAAACATGACTTCCTTCATAGATACCTTTACCAGGTTTTACGGTGGATAAGAGACATAGATTCTCATGAGCCCCTGCAGTTACAGGAGCTCATGAGAATCTATGCCTCTTATTGATCATGATCGATCTAAACCTTCTTTTTTTTACATCTCAGTTTATCAGATGGTGAAAGTTATTGGACTTTAAGCCTGTGCCGGCCTTGATTCAATTTTCAAAACACAAATTCCTTCACGTTTTGCACGTGAGACGGAAATTTCTCCTGCATGACTTGCTTTCGGTAAAATTAGGAGGGGGTGTGGGAAAAATCTTCAGGGTCTTATATTTATGGTTTGATATGATTTGACGGTAGCATATTATTTGTAATTAAAGACATAACAAAAATGCATGGCTGGATGAATGGGTGGATGGGTAGACGCGTGTTGATTAATGGATGGATTAACGAATTTCTACATGTATTTTGTTTCTGTTTCGATAGCTTCCTATATTATTTAAATGTTTGTTTTCATTTTGTTTCAGACTTGTGCTGTACGAGATATTGAAAGAAAATACAAAATTTGCTCACACAGATTTTACTTCACTGGTGAGTAGAGCATGTATCTGTGTTTCGCACTTTGTGTATTGTTTCCATTTATTCCTGTTTGCTTGTCAGTGTTTATGTTTGTGTTCTTGCGTGTGACGAAGATTGTGTCTTCTCGTTTACGTCAGCCTTTCTTTATTTAATCTTACTTTCTTTCGTTCGTTCTTTCTTCTGGCTCTTTTGACGTTTTTTAATAGACGATGTTCGGAAATCAGAAAGTAGGTCGAAATTGTAGGTACAAAAATGTATTGTAGGTCGAAATTGTAGGTCCAAAAATGTATTGTAGGTCGAAATTGTAGGTCCAAAAATGTATTGTAGGTCGAAATTGTAGGTACAAAAATGTATTGTAGGTCGAAATTGTAGGTCCAAAAATGTATTGTAGGTCGACATTGTAGGTCCAAAAATGTATTGTAGGTCGAAATTGTAGGTCCAAAAATGCATTGTAGGTCGAAATTGCTCGTGTTTCGACGAAAACGGTGGATGAAAAGCCCGGACAAACACGCGAATATCGCGTGTTTGTCCGGGCTTTTCATCCACCGTTTTCGTCGAAACAGGTGCAATTTTGCCCTACTTATGATTTCCGGAAATCGTCCATGGAGATATATATGTTTGCATCAAGACGTCCCTCTCTGTTACCACCATAACGTCTTCGCTGCCAAACGGTTGTAAGAAAATCGGCCGTAATAACGTGAAAGTAAAGCCTGATTCATTTAGCTTTGTGCCTAGAAGCGCCTAGACATTTTTAGACACAAAGCTAGATGAATAACTGATATCATTACAAGTCTCTAAAAGATGAAATTGTATCCGGCGTGTTTGTTTCCTCGAAGGTATCATGTTACCAGGTACCAGGCTGTAGGATTAGCCTAAGATACCTAACCGCACAGGCTGCGTTAGAGAAATGCGATTTCACGATCTGTACAATACTTTTTCTTTTAGTCACTGTGAAACAAGGCGAAGTCTTGTTTTACAGTGACTAGAAGAAATAAATATTTACATCAATATATATAATTTAAAACAAAAGAAAAGAAAAAAAAAACTTTTCTGTACCCTTGCCTGTCCCCGGCCGTCTTTTTACCAAGTATGGCCTGGCTGTGCCTATCAGCATAAATTCCCCCACTTGGCACGTAAATTAAAGACCAAAGCGCTTAATTACGCTGAACAGGCCAGCTGCATTAAGGGACGTAATCCCTCCTACATCACGGGAGACAACTGCCGGTGTGATGTACCTCGCCCCGGATTGACCACGTGACAAGGGGAACGTAACTCTCGTGGCATCGTCGTAAAGAAGTAAAAAGAGTTTAAAGGCGTAGCGTTAGCAGTTTCTTAGCATGTATAATCCTTCTTTTTTTTTTTTTCTTTTTTTTCTTTTTTTTTTTTTTTTTTTTTTTTGGTGGAGAACCTGCGATATTTATATTCTCATGAGCTCCTGCAGCTGTAAGGGCTAACGAGAATATGCCTCTTGCCTGCATCTGGAGGATCAAAATTAAATCTTCCCTAGACAGAGAGTGGCGACACTTCCCCGAGCGAGCAAACCACAGCAATCAACTCCCAAAAGTACAAATGATGTAAAACATTGACATCATAGCTGTTTTCCTCTTAGTTTCGTCACACTTCTGAATGTCTGAAATGTTCTTCTTTTCACAATTTAACTCAATCGAGACGTGCCGCATCCAGATCCGCGGCTTCGTGCCGCGAATCCGGATGCGGCACGTCTCGAATGATCCAACTGTTGTCGATCGCAGGTAATCTAGAACGCAGTGTAAGTTCCCTATTTTCTTTTTTAGTTGCTCGCAGGTGTGTGGATTTACCCCGAAGCGTCCTTTGCCCTAGGACCATATCGCTGTATGTATGTGAAGCTGCCCGTATGCTTAAATATGAGGGGATTAGCTTCACGGTAATTTACTATAGTTGGACCCTAATCTGTTTAATCCTCTCTCTCTGTTTTGCGTCCAAGATGGAAAGCCCTGACACTTGCGCACACGAGAAAGACATAGACTTTAGGCCAGAAACGCCAAGCAGTTACATTAGGTCAGAAATGCCTACGTGTTAGGATATTAGGCCAGAAAAGCCTATAACTTTGGCCCTAAAAAATGCCAAAATTATCGTGTGTTTGTTTATTCCAGTGTATTGTCCATATAGCAATACTCTGATTAGGATTGTCGCTTGTTTACTTTATTTTGCTTAACTTGCTTTTTATATTGTCTTTTTGTGAGAGTATCTGGGTTGCTCGGTGGTAGAGCGTTCGAGTCTCGTCCGAAATGTCGCAGGTTCGAATCCAGCTGGGATCAAAATTTGTTCAGACTCTATTCGGTGGCCCGTCTTTTAAATTACCCTCGTTGTGGACAAATGATAGTAAGCCCTGTGCGCTGAACGTTTTTTCTGTTTTATGAAGAAAACAAAAGGGAGGAGGACAGAAGGAGAAATTATTATTTCGATTACTTGTACTCGGCCAAGATTATCAAATGTGCATTCAAATTAAAAATCTTGAATTGGTATGTATGCGTTCAGTAATAAAATCCTGATGAGTCCTCGCAAGATGGATAATTTGAGGCTCATGAGAAACTCAAATATGAATTATTAAGGCCAACAAAATGTGTGATTATAAGACCGAGGGATACATTGAGGCCAGCAAGAGTCATAGGTCTGCATGAGTCCCCGCAAATTGCAGGGGCGCATGAGGATCTATGCCTCTCTCAGGTAAATGCCGCTCGACTTGAAACCTGTTTTGACGTTTCTGCCTCTTCCTTCGGTAATTGAGGTGTGAAAAATAGTGTATCGTGTGGGTAATTCGACCCACGTAGTGGCACTTGTTTTAGAGGCAGTGATCATGTGACTGTTTATAGTTCTCTTTTATCTTCCCATTCTACGTCTTCATTCCGCAAATAACACCCTCAGTCTGAGATGCAGCTGGAACTGATGTTAGTTACAAGAGGCGTAGATTCGCATGAGTACCTGCCTCTGCAGGGGCTCATGAGAATCTATGCCTCTTGCAGGTTGTTGAGAATATGTGAAAATTGTCTTGTACAGGGTCACCGGTTGGAATGTGTAATATTAGAAATTTGAGAAAGAGAGAAAGAAAACTGATGCAAACTTTAATATGTTCTCGTCAGTGAATTTTGACCCTGCGGCTCCACAGAAAAAGATAAAGAAATGTTTGTGTGCTGGTCTGTGATTTTGGACCTTACGGCTTTTAGCCGTAAGGTCCAAAATTACAGTCCAGCACACCTTTTTTTTTTATCCACACTCATGATCACTTTCTGTATGTTGTGACACAGCGTCTGCTCATTGGCACTTGTCGCCGGTCAGTTTGAAGGTGATCTTTGAAATCGATACGATTTCTGTAAAATAGTGGGCTCTAAGTATTGCCCTCTTCGCATGGGGAACTCAGGTGTTTTATTTTGGCATGATACCCTTTGAATGTGAAATGATTTTCGTTAGAACAGTATGTTCGCATACCTTTGCACGCATAACGCAAATGTAAGTAGAGGAGGAATATCTATGTACTTCATATGTGTCGTTAAAAAAAAAAGGGGGTGACTGCCAAGCGTGTGAAATGCAGAGAAGGAAATACGCTTTGAAAGGACAAGCGCGTTTTTTTCTTTGTTGGATTTTCTTATGAGTCTCCAACTGCGCCTCTGCGTTAGCTTTGTGCGTCTTCGTGCCACTGATTTTATGGTTTCCTCACCCGCAAGCTGCATTCTGCGTGGCAACAAATGAGAAACAAAACAACAACAAAAAAAAACAACAACCAAAAAAAAAAAAAGGAAAACAAGCACACAGACAAGCAAGCAGGCAAACAAAGAAATAAACAAATAAACAAAGAAGAAATCTTTCACCCATTACAACCTGATGCCGATTTTTTTTTTTAATTTGCTTATTGTCCTATGAAGGCTACAGTACAGATTAGGAGATAGATCAACCATCTTAGTTTAAGGGTGGTGCTAGAATAGCTTGTCGCCCCTTGAACTGTCATTAGTCAAATGTATTTCAAGCAATTGTGTATCAGGTTGAAAATGGTTAATACGTGCGTCATATAGTTTCTTTTTGCACGATACTTCCAGTATTCCAGACTCAGACTATTATTGAGATATGCGTTTTGAAGGGTAGAGGTTGATTTGGTACATTAGTACACATTGTGAATAAGAAAAAAAAAAATCCTCGACCGCACCCTGTGGTTCTAGGGGACAAGCGTACACACGTACATTCTTTTTAATTGTGTGGAATTAACAGTAATATATGCAGAGGAATTCGTAGAATGCTTCGGGTTTTTTTTTTAGTCTGAACATGCTGCTTGTTAATCATAATAATGCTCTCTTTATTACCATAACGATGTGCCATCACTCATCATAATGATAATTTCATTCCACTGCCGCTTCACGAAAATGATAAATCGCCGGAGACATAGTTCATCATGATGTCATGAAAGCCTGTGAGAACTCATGATAATAATTACATGTGGATGTTTTGCTTGTCGGTGATTTTGGACCTTATGGTTGAAAGCCGTAAGGTCCAAAATCACAGACCAGAAAACAGGCTTCGTTCTTTCTTTGTGTCAGTTGCTTGTGGTTTCAACTTCAGGCTGTCGTGTCATTTTGCCTTTGATCTTAGAGGTCTGTTCATATTTTCTTATCCATGTATTTTTTCCCCCAGGCGTAGCGCGCAGTTAGCCGCGTAGCGTCAACTTTTCGTGGGCGTAGTCCGCGATATGATGAACTACTGTTGTGCCGCGTAGGCATGTCGCCTGTCTTGCGGGAAAGATGTCTACGATCCTTAGCTGAAACCCATCCATCTTCAAGAGGCATAGATTCTCATGTGCCCTGCTGTCGCAGGGGCACATGAGAATCTATGCCTGTTGAGAACAGTTGATCGAACTGAATACAATACTTTGTACTTTGGTCGGAAGATGATGTTAGTTAGTTCGTTCGGGTTTAACGTCCACAGCACCGAGGTGATCATGGACGGGCGGGTTATGGGGGGACAGGGAAATCTATTGCCTATGGGGTACGACCTGAACACTGTTCAACTCAGGCGCACTCCAACTGTGCCACTTTGATTTACCAGGACCTTTCAACGGACATGCTATTGAGCAAATCCGTTTTTTTCCCCCTGGATTGTGAGTCCAGCTACCGGGGCCGGGACGGGATTCGAACCCACCACACGACACGATGATGTTGGTTTAAAGAGACGATTTATGGCGTGACCTGTGTTGTAAGTTGTTCCTTCAGCAGCAGGGGCTCATGAGAATTTATGCCTCTTGCTGACAAAACTCGGTTTTATTCACTTCTTATTTCGCCCTGTCTCTGTTTTTACAGCCTAAGGCGGTAGAGGTTTAAGCCGGTGAGTTTATAAGCAGTTACAAAGGTGTGACCTGTCTTGTAGAAAGGTGTAGCGGCGAGCAAAGGTGTGAACATTCACACCTGTGCCGTCACACCGCTACTCACGCCGCTTGTCACCCGTCATCGGCGCGTCATCACCCCGTCATGACGCGCGTCAACCTCGGCGCTTTGGGAGACAGGTGATGGTTTCACAACACAGGGACCGGTCGAGTAACACGTTTTCACGATGCATATCATTGCAGTGCACCAAGAAAAAGTGTCTTTGACGTTCGCCTGCGGCTTACGGCGCTACACGACATAACATTTTTGGGAAGGAATTTATTATATGTGCAAGTGGGCTTCTATTATAACAAGATTAAGTCCGAAATACCTCACACGGTTAAGCGTCGGAGCCAAAGAGAACAAAGGGCATATCCGGGTCGTGGGTTCGAGTCCCCGCCATATCATCAGTCCCGGCCCCGGTATTTTGGACTCGCAATCCAGGGGAACAAGAAAACGGGCTTGTTCAATTGCATGTCCGTTGCAAGGTCATGGTAAGTCCAAGTGGCAGTTGTAGAGTGCCTGAATTGATCAGTGTTCAGGCCGTAGTCCATCAGCAATAGCTGCCCCTGTCCCCGTAACCCCGCCCTCAATGGTCACCCACGATCACCCCGGTGCCGTGGACGTTGAACACCGAGCTAACCAACCATTATGACAAGATCGCTGTCGAGATAAAGTGGACACGACCCAACTGCAAGAGGCATAGATCCTCATGAGCCCCCGCGACTGCGGGGGCTCATGAGGATCTATGCCTCTTGCTGAGACCAATTTGTATCCATGTTCCTTGGACGGTTGTGGCTTTTGGTCGTTGAATGAACCGAGATTTCAGAAAACAAAATATGCGTACAGTGGCAGGGAAGGGGATCATACAAATCAGATACAACAACGCTTCTGCCCTCTGAAAGCAAAAGACATTAAGTCAGTCACGAAAAGCGTTATTTTCATTGCAATATATATATAAAATGTCGCTTTTCACAAAATGGGACTTGATGCCCTTTGTCTTCACAGGGCGGACTTGTTCTGAGGTTCAGACAAAAAACAAAAAAAAAAAAAAACCAAACAAACAAACAAAAATCTGTAAAGATAGCTTCGCTTATCAGAAACGGACTTTGTAGGTTGGGGGGTGGGGGTGTAATAACTTTGTCTTATGGATGGCAGTCTGTTCTTTATATTCAAAGTTCATTGTTATGCGGACAAAACGCTAAGGATTGCGTCAGTTTTTCCTGTTTACGTCATAGTACAGAGTGCTATAAAAACGCTTTGACACGTTTTTGTCTCACATCCCAAGTGCATGTAATAGATGACGTCACGACATGGTAATGTGACGTGAGTTACAAGACGATTGTATCACGTGCGCTTGTTTATGCAGGGAAGTGTTTGTGAGACACGTGGTAACGTGAACATCTGCCCACAGTTGCAAGAAACTTTCTCAGGCCTGTAACTGCCAACCAGCTGTCGCTCTGCACCTTCAGTTTTTTTCTTTTATTTATTTTATTTATTTTTATTTTTTTTATTTTTTTTATTTTTTTAAAAATTATTAATATTATTATTTAAATTTTATTTTATTTATTTATTTTTATTATTATTATTATTATTATTTATTAGTATTGTTTTATTTTTTTATTATTATTATTATTATTATTTAGCAACGGAAGGTGCAAAAAATGGCTTGTCTTTGACTTTCACCGTTGAAAAATAAAAGTTTCATTGATTCATTGATTCACCTCTTTTACGTGGGGCTACAAGTAGCTCAAAACAAAGCCGTTTTATCTATAGTACACGCACCAAGGGGAATTACTCAGCGCTGAGCATACAAACGATTAGATCCCCTGCTCCCTCCTATCAGGCACCCACTTTATCGCCAACGCACAGAAAAATACGCAAGTAAATAACAAGGCGATCATACACATCCCTAAGAAGGATGCATCAGAACTATGACAGGCTACTGGCTATTGCAAATTACGTGCATCTCGACCCTGGGGTCATATAGTTTGAGCCATGTACATGGTTTGGGTTTCGAATCTCATTATACATCATTTAGTCCCGAAGCACTCACTACAGCATGAGATGGATCAACCGTGATAATTCAAGGGTAGTACCAGATTAGCTTGGCGCCTGATGGCGCCAAGCTAATCTGGCACTACCCTTGAATTATGAAGGTTGATCCATTTCATGCAACTGGTAAATAGTTGATAAGTGTGACACACCTAAAATTTGGGAAATGCGGACGTGGGGTCAAATGGGTTAATTAGCCAAAAGTGTGACACCAGCTGTTAGGGTCTACGTGTCTCATCCCGGCCTAGGCCAGGATGAGACACGTATTCTCTTGACCCGGCCTAAAGACCAAAGGCAGCAAGTACAGTTTGTGAAAAACGAGATTTTCATTGCAATACAATGATAATCTCGCTTTTCATAAAATGCTATCTTTTGCCTTCCCAGGGTAGAACCGTTCCTCAGTCTGGCTGTCTCAGACTGAGTCTACTACAGTCGTAAGCGTGTGCATTGTACGCAGAATCCGTCGTCCCACTTATAGAGTGGCAACAGTTGCCACATTCCTTCTGCGATATTGAAGATAAGTAACGACTGATCTCTATATTTGTTTGTTTGTCTATTTTTTAAAAGGGTATATTCACCCGAAATATTAATAAATTGTGTTGTAACTGTCATTTCTAAGCGTGTTTCTTTCTCCGTTGGGCTCTCCCACCCCCACCCCCTCCCCCCACACTTTGGTACCGGTTTCAGGCCACTTTACAATTTCAAATACAAGCGATCAAAAAATCTCTGTAACTTCAGTAGCTGAACTGTCTTGTACTGTGTTTGTCTTAAATGGCGTAAATCCGTGTCTGTTACGTGAGTGTGCGTGTTGGGTTTCAGTTCGCGGCGCTTTGAGTCGATCTGCCCAAAAATTGAGAAAAAGCGCCTATATAATAACGGTATATTATTATTATTATTATTATTATTATTATATTACTATTTCTCTGCATTTTACACGCTTGGCAGTTAACGTTTTGGTCTGGATTGTCCCACTTATAGTCCTTCGAGGACAGTTCAGTGAATTTGTCCTTTTCGTGCCTTTCTTGACCCAATTTTGAGTGAGAGATAACATCTCAATTTCAAATCATTTCTGTGCTACCCTGTGTCAGCCCTTCGTGACAGCAGCGTGATGATGATCAGTTCCGGGGTTCACGTCCACGACACTGGAGTGATAATGGACGGGTTATTATGAACAGGGGCAGCTATATTGCCTAATAGACGACAACCTGAACACTAAACAATTCAGGCGCACTGCGACTGTGCCACTTTCATTTACCAGGACTTTTTAACGGACATGCTATGTGAAAAGCCCGTCGTTTTGTCTGCTTGGCAGCAGTGTTTTCTTTTTCTGCTTCTGATAAGGCTATGTCAGACGGGGGCTGAAAATAGTTTTCAAAAACAAAAACACAGTTGATTTGAAAATTGAACACACGCCGTTTGACATGGCACTGCTTCCAAAATTTAGAACCGATCCTAAAATCTCGCACCTGTTTCGGAAAACACTTCTGCTTGAACTAATCAAGGTGAAACAAAAGATCACGTGATTGCTAGTTTGATACGCAACAAGGAACTTTCACAACTCCCATCACCAACAGATCGCCAAAAAGGAAACTATGGAAAATGTATAGTGACACGCAACACAACACCGCTGTTTCTCCGTGTGGCATGCTCGATGCAAAACAGTTTTTGAAAACTCTTGTTTTAGAAAATTGTTTTCAAAAACTGTACCGTCTGACAAAAGCCTACAGTGGGACAGCACCGTTGTGTTGTGTAATACACGTTGCGGTGAGCGGCACAACACCTGACCTTGTTTATGCCGGCAAGGTGCGAAACGCCGGATTACCGCGCGCTGCTAGAGTATCTCGACTTTCTGCCGGCCACGCTTGGCTGACCGCGGAGAAAGAGAGCGTGACACCTCGTATTTCCATGCCACCCCCCCCCCCCACACCTCCCTCACCCCCTCCACCACAACCCCATCCCATTGTCCCCAATCATGCCAAACCCCTCCATCTCTCTCTCTCTCTCTCTCTCTCTCTCTCTCTCTCTCTCTCTCTCGCACACGCACATCTCATCACTGACGAAGTCGCACCCCTCTCTAAAGTAAGCAAAAGGTCCTCGACATCGGCCGCAGTGGCCCGCGCACAGCTGTGCGCGGACCAACAACGGCTGACATCGGCCCGAGGACCTTTTGTACACACATCATTTAGTACACACGGGGCATATTTTCTTTCCCTCCCTTTCCTGATGGGGGGACACCTATTTGAGGCCTTGTCGGGGTTAGGCAGATTTTAAGAAGCCTATATAGGACATAATTATATGCGTGAATTTATGTATTTGAACGAAACTACTGTTTGTGGTTTTTTTTGTTCTGTCACCGAAGAAGCCAGAAACTGTCAACATTGAGAGTGGTTCATAATAGTCTAGTGTTGTCTGTTCTCATTTTTTTTTGCGTACCTTTCGCGTGGTTTTAAAGCACTGTCGTTTTGTCTGGATCCCTCGCAGCCCACAGGGTCCACTCGATAACTAGTTTCGTTTCTGTGAGCAGGTTCATGTTTTGGGAATGCACTTAGCAAGCAACAAGCAGCTTCGTACGAAGATTTGAGGTGCAGCTTGGAAAGTTTGCAGAAGATTGTGCGACCTGAGATTAGAACTTAGCAAGTCACAGTCGCCGTGAAATACTCGTCGCTCTTTGTTCGGCGTTTCCACATTCGAGACGTGCTGCATCCGGATACGCGGCTTCATCCCGCGTATCGGGATGAGGCACGTCTCGAATGAGTTAACCTAAACAATTCGTCAATCACGTCTTATTTATTTATTTATTGTAGATTTTCGAGTACCTTTCGTAATACTTTTCAAAACAGTCGTTAAATTTGCTTGAACTTGGATTTCATTAGCAATGATCATGACATTATATCATCCTTTTGTCTGAGATGTTAAGACTTTGGATCTAAAATTTGAAAAAAAAAATTAATCTCATATTGCCAGCATAGTTGTGCTCCTTATTTACCTTGTAGCTACTATTTGGATCTAAGATTTGTGGGGAAAAAAAGTACTCTCATATTGCTAGCAGAGTTCATGCCTTGTTTCCATTGTAGCGTACTATTGGGGATAAAAAAATTTGAGAGAAAAAAAGAGTATTCTCATATTGCCAGGACAGTGGTCTGCCTTGTGTACACCCGGATTTGTTTTTCTTCAAGTTTTATGTGGTTTTCTTTTTTAGCTCAACACTGGAAGAACATAATTATTACAAATGTTCTGGAAGTATGTGTACATTTCGAATAGGTCATAGCTATTTGACCGGCTGGCGACATACATTCAATTTTCTGTTTATTTTTTTTTCACAAGCAGTGCAGGCACGTCCTGAGAAAGCCTTGTTGCTGTCGGGACGTTAAGCAATGTACAATCAATCTAGATCTAAATTTTTAAAACACGTGTAGTATTGTACATTGCCAGCAGACTTGTGTCCTTTATTTATACATCATGTCTACCGTACACCAAGATTTTTCAGGTTTTATGGTTTTTGATCTATAATTGGAAAAGCGTATTAGTTGAACCAAGCTTGCGTGTATTGTTTATAGGTCAAAGCTACCGTACACCCAGAGTCTTTTCTTGTACCAACTTTGTACACTCTCTCTCTCTCTCTCTCTCTCAGATAGTCCTGTGAGCATAATACTCGGTTGGAACCCCTCCTCTGAGCCTCTCACATCATTAGCCGCTCTATCGATCAAGCGCGACGTCACCAAACCACCTCACCTTAATCATGAACGATAACCACATGCAAGAGGCACAGATCTTCATGAGCCCCCGCAACTGCGGGGGCTCATGAAGTTCTGTACCTATTGCATTAAACATTTGCATGCACTGTATTCAAGCATCGCGGCTGTCTCGGGCTGAAGTACGTCGGAGTTATTTTTATCACATCATCGCCGCTTCTTTTCCGGTCACAATTTTAATGTCAGCCCGCGTTCCGCTGTGCGATAATAGCAATATGAGAGAGAGAGAGAGGGGGGGGGGGGGGGAGGGGGGGGGGGCATTTTAAGAGAGAGGGAGGATTACCAGTAACTTCTATCTCAGAGAATCACTGTCCATCAGAGACCTTTGCCTGTGACTTTTGTGAGTTGTCTGTTTGTGGATAGTTGTTGTAAGGCTTAACCCATATCATACTGAGGCTAAACGCTTCAAATTTGTACACTCCCATATGCAAGCTACATTATAGTACTTACAGATAAGTATATAGACCAATGGCTTTAGTTCAAGGGTGGTGCCAGAATAGCTTGGCGCCTGTAGGCGCCAAGCTATTCTGGCACTACCCTTGAACTATTTTAGTCAAACTTATTTCACACACTGGTGTATTCCGAATGATAAGGGTTAACCAGTTCAGTGCAAGTTGATGCAGTCTTCGTTCATTGCATCAACACCAAATGGGACTTGGATTCAAAGTGCCGTTAGCAAGAGGTATAGATCCTCATGAGCCCCCGCAGTTGCGGGGTGTAACGCACGCAGACTTGCCCACAGTCGTACGCACAGACTCTCGCACAACAGACGCATACACCGCCACCGACTCAGACGGGCTCATTCATGCGGTAAAACAAACACACGGGCTCCCTTTCTAAAGTAACTTTTATACACTAGTAAACAATAAAAGAAGAATGCTCACAAAACTATCAAGCTATATACATCACTCCTTCCCCACTATCACGTCTTAATATCACATACACACACACAATATCCTTGCCAGGCTAGGTATCAGTTCTCACTGTCTCCAACCTGTTTGATGTTATTGCCTGGTTACGTTGGTCCTTCTCACGTCTAGGCGTGCAAGTCCGTTGTACGCTCTTTCCTGTCGTCCTGTGTCTTTACCACGGACGTTCTCGTACTCGTACCGTAGCGCAGTTCTCGCTGTGATCCGGGTATCTTGGTCCCGATCCGACTCACTCCCTGAGCGAAGAGCTGGAGGGATGATGACCTCACGTTAGGTCTGGTGACTGACATCTCGGCGTCCGTCGCTCCCTCTTTACAAGCACTCTAAACACAACAACAAGGATCCAAAACGTAACGCTTGCTAAACACACAACATATTGGATGACATGAGAAACATTACGTAACCTGGCCGATACAACTACTCACACATTCATTCACACACACGTGCTCCATAACCCGAACTACTTTCATAACACCCCCATTACTGTCACTATCTTGAAACAGACTATAACCTACACTCTCACTATACCCTACTCTATACACTGGAAAAGACTATGCTTAACCAACCACGTACTACCGTCCTAGCGACTTAGGCATACACACCTTACATTCTTTTAGTTATCTATCTCGGTAAATAACTGTATACGAAAACACCGGGTAACTCACTGAATTCTAAACCAACATAACTGAACCAAACCGGCCAACACTATACAAGCAAATTACTCTTAGCAACGCATACTGTCTTTAACTAAGCAACTATCAATACTACATATATGGAACCATACCTGAATTCTAGGTTTCAGAGTCTTGGAATACGGGCTAGGTATCTCAAACACATCTGATCCCTCTGACAAGAAAGCCCGTACTAACGTATTTCTGCTCCGACAGACTAAACTTTTGCCTACAACTCACTATAACAGTACTCACTAAACTCCCCGTGTTAAACGTTCCTTAAAGATTTCACGTGGACCACGGCCTCACGTACTATCGGCACAAAACAAACCGTTAACAAAAACCGTACCGTATTTAACCTAATGTGTGAGCACTATGCACGAGCATAGAGCTTCATCACATGGGGGCTCATGAGGATCTATACCTCTTGCAGTTTGGTCGTGCTCAAACTTTTTCGTCACTGTAAGTCTGATGATTTCAGACAAGAAAGTCGGGAAGATGAACAGTGTAGGGATTTTACCGGGATTATTCATAGGAAAGTAAACAATTTTCGCTGGTACCCTACTTCAAGAAAACATTCCGCCATCCTTGAAATCAGTAAATCAGCCAAGAAACCGTTCAATCAATCAATCAGCCAACCAACCAACCAAACAAGAAACCATGCAGCCAATCAATCAATCAATCATCCAAACAACCAACCAGCCAGCCAGCCAACCAACCAGCCAGCCAATCGATCAATCTGTCAACCTTTTTCTGTCCCCACCCCCCCCCCCCCCCACCCCCCCGCCCAGCACTGATTTAACCAAAACCACTAAACATTTAAATGGCTTTCTCTCTTTTGCCTTTTCTTTACATTACTGATAAACCAAACGTACTTCCCTCGTTTTAGCCTCGGCATTCACAGAGCACTTTCGCTCCATTCCTCTAGGTGCGTGCCCTTTACCTAAGTCATGCGAAAGAGTCGTTTGGTACGCGCGAATAAAATGTGACACGGTTCCGCGCCACATAGAAAAAAAGTCCACTATTGTTCCCCTCTCTAAGAGGTCTCGTAGCATTGTATTTGTTGTACTTTCTCAGAGGACTTGTGAACAGTGCAGATATCTGCAAGAGGCGCAGAGCCTCATGAGCCCCCGCAACTGTGGGGGCTCAGGAGGATCTACGCCTTTTATTGATTTATGTACCCATGCTGAGTTTGCCGTCAGCATTTTTTTTTTTTTTTTTTTTTTTTTTTTTTGTCTGCGGCAATGTTATTGGTATTGTATGCGTTGGGTGAGATTTTTTTTTCTTGTAATGAATTTACAGAAGCAATGCAAACACGGTTGGCTAATACCTGACACGTAGCTTTCACTTGCCCACCAATTGTAATCGACGTTTAGAAGTGGAATTGTGGCAGGTGTAATTAGATGTTGGATTTTGACCGCGGGTATTAGCAGTTTTCCTTAGTTTTTTTCTGACATGTCGAGAAGAATTGTGAAAGGTGTAGTTCGATAGTGGTTTCAAAGCGAGTAAGTGTTGACCAAGAGTAATTTGAGTTTTCCAGATTTCTCTCTCTCTCTCTCTCTCTCTCTCTCTCTCTCTCTCTCTCTCTCTCTCTCTCTCTCTCTCTCTCTCTCTCTCTCTCTCTCTCTCTCTCTCTCTCTCTCTCTCTCTCCTTCCTTTCTTTACAAGATGAAATCTAGGGACCTGGGACTGTGTTACCGATATGTTTGAAAACTCGGGTAATTGTAGGAAGTGCTCCTTGTTAAGTTCCATATGAAGTTAGTACTCAGCGGAATGCTTCGGAGTATCTTATACAAGTATCTTGACCCGGCTGTACCCGCACTGTTGAAGGTAGTACTCATACATTCAGACGGAGAGGGGGCGTGGCGGAAGGGGAGGGAGTGGGGGGGGGGGGGGGTGGGGGGGGTTGAGGTTCGAGTTGGAAGTTATTGCACAGAACTACTTTTTACAGCTGAAACCCGTGGAGTCTGACACACTACACCGCGATAATATGAATTACCCTATATAGTTAACTCATTCGAGACGTGCCGCCTCCGGATACACGGCGTAAGCCGCGTATCCGGAAGCGGCATGTCTGAAATGAGTTAAAGGGTGATGCCCGAACAGCTCGGGTTCCTCATGAGAATCTGCCTGTATAGACGGGACTAGTTTTCTGTGACCTCCGCTGTTGCCAATGGCCGCGGATTGTATGTCTGAAATCTGTGTTTAGCGACGCCAAAGAACCCGACAGTCTGCTGCGCTTATGACAAGAGTTTGGCTGTCACAGAAATCTGATATTACAACACTTTTCCCGAGTTCCAGAACACGCCTTTTCAATGCAAATCACTCCTCTTGTAACATACTTCGGACATATCACAGCAAACATGTGTCCACTGGAGAGAAGATAAGATAAACTTTATTGCCATATGCATAAACATTAGGAATTTTTTTGCGGCATAGCTGACGAGCGTCCATATGACCATCAACACATAAAACATACATACCTCACAAACAAGCAGACTCTAAAATAACAAAACACGCATATGTATAGCAGTCATTCTACTAAGTGTGCCCACACGTCTAAGTATGTGAAGTAAAATAAACCTATAGCATAATAAACATATATGATCGTGTTGTATCCGACGCTTACTGTATGTCTAGGAAACGTCGAATTGAATTGAATAAACTTTATTGTCCATCTGAACCCATTCAGCCCTGACGCACTACAGCAGGAGATGGATCGACCATGATAATTCAAGGGCAGTGCCAGATTAGCTTGGCGCCGACAGGTGCAAAGTCGTTAGATGACGCGTCCAAAATTTGTGAAATACGGCCGTCGGGCTGAATGAGCTAAACGACATGCATAAAATGGAAAATTTCCCTTGACTCACAGAAATATATATTATATATTATAAAACAAAAACATATAGGACATTATAACTTGACTAAGCTAATATTGATACATATTGTAGAATATTAATACATATTGAACATGGACACAGAGTCAGGTCAGCAAGAGGCATAGATCCTCATGAGCCCCCGCAGTCATGAGGATCTATGCCTGTTACAGTTGGATAGCTGTTCACTTTTTTCTCGCGACATTGAAGCAGTTAAATGCTCAGCGGCTACACTTCTTGCAATGGGACTGAGTTTTCTTGTGCACATACTCTATTCTACGGAGGCGTTGTGAAGGAAGGGGGTTGCGGAATAATTGGCTGGAAGGAGTTTGACAGGCCTGGCAGTGATTGACACGGGAGTCCCTCGGTGCTGTTGTTGTTGTTGCACCCCGCTTGGCCGTTGACAGTACAAGAATGAGGTAAACATGGCTTCGTGGTCCCTCTAGTCACACCTACGACACGCTCGAGTGATTTGGGTGTCAGGTGACTTTACCTGTATAGGCCCTGTCGATGCCTGGCTGTTAGTTTAATTTGTCGATCAAACGAGGGCATAAAGCCCGTTCTTAATTGGACGAACCTTTGATCGGCGAACCTAGATCGGGGAAAATCGGCGATCTTTTGGTTTGTTTCTTAACTGAGGTTGAACGAACCTGAACGAACCTAGGCGAACTTGAGCAAACTAGGTTCGCCATGGTTCTCTTTCTTAATTGAAGTGCTTGGTTCGGCGGAAGTAGGTCTGCTAAGGTGTTCAAAATGGCTGCCGCAATGCCGCTTCGCGATTTGGAAGATTTTTGTTTTTGTACTCCTTTCCGGAGGGATTCTACAAACAGTGTTGCGCCTCTCACAAACCAATAAAATAGGTTTGTTCTTCGCACGAAAGTGAAATATCGCCGTCCGCTATGGTTGTTGGATCGGTGACTATCTTCTTATCTGCAGGGCAGAAGAGGTTACAAGTTTTCACCAATCAGAGGAAAGGATCGCCTTGGATTGCTCAACATGTCATGCGATCTTTTTCCGACAGCGAACTATGGTTTGACGAGGTTCGCGAACTACTTCGAACTAGTTAGCCGTATCTTTGGATCCGGCGTCCAGTTACAACCTGGTTCGCCGAAGATAGCGAACTCTAGATCGTCAGAGTTGGCGAACAAATGTACGGGTAGGTTCGTCCAATTAAGAACGGCCTTAACTTTGAATGTGAAATTGTGAAATTGCTTCCAGGGCCCAGTGAAAGGGAATAAAAGTTAGGATTAAATTAGGACGCCCGTCCCAAAATAAATCACGAGTGCTGAAGCTGAAAGATAACATGGGAGTTTTAACCGGTTCAGTGCCGAGTAAACTTGAACATTACCCAAATTGCAAGAGGTATAGATCCGCATGAGCCCCCCGCAGATGCGGGGGCTCATGATGATCTATGCCTCTTGCTGAGACCAATTTAAATCTATGTTCCTTGGGAAACTGGAGTTTCTGTTGTTGATGAAGTAACGAAGATTTCAGAAACACAGTTTGCGTGAGGTGGCTTTGATCGGGTTAATGAACATAATCTAATGCAACGAACATGCCTCAGATTTTGGTTCCAGTCTTAGTCCTAGTTCAGAGTTGCTCACTGAAAAAAAAACCCCGACATGATAATGTTTTATTCCCAACAGCTTGAAACAATCGTTTGACGTCATTTACCGCAGTTGTCTTCTCTTATTGTTCCAAATTGCGACAACTCTCTTGGATTCGTCACCTGCAGTGACATGAAACTCAAAATGGCGTCGACTATTGCTGTTTATGTTTACAATAGAGTCCGTCTCCGCCACTGCTTACCGTGATGTGGTTGAACCTACAAAGGGGTAAGCCGCTGTTTCGGAGACAGCGTGCTTATATACCGCGTGTGAATCGTTACATTTGAGTAGTATTTCATGGGTGATAAGAGAAAGTGAGTTGTAAAATAATAATAATACTTATTCAATAATAATAAAATTACGCTGTTTTGTAAGCCTTATTTGGTTCAAAATACGTTCCACATATCACACACACAAGTAGAAACACTTTTCAAATCTCAAGGATTTTGTTTTTGGAAAGGTTGGGGGGGGGGGGGGGTGAGGTTCAGGCAGACCTTGTGTTTCGTGTATGCATATTTTTTTCTTTTGTGTTACTCAGCGTGATAAAAGCAGTGATATCATCCGTCCTTTCCCTGCAGCTAACTAACAACACAAACAAGACGAGACATTTTATCCGATACAGACACAAAGGCGACGGACAGCTGAAGTGGCTTGGCTTAACCGTAATCCTGTTGAATATTTGCCCGCCGATATTTCAACTCTTTCTCCTCACTGTTTTAGCAGGAGTGGCGGGGTTGGTAGTGTTCTCAAGCGAAATTAATACTGACAACAAAGAGTAAGGTGAAGACCACATAAACGCAAGAGGCATAGATCCTCATGAGCCCCCGCAAATGAGGATCGATGTCTCTTGCAGACTTCTGTCATAATTATGTGCATCACATCTCGTCTTGTTCTGTATATCTGCGTTCGTTCATTTCTGCAGGTCTCCTACAGAACAATCATTGAGCATGAATTCACTGTATGAGGGTTTGTTCTTATGTCCATTGGCCTTGAAGGGGTCAATACTGACAGGAGAGTGAGGATGGGTAGGCCAGATTTAGATTGACAGTAATTTATACGAGTGTGCAGGGCAAGTCAACAAATCGACTTTATTCCCTTAAGCGGTAGCCCTAACTACGGAAATTTCGCTTACAGATAATATAAGTGTTGACCGAGTGTGTGAAATAAGTTTGACTAAAATAGTTCAAGGGTGGTGCCAGAATAGCTTGGCGCCTAGAGGCGCCAAGCTGTTCTGGCACCACCCTTGAACTAAAGCCATTGGTCTATATCCTTATCTGTAAGTACTATAATGTAGCTTGCATAAGGCAGTGTACAAATTTGAAGCGTTTAGCCTCAGTATGGTATGGGTTAATTTGTAATTTTTGACCATACTTTTCATCGTGATAAAGGCCAACATCACAGATCAAAGACCATCATTTAGCACACAGTAGTTAGAATTGTGCCACTGTGTCTGCCTTCTTAGCGTAAAGTCCGAACCAGAAAGGTGACAGTCAGAATGTGTAAAATGCGACGAAATTCCCAGCGAAGACAAACAACACCTAGACATGGCAAGTACGTGCCCTTTCTTAGCGTGTTCTGTCTTTGGTAGTGAGTTCAATGTGTCAACCATGCCTTTATTTGGTCTGAATTTCAAACTCAGTTTCCTGAGAGAATGCAACAAGATCTGAGCATTCATAAACTATGTGAATTTCATTATTTTGACCTTTTTGAGAGTCTGTAGACGTTTCCTTTAAACTGAGACTCGTGCGACATTTTAGCATGAAATATTTTAAATATATATTTATATCTTGTCTTAAGACCTTTGGCCAGATTTTTACCCATCCTGCCGTGAGATGGCCTTAGTCGCCTGCTCGGCGTTATGAACCCAAATAACTAACTAACTGAATTTCAAACTTCGCCGTGAGAGGTTCTTTGTCGTCTGCTTGGCGTTAAACCCAAATAACTAACGAAATAACTGAACACCCATAGACATTAGACATTCTCCCTCATTCACTGTTTTTAAATCTTCCCTTAAGAACCACCTGTTCGATACCCCAATGTAGCTTAGTTCTTCGTGATTATGTACCTGTGTCTTTGTCTGTGTGTGTGCGTATGTATTGCAGAATCATTTGTTTCTCTGGCTTTATGACCCCCTCCACTCCCACCCTTTATTTGTAAAGCGCTTAGAGCTTATTTTTAGGATAAGCGTTATATAAGTAGCCATTATTATTATTATTATTAATTTCAATCTTGTATTTTGGAATGTGTGTCAAGCCCTCAATTTAAGCCAGTTTTTGCCGTATTAGACACTGACAAACACGCGGCTTTAGAGTAGATGCTAGAAGTTGGTCACGCATTGCCAGAGTGTGCTGGTCTGTGATTTTGGACTTTACGGCCGACAGATCGTAAGGTCCAAAATCACAGACCAGCACACGCACGAAATGTAGAGTGCAAGTTCTCACAGACCATTGATACTCTTCACAAGGACTTCAAAACCAACAAGCCGCCGTGCTCTCTCTGTGGGGATGTCAAGTAAATCTGACGGCAACTTCAATATACACCACTGCCTTACGTGATAGTCGGCGTGTAAATCGTGAAAATGACGTCGGAAACGGGCACACGGACGTGTGAACAAGATCCTAGGTATAAAACGACGAGAGGGCGGATTGTCTTCGAGGTCGTATCTCTTTAGTGTTCAAGGCTTTGAGAACCTGTCTCCGTGTTCAGTCGCAGATCGAAGAGAATTGATGTAGTCTTCTTCGCTGACGAGAGTGTGATGTAAAATGGGGTAAGATTTGACAGGGGGAGGTATGCCTTTCTTGCTGGTAGAGGTGAGATCTTCAGGAGCTGTTGCAGCTGAAGGTAACCATGAGAGTATAATGCTGGTAGATAAAGGAGGTTTTGTTCTACTGAAACTGCCCTTGTCACCGTCTTCAAACCTAATGTCATCCCTTCATGTTCGTTACACTGTGATTAAAACATGACTGTTTGCTTGCTAGCAAAATACATAGATCCTCATGAGCCCCTGCATTATGCAGGGGCTCATGAGGATCTATGTCTCTTGCGCATTCTAAGGTTTTCTGCTGAACTGAAACTACAAGAGGAAGGATTTCGGTTGAGAACTGATCTCAGCAAGCGTCTCGTCGTCTGCCGGGCAACTCAAAATCTTGGCGCTGCGAGCAGGATCAAGGGGTGAGCTAGTTATCAATGCAGATTATGATAAACACACAGAATTCGATCCCTGGGCCTCTTTGAAACTCGACACTCCCGTAAATATAGACGAGTGTGCGTGTGGAAGGTTGGGTGGATAGTTGGGTGTTGCTTGGTGGATGGGGGTGGTGTAGGAGAAAAAATATTGTAGTGTGCGTTACTGGTATAGGGCGGATGGTGTGGAGGTAATGCAGTGGTGTAGGACCCGTGGTGCCAGGTAGGACATGTCCTAACGTCCATGCATAATCTACACCACTGTTTTACCTCCACGCCTACCACTAAGCAATTCAAAAACACGTTTTTTGGCCTGTCGACCATACCTTTCCTTGTCCATCCCTATGTAAATGTAGACTTTGGTCATTACTCCTAAAACAACATTGTATTGTTGTAAACGGCAATGGGTTTTATCTCTTTGTGACATGCACCTCCCACCCCCCACCCCTTCCCGGACAAAATCTTCAGTTTTCTGAGAGAATACAATATTTTTTTTAAAAAAAGATGTGAGTATTTATAGACTGTAAAATGTACATTTTATTATTTTGACCTTTTTGAGAGTCTGTAGACGTTTTCTTTAAAGACCCGTGCGACATTTTAGCACGAAATATTTTAAAGATATATTTACATTTTTGTCTTAAAGGCCCACTACTGCCGAAACTGTTCAAAGATACATTTCTGTAACAGATGGTTACGAAACGCTGCACACAGGTCTAGATATGGTTCATTTTGACACAGGGCAATCCAGTTCAGCACACGTCGTTTTGATATCAAATAATTTGGCAATGACTCTGCTCCGTTCTATAAATACAATGCTTTCAGTACGAGGAAACAGCTAAAAAGAGATTGACACGCTAACGCCTGGGCAGAATAAATAAGTGCGATTACGGGTGTGCTTTTGCTGCGTGTCCCAACTGCTATTAAAGTTCATTAGGTGTGTCGACAAGGCATAATAAACACGAATGGTGCTGAAATGTGTCTTCAAATTTACGCGTAATGGTACTTTAAGACCTTTCTTTTAAGGCCCCGCTACACGAGCCCGGTTTTGATTCCCGATTCCCGATCAGTTTTCGAATCGGTAGGTGATCGGGCCGGACTAAAAAAAACGTGTGCAGTGCCACACTGACATTTCTCGACTTGTCAAGTTTAGCCGACCGGTTTGAACCGAAGGGATCAAAGTCGTACCTGTTCTGCAAAATGACTGCTAGTTTTGACAGTGATGATGATGTGCTTGCATTATCAGCAGTTTTGCATCATATTCGGGAAGAGGCGTGCGAAACATCAGCGGCAACGGCGGTGGTACTGATGACAACAGGCGTGTTCGGCCATTTGCAAACCGTGTTGAAACGACATGCTTTGCGAGGCGCGCTCTGATTGGTTGAAGCTTACGATCGGGACCGATTCGGATCGGAAATATAGAGCAGGTTCTAGTGACCCGATTCCCAGCCGATTGGGACCGGATCGGATAATTGACGTCATCCGATCGCAAACGGATCGGAATCGGCTTCAAAATCGGGGCACAACCGGCCCGTGTGGCGGTGCCTTTAGTCTGGCTGGCCAGACTGTTCTACCCATCCCGCCGTGAGATGGCCTTAGTCGCCTGCTCGGCGTAAACCCCAAATAACTAAGTAACCCCTCCATACCCTTTACACACGCAAACACACGCACACGCAAACACTGCGTTTTGGATATTTTCGGACTTAGCCCGCCATACCTTCTGTGAACAACTTCCTACGCCACTGCATGAGAAATACTCCTGATGAGTAGGGTGGAGGCACAGTTTAATATGCTCGATTTCGAGGTCAATCGCAGCTCAGTCAACACTGCAAAAAGATATCCTACTTGACAAGCAGCTTGAAACAAGTTTAGCCCCGGACTGAAGAGTTCAATCCTGTGTACCATAGCAGAATTCACACTCCGTCAGCCTTACCAACCGTCTGCAAGAGTTATAGATTCTCATGAGCTCCTGCGAATGCAGGAGCTTATGAGAATTTATGCCTCTTGCGGTAGAGTTAAGTCTCATTTACATCCCGGACGGTGGAGGTCTTTGTGGTTTAGCTCTAGTGTGTCTACGTAAAAGATTTGCGTAATATCATCGCTTGTTCTGATAAGAACGCGATTTGCGGTCCATACCATGTCACCGCAGTGGCTTAGGTCCTTAACTCATTCGAGACGTGCCGCCTCCGGATACGCGGCTTAAGCCGCGTATCCGGAGGCGGCACGTCTCGAATGAGTTAAGAGAGAATTCTGTTTGTAATACATGTATTAAAGCTGAGAAACAGTCAAAAAACTCCGCCCCGCACGTGTTTTAAAAAAACTTTGCAGGACCCAGCGAGGGCCCTGTCTTCGTGAACGTTCGGCTAACTTCGGCAAACCGGTGTGCAACTCAGTTGACTGAGTTTTCAACTGCGTTTGTCGTGCTGGCAAAACTCCCGTGAAAAAGACAGGCCACTTCCTGTATGCAGCGAGTGAGCACCGCGATCACTGATCTAAACCAGCGATATTTTTACTGATATCAACAGTAGCAGACGACACTCGACCACCCACGGACAGAGCAGGCCATTTGTGTCTTGCCTGGACGCACACTGGATATGGACCAGGCCGAGCTATCCGTAAGTTACACAGCACAGCCTGAAGCTTTATTCGATATCGGAAGGGTGAGGAAGCCGTTATTTATCGTTTTGTGTTTGTTGTTATAACTTTTCATCTGGAGTGGCCTACAGCAAAAAATTTTCTCCATACTAAAAATCAGCTTGACCCATGGCGACCTTGTATCTTTTGGCATCTATGTAAACAGTCGATTCTCTCTCTCTCTCTCTCTCTCTCTCTCTCTCTCTCTCTCTCTCTCTCTCTCTCTCTCTCTCTCTCTCTCATCCAATTTACTGTGTTGGTTGTACATCACAATGCTTCTTTATTTATTTATATTAGCCTATATTGGACTGGGGGTACGTGTTGATAAAATTCGTTCACAACTACTAAGTGTCAGGAGTCATACTTACAGCATGTACAGCCGTACATTCTGCCATCATAGTCCCCAGCGCGTAAAATCCGTGGCTGTCGGTCAGTTTCAAAGTGTCACAGAATCGTCTGCTGTTGTCCGATCTGCTAATCGCGATGATTTCCGTGCAACAGGAAGTGGTCTGTCGTTTTCCGAGAGTTTTGCAAGCTCGGTATACGCAGTTGCCAACTCCGTCAACTGAGTTACGAACCGATTTGACCCACTTAGGGGCAGGGCCCAAGCTGGGTCCTGTAGTCTTTTTAAAACACGCGCTGGGCGGGTTTTTCTCATTGCACCTCAGCTTTAATGACTACGGAGACTGACGTGAGAAGCCGCTATGGTTTGAAGGCGTAAGGCCCCCTTTGAGAGCAGAACGTTTACTGTTGTTGAAATAGGCATTTTAAAATTGTGAATCAACTAGTTAGTTAATTACTGTCTACTCCGCTTATAAACAGGGGTGATATGTAATAAAAGTCGGACACAGCAACACTTTTTTAAAGGTCCCAACAACATTCTTTCAACGTCAATTACTTCGCTTAAAACGAACGTCGGATATAACTGGAAAAAAGAGGGTCCTCTGGCGATTTGTTCTATCTGGAGTTTATGTATGGGTTTAACGCCGAGCAGGCGACAAAGGCCATCTCACGGCGAAATTGTGAATAAGGTTGGAGTTGAAAATAGGTAGGCCTATCGTTGTACGAGAGTAATAATGCCTCTGTATTTTGATGGCCTTTTGATGTTATAATTAGAGTTTACTTTTGCTGATACTGTCATTGTTTTATTTCGAGCTTCGTTGTTTTTAGTGTAAGAAGGTGTTGACACGGAGATTGTCACGTTTCGGCCAAGGAAATGTTACGCTGTTTAAAAAAAATACCAGGACAAATCATCCATAGCAAAGTAGCGTCTTCCTGTAATTCACTTGGCGAGTTTCGTTTCTAGGCATTTATTAGAATTGCAGATTTAAACGTTGTAATATAATTATGACTAGGTGGTTGGGCATTCACTACGCAGTAACTGCCACTAACAAATCAAGTCAAGGCAAGGCAGATGTCACTGATTCAGTTCCGTATGCATGATATCTGACGTCAAAATGGCGAAGCATCAAAAGAACCACCTCAGTACACAGTGACCTGCGGTCAGTACACCATGGCGAGGTGACGACGCTGAAGGGACAATCTGGCCACGCGAAAAACTTTCAGAAAAGTATCTTCTATCCTTAGCTGTAGACCTACCTTCTCCTCCTGGTCATGAGAAGCATAGATGTAGCTGTGATCAGCAAAAGACATAGGTCACATGAGTCCCCGCGTTGTGGGGACTCATGAAGGCCTATGTCTTTTGCAGATGGCTGGCTTTTGGCAAACGACAGACTGACCATTGGTCATTACATAGGACTTGGGAGTGGTTTGGGAAGACGGAAGAAAAAGGAAAGGGTGAGAGGGATGTCACAAGGGTCACGAACCTAGAAACAAGTGAAACACCGCCGTGTCACCAGTCAGACTCATAGTACAGTCACACAGGCACGGCGTTTGCCAGTCCGGCATGTCGGCCACCTAGCTGTCCAGCGAAAGTCGGTTCTCTAATGCTCAGCGACAATTGGTTCTGTAATGTCCAGTCAAAGTTAGCTCTACTGGTTGATTCTTTGGCCATCTGGGTGACCCAGACTGTGTCATTAAATTGAAATTTGAATTTGAGGTCAGCGCGGCTGTTACGGGGGCGGGGGGGGGCGGGGGGGGGGTGATCTAGAAAGTGACATTTTAATTTATCGTGTCACAAGTTGCGCGTCAGGGATGCCGCTTGAACAAAAATATGACACATGTATGCGAGATGTAATTTAGCACGGTTTCAAACGCGGGCAGCTGCGATATCTGCGTCTGTCGTCAGCTTATAGCATGGCTACGTCCGATACAGTATCAGTAAGATAGGAAACTCATAATTTTCTGTTTTTACTGTACCGGTAACATTTATATTTATTGAGAATTACTCTTCCTTAGTTTTAATCAAAATGTAGTAAAACTGTTGCCGCTAGGGTTTCACGTGAAAGAAAAACAGAAGATAGTGGTAGAAAACCCTTTAAAATAGAAACAAATAACAACGTTTCGGATCAAAGATCCTTCCTCAGGTGACATGGAAACAAACGTAGAACAGAAAAGAACACCAGAAAGAAAAGACGTCATCCTGTATAGAGAGAATTTAGAATGGCGTAAAAAAAAAAAAAAAAAAAAAAAAAAAAAAAAAAAAAACCCCACACACACACACACACATAATGACGCAAATACACATGCACAAAACACGTAGCACAAAACTTACGTCTATATACATACACGTCACTGCATACATTCGCATGCACTCGTGCCTACTGCAGCTCACGCACATACACACACACACACACACACACACACACACACACACACACACACACACACACACACACACACACACACACACACACATACACACACACTCAAAGGTAGCATCCAGTATCAACAGTGAGGTCAAGCCTGGCACCAACTACCCATCAGGCCGAGCATACATCCCTAGGGGCGAATGTTCAAGCCGCGCGGATGGTAAGTGCCAAGCCTGTCCGCGAAAAAGGATTCTGTCATTTTGCGGCGGATGAAGTGGGATGTATTTTGCCAAAGGATGCGTATGCTGAAATGTGTGAGGCTATGAGGCGGTTCGTTGAAATGACGTCCAACCTGGTTGTTGTATCCGAGGCGGATACTACCGTCCATTACAAGCCCACCGACGCCCACACTTACCTGCAGTTTTCATCAAGCCATCCTGCCGCCACCAAAAACGGTATCCCATTCTCCCAATTTCTGCGACTCCGTCGGATCTGCAGCAGCGACGACGACTTCACCAACCAGACCCAAACCATGGCCACTTTCTTCTCACACCAGGGATACCCCCAAGACATCGTCAACACCGCTCGTTCTAAGGCTGAGGCCACAAGCAGAAGTGAAGCTTTGAGGGAGAAAACTCACAGTGCTGCAGAGGACCGGCCGGTCCTGTGTATCACGTATCATCCTCACAACATCCCCATCAAAAACATTCTCCTCAGGAACTTCCACATCATTCAGAATGACACAGTATTGAAAGACATATTTCCTGAGCCTCCGCTGGTCGCTTACAAACGTGACACTAACCTAAGCGATCATCTTGTTCACAGTTCACTTCGCGCATCTAACACCTTACCACCTGGCACACACCCTTGTCAGCAACCACACTGCAAAGCATGTCCGTACATCAACACATCCCCCGTCATCACCGGACCCCTGTCATCTTTTCATGTCCACCGATCATTCACATGCCAGTCATCGGATATTGTCTATGTCATCTCATGTTCTCACTGCCCAAAGATGTTGTATGTGGGGGAGACATACCGTACACTCCCTGAACGCTGCGAGGAGCATGTTCGTTCGATCCGCCTCGGATACAACAACCAGGTTGGACGTCATTTCAACGAACCGCCTCATAGCCTCACACATTTCAGCATACGCATCCTTTGGCAAAATACATCCCACTTCATCCGCCGCAAAATGACAGAATCCTTTTTCGCGGACAGGCTTGGCACTTACCATCCGCGCGGCTTGAACATTCGCCCCTAGGGATGTATGCTCGGCCTGATGGGTAGTTGGTGCCAGGCTTGACCTCACTGTTGATACTGGATGCTACCTTTGAGTGTGTGTGTGTGTGTGTGTGTGTGTGTGTGTGTGTGTGTGTGTGTGTGTGTGTGTGTGTGTGTGTGCATGCATGTGCGTGAGCTGCAGTAGGCACGAGTGCATGCGAATGTATGCAGTGACGTGTATGTATATAGACGTAAGTTTTGTGCTACGTGTTTTGTGCATGTGTATTTGCGTCATTATGTGTGTGTGTGTGTGTGGGTTTTTTTTTTTTTTTTTTTTTTTTTTTTTTTTTTTTTTACGTCATTCTAAATTCTCTCTATACAGGATGACGTCTTTTCTTTCTGGTGTTCTTTTATGTTCTACGTTTGTTTCCATGTCACCTGAGGAAGGATCTTTGATCCGAAACGTTGTTATTTGTTTCTATTTTAAAGGGTTTTCTACCACTATCTTCTGTTTTTCTTCCTTAGTTTTGTTCTGGTATCACTTTTGTGTTGAAATGTTTCCGAAACTATGTTCTACTGAGGAAAATCAATGCAGTATGCAAATATATGCAGTGTTGAGTAATTGGTTCGAACAAGGGTCATTTATACAGGGTCTAAGCGCTAACATAAAATGGAATACACTTAAAGTAACATATTTGAACTTTGTTCTCTTGGTGCAGTTTACTGTAGACGATTCAAATATAGCTATATTTTCACGTGTAATTTGACAAAGAAGTATTTTTGCAATACAACTACATATCTGCAGAAGAATTTCAACTCTATTGTCAAACTACTTTTGTATGCGAGCTGTGTATTGTGCTCACACACTGTAAATAATGCGGAATGCCGTTTGAAAACTTGGACACCCGAATACTATGATGAAATGCCTGTCTCAGTCAGTAAAGGCTCCAAAACGACTTCCATTGTGACGGTCTGTGGTCACTTTAATGAAAACGGCATCAGCTGTCAGAAGTTTCTTCTCTCCCTTCCTGATGACCTGCAGCCTGTGTGGAACATAGATGTACATGAGGCGGGGCCTTTCTACTTTGAGGTTTATGTTCTCGCATGGCTCTTCCTTTCTCTTTTCGCTTGCAGAGGCCCAAGAAGATCTGGGCATGTTAGCAATTTCTTGTGTTCGCCAGTTCACGTCGATCTTAAGTTGCTACTTGCACAGTCTAACGAAATAAGATTTATTAGATACTAATGTTTGCCAGCAAGAGGCATAGATCCTCATGAGCCTCTGCAATGCAGGGGTTTATGAGGATCTATGCCTATTGCAGATGTTAACTCACTGTGAGATTGGCCAGGGCAGTTTGGCTGTCCCACCTTTTGGCCGCATCAGTTTGTTCCACTACGGTCAATTATCTGCGAGCACGCTTCGTTGGTTCTCAGCGGACCAGTGCTAAATTGGCAGGGTCGGGAGTTAAGGGAAAAGGTATCAGATGGATCCGTGGATTAAGGTGGACGGGTGGATGGACGGGCGGGATCTAAGGGGATGAGATGATGAGGGGGTAGCGGGAGGGGTGTGATTAGATGACCTAAAGCGAGTGTAGTTCACATTCTGGTAGAGACGACATCGGTATTTTATGAGGCATACTTTCTCATACATTCTTTGAGGTTGCGGCGGATTTGAAACTACAGATTGTAAATTCTAACAAGTGTGTACACTTGGGAAAACACAGGCATTATTGAAGTCATTGTATGTGTCCATGTAAATTTAATAAATAATAACACAGAAATTGTATTTTAAAAAATTGTGTGTCGAAGTCAAATGCTCATTAAAACAAACGACATGACATTTTCTTTTAAAGTGTAGAGAATTTTCCCAGCAATGGATTAGTAAAGTATTTCGACGTTACTGGAAACAAAGTCAAAGCTTGAAAAGTAAAGATCGTAGATTTCCAGAAGTATATATCATGATTAGTTTCGGTTTCTTAGTTACTTTATGAAACAGGCAGACATCTGTACAGAAAGAGTATGACTGAAATGTAAGCGTAGCCTTCATACAGTTACTAACAGGGTATCAATCTATACCTCTTTGTGGACGACCCATTCCACATAGCTGTTTCTTTGCAAGCGGGATGCTGTGCCGTGGAGGTGGGAGTTTCGAGCCTTTATTCAACGATGACTGAGTGAAATGTTGGGTGGGGGTTGTGTTACAGGCTATCTGTCTAGGGACGTGACCAGTTTGTGACAAAAGCTGACCACAGTGTGACTCCGTGACACACTCTGTAGCAGCTCAGCTTTACAGCTCTTCAATCAGCCTCTTCAGCAGATGCGAGCGACATGGCTGCCTTGTGAAGGCAAATGACAGCACGTTCTTTTTTGTCAAAAGCGAGGTTTTCATTATATTACAACAAAAGTGGTCTTAATGTCTTTTGATGGCAAATGTCAGTTTCTTATTAACCTTTTTATCCTGATGCACCCATTGCTTGAAATAAATTTGACTGTTAGTTCAATGGTGGTGCCAGAATAGCTTGGCGCCTCAGGCGCCAAGCTATTCTGGCACCACCCTTGAACTAAAATGGTTGATCTGTCTCCTAATTTGTAATGTAGCCTTTATAGGACAATAAGCAATTTTAAAAAAAATCAGCGTCAGGATGTAATGGGTTAATCTTATTACGTTGGACTGTGTCGGTCGTAAGTTAGGATGACATGATAAGGTGAACACAAAAAGTTACCAACAGGCACAGATCTTAATAGGCTTTTGTGTATGTCGTGAATTCAGTCCTTAGCCTTCCCATCAGGATAATGCGTAGAGATTCTCATAAGCCCCTGCAACTGAAGACATGTTGCTGGCACGAGTATGTCAGTAAAGAATTTTCTGTACTTCACGAGTTGTCGTGGATAGGATTGGATTAGACTGTACGTTTTGTATACATCAAGTTCCCAGGGCCATGGCGACATTTTGATTACCCATGATTGCTTTCTACTTACTGGTGAAGATTCTCTCTCTCTCTCTCTCTCTCTCTCTCTCTCTCTCTCTCTCTCTCTCTCTCTCTCTCTCTCTCTCTCTCTCTCTCTCTCTCTCTCCCCCTTCTTACACACGCACGCACACACACACACACACACACACACACACACACACACACACACACACACACACACACACAGAGTCGCACGCACGCACGCACGCACGCACGCACGCACACACACACACACACACACACACACACACACACACACACACACACACACACACACACACACACACACACACACACACAAACACATCCCCCTTTCTGCGTGCCAAATACTCTTAGACAGCTCTAAAAGATCACTCCGTACCACCAAGGTTGCTGACATTTCATGCTGAATAAAAGAAACTACATTATGAAAGCATTCTTTCACGAGCGCATCAAAGGGAGGGAACTATTAGGTCTCACCTTCAAGGGCCATAAATCGAGTAAAACCCAAACCGAATTGCGCCAGCGCTTCCCTCAAATTGATTCATCTCGGGTAAAGATTCACTCTGGTGGAAACATTACATAATACACTTGCGCTTCTAAACACCTTCATCTTTTTCAAACCATTCAGACAGGTTTTTTTGTCATATCCTTTCAACTACAAGAGGCATAGAGTTTCATAAGCCGCTGCAGCCCCAGGGGCTCATGAAAATCCCAGCCACATTTATGAGCCAAATCAACTACGAAACGTCAAAAAAAAATTCACTTTTAAGTTTTATGTCATATTTAAGACGTAGGAATCGAATGTGGTTTTAAATCCGTGACCAAGGGAGGCAACGTTTGGTAGGTTCTTTCAATTATGTCTGCGTTATCTTTATCTGCGTTGCTTCTTTTCTTCACGCGCTCTTTTCGTCCATTCTTTTCGTAGTTCCCGTTGGGCACAAAAGACCAGGGACGCTTGCACAATGCAACTTATCACTTCCAAACTGGTAACTTTGAAAAGAAAAAAACTGCAGCATTACCCAACGCACACAAGGTAGGGTTGTGAATGGGTCGCGACAGAGCTGTCTTTATTTCTCACTCAGCCTCCAGGTTTTACAGTCTCTCATCCATGTGCAAGAGGCATAGATTCTCATGAGTCCCTGCATACGCAGGGACTCATGAGAATCCATGCCTCTTGCTGTACGAGACAAAGTTAATTTACATCTTCAGCTGAAAGATTTCGTGTGAGTTAAAGTGGAGCATTTTGGCGGTATTTAAAGTACCACCCGCGGCGACGATCGTTTGGGGAAAATATAATGTGAAAAAGTAAATGTGGGTTTACGTTCACGAAATAGGTCTGGTGTAAGACTATTAAGGTTGCAAAGGCTTTACAGAGGTCGACATAGTGCGCGAGTTTAAATAACAAACTAAAGACTGCATATCGTAGATCTAGTTAGATCGACATAACTTATGTACTTGTTTCGGTGCCAAAGTATGTGTGTAAGTATATTTTATATTTCCTGAACCTTTTCTGGTGAAAGGAAAAGTCAAGGCATTATATTGGTATACAGCAAATAAAAATTGGGTAAATACAAAAGTTATTCGTTGGAAGAAAGCCATAGTTTCCCCATCCCTCAATTTAGATCTAATTTGCTCTTTGAAATGTTGGGGGTGTTTAGAAGAGAAGGATTACACTAGTTGTCAGCTATGAATCACCATCAATTAAACAATATTTATTAGAATATTTGCATCAGCCAGTAAAGCAGACACCAATTAAAAAGATGTACAAATGGGGACTGCTACCCCTAGACTAGACTGTAGACCCCTAGACTGACACTGACGCTACCGCTCGGCGGAAAAGACGCGTGATAACGCGTCTTTTTCCGCCGAACGGTATCGTCAGCAGCAGTCACGGGGTTAATCCTAGCCTTCTGTTAAATGTCACCTGTAGTGACAGGTGACAGCTTGGCTTCAGTGTAGTGTAAAGAACGTGTGGTCTAATAAACCAAATGTTCTTAACATTGCACTGAAGCTGAAGGACAAACTTAATTTATGACGCTCTCAGCAACAATTCGCTTATTCGACCCTATGCGACCTGTTGTGTGTTCTGGCATGTGATTTTAAAATCAGAGGGCATGCACACATTTGATGGTGAGTAGATGCCTTCATCCCGTGTTTGGTTTTCTATTCTGACTTGTGGACATCAGGCCATAAAGAAACTGGTACAAAGCTAGAAATAATTAAGAAAAATGATGGTTTTGGAACTAAGAAAATGACTTAAGTCTGCGTGTACTGTGGTCTGTTTCACTCAAATACGATCAGTTAACGCTCTTTGTTAAATCGCGGTAATCCGCGCACGATTTCTGACTTGTGGACATCATGCCATCGCAAACCGGTACAACCCCACCCGGGTCTGCCCTGGGGGACTTGGGTGGGGTTAGGTATTTTTTAGTTCCCAGGGTCACCCTGGTCAGCCCCACAGGGTGGGTTTTCTCTCTATTCTGGGGCATGTGTTTCTGTCTACCCTTGGTCCATTCACCTGTATTTGCCTTTTTAAAACTCTCCCTACTGTCTGCACTGCCTGTAGCTCTTGATATTGGATGTGTGTTGCTAAATGGTCTTAGCTTTATTTAGCCCCATGTGTTAGGTTTATTTAACGTATTTGACCGGCTGGCGACATACATTCAATGTTCTGTTTATTTTTTTTTTTTCACAAGCAGTGCAGGCACGTCCTGAGAAAGCCTTGTTGCTGTCGGGACGTTAAGCAATGTACAATCAATCAAGCAAACCGGTACAAATTTAGGAATAATTAAGAAAAATGACGATTTTGAAATTAAAAAAATTACTAAATCAGCGCACACTATGGTCTGTTTCACTCAAATGCGATTAGTTGACGCTCGGTTAAATCGCGTTTTCCGTGTAATCCGCGCACCTTTTCAGACTGGATTTCTCACTTCCGAGCAGGTGCACCACGCCTACACCCACAAGCACATTTCTGGTTCGCAGGTGAAATGACGAGATCTGACTTCTCCTTCATCCAGAAAGCAAGAGAATGGGCTGGAAGTCAAGGCTACCCAATTCCATACCAGCTTACGTTAAATGTATATGTGAAGACTTTCGCTGCCGGAAAATGCGAACTCCATCCAACTGCAAGAGGCAAAGAGCCTCATGGACCCCCGCATCTGCGGGGGTCCATGAGGTTCTTTGCCTCTTGCTGACCCCGCTCATATCCGTGTCCCTTGAATTGACGGCTTTATTCGGTGTTGAATTTGCGCTGCTTTCAAAGAGATCATTCTTGCGCCCACTGGCATTGAAATGGTTAACTCATCGCAAACTGAACTCGGACAACCGTTCTGTGCGTAGAACGCAGACGTAAGTGAACTCACAAAGAGGCGTGGATCCCCTCGCGTGCGGAGGACCATGAGAATCTATGCCTTTTGTATTTGGACGATGCCAGTGGTGTCCCGAGAGTTAATCGAGCTCCAGGAATCGAGCGTTGTAAACACAATTAAAAAAAAAAAAAGAAGAAAAGAAAGAAAGGAGTATGGTTAACGTTTGATGAAAGCAACACTCAAGAGGACAACACTATATTTGTAGAACTTCGGCTTTAACCAAATGTGATTATGTAATGTGCTTTCACAATACTGTATCATATTGTCATCACAGTCTGACATCAAACAGTTTTAAGATGTAGTTTTTCTCAGGAATATTTGTTTCCTGTGGTGGAGGGACTGCTGGCCCTTCGTTTTTTGACGGAATGCTACCTGTATTTCTTCACTTTTTTTCCCACCCCACCCGGGTCTGCCCTGGGGGACTTGGGTGGGGTTAGGTATTTTTTAGTTCCCAGGGTCACCCTGGTCAGCCCCACAGGGTGGGGTTTTCTCTCTATTCTGGGGCATGTGTTTCTGTCTACCCTTTGTTCATTCACCTGTGTTTGACTTTTTAAAACTCTCCCTACTGTCTGCACTGCCTGTAGCTCGATATTGGATGTGTGTTGCTAAATGGTCTTAGCTTTATTTAGGCCCCATGTGTTAGGTTTATTTAATGTATTTGACCGGCCGGCGACATACATTCAATGTTCTGTTTATTTTTTTTTCACAAGCAGTGCAGGCACGTCCTGAGAAAGCCTTGTTGCTGTCGGGACGTTAAGCAATGTACAATCAATCAATCATTTCACTTTTTTTCCCACTCAGAATGATCTTTCTTAGCAGGTCACGTCAGTCCCAATTTTTGGCTACCAAAAAGCGATTCGATTGATGTCTAGATTTTCCGTCTGCAAGAGGCACAGATTCTCATGAGCCCCTGCGACCGCAGGGGCTCATGAGAATCTGTGCCTCTTGCATGCATGCATTTGTAAACGTCATTTTACTGGTTGTTGATGTCTGTTCCAAAATCTGAAATAAATTAGGCCTATCAGTGCTAGATCAGTTTGACTCATTGCAGGGGTATCGTCATAACCCATGCCTTTTGCGGACATGAAGTTCTTTAATCATTTGTATTATTTATGAACGTCTCAGCTTCTCAGACGGAGGAGGTTTAGCGGGTTCCAAGCTGCGCCTGTGTAGAAGTGTAAAGGCGACGGTGACTGTCCATTGTAGGCAGGACGGCCGAGCGCTGCCGAAGCGAACTCCTTAACAACGCTAATCGGGCGTGTGGCTATAGCCAGCCTCCTAGCGAGATATGGCTTTTGTGCGGCGGGGTAGGATTAGTGCACTTTCTGTGAGTGGAAAACGAAAAAGAGTTTCGTTTGATTCCCCCCCCCTCCCCCCCTCCCCCCCCCCCCCCCCCCGAGAGAGAGAGAGAGAGAGAGAGAGAGAGAGAGAGAGAGAGAGAGAGAGAGAGAGAGAGAGAGAGAGAGACTAGGTGTGAATCACATTATCGTTTAGGTGCTTTCCTGTTGAGACGCAGTTCACCGAAACGTCTACCGATATAAACCCTCCTTTGAGACACGTTGTCATGCAGAGGGGTGAGGACAAAAACAGCGGTCGCTGGACAAACGGGAAAGACAATAGAGACCCATAATAAACTAGGCCATTTGACATCGGAGCGCACAACGCTTTTCCCCCCAAATATCTCCGCAAACAAACACATTTCTGTACCACTTTAAGAACAAATAGCATTTAGTGCCAATTGACCTATTATGAAATATTTTTAATGAACTCCTATGATTTGTCGACTTTGCTCTACAGTCGTAAAAATTTGGTGAAAAGACAAAAACAAGCCATTTTCTGTACCTTAGAGCCCCAGCAGATTTCAATATCAGGTCACGCATACAGAATTCATGTATGCCTGCGCTGAAACCTTGGCCAATTCACTTGAAAATGGATCTTTCTTGTACTGGGCTTAATATATCTGGGGCACATTTAGGGATGTAAAATCAGTCATTTCATGAAAAAAACTCCGAAATTTTACGAATGTACAGCAAACCTGACACGTTCTGCGATTTTCGTAAAAGTAAATTGTATTAGGTCAACTGTCACTGAATGATATTAATTTTGTTCTACTGAGATTGATGTAGAAAAGTGGTTCTTTGTGGAGATATTTGCGAAAAACGTTGGAACTCAGGAAAACTGTTGAGGTGTGTGTGTGTGTGTGTATGTGTGTGTGTGTGTGTGTGTGTGTGTGTGTGTGTGTGTGTGTGTGTTAGAGAGAGAGAGAGAGAAAGAGGGGGGGGGGAGAGAGAGAAAGAGGGGGGGGGGGTCCGAACGCGGAGACATGACGTTACTTACTTACGCCTGTCACCCCTACCCGGGTATAGGCCGTCGACGAGAGACCTCCAGCGACTCCTGTCCTGTGCTTCTCCTTCGATTTTACTCCAGGTGGTTCCCAGTCTCTTGATGTCTGCTTGGAGGTCTCTACGCCAGGTGTTTCTCGGCCTGCCTCTTTTCCTCTTTCCCTGGGGGTTCCATGACAATGCCTGCCTAGTGATACCTAGCAGGGAAAGGTTGTACTTTTGCATTTCCGCTGCTATCTGGGCGGCCTTGCCGCTCTGGGACATGGTCTTGACATTCCATGTGCCCATGGTTGTGTCCCTGGATAGAGAGAGGCGACTCGGTCCTGTGGCTTCCGGTGACTTCCGGCTTTCACCACAGGACGTCATAAATCTTCTGGTAGAAGAACCTTCCTCCTCCAGGAAAGGAATTGCTGTTTGTCTTTTCGTCGGCGTTTTTGTAGCTATTTCCTTATTTGCAGGACCAGGGCTTTTCTGTCGGGGTCACCTTCCCTTAGACCATGTTGGTTCACGGCACCTTATTTCATTCGGTGCACCCCTCTCGCGAGGGACCCCCTATCCGCCACCCAGGGGACGCGCCTCAACGCCATATGGTCCCAGCGCGAGGAATGATGACGCCAACAGCGCTTGGTGTTCCCATCCAAGTAGTACTAACCGAGCCCGAAGTTGCTTAACTTCGGTGATCAGACGAGAACCGGTGTATTCAACGTGGTATGGCCGTTGGCTACGCGGAGACATGGCGTTGGAAAAAAATTGAATTGTAACCTACGTCACGCGCACCAATCATACGTTTCCATTAACCCCGTCATTGTCGCACAAAATCCGAAGTGAACATCACCCCATACTGCAAGAGGCAAAGAAACCCCATGAGCCCCCGCATCTGCGGGGGCTCATGGGGTTTCTTTGCCTCTTGTTGACCCTATTCATGTCACGCGCACCAATCAGACGTTTCAGTTAACCCTTTCACTGCCGGAAAAAAACGACCACCACCCAGCTGCAAGAGACAAAGAACCTCATGAACCCCCCCCCCCCCCCCCCCCCCCCCCCCCCCGCATCTGCGCGGGGCTCATGAGGATTTTTTGCCTCTTGCTGACATTCATATCCGAGTTCTTGTAGTGGTGGCATTATTCGCTGTTGAACTTCCCTTTGATTTCAAAGACGCAATTTGCGTCGATGGGCAGTGGAAGGGGTGTGTGAGATGCGTGCCATTTGAGAAGCCGAAATTTATTGCTATGTACCAGGAAGATGCTTTGCTCAACTTACCCGAACGAAATCGTCGTCATAAACGTGAGTAACATTAGGTGAACGCGAGATGCGACTGGCTGGCGCGATTATGATGCGTATGAACAGGATATCGCTCAAACACTGAGTAAAGACTCTCGCACCTGTTGGAGGCTTCTGTAGAGAAGGACCCAACGAAGAAAAGAAACACGCTTAGAAAAGGCAGTAAATTGTGATGTACCTGTCTTTTCTGAGCGTGCTTCTTTCTTCGTTGGGTTCGTCTCTGCCGTTTACACGCTTGGCAGCCACCTTGGTCTGGAGACGTCGATACTGAACCAGATGTGGAGATGTCCAGATATGATTGACCATGATAGTTCAAGGGTAGTGCCAGAGTAGCTTGGCGCCTTCCCAGGCGCCAAGCTAATCAGGCACTGCCCTTGAACTATCACGTATCATCGCTGATCCATCTTCCTCAGGCGAAACGGAACGATGCGGCCAAACGGAATGATGCACCTGGACAAGCGCTCACAGAAAACGGTGCATCTGTGAGAGATTATGGACGACCACAGACGGGCAAGTCATTGAAAATCCAATCAAAGAAAGAAACACGCTTAGAAAATACAGTTACGACATAACATACTACATTTTCCGGTTAAAGGCCCACTACCGCCGTAACTGTTCAAAGATACATTCTGTAACACTTCTGCAAGAGATGGTTATGAAATACTACACACAGGTCTAGTTATGGTTCATTTAGACACAGGAGAATCTAGTTCAGCACAGGTCGTCTTACACTCCACTCCGTTCTATATATATACACAGGCATCTGTTCGAGAAACAGCTAAAAATAGATTGAGACGCTAACGGGTGCGCAGAATAAGTAAGTGCGATTACGCGTGTGTTTCCTGCATGTCCAAACTGCTGTTAAAGTTCATTAGGTGTGTGTCAACAAGGCATAACAAACACAAATGGTGCTGAAAGGTGTCTTCAGACTTACGCATAATGGGACTTTAAGAAACTTTTTTTTTTTTCAATATAGACATAAAAAGTACACAGTGTTCTGTATGATAATATGTACTTTGATCTTTTTCCGGCATGTCATTTTTGGGGCAGCCACGGGCGAGCACGGTCAAGCCGAAAATCAGAAGCAAGACATCAGAGATTGGTTACTGAGTTAGTCAGTCAGTCAGGCCGAGGATGTGTTGCTTACTTTGTATCACTGGACATTAATCATGGCATAAATCAACAAACTTGTGAAAGATGCGTGACAAAGTTAACTCTTCCTACCATTTTAACTCTTATCATTCGAAATACACCAGTGTGTGAAATAAGTTTGACTAAAATAGTTCAAGGGTAGTGCCAGAATAGCTTGGTGCCTCTAGGCGCCAAGCTATTCTGGCACCACCCTTGAATTAAAGCCATTGGTCTATATCCTTATCTGTAAGTACTATAATGTAGCGTGCATATGGCAGTGTACACATTTAAGTTTTTAGCCTCAGTATGATATGAGTTAATTGAACAAATTTGTTGAAGATGCTGGACAAAATTAACTCTTGTGGCCAGTAAGCGTCAGTCAGTCGGTTAGTTCTTTGAGTTTAGCACCGTGCAAGCAATAGTGACCAACTCACAGCAAGTCAGAATTGTGATGAAGGGGGAGGGGCAGAAGGGAAGGAACCGACATGTCTAGGTGTCAGGCGGTCTTGAAAAATGGAGGTGGAACTGCCGTCTTTCATCTTTTGGCATGCAAGAGTCCGAGGCATTCCTGAACAATCTTTCTGTGTCCTAACCGGTCCGTCTGCAAGGGGCATGGATGCTGAAGGCTCATGAGTTCCTGCCTCTTGTTGCTGCATGTCAGTAGTCTTTTGCAAGAGGCATAGATTCTCATGAGCCCCTGCAAGGCAGGGGCTCATGAGAATATGTGCCTCTTGCTGTTATATGTTTTGTTTTGTTTTCCCCCCAACTAGTGACTTGTTAGTATTGGGGCAGTTCATCAGTATGGGTCGTGAGAAGATAATCTCTTTGTTTCATGTATTGACTTTCTGACCTTGTCTGCGTTGTCTTCTTCCATCATCGTGGCTGCTCTGACCGGGGAAGTGGTCGGTAGGTGAAACCACAGACTGTGGGGCAAAAGGCGAAGTTTGGAGTCAATGATTAATGGCTCCACCCTGCTGCGTTTTTACCTCATCATCGGGCCAGGGCTGCCGGGGTCAGCGTCACGCTTGGCTGATTTCTTTCACTCCCTCAGCCCCGGGATGGTTTTTGGCCTGGGCAAGTTTTGAACAAAATTTCCCTCCGTTCTGTTCCGAAGCGAAAAGCGTACAGCCTCCTTCGTTCAGAAAACGCAGATGTAAAATTTGTAGATTTTTGCCGAACAAGAAAATCAGATTTTTAGTCAGAGAGTGTTAGAGCTCGTGAGGATCTCTACCTGTTGAATATGAAAGGATACAACTTGGGAATGCCTCTGTCCTGACTTTTTCTCTCTGATTATGTATGCACCGCAGCGCCCGTTCAGGCAGGGGGCGCAACTCCCGTGGCTTGTTAATCACACACTGGCGCTCCCGAAAAATGACGCGGCAAGGGAGGGAAGAACATTGTCTAGGAAAGGCTAAGGGAGAGAACGCTGCGATTGTGGAGCTATGAAGAGAATAAAGGTAGGAAACCCTCCTGGCGAAATTCATATTTTTGCGATAGCCACAGATCTTCATGGCCGTTTTACTCTCTTCATTTTTTTTTTTTTTTGCAGTAGGCATAGATTCGTGTACCTGTTTTGAGTCTTGGTCGCTGTTACCATTAACATCTCTGCTGGACAGATGGAGGGGGTCACAGGGTGTTTAATTATGTGGAGAAAAAAAAAAAAAAGAAGCGAGAGAAGGAAAAATGGCGCGCGGGCCTAAAGAGTACAGCGAAGAAATGAGAATTAATCGTGCCTCCAGCAGCGAGCGGTAGACATTCCACACATCAGGGTTCACTTCCTCTTTAAGAGGCATAGATTTTCCTGAGCTCCTGCGTCAGCAGGAGCTCATGAGATTATGTGCCTCTTGTCGCTACGAAACGTTTACTTTGACGTCATTCTCTTTTATTTCAGACGTGAAAAGTCAAAATAGTCTACATACCAAAATCTGCTCCTTTTGCAAGAGGCATAGATTTTCACCAGCTCCTGCATTCGCAGGAGCTCGTGTAAATCTCTGTCTCTCGCTAATAAATATTGGATCCATCGACTCCACTCTGAGTCTCAAGTAGCCTTATAAGGGATTGATCTCAATTACCTGACAGTTCAGACAGTCGCGTACCCGGTCGTTTGGAAATCAAATTACTAAGCAGCTTTGGGGTATCGGCGGGGTTATATTCGGGGTATGGGCCTTTGACACGGGTATGTTCGGGGGGTATGGAGGCCCATTAATAGAGATGTTTGCAGCGTGGGTAGAGAGAGAGGGTTGTTTGTCGAACCGTTGCACTTTTTATATGCCGAGATTAGAGACATTTTTGTGGTCGTTGTGCCCAAGAGGAACGTTTTCGCGCCCGGAGTTAATAAAGACATCTTTGACATGGACAAACATGACCCAAAGAATCTTTTAGTTGTATGCCACTTCTTGATGTACATTCTGGTGCTATGAGTTGATATAGCCACATTTGAGTGCGAGGAGTCCTTTGATTACACACGTCGCTTCTTGATATTCAGTAGAACCTGTTTTAAGCGACCGTCGATGTGAGAGATCACCTGTCATTAAAGACCATCATTTAGGTGGCTGTAGCCACCTAAATGATGGTCTTTAATGGCAGGTGACACTTCTTTTCATCGTAATCTGGTGTCATTTACTGATTTATTTTTTATGGTATTTTGAAGTAAAAGTTTCTTTCTTCTTATTGTATAAAATTTATGTTATTTCAATTTTTTTTTAATTTCATGTTTATTTAAATGTTTTGTCCTTCTTTTGAAAAGAATATAAACAAATTTGAACTTGATTATGTTTTGCAAGGAATAAATCGTTGCTTTGTCTGTTTGTTTGGCCACAAATTTTACAGCATTAAGTTGTCATGTTGACACCATTCATGCGCCTTTCTTTTAAAAGGAAAGTGGCCTGCTATTGAAAACTGTTCATTTTTGTAGCTTTATCAGATATAAACCACCTGTCGAAACCTGGATCCCCTCTTGGGTTGGGCTGCTGTTGAGGACATTACAATTCCACTGCATAACCTTTCTAAAGTATTACGTGTTTTCAGTAGCTTCCCAATTTCGAGATCATGTTTTCAAAACCTGGATCCGCCCGTGGAATGGGCTGTAGAGAATGAAAAGGATGAACCCCCGTGGAGCTTCAGAAAAGGGAGAACACTCTGACACACAATGGCCAAACAAGCTTTCTGCCGGCGGCTTTTCAAAGGGCAGCTACCGCGCTATGTGCAGTTATCCTCCTTGGCCGCTTGATGATGAACGACAAAGGTCGGAGTTGGGATACATCGTTTTGCAAAAGCAGTTTTTTTTTTTTTTTTTTTTTTTTTATAAACCCCTAACATTCGGAATACACCAGTGTGTGAAATAAGATTAACTAAAATAGTTCAAGGGTAGTGCCAGAATAGCTTGGCGCCTCTAGGTGCCAAGCAATCCTGGCACCACCCTTGAACTAAAGCCATTGGTCTATATCCTTATCTGTAAGTACTATAATGTAGCGTGCATAATTATGGCAGTGCACAAATTTGAAGCTTTTAGCCTCAGTATTATATGGGTTAACGCAATCCCATCCGGAAGAGGCATAGATTCTCATGGCTCATGCAGCACATAGGTGCGAATGAGAATTTATGCCTCTTGTTGCCTTCAATTGACTTCATTTACGCCCTCAAATTATTGCAGCCCACTGGTTTTAGGACTCATAGGAGTGAAGTTTGGATCTACAATTGAAAAAAGAAACTGGAAGAGAGATGAGTCGATTTTGGACCATGTATTCTTCCAGGTGCTGGGCTTTAAAAGATTGAGCAACGCAGCGTGTCTTTAACGCATTAACCCAACGCAGCTTCTGTGTATATTTTAACTCTTTTGGTTCTGGGACCGAGTATTTAAAATTTTGAAGATTTTGTTTAGATCTAACTCAATTTTTAAAGGACTTTTCAGTTGTAAATTAGTACCGGAATGGCTTGACACCTCACGCTCAAGTGCAGTGTCAGATTTGCCTAGCGTCCTCGAATGCGCTACGGTCATATGGTACTACAGTTAACCCATTCAGCCCTGACGCACTACAGCAGGAGATGGGTCGATCATGATAATTCAAGGCTAGTGCCAGATTAGCTTGGCGCTTGTCGACGCCAAGCTAATCTGGCACTGTCCTTGAATTATCATGGTCGATCCATCTCCTGCAACTGGTGCATAGTCATTCGATGACGCCTCCAAATTTTGGCAAATACGGCCGTCGGGCTGAATGAGTTAAGCATGAAGTGCCGAGCTTATCTGGCACTACTCATGCGGTATCATTGTTTAGTGGATAAAAAATTATTACGCTACGCTAATCAGTGCACCACCTTTACAAAAAAAAAAAATTGGGGCCTTGTCCTTCGAAACATTTTTCTGTCTGTGATGATATTGATCGTGGTTTTTTTTTTTTTTTTTTTTTTTTTCCATATAACGACACGGTTCGGCGGAAAAGACGCGTAAATATTTTAACCCCTTGAGTACTACTGACGATACCGAAGGGTTAAAACACAGTGGTCGTTTCATCTCCAGTTATAGCTGGCCAAACCTGAATGAATTATCTCTTTATGCCACAGCTGTATTCAAGCTAGCACTGGCGGTAACAGTATTCATTGAGCGAAGAAAGGCCGGGGCTCACTCAATCTTGCTGTACGCTACACGCTGTCATGACATTTACATTCACTTTTTTCCCCTCCGTTTTCTTTTCAGTCCCCTTTGCTTGCGTCTTTTTCACCACTGCTTATTTTTCCTCCTGCTTTTCAACCGGCCGAGCCATTTTCCCTGAATGGGAATGATGTTTCGCGGGAGTAAATATGTTAGCCTGTAGACAAGTTAGGCACCTTGCTTTTTTTTTTTTTTTTTTTCCTTTGGTTGTCGACTTTGAGAACGCGTTCTTAGATTTGCAAGCGGCATTGATCTTCATAGACCCAAACAGGTTGGCAGAGTCTATGATAATCTGTGTACAGATGAGTTCGGCCTTATAACAAGTTCAAATACAACATGTGTAGCAAGTCGTATATATTGAGAAATCCAGACCAAAAAGGTGACTGCCACATTCCTTCTGACAATGAAGATAAGTAGCGGCTAATCTCTCTGTTTGTTTGTTTGTCTATTTTGACAATTTACCCGAAATATTAATAAATTGTGTTGTACCCGTCTTTTCTAAGCGTGTTTCTTTCTCCGTTGGGTACTTCTCTGTATATATTGAGGCTTTTGGTTTTACACAGAGAGATATACTTGCTTCACTTTTTTTCAGAGTACATTACTTGTCCCTTAATAAACTTCGGATAAAACAGCAATTAAATTTGGGTCCCTAGAGCTTCAGTTTGTTGTTTCCGAGTTCATTTTAGCGGTTGCTTGCAAGGATTAGATTCATTTACATCTGTGTACCTACGACGAAGGAGTCTTCAGTCTGCGAACGTGTTTCTTTGCTTCTATGATTCTAGGCATTATATTCTAGATTTGACGTTTAACTTCATCTAAGGTATACAACAGATACAATTTTCAGTCAGCAAGAGGTATATATCCTCATGAGCCCCCGCATTTGCGGGGGCTCATGAGGATATATGCCTCTTGCAGAAGTTTTTTTTGTGTGTGTGTGTGTGTGTGTGTGTGTGTGTGTGTGTGTGTGTGTGTGTGTGTGTGTGTGTGTGTGTGTGTGTGACAGGGGGGCGCCCTAGTTTGTGAGGTGATTCGCAGGAGCTTCACTCCCTGCCCTCAATCAGCCGAATTGACTGAAAATTCCCTCAGGATATTCTGATTCCTTTCAGCCTCTAGGGACACGGGATGTTTATTCAGTGTATGCTCTCCCCTTTGACTAACTCTTCCGTTTATGGAGGATTCAAAAGTGGCAAAGTTTTGGGCGTCAAAAACTTTTCGCGCCGGTTACGCTCAGGTCATGGTCTGCGCAGAATAAAGGCTTGAAATAAAAGAAAAGGGGTGTGTACTTTATTTTAATTGCAAGAGCGCTTTCGCGTAAGAGGGATGTGAAGTCCATTCATACCGAAACACAAACCGTAACCATTTATGTCTATCAACACAAGCGGGAAAAGCATTTCTTCTCGTCTTTTACACACGCAATATAAGTCTTTAAGAAAAAACCTCTACACCATGTCTCTTTCACGAGCAATATAAATCTAAACACTCATACACTATCCATTGAAAACCTCTCCTGTAGGTTCTAACATAAACATGCATACCTGCAAACAATCGTAAACTTGTAACATCGTGGCTTTTCTACGTGATCTTTGTGGGTCACTGGGCAGCAGATTTTTCTCCTTTTCAGTGCAGGCCCCATCTCTGACCCCAATTTCTTTTCTCTGTTTGAATTAGGAAATTGAAAATCGAGAGAGGCTGGATTGAAGGAAAGGCCTCCAGGCGCTGTTTCTTTAGTGCAACGAGTGGCAATTGAGAAAATTAATTTACCTCTTTTTTTCCTCAGTTTTGTTTTGTGGTCATAGAACTAAAACCTTAGATCTTGATTCATAGGAGCTGTGCTGCACAATACACTTGTGGAGTTGGAAATCCACGACCATTTCGATGTAAAATAAGGATGTAAATAAGATAATCAAGAGGCATGGATCTTCATGAGCCCCCGCCTTGCGGGGGCTCATGAGAATCTATGCCTCTTGCAGATGTTTGTAGTTAGTGATAGAGCTTAGGAACAAGATTTGCAGGTGTTATTGCGTGGAAGGCCTTTCATCTTGGTGTTTTTACTTCATCATAATATGTGCACTGCCGCAGGGCTACAGGCTTATTTCGACAATGTGCGCAAACCCAAAATCACTCGTACGGAGAACAGCGGACATCCGAACGCGGCACATACGCTCATGTGCACCGCACACTGTGATGCTCATGATAATTTATACCTTCTGAAACCATCCTGTAAATCTGTGTTTCTAGGAGATTATTAGGTTGGTGCGTTTAGCTACAATGGAAATGGCTTTATTAGGATAGCGAAAGGACTCTCATACAGTGTTTGTCTTGCTGCTTTTCTCGACTCATTTTCCCATGCATGTAGCTGTTTGTACATTCGCACGGCGCTAATACCACCATATTAACTCATTCATACGCGTTTGTACCTACGGTTTTACATTCGTGCCTTCGGTTCATTGATAAAGCACTTTTGATGTTAACTTTTTCAATGCTGATTTGTGCGAAGTTTTTAAGGTCTGTCTTTTGGATTTGAATGATGATTTTATTTCCGTTTTGCTGCATGACAGATTTGAATTTATAAACGAAAGGCTTAGAGGTGGATTTAGAAATATGCTGTAATACAAGAGCATGTTGTTCCTTCACGTGAGATCCCCACCCGGGTCTGCCCTGGGGGACTTGGGTGGGGTTAGGTATTTTTTAGTTCCCAGGGTCACCCTGGTCAGCCCCACAGGGTGGGTTTTTCTCTCTATTCTGGGGCATGCGTTTCTGTCTACCCTTTGTCCATTCACCTGTATTTGCCTTTTTAAAACTCTCACTACTGTCTGCACTGCCTGTAGCTCTTGATATTGGATGTGTGTTGCTAAATGGTCTTAGCTTTATTTAGGCCCCATGTGTTAGGTTTATTTAATGTATTTGACCGGCTGGTGACATACATTCAATGTTCTGTTTATTTTTTTTTTCACAAGCAGTGCAGGCACGTCCTGAGAAAGCCTTGTTGCTGTCGGGACGTTAAGCAATGTACAATCAATCAATCAATCCTTCACGTGAGAATGTTTTACAGAATATAATAAAATAATGTATGAGAAAATTAACTGCAAATAAGCAGATTTTCAACAAGCAGTTCAAAATCTGCTGATCTGCAGTTTATTTTCAGCGGTATCCTAAGTATCTTGCCCCGATGTGACGGAAGAAAGTATGCTACGGACAACTGACTCCATGATTAATAGATTTCAAAACTGCTCACGTTCTTTGAACCCCGAACACCTCGGGGCCCTAAATTGGCTTGATGTTTGAAGCATACAAGTGCGCCTTTCAGTGGACTCGCATTCCTAGGAATGGGTGTTCAGTTAAAAAAGTTAAAGGACAACTTGTCTGTTTCATTGGAAATGAGTTTCGTGCGGAATTTCCGTTTGTTGAGGACAGTGCCCTTCACCAACTAGCGATGTTTTCCTGTCTCCAATGAGTTGAGATGAGGTAAATTAACGATTCTTTAAAGCAATAGGCATATATTCACATGAACCCCTGCTGCACAGGGGCTCATGAAAATCTATGCCTCTTGCAGAAGAAATCACTGGCTGAGTAACTAAAGAGATGTGGTCCATGTCTTTAGCGGATGCACGGACATCAGCCGGCAAGAGGCAAAACCATCTGATGAACCCCAGCAGCTGCAGAGGGTAATGAGACTCTGTGTCCCTTGCAGACGAAAGGGGTACGCTCAGCTACTGAAGAGATTGTGACTGATGTTCGGAGCTAATGCACGGACATGCACGGCAGTTAATTTCGGGTCATCCGGGTCACTGTTCGGATGACTCGTACTGGTTACTTTCAAAGGGGCACAATTACCCTCGTGTGTTTGTTTCTGATGGGCACCTTCACCTTCACCTACACAGCTGGAGGACATGACCGAGAGTTTGTGAGTTGCTACAGTGAAATTTGGATGACAAAATGACAGGGTGACTCAATAATTATTTCTTGTTGTTTTTTTCCGACGTTTGGTTTTGGCGAAGTAAAGTAATGTACATGTTCCTCGCGCTGGGACCATATGGCGTTGAGGCGCGTCCCCTGGGTGGTGGATAGGGGGTCCCTCGTGAGAGGGGTGCACCGAATGAAATAAGGTGCCGTGAACCAACATGGTCTAAGGGAAGGTGACCCCGACAGAAAAACCCTGGTCCTCCTAGTAAGGGGGTTGGGCGTGGGGGTAGCTTCCCCACCCTGCAAAAAAGGAAAATAGCTACAAAAACGCCGACGAAAAGACTAACAGTAATTCCTTTCCTGGAGGAGGAAGGTTCTTCTACCAGAAGACTTATGACGTCCTGTGGTGAAAGCCGGAAGTCTTCGGAAGCCACAGGAACTCCGGGCGTCGAGACCTCCAAGCAGACATCAAGAAACTGGGAACCACCTGGAGTAGAATCGAAGGAGAAGCACAGGACAGGAGTTGCTGGAGGTCTCTCGTCGACGGCCTATACCCGGGTAGGGGTGACAGGCGTAAGTAAGTAAGTAAGTAATGTACATGTTCATATGAGAAAATGTGGTCCGGACCTTTGAACATGGGTTGTTATATCCGACGGTTGTTATATCTGACCTTGTTATAAGAAGTCCACTAATTAACCCATTCAGCCCTGACGCACTACAGCAGGAGATGGGTCAACCATGATAATTCAAGGGTAGTGCCAGATTAGCTTGGCGCCTGTCGGCGCCAAGCTAATCTGGCACTACCCTTGAATTATCATGGTCGACCCATCTCCTTCAACTGGTGCATAGTCATTAGATGTCGCCTGCAAAATTTGGTAAATACGGCCGTCAGGCTGAGTGAGTTAATACGATTCTGCTGGACTCAGACTGACACGAAATGAATTGAAATTGAATGCTATGTATTATCACTCAGAGGAAAACCCGAAGGTCTTGCATTTTAGAAATTATGTCCTGCCACGCTCTGCATTCAAGTCGCGGCAAGTAGATCATGACAGCACGTGGATAAGGTACCTGATTAGCTTGCCGTCTAAAATTGTCTTGATTACAATGGCTTATCTACAGGTCGAGCTAGTCATGTTTATTAGGCACAGCTCTTGAATCATCATGATGTATTTTCTGCCTTTGATGCCTTGAGATGACCTTGTAGATTTCTCGGCGTTAAATCCCAATGGCTCGCTAACTTCCACCTTTGACTCCTTGAAGTGGTGAAGTCACTATTAGATCTTGCGCACTCTGACAATACATGCTCCTCTCATGAAAACTAACCGTCCTCTTGGGCCTCAGAGCAAAAGCTTTTCATCTGCAAAAGGCACAGATTCTCATGAGCTGCTGCGATAGCAGGGGCTCATGAGAATGTATGCCTCTTGCAAGGATCAACTCCATCATGTCTTCGTCTTTTCCTCAACCGCAACAAAACTAACTTTTTTAGGGGGGAGGGGGAGGGGGGTGGGTGATACTAATCTGTGACTTACACCTTATGCCTCAGGTCCTACCCTTATACTGCTATCGTGACTTTAGGTCCTAGGGCCCGAAATCACAGACCAGCGCCCATCTTAGGTTTTGGAAAGTGTGCTGGCGGTTTAGCCGTCCTTTGATCGGGGACTGGCGGACAAGCTGAAATCTCCTTGCTTTCTCACAAACGCTTGTCAATAGGGTAAGACCGGGGATGCATGTGCGATCGAGATCGTCTATGTTTGCTCTAGGAAAGCGAATCTACCCTCTGTGGCACTGTGTTAGTTTTGTTGGGTTTTTTTTTTATTGGAAGAGATGCATTTCCGTCTGTAAGAGGCATAGATTCTCATGAGCTCCTGCAGGCAGTGGTTTAAAACAGACTGTGCCCGTTGCTACAAGCAATCAGCTCCTCTTGTTTCTCTGTGGCACGGGGTTTTCACTGTCGCCGGCACTGGTTTTTGCTGAAGAGGGTCTCTAGTTCAGTGTCATTTTATCTGCAAGAGGCATCGATTCTCATGGGCCCCTGCAAGGATGGGCTCATGAGAATCCGGATGCCTCTTGCTGGCAGAGATTTGTTCTATTTGTTTTCGCATGTAGTGGATTGCCTACAAGTATATATCTCTGATGCGTTGCGACGCGAGAGACATCTCTCCATCATGATCGTGGACTAAACATTCAACAACCCCCTCCGACTACATAACACAGATGTGAATGTTGCGAACGAGTCGTATAGATCTTCGTGAGCCCCGCAGCTGCGGGGGCTCATAAAGATCTATACCTCTGGGAATTTGTATTGTTTTTGCTGTACTCTTTACTAACTAGAAACATCTTTCTGGACAAGGAAAAGACAAGTAAAAATAGAGATAATCCTTTTATTACAGACGACAAATGGAAGAGAAAAAGAATTGAGGTGTCGTAGTGAAGGTTTTTGTGGCTTTCGTAATTGAAGTCAGAGGTTACATTATTGTATCTTTTGATGCGGAAAAGATTTTTTTTTTTATATCTTTATATTCAGTTAACAGTTCTGTTACATGAGTTGAAAGCTAGCAGAGTTCTACTGCACTGTTTCAATAGCGTTTAGCGTCGGGCGCCAACTACATAAAGGCGGGTTTGTTATATTGCATGTCCGTTGAAAGGTCTTTGTAAAACAAAGTGGCACAGTTGCAGTACGCATAGATTGATATGTGTTCAGGTCGTAGTAGTTGTCGGTCCCTGTCGCCCATAACTCGCCCATTAGGATTAGGGCCACCCATTATCACGCCGGTGCCGTGGAAGTTAACCATGAGCTAATCAATCAGCCATCTCGGGAGCATCATAGACAAAAAAGGCGGCACTGATGCAGATGTCAGAGCACGAATCGGTAAAGCCAGAGCAGCCTTGAAAAAAGTGTGGAGCTCCAGTTGAAAAAAGTGTGGAGCTCCAGAGAGCTGTCACAACACACCAAAGTCCGGATTTTCAACTCCAATGTAAAAGCAGTTCTCCTAAATGGAGCAGAGACTTGGAGATTGACAAAAACAACAGTCAACAGAGTACAGACCTTCATGAACAGTTGCCTTAGAAGAATTTTGAAAATCCACTGGCCAGAGAAGATCAGCAACGTCAGACTCTGGGAGAGAACAGAGCAGATAACAGCAGAGAATGAAATTGGGTGAAGAAGATGGGGATGGATCGGTCACAGTGTGAGAAAGCCAGCTTCCAGTATCACTGGCAGGCATTGTCATGGAACCCCCAGGGAAAGAGGAAAAGAGGTAGGCCGAGAAACTCCTGGCGTCGAGACCTCCAAGCAGACATCAAGAGACCCTGGGAACCACCTGGAGTAGAATCGAAGGAGAAGCACAGGACAGGAGTTGCTGGAGGTCTCTCGTCGACGGCCTATACCCGGGTAGGGGTGACAGGCGTAAGTAAGTAAGTAATCAATCAGCCAGCTTTAGTGAACAAAGTCGATCGACGACGAAGCTTAAATACTGACCTGTCGCCTAAGGTCGGTTCCTTGAGTGAGCTTAAATCCTGCACAAGCCACTTGTGCACGGTTTAAGCTCACTCATGCAACTGGCCCCTGCTAAGAAGATCAGATCCTGTTTGAAAAGTCAGGTGGTGTTCATATATTCTGTTAACGCGAAATGCGAAACTCTTGATGTCGTAGTCTCTTTAATTTTAAACGTGAACTGTTTTCAAATTTCACGTTTTTAAGAAACAACGGCTCCAAGAGCGAGACCCGAGAGGGTTAGGTATACGATGCGAGCATTTGTCAGTATAATGGCGAAAGTTCTAAGCTAACACAGGATGAAAGAGGACCCGGAGTATTGCACAGTTTAAACTTGTTGGCACCACTTGGTCAACAGACCGCTGACGTTTTCGCCAGGCCCTTTCTTCTGCAAGAGGCGTAGATTCTCATAAGCCCTTGCAGGTACAGGGTCTCTTGCTGGAACGAGTCTTGACCCCCCCAAAAAAAATTAAAATCTGAATAGATACGCAGCGCACTGATCTTGTTTGTCTGTCCATTTTGCAAACGTTTGAACACCAGGCATCTGCGGGGGCTCATAAAGATCTATGCTTCTTGCTGTCCCCACTTTGGTTCCATGTATTTTGGACGGTTGGGGACTCGGGTGTTGAGTTGAACCAAAAACTGCGAACACTGGCAGTGATTGGTTAGTCACAGTTAGTCGCCAAACAAATTTCCGCGTCTGTGGACAATACATTTACTTATTCTTATTCAACGTGCAGATTGTTTTGTGCTCGTCCTTTCGAAGTGTATTTCCTTTTGGTCAATTTTTCTTGCTGGTATGCAATCCTGGCCTTTTCCTCTCCTCAGTTTCAGAATGTCAGTGGGGTTTGAGCCTTAGACTGTATTGGCCTAGCTAAGTAAGAGTAACTGCACTCGAGTCACGTATTGGCGCTGACTTTGGTTGTAAGTTCTTATGAAATTCACTTAACCAATTTCCCGTGCAAATAAACCTCTCTCCGTGTAATTTGTAATGCAAATAGGCACGGCTTCGCTGTCCATTTTGCTCAGACAATGGCTTTGAAATGACACCAAATGAAAGACATATTAAGTGAAAGTATATACTGGTTTGCGATCGCGGTTGACATTTCCATTTCGCAAACTGAATTTACCGCAAGGGACAATAGAGTAATTAGATTGACATGATATCGAAGAGAGTGACACTTAAACTTAAAACCCGCCGTATTTCGCGTATCTGTAAATATAGCGTTTCCCAGGGAAACGGTGTAGTCACCTATACACGGTATACGGCAGGCTTAAAGGATGCAAAATTTCTATTTCGCAAACTGAATTTACCACTATAGTGGACAATAAAGCAGTTACAATAGAACGATAACAAAGAAGCTTATAACGAAGATAAATTAGATACACTGACGAGCAAAAGAAATGCGACATCATTTGAATCATCGGAAACACTAAAGTGTTTCCGATGATTCAAATGATGTCGCATTTCTTTTGCTCTTCAGTATGGATCGAGGTTGAGTTTTAACACCGCGCAGTCTGCAAGTGCCATCGTGTTCTTTGGGTATCGTTAAAAAGTGGAGTAAACTCGTAAAGAGCGTTAATTCTTAAATTGATATGTTAAAAAGAGCATGGACGGCAGACAGACAAGGGAGTTCCGGATCCAGCGCTACTGACTTCCAGGTGTCAGAGAAGCTGTTCAGACCAAAGTTGATAGTATAACGCAAATTGCAAGATTGCAGGTAATTGTAGCACTCTTACATTTGCCTGGTGGTTATGTGTGTGTGTGGGGGGGGGGGGGGTGGTGGTGGTGGTGGGGGGCGGGGGGGGGGATGGTGGTGGTGGGGGGCGGGGGTGGTGGTGGTAGTGGGGGTGTGGTGTGTGTGTGTGTGGTGTTGCTGTGCTCTCTCTCTCTCTCTCTCTCTCTCTCTCTCTCTCTCTCTCTCTCTCTCTCTCTCTCTCTCTCTCTCTCTCTCTCTCTCTCTCTCTCTCTTACTAGCTATGGCCAGAGAGAAGGAAAAAAGCTTACCTTAAAATGGCCTCATCTCTCTCTCTCTCATAAAATTATCTTAATTACAGGTTTGGCGACAGAAAATTACGAACGGGAGGAAGCGCGGAACAGGTCTATCGCTTAACGGCCAATAAATTGGCGACGAGGCAAATAAAGAAACGACTTACGACCTGTGAAAATCTTTGCTAGATTTTCAAACGTCCAGGAAGAAGTAAACAGTTCTTCCTTATCCCAGTTTGTGCCAGCAAAAAACATAGATTACCTTCATCCCTTACGTGCACGGGGATTTGTGAGTGTCTATGTTTGTTCTAGACGAAGGAAGTTGTGTAAGAAACGATAACGGTGAGAATCCCCCCTACCTCCCTATCCCCTCTCTCCCCGCAACCCTCCCCCCCCCTACCTCCCCCCCCCCCCCTCGAAAAAAAACACGGTGGATTTAACTCAGTCGAGAAGTGCCGCCTCCAGATACGCGGCTTACGCACGGCACGTCTCCAATGAGTAAAAGATGTGGTGGGGAATTTGGTTATGAAACTCCAGACGAACAAGTTGAATGCTAAGATTTGATTGTTCGTCGTTGTACGCTATCTGCTTGTAAAAGCTTTCTTTTTAATCACGGAGATGTAAAGAGAATACTGCCATGGCAGAGTCAAGACACAAATCAGTTGGACATTATGATACCTCTCCATGAATACATAATTGGTTTCCATCGAATCACAATGAGGAAAATATAATATTACTCTCACAGAAGAGAAAGTCGGTCCATTTAGACCCTGAAGAAAAGGAGGTCTATGGTGTTGACGTCAAAGACTTAGGTAAGAAGAAAAAGAACAAAAATGCAACCTGGGCCCCGAACTGACAAGCCTGGAAATGGGGCTGTCAAGTTCAGAGGTCTGGCCCAGGTATCACTCCAGTATCTCGGCTACAGTCTTCCTTTCGTCTGCCATTTTCCCTTCCGCAAGAGGCATAGATTCTCATGAGCTCCTGCAGCGGCAGGGGCTCGTGAGAATCTGTGCCTCTTGTTTTTGATTTGACCTTCTCCATTTATTTCTATTGTCGGTTCCTCAAACGAAAGAAATCGTGGAGATGTGAGTCAGTGAAAGGTGCCATTTTCCATACGCGTCATTCTGGCAGTCGGAGGTTGTATTGTTGGATCGGACTGCTGGACTGGACTGTGTTGATCAGAGTAAACGAGGCAAGACTGTGGCACGAAGGGTGGTTCCAAGAATCATGCCAAGTATACATATGGCAGAATGTCTGAACATTGGACTGACCTTTGTCAGAAGTACACTGTTTGATTGGACATTGCTGCAGCGATGACGAGTCACTGCATTCTATTGTTCTTTGCCTGCCAACAAAGTATTTAGTCATTGTAATACTTGTACGTCTTTTCATAAACTGAAATTCGGTCACCACTAGCATAGTGGTGCAATGTCTTAGTTTATGGTACTTATGAGATCGGATGGCGACATGCATTCAGGCGGGTTTTTTGTTGTTGTTGTTGTTGTTGTTGGTTTTTTGTTGTTGTTGTTTTTTTTTTTTTTTTTTTTGTTTTTTTTTGCCTCATGCAGTGCCGGCAGACCCTGTGACATGTCCGTGAGTGCAAAAGACAGTAAGTCCATGTTTGTGAAAAGCGAGATGTTGATTGTATGACATTGCAAATCTCGCTTTCACAAACATGGACTTGCTGTCTTTTGTCTCCACAGGGCAGAAGTTTTTGTTACTGTCCAGATGCTGCAGCAGCTTCACAGAGTGGTTTATTTCATTTCCCCACTGTCCCAACAAGACCGTCGTCATTCGTACTTCAGTCACTCATGTAAAGGCATAGCCTCGTCTCAACCCTCACACTGGTTGTCTCCCTCGATTCGCTGCCGCTGACAAGCGGCAGCGAATCATGGGAGACAACCAGTGTGCTTTTCCCAAAGCACAAAGCAGCAACCCTATACATTCTTCACCCACCCACCCCTACCCCTCCCCTTTTCCTTCTCCACTTCCCCTTCTCTTGTCCCCTCCTATCCCATCCAATCCCACCCCCACCCCTAACACACTTGCCTCCACAAGTCAGCTGAGAAAATCTATCATGTCAGATCTATTACAAACGTACCTCGAAAAAGTGTCAGGAGTAATAGGCTCTCCTGGAGACAATACCGGGATATGCTCTGCAATCTGGCATCTGCGCAACGCGAGCCGTTTTCTTCTGCAAGAGGCATAGATGCTCATGAGCTCCTGCAGCACAGGGGCCCATGAGAACTTGAGACTCTTGCAAGTTTTAATCCTCAGCTAAAGGCACAGATTCTCATGGGACTCTATTTGCCGCAGGGGGGGGGGGGGGATGAGAACTTAACCCTCTGATTGGTTTGGATCAGTCCTGTTTCCTGGTATGTGTTTCTGAGTCTGTGTTCCATACAAGAGCAAGAGGCATAGATTCTCATGAGCCCCCGCATTTGCGGCGGCTCATGCGAATCTAAGACTCTTGTAGGATTGGATCTGTCCTTTTAATTCACTTCTGGTTCTGAGATTCCATTACCTCTCCGATCCTCAGGAGCAGGAAGTGATGAGGACCTGCAGTCACGGGTAGGTACTGGCAGAGAGCCTGTCAAGTCTGAAGATCTGACACCCTGATAAAAGACCTCGACACTGAAATATTCACCAGCAAGGAAAAAAGAATTGCACAGCAGTTGCAGGCAACACCATACCCAGCGGAAAGTTACCTACTGTCGAGCACAAGAAATCTTGACATCACTGGATTGCAGCAAACGTCACACACTTAATATACGGGCAAGCAAAAGAAATGCGACACTAATGGAATCATCGGACACTCTAAACTGTTTCCGATGATTCCTATGGTGTCGCATTTCTTTTGCTTGTCAGTGTGTGTGTGTGTGTGTGTGGTGGGGGGGGGGGGGGGGGGGGGCTCTGTTGAAGTTCCATTGTCTATGGAAACGATTCCTGGCACAAAATCTTGAAAGACAAATTTACTGAAAGAAAAGTTCGAGACGCGCTGTATTTCTTGCTCCTTTCAGTGCATTAACCCTCTCAGTACCAGACGACGCAGACTGTGTTATGCAACCTTCGTTAACTCATTCTACCCCAACACCGAAATCCCCAAATTTTGCCGTTGTTCTCTGAAGACTGCGTTGCAGTGGAGGACACAGATCGACCATGACAGTTCAAGGGTGATGACAGAATAGCTTGGCGCCCATAGGCGCCAAGCTATTCTGGCATCACCCTTGAACTGTCATGGTCGATCCTTATCTTGCTATGGTGCGTCTGGGGTAGAATGAGTTAATTCAATACCAAAATAACTCCAAGCTGTCCAAGAAACATGGATGTCAAAGTAGTGTCAGCAAGAGGCATAGATCCTCATGAGCCCACGCAACTGCGGGGGCTCATGAGGATCTATACCTCTTGCAGTTGCATGATGTTCAAATGTATCGGTGCTGAACGGGTTTTAAAAAAAATGGAAATAAATTTCACAGTGGATTAAAACTACATTACGTTCGCTGCCGAGAAAAAAAAATAAAGGTGATCAAACTTCAAGAAACATAGACCCTCATGTGCCGCGGCAGTTGCGAGGGGGTCATGAGCATCCACGTCCATTGCTAGTCCCACTCTGCATCCATGTTCCTCAGACGGCTGGGTTTCTTTGGCGTTAAACTAACGAAGACTTCAGAAGCACAGCAAAGACAGTATATTATCTTTGAGCAGTCTGTAACCACAGGCCGTGAAGGGATAGGGAGTTCTACATTCAGGATCCAAAACAAATATTGTCTAGCTTTTGTCTGTTTGCAACAATCATTTCATTAGGTGTCTGTTTCTGAAACAACACAAACTCACGACCAATACTCCGGTATTTAGGTGCTGATCCGTGATTTCGGACTTAACAGCCTAGTGTAGTAATATTCCGAATCAAAGATCAGCATGTTTATTGACTCGTTCACTTGGCCATCAGACACAGGTGTGTATGTCTGATGGCCAAGTGAACTAGTCAATACGACTCACACACACACACACACACACACACACACACACACACACACACACACACACACACACACACACACACACACTGGCTCACACACTCGCTCATATACACTTGAAAGTCAGTTGTGTACTGTGAAACATAACTGTACGACATACACATGATTAGACGCTAACTTGGGCTCAGCCTTTCTCGCGCTACAGAGTAAGTGGTATTGATTCCAGCTTTCCGCAAAATTCCGCTACATGCACTTGTGCTGAACTGACAAAATGCGGTCACATGAATCATCCAGACGAAACACACCAGAACAGTACATGAAGTAAATAAAGGAAATGAAGTAAATGAAGAAAACGCTGAAACGGCTTGGAAGTTTTAAACTCATTGTGCCCGAGGTAGGAAATACCCATTTTTGGGGAGTTATCCTCTGAGAACTGCATTACAATTCAGGAGACAGATCGATCATGATAGCTCAAGGTGGTGGCAGAATAGCTTGTCGCCTCTAGGCGCCAAGCTGTTCTGCCACCACCCTTGAACTGTTATGGTCGAGTCATGTCTTGCTAAAAATAAAAATAAATCCCCAATAATGAAAGAAGCTTGCTTAGAAAGTACAAGTACAACACAATAAATTGTACTTGTACAGTAAACTTCGGATAAAATATATAAAAAGCGACGAAGAAGCCAATTTTGGCTGTTGTTATATCCGACGTTTGTTATAAGCGAAGTCATTTACATAGAAAGAGTGCTATGGGACTTCTGAAAGTGTCTGTTATATACTGCTTTCTGTTTTATGCGATCTTTAAGCAAAGTAGACTACCTTTTACTCTTGTTTCTTTGTTCAGTATTTCTTTGCTTTTTACACACGTGGCAGTCACGTTTTTGGGTCTGGATTCGGAAGAAAATACAGACATTTGCAAGCTCAAAACTCCGAAGCTAAATCGTGCCCTCTTGACTGTTCTTGAGAAGGCACGAGCTTCAGACCCATTTTTGTGTGGAGTGTCATGTACCGCCAATTGCTTTAAACCGTGGAAGTAATTGAAACCGACCTTTTCGAACAAGAGGCATAGATTCTCATAAGCCCCTGCATCTGCAGGGACTTATGAAAATCTATGTCTCTTGTAGGTGACACAGTCTCGGTGAACGTAGGAGGAAAAAAGTAAAGTAGTCACAGGGGAAAAGAAATGAACAAAAAAGCAACGTCCGAATTCCTGTCCCGATCCAAGTTTCACCCGCCAAGTTTTCCCCAGATGTGAAGATAGCAAACCTTTGGCGTGGCCTCCAACACAGCAGTGCCGTTACCTTGCACAGTGCTTTTTGGCGGATAGGCCGCGGAAGGGGCCAGCCATCTCATTACACTTCACAATTCCCGGCATGCAACGCGCGGAAACAATGCCATGAACCTCGCAGTGCTCTCCCTTGGCAAAACCTCTTCAGTCGGAGAAACCACAAATTGTTGACAAACAACCATTTTGTAGGCAGTGAAATATTACGCGGCGTTGCCCCCCCGAACGTTGCATTCTGCAAAGTGAGAAGAGCAACACACACACACACAAAAAAAAGGAATTCTCTAGCTTCGAGAGCTATGGCCCAGTAAGCAGAATGTCCTTTGGCCGATGTCAGCCAGAGTTGGCCCGCGCACGGGCCAACGCTGGCTGACATCAGCCCAAGGGCCTTATGTACACATTATTAGCCGCCCGGAAGGATGCGGTAATGCCAGTAGTTGCAGGAAATGGACTCGTTTGCCGAGACGTCATAGGCTGCTTCTAAATCATCAGTGTATGTTGTGAGCATTTCGTGACGCCAAACTAGACTCGTACCTCTGTTTTGGGCTACTGATTCGGTTGTAAAAGCGTCCCTTGTTGGCATTGACATGTTTTGTTACACTGATGCAGCGAGTATGGTTCGTTAATAGATAACTATCATTGCGAAACATGCGCACTGCTCCAATCGCAAGTGATGTTGATGTGATGGAACACTAAATGCGCGATAACTTTCGGCACACAGCATGTATGCACATGGTGCATCGTTTTTGTTTTTTTAAAAGACCCACAACGGTATTGACAACATGAGAGATGATGATTTTGAAACTTATTTCAGGATAATACATGTGTTATTGCCTATTTTATGCTATCCTGTTCACTTTTAAAATACGTGCATGCAAACATTTAACAAAACTTACCACTGAAACTATGGCAATGAGATTGTGAAGAAAAAGTGGTGTACTGTGATGTAAAACTAATATAATTAGTACCGTTTCAAAGAGAGATAGGCAGAATTGAGGGGAGAGGGAGGAGGAGAGAGAAAACGTTAAAACGTTTAGGGCTAACGTCTTTTGTCCACCTCGAAGGTGATTTAAAAAAACGGGGCATCGAAAAGAGGTCTGTACAAATTTGGACCCCAGCTGGGTTCGAACTCACGACCTTTCGGACAAGAGTCGAACGCTCTACCAACTAAACTGGCCAGCTCCCCGAGGAGGAGGAGAAGAAGAAGAGGAGAGAGAGAGAGAGGAGAGAGAGAGAGAGAGAGAGAGAGAGAGAGAGAGAGAGAGAGGAGAGAGGTTCGTTTGACTAAAATCCTCAGCACTACGTTGTGTGAACAACAGCGTTATAAATAACACGGACCAAACCTACCCACAAGAGGCATAGATTCTCATGAGCCCCTGCACAACAGGGGATCCTGAGAATCTATGCCTCTTGCAGATGGGACAAACGAGCTAGAGAGAGAGAAGAGAGCTTTCATATCCCAAAACGTCACATCCTCAGTATGGATGAAGGCGATGATTTTTTTTACTCGAAGTTTGCTTATTTTCTTTGAAGAATGTTGTACAAGTTACCCGCTTGCACGTCTTTTGTGTCCTGTCTCCGGTTCTGTTTGGTTGTAATTATTTGTGAATTTGCTCTGGGCAAACATGGCCTACCTAGGACCGTATTTGACTTTAACCCGGGCGAATTTCAGTCTCAATCTTTTGGATGGAAAGGAGGTAGATTGATGCAAACAAGAGTCATAGATTCTCATGAGCCGCTGCGACTGCAGTGGCGCATGAGAATCTACGACTCTTGCAGACGGACGTGTTTGTCTGAATGGAGGTAGGTGCACTGCCGCTGCTATTGTCCCACCCGTGTGCGCAAGAGATTTTGAACAGATCGAGGGTTTAGTCTCTTTTGTACCAGACCCTTTGATTGGCTGCTTTTTCAGTTTGCTCTTGTGTCAAAGGCTTCGGTTGGCTACTTGGCGCCAACGTGCTACTTGGCTTTATACGTGCCGTTCTGTGCATGCAGATTTGGCGGCTTACCCTTTTGTGTGGGTCTCTTTGATTGGCTCATTTTCAAGTCGTTGCGGCGTGTTCGCTTGTGTCGGAGGCGTTGGTTGGCTAGTTCGCGCCTTGTTGCGAATTGTGACTTCGCACGTGACGACAAGCTGTTATGTTGTTTTGGGCGTTTTGCTCATCGACTTTTCGAATTCGGAAGGATATGAAATGAAATTAAGGGTCGAGTGTAAAATTAGTATGCACACAGAAGACCTTCTTGGAGCGGTAAGATCAAATCTTCGTCCAAATCTATACCCCCAAAAAGTGACTGCCAAGCGTGTAAAATGCAAAAGAAGTACCAACAAAGAAAGAAAGGACAAGTATAGAAACGTTAACCCATTCAACCCCGAGTTCTTACGACAGGAGATGGATTGACCATGATAATTTAAGGGTCGTGCTAGATTAGCTTGGCGCCTGAAGGCGCCAAGCTAATCTAGCACGACCCTTAAATTATCATGGTCAGTCCCTCTCCCGCAACTGGTACAGTCCTTAGGCAACATCAGAATTTGGGAAATGGGGCCATGGGGTTAAACGGGTTAAACGTTTTTGTCCACCACGAAGGTGATTTCAAAGACGGGGCACCGAAAAGTGTCTGAACAAATCTTGGCCCCAGCTACCCAGCGAACCCTCGAACTTTCGGACGAGAGTCGAACGCTGCCGCCCAGAAGGGCAAGCACAAAAGGAGTATCCTGCGCTACTTATCTCACAAACCAGATAGGTGAGGCTAGCGCTGGCAGAATTGTCAGTACTCAAACCAAGGGGAATCACAGCGCTGGACAGACAACAGTTAGATCCCCTGCCTTTTAGAGGATGGAAATGATTGTCTTATTCTATACCTGCGTATTTCTCTGTGGGCTGGCGATTGGGTGCCTGATAGGCGGGGGCAGGGGATCTAACTGTTGTCTGTCCAGCGCTGTGATTCCCCTTGGTTTGAGTACTGCGCTACTTATCTGTTTTCAGGCGAGTAGTGTAACTTCTCGCGTAAAAAAAAAAAAAAGAGAAGTAGTGCATTGCGTTGTTCTCAGCATGTCCACTTTATGAAAATGTATGAAATCACACACCAAACATGCAGCTGCTTTCTGCCTAGTCGTCTTTTTGTTAGGCTTTAAAGTGGGGCTGGTCGGAGCGCATTCCGGGGCATGCACATGACGTTTTTGGCGTGCGGGGCAGAAATTCTGGCAAAGAAATAACAAGATAAAAATGACGTCACGTCTAGCTACGCAAACCTTGCTAGAGAACATCTTTTCGGCGCCAAAGCGCCGTATGTTTGTTTGTGTGTGTGTGTGTGTGTGTGTGTGTGTGTGTGTGTGTGTGTGTGTGTGTGTGTGTCTGTGTGTGTGTGAGAGAGTGACAGCGACTAGAGCCCGCTTTTGAGGACGGACAAGCTTGAAATTGTATGATATTGTCTCTAAAAGAATAATCTCGAGACTTTTTTTTCTTTCAATTTTTTTATTATTAGATGCTCATTGACGAGAAAATGGCCGTTTCACAAAAAACGGTTGATCTACACTGGAGTCCGTATTTTTTCATATTTTTGCTAGTAGATATTTTGCATATGACATATTGAATGAGTTCGTTAACCAACATTGTACCTCTAGCACATTTTGAGTGATAAGTAAATATTTATTGAAAAAAATATATTTTCACGTTTTCGGGATTCATTTCACGAATTATATGGGTTAATCTTAAAACAATTAAATCTTTTTTTTTTACGATAAAAACAATCTTCTCATTAATAATCGCATGATTTTTCATATATGGTATTTACATAAGCCTACAGTTTGTCTCGGCTGTCGGTTACGGTTAGGTCAATTGGGACCTGTATGCCCTAGGTGTAAAAATCAGAGAATTTTCTGCACAGCTTTTTCGGAGTCATTTGTGTTTTACTTTAATTTTTCTGTTACGAAAAAAATATTTTTCATTATTTTTCATGATTTTTTTAAAACAGTGTTTGCATAAGCCTGCTATTTGTCCCGGCTCTGGGGTAGGATTAGGTCAAATTGTGACCTGTAAGTTCTAGGCGTGAAAATCAGCAAGAAAATTGCAAATACGTCAAATGTTAGTACTGCGATGAGTGACGTATAACATCGACACTAAAAACACGGCGTCATGTGACTAATGATTTCATGCCGTGGAGCTTGAAGTGACGTCATTTTGATGCTCGTGCTATTATTCTTCTTCAGAATAGCTAAGCTACGCCAGACCACAGAGCTTACAAATGACGGGAATCGCCGTGTGTCCGTCTTTATTTGTGTGTGCCAGTGTGAATAGATCAGATTGCAGGTTAGAGTAGAAGGAGATGGATTCCTGTCGCTACACGAGCCCACAGAGCGTACTAATGGCGGGAAGCGCCGTGTGTCCGTCTTTATTTGTGTGCGCCGACGTGTGTATTCATCAGAGGTTGGCTTACAGAGGAGGGAAATGGATCAGCATCATAAGCCTAAAAATATGAACAACTCTGAATGTTCCTAAAAGATAAACGCATCTGAACTCCAAACAATACGGTAGACTTTGGGATGAAATCCTCATCTTGTTCCTGTTTCAAAAGACTCCTCGCCGCCTTGCACTGCACACTTGCAAGTATCAGCATCTCACATGCTAGCCCAGTGTCTTATCTCCCTTCCCCCCTCATTCTGTAGATAAGATCCGAGAGCCACTAATGTTTTTTTAAACACTCAATCACCCGTTTAGGACACTTGCGCTGGGATAAGCCAGTCTTCTTCTTCTTTTTTTTTCGGTCGTGCAGTTAGAATAGATTCTCATAAGTCTCTGCGGCGTTGAAAATACATATTTCTCTGGAAGAACAGATTGATCTGTGTTCCTTGAGTGGAGGTTTTCCTATAGGTTTATGTGCTAGATTTGCTAAGATTGTCAAGTTCGTGTTGTGCAACATCCACAGTTTGAGAAACAGATAAAAGCGGCCTTTGGTCACAAGAGTCATAGATTCACATGAGCATCTCTGACTCTTGCTATTTTCAAGTTGTATTTTTAACCTAGAGCGACACTCACATTTGAGGAACAGATGAAAGCGAATTAGGTCAGCGAGAGACATAGATTCTCCTGAGTCCTTGCTGCTGCAGGGGCTGATGTGAATCTATGTCTCTTGTAGGTGGAAGGTTTTGAGTAAAGGTTTTGTTGATGTTTTTTTCGCTTCCCAAAAATGATGTCGAGAAGTTTTTTATGGAGTGAGGTCCCCGATAGGCTCTAGAGATAGCGACATGTCAAGACCCAGGCAACGAATTGCACAATTCTCAGTCATCTATCCAACCCCCTTTTATCTGCAATAGCCATAGATTCAAATAGGTCACCACACTGCAAGGGCCCAGGCCGTTAGATCCCAAATAACAGTAAGCTAGAACGCGTGCGAGTTTATGTGTTGTTGGTGGGTTTTTGTTTTTATATTTTTTTTTTAGCAAGAATCTTCAACGTGTACATCTTGATGGGAGAGGTTAGGTGCAACGCTTATCTTTGTGTTTTTATTTATTTTTAAAGCAATTTGCTCCAGGGCGAGCTTTGATTCCGAAATTCGCCTACACAACGCGTTCTCAATGTTGTCTTGCCTCTAATAATAATAATAATAATAATAATAATAATAATAATAATAATAATAATAATAATAATAATAATTACGGTATTTATAATGCGCTTATCTTATAATAATTATAACTCTAAGCGCGCACTCACAACTCGCGCACGCATGCGCACGCTTTAGACAACGACTCACGTACCACAAATAGTGAAATACATTACGACAGTCTGCTTAGGTTGGGGAGTGTGGTGGTATAGTGCTAGAACTGTTGAAAGAGGCGAGTTTTGAGGGCGGACTGGAAGGAGGAGAGAGTGTTTCTGACGGAGAGAGAGTGGGAGAGTGTTCCAGGTGGATGGACCGTATACTGAGAAGGAGCGGAGGCTTAAAGTGCTGAGTTTGGTGCGGGGGGTGTGGAGGCGGAGAGGGTCGGAGGCGGAGCGGGGAGGAGTGTAGGGGTGAAGTAAGTTTGAGAGATCGGCGGGAGCGCAGTTGTTCAGGGATTTGTAGCAGAGAGACAGAATCTTGTATTGGATGCGTTGGGGGATGGGAAGCCAGTGAAGGAGTTTGAGCAGGGGAGTGATGTGGTCGGATTTGTTCTTTCTGAGGACGAGGCGGGCAGCATTGTTCTGGGCGCGCTGGAGAGTGAAAGTGGTGGAGTGAGGGAGGCCGGAAAGGAGAGAGTTGCAGTAGTCGATGCGAGGTACGATGAGAGAGACAGCGAGTTTGGTGGCAGCTTCGGGAGTGAGCTAAGACTTTTCTACCCTTCCTGTTGCAGTCCATGTGACTAGGTACACGCACTCTTAGGTTACCTACTGCCGGTTGTGCACACGCACTCTTAGGTTAACTACTGCCGGTTGTGCACACGCACTCTTAGGTTACCTACTGTCGGTTGTGCACACGCACTCTTAAGGCCCCGCCACACTTGCCGGTTGTGCCCCAATTTTGAAGCCGATTCCGATCCGATTGCGATCGGATGACGTCATATATCCGATCCGATCGCAATCGGCTGGGAATCGGGTGTTTTGAAACTGCTCTAATTTTCCGATCCGAATCGGCCCCGATTGTAAGCTTCAACCAATCAGAGTGCGTCTCGCAAAGCACGTCGTTTCAGTTTGCAAATGGCGGAAGATCAGTCAACCACTGACCTTCGTTGCCGATGTTTCGTCCGCCTCAGTCTTCCCAAATATGATGCAAAACTGCTGATAATGCAAGCGCATCATCATCGCTGTCCAAACTAGCAGCTATTTCGCTGAACAGGTACGACCTTAATCTTCGATTCAAACCGGTCAGCTAAATAAAGTCGGGAATGTGTGGCAGTGCACACGTTTTTGCAGTCCGGTCCGATCACACTCCGATTCGAAACTGCTCAAAATCGGGCATGTGTGGCGGGGCCTTTAGGTTACCTACTGCCGGTTGTGCGCAACGGTCAACTCTCCCACGCACAAAGAGGAGAAGGCGAGCACCAAATGTCTTTTGTTTCACGACATTCAGACTTCGTAAGTTAACTCATTGTAGCCCAAGACCGAAACCCCCCAAATTTTGCCGTTGTCCTCTGAAGACCGCTTTGCAGTGCAGGACACAGATCGACCATGATAGTTCAAGGGTGATGCCAAGCATTGTGTAAGGCATACTGAGAACAGCTATAAAGGAGATATCTCGCACTATTAACCATCCCTTAGTTATTTGGGTTTAACGCCGAGCAGGCAACTAAGGCCATCTCACGGCGGCAGGAGAAGGGGTCCTGAATTTGTCCATGTGTCCAAAATTAGAAATGAGCACACGTGCTCTTTCTCGTGGGCATCAGCGGCCAGTTGCATGAGTGAGCTGAGTCCTGCGCCCGCCACTAAGCTAGGGGCTCCGCCGTAGCGGAGCCCCTCCTTAGTGGCGCAGGATTCAGCTCACTGAATGCAGGCTGACCAGGTTGCTTCTTGTACAGATAGGTCATGAGGACCTGTGCCTCTCACCCACAATGGCCTGCAACATTCGCAAGAGACATAGAGCTTCAACTGCAAGAGGCATAGATCTTCATGAGCCCCCCGCCTTCTGCGGGGGCTCATGAAGATCTGTGCCTCTTGCTGCCCACTTTTATATCTGATGTTCCTATGGCAGAGGCTATCGATGTTCGCGCCGAGGCTTTTTAGTCGAGAATACCTTGCGTCATGAAAGGTCAACTGGGAGCGGAGTCAGTCAAAGGCGGGAAGTCGGAATTTGTCTTTTCTGGCCATTGACGGAGATTTGTGGATGTGGGCGGTGTAAAAGGATCATGTTACGCTGTACGTGCAAAAGACAAAAGCTCGCTCTTTTTTTTATTTAATTTCCTGTTTGTTTTGTTGGGGTTTGTTGTGTTTTTTGGGTTTGTTTCTTTCTAGGTGCATCTGTTGCCCCTCTCCTTTTTGCACTTGCGTGAAAAATAATGTTTTCAGAAACAACAAAGTATCTTGTAGAATCTAGGTGCACATATTATGTGTGCTGAAAGAACTTTTTTTTCTAACACCGCAATTTACAGTATGTTACATAAAAACATGAGGAATAATATAGGTATGTTTTGTACCTTTTATCATTAATTTTAGGAAGTAAGATTTTTATGTTGTTTTTGTTGTGTTGTAGCTTAGTATTTTATTTTATTTATTTTGTTTTTGGTTATTGTATTTTGTTTTGTTTTATTTTATTTTTATTTTATTTTGCTGCATGCGCACTACATTAGTGCATCCACATCTGCAGTTTTGAAAATTTGGCTTCTTTCAAGAGATGGATTACCTCCCATTTACAAGTGTTTCTGTACGGATAAAGGGAGATAAGTAAATAAGCATCTGTAGCATACTCTAAAGGGTTGGCAAGGAAAACGCTCAAGCGATTAGCGTTTCTGCCTCTTTGCGACCTTGATATAATGTATACACAACTGCATGCAGCAATGCTGTATGCACGAAGAAGCCACATACGTCTGTGTTTTTTACACCGAGAACTCATCAGAGGTTTGCTTTACACCTGAAAAAATTTCTTCATCTTCACACGTGAAGTGGCCAATTCATCTACAAAAGACATAAATTCACAAGAGCCCCTGCATTTGCAGGGGCTTTTGTGAATCTATGTCTCTTGCTGACCGAAACTGGCTGCAGCTGTTCCTCAAACAGCGGGTGTTATTTCTGCTTAACCCTTATCATTCGGAATACACCAGTGTGTGAAATAAGTTTGACTAAAATAGTACAAGGGTAGTGCCAGAATAGCTTGGCGCCTTTAGGCACCAAGCTATTCTGGCACCACCCTTGAACTAAAGCCATTGGTCTATATCCTTATCTGTAAGTACTATAATGTAGCTTACATATGGCAGTGTACAGATTTGAAGCGTTTAGTCTCAGTATGATATGGGTTAAAGGCGCGACCGTACTTGCTATGTGTGGTAGAGTCATTTTCACAGAGGGCTCCATTTGAAGTGAATGAGTTTCGTGTTGCTTATTGAAAACCTGGGCCGGAGTGCAGGAAACGTTTCCAACCCAGTAAATGCCGACAAACTGTCCCTCTGAAAAGTGTCCTAAATTGTCGGATCGAGACGATTGCGTGGCGCTAAAAGTCGCGAAAAACATGCCCCTGGGACTATAGTAGGCAGTTGGGTAGTGTTCATTGTTCTCTGCAGCGAAAGGGTTCATAGCTCAACTGGACTGAAGTTGACTTTGACTTCATTTGTAATGTGTGGCATTTGCCAGGCATACTCGTGCAGAAGTTCTTTGTCAAGATGGGATTTTCATGAGAGGTGCAAAAGCCCAAAATTCTTTTCTCGTCAAACTTCAGACAGTGAATGAGAAAAACAGAATGCCCACAGGACTGAGGAGGAAAACAAAATAGAGGGGTGTGGAGAGAGAGAGAGAGAGAGAGAGAGAGAGAGAGAGAGAGAGAGAGAGAGAGAGAGAGAGAGAGAGAGAGATCCTCCTGATCCTGCACGCATGTGTGTCCTATGTATGTGTGTCCTTCCATATTCCTTATCTGTCAAAATGTCAGGCATCTGAAATTGCATATGATAAAGGAAATGTGTACTAGTCTTTTATTTTGGACCTCACGGGTTAATGTCGTAAGGTCCAAAGTTGCAGACCAGCAGCTAGATTTCATAAATTCTTTGCCTGCGTTTGAATGCCAGTTGGTTAGCCATCTATTTTCTTAAGAAGGGACGGCAGCGAAAGATGACGGGCCAAAAAAAAAAAAAGCTACTTGTTTATCTTAGCTAATTCATTGACAGAAGTCAGTTCTGACAATGTTATGCACAGACACGCACTGATGCGAATTGGTGCATATGTATGTGCTGGTCTGTGATTTTGGACCTTTCGGCCTCTGGCTGTAAACTTCAAGGTCACAGACTGCAAACGAGTGCAAGACGTGTGGAGTCGCGGATACTTTATTTGTGTAACACTTCAAAAATTAGCACACTTTGACGTCCGAATGAGGGGCACAGATTCACGTTGGACAAGCAAGAGGTATAGATCCTCATGAGCCCCCGCAATTGCGGGGGCTCATGAGGATCTATACCCTCTTGCAGATGGCTGGCTCTTTGCCAGGAGTTCGGCATAGAATCTTTGTCGGTGAAATCGCTGTATTTTAAACAACATATGCCGTCAGAGCGTTCCTGTGGAAAGGTATGGGGATCAAAGAAAGTCTGTCTTGGGGGAAAGAAAATATCGGGCTAAGTTTTGGGAAAATGTGGTATTTTACACCAAAACAGAAAAGTCTGAGCCCCGCCACCATGCACACAACTGCTATGGTATCTCCACCACCGACACCTTCACCGCTGCCACTGTCATGATCATTGTCATGTCTACCCAGTTTTGTTTGCATTTTATCTGATACAACGAATATCAAGGATTTTTTGGTGCTGTTGTTCTTGTTTTTTTTTTTTTTTTTTTTTTTTTTTTTGGTTTTTTTTTATATATTGTGTATTGTTCTTTTTGTATTGTTTATTACAGTAAACTTTGGATATAACAAATCGTAAGGGGACCCAATTTTGCTTGTGGTTATATCCGAAGTTTGTTATAAGCGAAGTAATTTACATAGAAATCGACGTGAGATGGCAAGTCGCCTGTTTGGCGTTAAAGGCCCACTACAGCGTAATTGTTCAAAGACACACTTCTGTAACGGATGGTTACGAAGCGCGACACACAGGTCTAGATATGGTTCATTTAGACACAGGAGAATCCAGTTCAGCACACGTCGTCTTTAAATCCAGTAACCTGACAATGACTCCACTCCGTTCTAGAAATACAACGCTTTCCGTACGAGAAACAGCTGAAAATAGACCGACACGCTAACGGCAGCGCAGAATAAATAAGTGCGATTGCGCGTGTCAGTGTTTTTGCTGCGTCTTCAGACTGATGTTAAAGGTCGTTAGGTGCGCCGACAAGACATAACAGACACATTATGGTGCTGAAATGTGTCTTCAGTTTTGTGCGTAATGGTACTTTAAACTCAAATCACTAACTCCATAGAGTGCTGTGGGGATCTGTGAAAAACGTGTTGTTACATCCGACTTTAGTTAACTTCTAAGCTAAGTAGACGTAAGTTGACTTTAACCCCTTCCGGGCCGCTACACGTACATTATTTCTGAAATCTCTGCTCGTTCAATGACCTAAACCTAAAACCGTGTAAGAAACGTGGTTACAAATTGGTCTCAGCAAGAGGCATAGATCCTCATGAGCCCACGCATTCGCGGGGGCTCATGAGGATCTATGTCTCTTGCAGCTGGATCGTGTTCATTTTTTTATCGGCAGTCAAGGGGTTAATACTGATCTACTGACCTGAAGGCGCCAAGCTAATCTGGCACTACCCTTAAATTATCATGGTCAATCAATCTCCCACTGTTGGGACTCGGGGCCAAATCTGTTAAAGTGGTCGTTCTAAATGTAAGACAAAGCATGGAAGTATATAATATATAACCCACAGTTCTTTAGATTGACAGTGGACTTGGTTGTGAGAAGACGTTTTACACAATATGTTGAAGTTGAATACATACCTCTGTCACGTTTCACCGTGTGTCCTGTGCATGGTGCCGTTATCTGACACAGATGAGCTGCCGCGGTTAGCCTGATGACCGCGATAGTCTGTATACCTATAAAACTTGTGTTTCTGACGACGTTTTCATAGAGCCGGGACCGGCAACTGCGTGTTTATTATATCATACCGCACGTGTTACAACGCTAGCAGCAAACATATGCTGATGAAGAAAAGGGAAACAAATCAAACTGCACTTTTCGGTTGTTTCCCTTTGGGGATTTACGATCACAGGCGGTCACTCAACTCCAGACTCCCTCCTCTTTAAGTGGTAGAATTTGATAGAGCCGACCAATTTTCAACAAGAAACGAAGATTCTCATGAGCTTTTGCAGCCACAGAACCCCCGATGACCTCCCAGGCTCTTTCTTAGAACAAGGGGTGTGGATTAAAAGTAAGTGAGAGCTGACCAATTTCAGCAAAAATCATAGATTCTTGAGCCCCTGCAGCCGCAGGGGCTCGTGAGAATGTATGCCTCTTGCAGAGGTAGGATCGTATTAACCGACTGTTTATGTGCATGAAATATGGAATGTAATGGCTGTGCAAGGGAGGTAACAGTGTCAAGGAAGAGAACTCTGTAGAGTTTGATTTAGAAAACCAGTCATTCCCCAACATTTGATGTTGCCTTTATTGCCGTGCGCTTAATGAGTCCAAGGTTGGACGTTATAGGTGTGTAAAGTTTCGTTTTGCATTGTTTATGCACAGTTTTTCTGTGGAGGAATGATTCTCTCTCTCTCTCTCTCTCTCTCTCTCTCTCTCTCTCTCTCTCTCTCTCTCTCTCTCTCTCTCTCTCTCTCTCTCTCTCTCTCTCTCTCTCTCTCGCTGCACTAATTTATTTCCCTTGCTTTTTGCATCGGTGGCAGTTACAAATTATGCAGTGCCATTTTTATTCCCCTTTAAATAATTCACCTATTGTGTTCGTTAATTTCTTTTGTATGCTGTGTTTGCTTTCCTGTTATGTTTTGTTTACAGGACAGCTTGTAAGACAGGCATTGAGTTGCCTAATAGCTTTATCCTGAATAAAAGATTCATCATCATCGTCTCTCTCTCTCTCTCTCTCTCTATCTCTCTCTCTCTCTCTCTCATCTCTCACTCTCTCTCTCTCTCTCTGTGTATATATATATATATATATATATATATATATATATATATATATATATATATATATATATATATATATATATATATATATATATATATATATATATTATATGTTTGCTATTTTCATACAGTACATGTTTGTCAAATTGTTCGTCGAGTGGTGTTTCATGTTAGTAAGTTACGAATTTACATTTCTTGTTTGTTCGTGTATTTTACTTTTTTCTCTTTATTTTTGGTGACTTGATCTGCGATGATTTAGTTGTCTAGACTTAGTTATATTAACCCTTTTAGCCCCAAGATCCCATTTCTCGAATTTGGAGGTGTTGCCTCATGACTGTGTCAGTTGCAGGAGATGGATTGATCGTGATTATTCAAGAATAGTGCCAGATTAGCTTGGCGCCTTCAGGCGCCAAGCTAATCTAGCACTACCCTTAAATTATCATGGTCAATCAATCTCCCACTGTTGGGACTCGGGGCCAAATGTGTTAAAGTGGTCGTTCTAAATGTAAGACAAAGCATGGAAGTATATAATATATAACGTACAGTTCTTTAGATTGACAGTGGACTTGGTTGTGAGAAGACGTTTTACACATGTTGAAGTTGAATACATACCTCTATCACGTTTCACCCTCCAGCAGATTATAATACGATTCTTCAAGACAAAATTATCCCCTCGACCGCAGCAGAGGAGATACGGTGGTTATACGCGTCTTTCCTTCGTCGGTACCAGTCAACTCATTACATCCATTAGCTCATTCAGCCCGACGGCCGTATATCCCAAATTTTGGAGGCGTCATCTGGAGACTATGTACCAGTTGCAGGAGATGGACCGACCATGATAATTCAAGGGCAGCGCCAGATTAGCTCGGCGCCGACCGGCGCCAAGCTAATCTGGCGCTACCCTTGAATTATCATGGTCGACCCATCTCCTGCTGTTGTGCTTCAGGGCTAAATGGGTTAAAAATTTGCTTATTGTCCTACGAAGGCTACATTACAGATTACAAGATAGATCAACCAGTTTAGTTCAAGCGTAGTGCCAGCAAAGCTTGGCTTAAATTTTTTTTTTTTTAATTGCCGTATGAGTAGTCGAAGATGAAAGTACCGATGTCGGCAAAGCCATGTAATTAGAGCACGTAAGAAATACAGCATGTTTCGGAATCGTGTGCCATTTCTTAGGAAGTAAATTGAAGAAATTAAATTCTTCTTTTTCAGGTGAAGGATACCGTTTAAGTGAAGGCGCCAGCAAAGGTAAGGAGACTTTTCAATCTTCTTTGTGTCCTAGGAACATAAAGGACAGTGGTGATGTCGCCGATGGTTGGTTTCACAAGGCACTGCATAAAACAATGGAAGGACTGCGATTTGGGGACATGCCACTGAGAGCTGTGAGATCTAAAATCACGGACCAGTGAAACCAACTGTCCTTCTTTAATCTCCAGGGGCCAGTTGCATGACTGAATGAGCTTTGTCCTGCGCCAGCCACCAAGCAAGGTGCTCCGCTGTAGCGGAGCACCTTGCTTAGTGGCTGGCGCAGGACTGAGCTCACTAATGCAACTTGCCTCAGAATAATACACATGATTATTAACCCTTTGGCTGTCGGTAGCGTTTTTTGTCGCGTCGAGGCGATTCCTGCAGGAATAGCACCATCCTGACATCCTGCAGGAATAGCACCATCCTGACATCCTGCAGGAATAACAACATCCTGACATCCTGCAGGAATAACAACATCCTGACATCCTGCAGGAATAGCACCATCCTGACATCCTGCAGAAATAACAACATCCTGACATCCTGCAGGAATAACAACATCCTGACATCCTGCATGAATAACAACATCCTGACATCCTGCAGGAATAACAACATCCTCACATTCTGCAGGAATCGCCTCGACAAAACCCGCTACCGACAGCCAAAGTGTTAGCACGGTCAGGGGGAGCAAGGAACTAAATCCAGACCAACGGACGGAATCTTATATTGTTGGAAATGTTTTCTACATGTCATGTTTTCAAGCATGTTGGAGATTTTTTTCTCTCTCTACAGTGTGCATGCGGTAAAATTACATACTGTGTAATATCACCTGGATGAAGGACAGAGGGAGGGAGGAGAGAAATGGGGGCGGGGAGTATAAGGGAGAGGGGGGTGCTGGCAAAGAGGTCTGTGTGTGTGTGGGGGGGGGTGGGGGGTGGGGGGGGGGGGGATCAGAAAGGAGGTATCACAAAAAAACGACTCATTTAAACCCCTCAACAGGAAGCGAATTCCTACACAGTTAGAAATTATCCAGGCGGGAGCTCTGTTGCCCCAGTTGCCTCCCTTGCATTCATCACTCGGTTGTCTGCCCTTGGAGTGGAAGCGGCGCATGCGCGCGCACCGAGCTCATCATTTTCAGCTTCCCTTGCGACCATCTTGTTTTTTCATTACGTCGGAAAGCAGATACGGCAAACATCATTGAAGCGGGTTTTGATCATATTGCATAACGGCGCACTTAGGCAAGACTTATCAAAAACGCTCACGCAGCGAAAGTCCTGCCGTCTGCAAGAGGAACAGATCCTCGAGGGCCCCCGCAGTTGCGGGGGCTCATGAGGATCTATTCCTCTTGCGGGTTACTTGAAGCGTGTGTTGATAATATTAGTTATTACATAACGGTGCATTTAGGCGAGACATCAAAACACTTATGCAGCCAAATCACTGGAAGAGGGATAGATCTTCATGTGTCCCTCGCAGTTGCGGGAGATCATTAGGATTTGCTAGTCTTGCTTGCGAGTTTTAGATCTATGTTTCTTGTTGGTCGTAACGTCTTATGAACCTTCGTCTCGTTCGCCACAGTCGTGCATTCATTTGCTTCTCTGTGCAAGAGATAGATTTTCATGAGATTTTGCAGGATGAAGGGGCTAATCATATTCTGTGTCTCTTGCTAACCAAACCTATGGAGACCAAACCCATGTGCGTAATCAGATTGAGGGAATTCATCCTAGATTGAGTCGCTGAGCGTCCTGCATATATGATATGCTAGATATTACCAGATTGGCATGTTTTCCTACTTGCTGGCCCACTCCATTTCACCTCCCATAATTCCCAGCGGAAGGAGGTTATCGGGTGCTCAATATACGATTTGAAAAATCAAGGAATGGCGTGTGTGCTGGTCTGTGATTATGGACCTGACGGCTTGTAGCCGTCAGGTCCAAAATCACAGACCAGCACACGTATCTTTGATCAGTGGCCTAAGCGGCCCCAACAGATGGCGGAGTGCAGAAGCGGCCCCGTGTTTTTCCTATCTGTCGCAAAGAGTTTGGTGCGGACGGAGAAAGTAGTGCGTGAAAAATAGTGCGGTGCATGTACGCGTTTTGAAAACGTTTGCCCAGAAATGTGCCTTACTTTCTTAGTCGTTCAAATTTCGATGTGAAAGAAACAAAGAGAAGACACAACGAAGTAAATTCAATTTTTTTTTAATCAGGTTTAGTTCTCAGGCAAAATTCTTATCTACGATCATTGGTCTGTGATTTAAAAAAAAAAAAGAGTTTTGTCCCTTACTAGCGCTCTTTCCTATCTATCTCTCACAAGTCCTGTATCTTGTTTTGGAATGTAAGAGCTGGCAGTCCCATTCAATTAAGTTTAAATTTTGTTTAGTCACATCACTGGATGAAGTAGACTTTCAAATTATGTTTTAAACATTCGGCTGGTTGAAGTAGACTTTCAAATTCGGTTTGAGAATTGAATGTTTCAAATGAATTAGACTTTCAAATTCTGTTTTAGTCATACTATTAGATGAATTAGACTTTCAAATTCTGTTTTAGACATATCAGTTTATGAACTGGACTTTCAATTCTGTTTTAGTCACACGATTAGACTTTTAAGTTCTGCTCCAGGCATAATGATTTAGACTTTCACACAATCGTTATTTCTTGTCCACATTTTTTGTTGTTGCAAAACTGATTCAGTAGAAGTTTGGGTTTGTTTCCATTCAGTGCCGACGGAGTTTGAAACTATTTGGGAGCCAAAATGTGTCGAGCGCACAGTTCTAAACGCTCCGAGTCTATACTTGTTATAAACGCTGTGAAAGTGTGATGCTGGTCGCAATTGCACACTGGTTGTCTCCCTCGATTCGCTGCGGCAGCAGCGAATCGAGGGAGACAACCAGTGTCTTGACACCAGGCTGTTCACTTAAGGCAGAGTAGCAACTTTTCACGTATACTCAACCAAAGATGACTTTTTCAAGACACAAGGCCGCTCCTAGGGGGAGCCACTTCATCCGCGGCGCAACATCTTTGAGTTGTATGGCATAGTTTGAAAAGTGCCGCTTTATTTATGAACTTGTTGCCTGTTCATGAAAAGACTTTAGTGCACTTCGTACCCTTTAAACAAGTCAGCTGATGCGGTTTGCATTCTGCGGAGACTTAGGCCAAAATCATTGTGTTCTGTTGCCAATGAGGACTGAAAAAAAGAAGCAAATGTTCCCATATCGCACTGGAAAGATGCACAGACCGTCGTGGAATTCCGCGGTTGCCGCAGCTCATTAAGATATGTGCGTCTTTGAGGTTGGCGGAGGTTTTGTTTCAGCATTGTAATGTGGTTTGGGAGCGTGTATCCCCCTTGTTTTTTGTACGTGCAGAAACATTCAAGTCGCTCAGTCAACTTGTCCCATCTGCAAGAGGCAGAGATTTTCATGAGCCCCTTTAGAGCAGGGGTTGATGAGAATCTGTGCCTCTTGCGGGTCGACTCCAAGATCAGTCCTGCATCTTTTCTCTATTTCGAATGATGTTTTCAGGATGGTAAGTGCAAACTGGAGGAGAAAAATAGTTCCCTTTCTTGCGGGAGAAGTTTGGTTCCTTTCACACGGTCTTCTTGGCTGTTCCTCATAAATTACGCGTGTATAGTGCCTGCTGTGTTGAGTTGATTCATGAATTTATCAGAAACTGAAGGCGAGAATTGAGAATTTATTGGCCGTTTGCTCATTTATCTGTGCTCTTGCGTTGCGATTTTTTAATTGAGAGAATTTGTAACGACGTGTTTTTTCAATGCTTAATTGTGTTGTTGCCTGTTTATTCTCTCGCTGTAAAATTACTTGTGTGATAATATATATCTACGTTTCGATGCAATTTTTTTTTTAATTGAGAGAATTCAGACGAAGAGTTTTTTATGTATTTAATTGTGCTGTTGCCTGTTTATTCTATAACTGTAAAATTGTATTTGTGATATATGTGTATTTTTCGCTGTTTCTCGTCGTTTCGCCGCCTTACATTTTATATGTTATGCTTGGCAGATCAAAAGTAAAGATATGTTCTTTATAAATAAAACGTTTTTTAAACATTAAATGTAAAACACAGAAATCAGACACTTGTATCACACATACCGTAATCAGACCTTGCTTAGTGGCCTGCGCAGGACTAAGCTCACACATGCAACTGGCCCCAGGCTCTCTCGACTTTGCCTTTGTCCTTGTGAAATAGATTGAACCGCCGAAATGCTGCAGACAGTACCGTTCGGCCGAGAAGACGCTCAGTTCTGTGTTTTCAGTTTCTAGTTCTTTTGTTTGATCAACAATTTGTAGTAAATTCCGAAGCGTGGTGGAAGCTTCGCGAACATTTCGTGGCCGTGCCTGGATAGTTCGCTTGGTCTGAATGCCGAGGTGAAAGTTGCGACTGAAAAACAAACACTAAAAACTAAAGACTTTTTTTTTCCTTTCAAGTGCGGTCTCTCTGCCAGTCTAGATTCATCTGCAGAAGGCGTAGACATGGTCCTCTTGATTTCACTGCATCTGCAGGTGCTATGAAAATCTCTGTCTTGCTGTTTGATTTAGCTCCATTTACCTCTCTGTTCTCGAAATATATGTTAGTTGAGTTAAGTGCAAGGGTGGTGCCAGAATAGCTTGGCGCCTTCAGGCGCCAAGCTATTCTGGCACCACCCTTGAACAATCATAACTGTTAAATCAGCACGGGTAGCTCGGGTGGTAAAGCGCTCTACTCTTGTCTGAAAGGTCGCGGGTTCGAATCTAGCGAGGGTCAAAGTTTGCTCAGAATCGTTTTGGTGACCCGTGTGGTGGACAAAAATAAATAAGACCAAAAAACAACCACGTTAATTAATTTTAACGTTTTTGTTTCTTTAACTGTGAGCTCCGAAGATAGGGAGGGAACAAAATCTAAGCCGACTGAGTTTTTGAACCCTCCTTTTCCAATGTTCATTTTCAAGAGGAGTAGATTCTCAAGAGTTCCTGCCGTGGCAGGGGCTCACGAGAATCTGTACCACTTACAGTTGATACAATATTCCTGTCCCGATTAACGTCCTAAAAATAGTGACGCTCATCCGGGTCTTACCCAAGGGAGAGAATGCAACACATCCGGGTCTACGCAAGTAAGGGACAGAATGCCAAAAAAGCAGGGGGGAATCTGGTTGATCTTTCCTCAGGTGCTACATCGCATTTCAAATTGAAACTGACGACGACCGGTGCGGAGCGGGTGCGGGTTTGTGGGGGTGGGGGAATGGCAGCATGCGACGAACGAAGGAGCGTTGACTGGAGAGATAGAGAGAGAGAGAGAGAGAGAGAGAGAGAGAGAGAGAGAGAGAGAGAGAGAGAGAGAGAGGCGTTTCTTAGAAATATAGAAGAGAGAGAGCGAGAGAGAGAGATTGGTAGAAATGTGCAACATGTATTGGGTTTATTTAAAGAAGGAAAAAAGTCAGACGATAAATAGTGGTGGTGAGGGTCGGTGGTTAACCCATTTAACACCGACGCACTGAGTAGGAGATGGATCGACCATAATAATTCAAAGGCAGCGCCCCGGCGCTGCCCTTGAATTATCATGGTCGATCCATCGCCTGCAACTGGTACATAGTCGCTAGCGGACAACAAATTTTGGGAAATGCGGCCTTTGGGGTTAAAAGGGTTAGCGCCAGAAAAAAAAACTGTTTATTTTCAAAATGTGGATGAGGGGGAGGGGGAGGGGTCTCATCAGTGCAGATGAGGGTTGAACTGAAGGGGTGTAGGCCAGGGTCCTGCCAAGAAGAGTTAGGGTTAGTCAGGTAAACCCTTGAGGGCGTCTTGGTACAGGAAATGCTAGCTTGGAACAAATTACTTCCCTTTCTTTCTCTACGCACCCTCGCTAAACCCTCGTTGTATGCCGTGACGGTCACTACGAATTTCTTTTAAGCCGTTTGCCTTTTTGTTTTCATTTTTTTAATTATATATTTTGACTTGCTAAACAAATGCGACCTCGTTCTATGCCGTGTATGCCGTGACAATAACACCGAGTAAATAAGATAAAATAAATAAATCACCGCATTAAGTAGGCGCTTTTTCCCAGTTGAAAATCGGCTCAAAGTGCCGCCTCGAACTGAACTCAACAGGCACGCTCGTGTGTGTGTGTGTGTGTGTGTGTGTGTGTGTGTGTGTGTGTGTGTGTGTGTGTGTGTGTGTGTGTGTGTGCGTGTTTTATTTATTATTTATTTATTTATTCATTTAATAGTTTATATATTGACGTGCACAAGAAATGCGTCCTTATTATTCAAATCATCGGAAACACCGTAGTGTTTCTGATGATTCGAATGATGTCGCATTTCTTTTGCTCGTCAGTATCTTTTTTTTTTCTTTCTTTCTTTCTTAATTCGCAAGTGAAACATGAAAACTTCAAGGCGAGTTTATTGGCGCTTTTATCACGACTGAGCTTTCCATCCATGTGCTGGTCGGTGGCTTTGTACTGTGGTCCCACGGGGCTTAACCGAATAGTACGATATATTCTGCATTAACAGACTACATAAGACATAAACACAGTCCTGCTAGGTCTTCGTATTTATTTTAAATTCAAGATTTGTTGACATTTCGTCCAAAAAACTGGAACATCATATAGAATGATTGAATATCGTGCAGCATGTTACATCTTACTAGCCTCACTCTTGTAACGCAAATTTGTTTTAACTCTTTCAGCCCCGGATCCCTACAGAAGGAGATGGCTTGACCATGATAATTCAAGGGTCGTGCCAGATTAGCTTGGCGCCTTCAGGCGCCAAGCTAATCTGGCACGACCCTTGAATTATTGTCAAGCCATCTCCTGCAACTCAATGCATAGTCGTTAGGCAACACCTCCATAATTTGAGAAATGGGAACTTGGGGCCCAAAGGGTTAAACGTAAGACTTCTTATGCCAATTTCTGGACTGGAACGCAACGAACACCTATATTTGTGATAACAAGGATCACGCATCTGCTTTTTCAGTAGTCGAATGCAAGCCACGAAGCGGAAATTATTATCCAATCGGTACTAGCACGAGTAAAATACAGCTCGAAACTTTCTTGACCCGTTTAGTCCCGAGTCCCTTCAGTAGGAGATGGATTGACCGTGATAATTCAAGGGTAGTGCCAGATTAGCTTGGCGCCTTCAGGCGCCAAGCTAATCTGGCACTGCCCTGGAATATCACGGTCAATCCCGGCATCGCCTGCACTGAGCTGGTACATAGTCATTAGGCAACGCCTCCAAAATTTGAGAAATGTTATTTTGGCGTCTAAAAGGGTTAAGGTACACCAAGGTGTACCGGAAGCAAGTTTCGAGCTATATATTCGTGCTTTACCATTTTCGTATTTTCTACCCGTGGATCAACGAAGGCGCAGTGCAGGCTTATTTGTAATGAACTTTGTGACAGTATGACAATCGTCACAAAGCATGTGTAAACTCGTTGGATTCTTATTGCCCTTTTCTTTTTTTGATCTCAAAACCCGTCGAATCTACGCTAGCTTTCTTCTTCTTCCCCCTCCCCCCCCCCCCCCACAAAAAAAAAAAAAAAAAAAAAAAAAATTAAAAAAAAATTTGTTACACGAGTGGAAAGCTGGTGGAGACTGGCATATGCAATATGCATGGGCTTTGGAACAAACTTTCACAAAACTCGCAAAGTTCCCACCGGTTTCGTTACAATTGACACTAATCTAAGATAAGATAAGATAAACTTTATTGCCATATTTGTACACAAACCAAGGGGAATCACTCAGCGCTGGACAGACAAACAGTTAGATCCCCTGCTGTTTAGATCCTCTGTTTGTCTGTCCAGCGCTGAGTGATTCCCGCCCTTGGTTTGTGTACAATTCTGCCAGCGCCAGCCTCACCTATCTGGTTTGTGAGTTATTGCCATGTGCATAAACATTAGGAATTTTTTGGCGGCATAACTGACGAGCGTCCATGCTAAGATCAACACATAAAACATACAGACACTGATCACAATCAAGCAGACTCTAAAATACCAAACCACACGTATGTATAGCGCGCATTCTACTAGATATGCACACACATCTAAATAAATAAAATAAGACAAGTCTATCACATGATAAGCATATTCTGACGCCCAAAACCGCCAAGTGAGCCGCAACCAAAAACAGATTGACTTGCATGTATAACACTGTATATCCTGTCTAAGAAATGGTTAATACATTCTACCCCAGTCACACCACAGCAAGATAAGGATCGACCATGATAGTTCAAGGGTGATGCCAGAATAGCTTGGCGCCTATGGGCGCCAAGCTATTCTGGCATCACCCTTGAACTATCATGGTCCATCTGTGTCCTGCACTATAGTGGCGTCTTCAGATGACACCGGGAAAATTTTGGGATTTCGGTCTTGGGGTAGAAAGAGTTAAGAGAACCTATTAAGAACTATAAACAACTCTTTACAAGATTTCCCATTACTTAATCATTTTTGTTATAGGTCGTTTGACATCGGAGCGGGCAAAGTTTTTTTTTTTTTTTTGAAATATCTTTGCAGATAACACGTTCCTATATCAATCTTAGAACACGTTTCGTTCAGTGTCCGTTGGCGTAATAATAGTAATAAGGTTTACTTTCACGAAACTCAAACAATGCGTCCGTTCTGCTGTACAGTCATAACAATTCTGATTTTTTTTTCACGAAATGATTGATTGTACATCCCTAAATGATGTGTCCATTTTCACCTGAATAACTCTGAAACTTACGAAATGAGAACGAGAGTTTATTTATTTTATTTATTTATTTCTCAAGGATGGAAACGATAGGCGCACATGCCTCTTTTCATGTTTGTCCTTGCTAAACTACAACATTTCACTCATTTGAGACGTGTCGCATCTGAAAGCCGCGTATCCGGATGCGGCACGTCTCGAATGTGTCAAGCGATAAGTAAATTGACCATGTTTTCAAACCTGAAATTCCTAGTAAATTCATGACATGACTTTGGTATTGTCGATCGCAGCTGCGAGTTTTCATCACACGCAAAAAAAAAAACCCCACAGATATCAGACGACATTAATATCCCATAAAAGATAAATTCGACACTTGCACCGAAGTAGCGGCAGTCACCGTCCTAAAAAAAAAAAAAAAAAATGACACTTAGGAAGGTAGCTAGGGTGTATGCACTTCTTGACTCGGGACATTTTGGGCGCTGTGTCCGGGAGAAAAGGTTAACGCGTCTTTTACACGCCATTTCTCAACCCTTACGGCCGCCTTCTTTGGAGAAGGAAGTGAACAAATGGATTCGACCTTTGATCAGCGAGAGGTATAGATTCTCATGAGCCCCTGCGTACGCAGGGGCTCATGAGAATCTGTGCTTCTTGCAACCGGGAGTGGTCCAATTTATGCGTGTTGAAAGTGTCCCATACTGGAGCACCCAGGTGATGTCTATGATGCATACCTTATGGATTGATATTGTACTGTTGTTTTTTTTTATTATTATTATTATTATTCCCTTCTGTGTATGCAGCCTTCGTTTCGTTTAACTCATTCAGCCCGACGGCCGTATTTCCCAAAGTTTGGAGGCGTCATCTAATGACTATGCACCAGCTGCAGGAGATGGATCGACCATGATAATTCAAGGGCAGTGTCAGATTAGCTTGGCACCGACAGGCGCCAAACTAATCTGGCACTACCCTTGAATTATCATGGTCGACCCATCTCCCTCAGTAGTGCGTCAGGGCTGAATGGGGGTAAACGATTTTAGATTCAGTTTGGAATTTTTTGAGGGAAAAATCCAATCTGAATCTAAAATCATTCAGACGAAACGAAGGTCGCAAACACTGGCGAGGGGGGGAGGGGGGGGGGGGAGTGTCAAACAAGATGGGATGAATCATGCCAACAAACTCCCTGCTATATGAGAGCTGCCCTCCCTGTCAAGGGTGTCTACTTGTTGCATTGTACGTGATTCTTATGTTGAAATATCTCCTATGCGTGCATGTCTGCGCTTTCATAACCCATCACTACTGGGGATTGGGTGGGTGGGTGGGAGGTATACTGGCTTTTTAAAAAAAAAATAGTATTATTATTTTACTCTATTTTACCTTGTCGGTATGTGCGTCCCTGCGTCAGTCCAGGTCTCATCGTTCAATATCTCTCATAAAATGGTGTTGATAGTCCACATACACGTCTGTGTTTATACATAATTTATATACTGAACCTTTCTTGAAAGGGTGTGTCACTGAAGTCGCTACCTCATAGCAACTATTTTGTTAGTAGTATGTTTACTATGTGAGATCTCATAAACTACTGGGCTTGATTTGCTTCAAACTAGGCGTGTTGATAAATTAAAGAAAGTGTGCAAGAATTCCTTGAAAGTCAAGGCCACGGGGGCCATGTTTGTTTTCAGGTTACGTGTTCGTGTCAAAATGCGAACGAACGAACAAGTAGCTCCTTTTCTGAACACAGTGCTTGTCTCGCCCCAGTTGCAGCCGCGGCAGGTTTGGTACAGCGTCAGAGGGCACCCGTGTCCATTAATCACAGGCCCTATTTCCTGTGTTCCCTTCAACAAGACGGGAGAGAGACACTCTCCCACTCCCTCCCCAACACCTCTCCCCCCTCTCCCCCACTCCCCCCCCCCCCACCTCCATCCCCACCCACCCACCCACCCCCCACCCCCACCCCCCCCCCCCAAAAAAAAAAAAAAAAAAAGAAGAAGAAGGAAAAAAGCGACATTCTTGGAAAGGTTCACTGACGACTTTCTCAATTGGAAGAATGCTGATGTAGCTGAACGAATGAGACCAGACCAACACGAATCACAGAACCTAATGAGCCCCAGCAAGAGGCATATATCGTCATGAGCCCCTACTTGCAGGGACTCGTGAGGATCTAAGCCTTTTGCAGTGTGAATACATTTTGGCGATGAAAACTCTCGAGTGACACACACTAAGACTTGAGGATAACCAACTATACTGGAAGCGAAGAAGTCATGCCAGAAACTCAGCAGTGGCAGAAAACAGACGTAAATGGTCCTGCCAGAGGCACAGATCCTCATGAACCCCCGCGGTCCGCGGGGGCCCGTGAGGATCTGTGTCTCTTGCAGTTTTGCGTTCTCGTTTGCAGGAGTCATCCAACCGCAGGAGGTCAAGTGCCAACCGGAGAGTGCACCAACTGAACACCAGACAATCTAGGGTCACCGGTTCGCCAAATCACAACAGCTGTCGTGATTGAAAACACGTTGTCTACGGTAGACTGCAGCGCAGTGTAGTCAGTAGATTAGGGAAGGAAACAGCCGCAACAACTCCACCGCAGCCCCACCACTCTTGCTCGCCGTCTTGAGGTCTTGCTGTGGGAGATTAGTATAGGCAACTAAGGTCGCCATTTTGTCAAGCCATAACAGCTGCCGTGATTGGAAACATGTCTTGGTTGAGTGCAGCGGATTCAGGGCCATGGGACTTAATACCTTCTGTTCCTCTCCCCCCCCCCACCCACCCCCCCCCCACCCCACCCCACCCCCACCCCCATCCCCTTCCTTCACTTGAGGCTAGCTATCTACCCTTAGAGAACGAAGTCCATTTCTGTGGAAAGCGAGATTTTCACTGTAATACAATGCAAATGTTGCTTTTCACAAAAATGGACTTGTCGTCGTTTACTGTGCCTAGGGCACTTTTGTTCTGGATGAGTCTGTCCACAGCAAGAGTCTCTGCACAGCAAGAGTAAAGTTTAGTACAATGTATACTGACGAGCAACTGAAATGCGACATCATTCGAGTCATCAGTGTTTCCGATGAATGATGTCGCATTTCGTTTTACTTACTTACGCCTGTCACCCCTACCCGGGTATAGGCCGTCGACGAGAGACCTCCAGCAACTCCTGTCCTGTGCTTCTCCTTCGATTCTACTCCAGGTGGTTCCCATCTCTTGATGTCTGCTTGGAGGTCTCGACGCCAGGAGTTCTCGGCCTACCTCTTTTCCTCTTTCCCTGGGGGTTCCATGACAATGCCTGCCTAGTGATACTGGAAGCTGGCTTTCTCAGACTGTGACCGATCCATCCCCATCTTCTTCGCCCAATTTCATTGTCTGCTGTTATCTGCTCTGTTCTCTCCCAGAGTCTGACGTTGCTGATCTTCTCTGGCCAGTGGATTTTCAAAATTCTTCTAAGGCAACTGTTCATGAAGGTCTGTACTCTGTTGACTGTGGTTTTTGTCAATCTCCATGTCTCTGCTCCATATAGGAGAACTGCTTTTACATTGAAGTTGAAAATCCGGACTTTGGTGTGTTGTGACAGCTCTCTGGAACTCCACACTTTTTTCAACTGGAGAAAGGCTGCTCTGGCTTTACCGATTCGTGCTCTGACATCTGCATCAGTGCCGCCTTTTTTGTCTATGATGCTCCCGAGATAGGTGAAGGACTCCACCTCCTCCAACGGGGTGCCAGCAAGCAAGACTGGTTCTTCCCTGGTTGCGTTCAGCCTCATTGTCTTTGTTTTCTGTTTGTGAATGGTGAGGCCCACTTGGCGGGACGGATGTCAGCAAGCCTCGTGGTCTTGTCCTGCATTTGTTGATGAGTGTGGGACAGTAATGCCAAGTCGTCTGCAAAATCGAGGTCGTCAAGCTGTGTCCACAGTGTCCACTGTATTCCACTTCGTCTGTGCTCTGTGGTCATCTTCATGACCCAGTCTATGGCCAGTAGGAAGAGGAACGGAGACAGCAGACACCCCTGCCTGACACCAGTTCTGACCTGGAGCTCTCTGGTGAACTGCCCTTCGTGGATCACGCGACATGTCATGCCATCATAGCTGCTCTTGATCAGGCGGACGAGCTCTGTGGGTACACCGTAGTGTCGTAGGAGTTTCCACAGAGTCTCTCGGTCCACGCTGTCAAATGCTTTCTCATAATCCACAAAGTTGACGTACAGCGGGGAGCTCCACTCCAGAGACTGTTCCACGATGATGCGGAGAGTGGCGATCTGGTCTGTACATGATCGGTTCTTCCTGAATCCTGCTTGCTGGTCTCAGCTGGGGGTCAACGGAGCTCTTCATTCTCTCTAGGATGATCCTGTTGAAGACCTTTCCTGGTACTGACAGCAAGGTGATTCCTCTGTAGTTGCGCATTTCGTTTGCTCATCAGTATACATTAGAGGTCTAACCCCTTGAATGCCGGTGGTCGCAGATTGTACGTCTCAGGATCTGTTTATTCAACACCAAACACTCCTATCGGTCAAAGAAACATGAATACGAAGTGGTGTCAGCAATGCGTTAACCCTTTGGGTGTCGGTAGTGGTTTTTGTCACTACCGACACCCAAAGGGTTAAGAGACTGTCATAAGAAACAGTCCTAACATTTTAGAATTTTTCCTTTCAACCACTGTCACTATTTTCTCGAAAATGCTCAACATCAAGACAGAAGATGGGAATAAGAAAGTCAGTTCACACTTGCAATCTGGGAAACATTTCGTTTGTGTTAACTATTCCACCTTGCCAGAATGATGGATGGTATTTTTTTTTTTTTTTTTTTTTTTAACTTTTCACAGCCAAATTCATGTTGGGCGCAGTTTGCCGTTTGCGCAACGTTTTAGTTAAAACTATCAATCACGGACACATATGTGTGTTTTGTGTGTTTGCGCGTCAGTTTAGGCCCAAGCTATTCATCATAAACGCATTTGCTTTTTGTTTTTTTGCGCACTGTAAATGCTGGAAGCTGTTACTGTTTCTAGAGCTTTGCAAAACTTCCAAAAAGGTTTTCTTTTTAGGGGCTCAAAAAAGCTCCAAAAGATTTCCGCCGTTTTGTGTGGGTTAGAGGCAAGCACGGTCTGAGTGTGATACATCGCCGAAGTGCGCGTGAAGAATGGCTTCCCATAAATTTCCTTTTATCGCTCTAGCAGGAAAGACGGGGGGCAATTGGTCTACGGGCCGACCTTGGCCGTGGTTTGCCCGCGCACGGCCGTGCGCGGGCAAACCACGGCCAAGGTCGGCCCGAGTGTCGCGGGGCTGGCTGAGCTTGGCAAATCGACAGAGCTGACTCTTTTTTTCTGCTAATGTTCTAGACCCTCATGAGCTTGTCTTAGGTTCATTTACCTTGTTAGACCGGCTGGCGACGCACATTTACTGTTCTCTTGTATTGGGTTTTTTTTGTGATTGTTTGGGGTTTTTAGTGTTCACATGCCGCGCAGGGCACGTCTTGGGTAAGCCTTTGTTTCGGTAGGAGAGTAATGTAAACAAACAAACAAGCGAAGAAGCAAAGCTCATGGGCTCGTGCGTGCTGGTGTATTCTTTTGTTCATTTTCTAAAGCAAAGACCAAAAACCAAACCAAACACACACAAAACGGCCAGTGGCATGGACTGTCCACGTCACGTTTTTCTTTGTTTCTTTGTGTTGTCTTTCTCAGTTGATTGTTTAATTGTTGCGTGGTGTTGTTGTTTTTTTTTTTTTGTGTGTGTTGTTGTCTTATAAGATTGAAAGATTTATCACTAGATTGAAAGATTTATCACTAGACCCAAGTATAGAGACGAAGGAAAAAACTAACTTTATCCATTCTTTAGTTGTTTTTTTTTTTTTTTTTTTTTTTTTTTTTTTTTTTTACTTTTGGCTTATAGTATTAAAGCCAATTCAAAGATTTATCACCAGAGATGAAAGAAATAAACTAACTTTGATTCTGAACACGTGGTGTATTCCTCTTGCTTGCCTGCGTCGCCTTTACTTTACTTCGCTGTTTCTCACTAGTAGGAGGTCACAAGGGGCCACAGCATGGGGCTGCCTGCGCCGCCTTCTCGACGGCGCTCTAACGGTCACGTGATAGATACATTTGTTACACTGAGTAACACGCACTCATCTGTAACCGCACTCGAAACACCGCTCTCTGGAACTGACTTGTTCACGGAGTGGAAAATTAACCAGACAACAGTGCAGTGCCTAATCCCTAATCCAGCTGCTGTCGTTATAAAGAACAAACATCATCATGATTTCAGTTCCTCTGACACCTTAACCCATTACTGAAATCCTGAGGAAGATTTGTTTTGTTGTTGTAATTTGTGTCCTGCCCCATGAAGATCACATTACAGATTAGGAGATAGATAACAATTGTAGTTCAAGGGTGGCGGTGCCAGAATAGCTTGGCGCCTCTAGGCGCCAAGCTATTCTGGCACAACCCTTGAACCATCATAGTCAAATTTATTTCGTGCAAAGGTGCATCAGGATAGAAAGGTTTAAGTAAAGTGTAAGACATCAATGAAGAGGCATGTGCGCAAAAATATCTGCATCACTAATCCAGGAAAATGATTGTTGAGGCGGATCGCGCAATACGTTGGTTAGTGCGGGGTTTAAGGTCCACGCCACAGGTGGTAACAAAGGGTGGATTATGGGGGACACAGCTATTGCCTATGGAATACGACCTGAACACTGATCAACTTAGGCGCACTGCCACTGTACCACAGTAATAAACCGGGACGGCCTTGCATTTGTCTTTTTCATCGGATCTCGCAATATTGGTTGGTTTTTGTGGTTAGTTTGGAGTTTTAAACGTCCACGGCACCAGAGTGATAATGTATCAGGCAGGTTATGGGGGACAGGGGGTACGACCTGAACGCTGATCAACTTAGGAGCACTGCAGCTGTGCCACTTTGATATACCAGGACCTTTCAAGAAACATGCTACATAGATGGAGCAAGCTGCTTGGATAGGATCGCGCAGCAAGTACGTCTTTCTCCTCTTTTAACCCTCCCCCCTCATCACCCCCCCCCCTCATCCCCCCTCCCCCTTAGTCGCATTCCCCCTTCCCACCCTCTACACACATAGCATACACACTCTCTCACACTCTCACACTCCCATAGACTCCATTCCTTCAACATCTGCCTGACAAATTGCTGTGGGAATGTAGTTACCTGTAACTATAATTCTCTGCGAATGAGATGGATGCGTGCCGGATATACCCCTCTTTTCACTCCCCCATCCAATCCCATCTCCAAGAGGCATAGATTCTCACGAGCCCCTGCTACGCAGGGGCTCGTGAGAATCTATGCCTCTTGCTATCATGTTTTGTACCCATTGTACCCTCGGATGACGGCAGTTTTTTTGAGGGGACTCTGCGGATGGGTTGTTGAAATGGATATTCCATGTCGACGGCTTGCGGCTACGGTCCTGTAATACATGTATACAGAACTTGCAGAAAGTAGTGCGTGTTCTTCTCATAATGCTGGCACTCCGTCAGGGAGAATACAAATTTATGTTGCTTGCAGAGCTTAAACTTTTTAATACCGTACAGTATGGACTCACCTGCTAAGGAGGCAGCTCTAGAGATTACATATAAAATGTATTCGTTTCACTTGTACGGCTAAGTTGCTAATGACACACCTGCGTTGGTTACGCAAGAAAATGTCCAAGAAAATTCGTATCTCTTTAACAAATTCGAGACGTGCTGCATTCGGATACGCGGCATAATGCCGCGTATCCGAATGCATCACGTCTTAAATGAGTTAACTGGTGGAGCTAAATCTTTGTGTATTACCAGTTGATACTGCTGTGCACCAGGAACAAGCTACGAGGGATAGATCGCATGTGTCAGCATACAGCCATAGCCTATTGGCGTAAAATCTGTCTTAATGAGCAATAAGTGAAAACCTCAGCTAAGCCATCCTCGCTACATCCTTCAACTATCACGGTCGCGACCATATCAGTCTCCTAAACCATAATTAGAGAACACCTCAAAGATTTGAGCATTGCCGCTGACCGTAGGACTGGGTCGTTCAAATTTGTGCGATTAGAGATTTAACTGAAATGAACAATACTCGATAGAAAATTCACAGGCATGGGATGGTCGCCTTAATGGTCACCTCTTAACACCAATAGAAGTGGTGCTATTTACTGCTGTCCGTGTTAAAGAGTGACCAACTACGCAACGACCGCCCATACCTGTGGAAAATTACTCCCGGTGCGGATGCAGTAGTCTCCTTTATTATGTTAACTCATTCCAGACGTGTCGCATCCAGAAACGCGGCATTCAGCCGCGTATCCGGATGCGGCACGTCTGAAATGAATATCTGTTTTTCGCTACAACTGTTGCATCTTTCCTTTGTCGTGAAGCATTTTCCCCCACCTCGAGTAAGAAAAGGAGACAGTGGGACTTCTGAACCAAAGTTTCTCTCTGCAAAGAAAGTTTGGTTTAGAAATCCCATCTCTTGAGTATCTTCTCTTCTCTTCTCCTTTCAGCGGAACTCACATCCTAATAGCTGACCCTCCCCCTCCTCCTCATTGTAATCATTTACACCATCGCTAGAAAGATGTGCATAATTCCTTATGAGCCCCACCAGGCTGCAGTGGCTCTTGAGGGTCTGTGGGCACTTGCAGATGGAATGTCTCATGTTTTTGTCATGAAGTGAAGTGCTTCCCCTGAAACGTTTACGAGGACTCGGATTACTTTTCAGTGCTGTGATGTGCGTTCGTTGCGCATCAAGAAGAAATTGATGCACTGGGATGCACATTTCTTTGCTTACAACTGTTTCCTAGTGTTTGCCATGTTTTCAATTGTAGAAAACCCTCGGTTTTAAAGCGCGCGGAACATAGTATGTATTTTTCTGAGCGTTTTCTGAAAAAACTGAGTTTTTCAGTATATGAACCCTTTCTTTTTCAGAACGGACAGAACTCGTTACTGGGAATGCCCAAGTGATTTAGCCCAAACCATTCGGAATTCACCAGTGTGTGAAATAAGTTTGATTAAAATAGTTCAAGGGTAGTGCCATAATCTAGGCGCCAAACTATTCTGGCATGACCCTTGAACTAAAGCCATTGGTCTTATCCTTATCTGCAAGTACTATAATGTAGCTTGCATAATTATGGCAGTGTACAAATTTGAAGCTTTTAGCCTCAGTATGTTATGGGTTAGTAGCCTCCGTTGGGTCTCGTTTATATGCGGCGAAAATAGGGAGGGGTTGGGTTCATCGACAGTTCAGTTTTCTCGGGAAAATTCATTGTTCAGCGTGCTTCAAACTGAGGGTTTGCTGCAAACGAAAACATGGCAAACACCAGGACACCTTTGTAGCAAATAAATGTGCACCCTGCTGTATCAGTTTCTTCTTGATGCTCAACAAACGCACATCACAGCAACTGAGAAACAGCATGTAAAATTCACAATTATGTTCGGCGCTTTTTAAATGGGAATGGTTACTGAAGCCTAGTTTGGTTAGCAAGAGATCTAGATTCCCATGCGTCCTTGCGACTGCAGGGGTTCTTTGAAGCTATGTTATCTGCAGAAACATCTTTATCCCTTTGCGTGTCCGTAGCGGTTTTTGTCGCGATGATTCCTACAGGATCACAGCGCAAACGGTATACCTTCCTACAGGATTACAACCCATACCTTCCTATAGGATCACAACCCATACCTTCCTACAGGATCGCAACCCATACCTTCCTACAGGATCGCAACCCATACCTTCCTACAGGATCGCAACCCATACCTTCCTACAGGATCGCAACCCATACCTTCCTACAGGAACGCAACCCATACCTTCCTACAGAATCACAACCCATACCTTCCTACAGGCTCACAACCCATACCTTCCTACAGGATCACAACCCATACCTTCCTACAGGAACGCAACCCATACCTTCCTACATTATCACAACCCAAACTGTATACCTTCCTACAGGAACGCCACCCATACCTTCCTACAGGATCACAACCCATACCTTCCTACAGGATCACAACCCATACCTTCCTACAGGAACGCAAACCCATACCTTCCTACAGGAACGCAACCCATACCTTCCTACATGATCACAACCCAAACTGTATACCTTCCTACAGGAACGCCACCCATACCTTCCTACAGGATCACAACCCATACCTTCCTACAGAAACGCAACCCATACCTTCCTACAGGATCACAACCCATACCTTCATATAGGAACGCAACCCATACCTTCCTACAGGATCACAACCCATACCTTCCTACAGGAACGCAACCCATACCTTCCTACATGATCACAACCCAAACTGTATACCTTCCTACAGGAACATACCTTCCTACAGAAACGCAACCGATACCTTCCTACAGGATCACAACCCATACCTTCCTACAGGAATCATCGCGACAAAAACCGCTACGGACACGCAAAGGGTTATATTTGTGACTTATGTTTGGTATGCGTACAGTCGTATGCATGTAACATCTGTAGTTTGAGAAATACAGCTGTAACCGATCTTTGTTCAGCAAGAGGCATAGATTCTCATGAGCCCCTGCGACCGCAGGGGCTCATGAGAATCTATGTCTCTTGCACATGAAATGGCTTTGATGAGAATTGGAAAAGGACTGTTCCCTTGAAAATGGTTTGCGGTCGTGTAACATCTCAATTTGAAAAACAGTTGGAACCGATGTTCATCATCAGAAAACGTAGATTCTCATGAGCTCCTGCTACTGCAGGGGATCATGGGAATCTATGATTCTTGCAGATGGTATGGGCTGGTTGGCAAAAGACTATTGACATGAAAACGGTTTTAGTTTCCTAGTTTTTTTGAGTCTGTTATGTAGATGTTTCCTCTTCAGACATGTAGTTTCCCCACGGAAACATGGCATTGTCGTGTATTAGGTTGTAATATCGTCCGCTAATGCTTTGTTGCATTTTACCTTGATATTCCAGAACATGAAGAGGCAATTACAGTAAGATTATGATGTGACATGTACACTTCATGTCGCACAAATGAAAAATGGAATACACACGAATACGCGGAACTGTCATTGTTTCTGTAATGTGAAATTCTTGTAGGTGCTTTGTTCACGTAGCTTTACATACAAAAGCAACAATGTGAACATGCTGTTGGTATGACCTTCAAATTGTTCAAAATGAAAAACGGTTTTACCATTTTTTATTTTGACCAATATAAAGGTCATACCAACATGTTTACCAACAGTTTACCGAGCGCTTGTCTGTTACATGACTGTATTTTGAACGTTCTGGTCTGAAGTCAATTCACAGGCCAGCACACGTGATACAGCACGTGGATCATAACTACAGTAGATTTCGCTTATAACAAGGTCAAATATAATAACTCTGTTTTGTTTTGTTTGTTTGTGTTGTTTCTGGAGGTTTTTTGTTGTTTGTTTGTTTTGTTTGTTTGTTTTTTTCGGTTGTGTTTTTGTTTGTTTGTTTTTTGTTTGTTTGTTTGTTTGTTTGTTTTGTTTGAGGTTTAGTTTATTATTTTGTGTGTGTTGTTTTTTGGTTGTTTTTTGTTTTCTTTTTTTTTTTTTTTTTTTTTTTTTTTTTTGGAGGGGGGGGGGGGGGGGGGGGGTCATGATTCGTGATATGCGTGTTTTTTTTTTTTTCGGTACTTGTGATTAATGATTGCAGTTTTTGTGATTTACCGGCCAGTTGTGGAATGCTGCTGAAGGCAGTGCACCAGCAATCCCCCGCCCCCAACCCCCCTCCTTTTGTTAGACTTGCCAGTGAATGAGGTTAAGCAGCGGTATCGTCTCGCTCCATCTTATAACGTGAATACTGTTTGTTTGTTGTTGGTTTTGTTTTTGGTTTTTTTGGGAGGAAGGGGTTTTGTTGTTGTTGTTGTTGTTTTGTTTTTGTGTGTGTGTGTTTTTATGTTTGTTGTTGGGTTTGGTTTTTGTTGTTGTTGTTTTTTTCTTTTGGGGGGTGGGGGGGGGGGGCGGATTCGTGCATCGCAAAATAGAAGGTCGTTAATCCGTGATGGTATCCTCCACCCACCCACCCCACCTCACCCCCCACACCACCCCAAGGTCCCGACAATACTGTCTTTTGTAAATTACTTTGCTTAGAAACATTGCACGCTGTCTCGTCATGTCCCCGACAGGGATGCTAGGGCAGCGGCTTCTCATCCTCCGCTCACAATGCCTCATGCGGATCCAGGTCTCTTGCAGGCATCGTCATCCTGAATTTGCATCTGTTACCTCATCTGGAGTAGGTCTTGAGGGTGGGGAGTACTTCAGCCTGCTACTGTCAAGGCCCTTGGCATATCCACGGGGCATGGATCATCTCTCCATATGTTTTTCAACATTGACCGGGCCCGGTATTTTTTTTTATTTTGACAAGCTGGGTGAAATATCCAGTGTGCAGTCCCCCACGGCATCCCCTATTTGCTACAAGAGACACAGATCCTCATGAGCCACTACCGTCCACAAGAGGCACATATTCTCATGAGCCCCTGCGGTCGCAGGGGCTCATGAGAATCTTTGCCTCTTGTGGTAAAAGGCAGTCTGCACCGTGGAACGTGGAATAGGTGTTTTAGTTCTCCGGCGGCACATATTTACATCATTGCTGCTCCAAATGAAGAAGGAATCTGGGTTTGAGGCTGAGACTACCACGAACAGTGCCAGACTTTGAGCCGCTCCAGGCAGATGAAAGAAGAGAAAAGGGGGGCGGTGTGGGGGGGGGGCAGGGGGGGGGGCAGGGGGGGGGAGGGGCGGCTGGGGCTCGTGACTGAGAGGGGAGGAACATGAAAATACGGGGTGGTGTTCGGGTAGCTGTTTTGGAAGAAATTTGTCAGACCCAAATATCCGGTGGTAGTCTGCAGGGAAATGGAAGTGTGGCTTGTACGTACGTGTACCAGGGAAATACCCAGCAAAGAAAGAAACACGCTTAGAAGGGACAAGTGCAACACAGTACCAAATGCGCATAATCCGGGGCTGTTTCCCGGTGTTGCTTTTGAAGAAGTTTGGACAAAATACCTGGCGTTGAAAACTGCGCTCAGCTTTGCTTCAGTTTGCAGGTTTGGGCTGTTGTGTCAAAACTGGGCCCTACCTCCGTTTGATATAGTTTTCCCCTAAACATTGACCTCGTTTGACTTTTCAGACAGGTAGCCAAACCTCATCTGAACATCTTTCTATGCCACTGTTACACGTCTGTGATTTTCCTTTGTAATTTCTTCTGTGATAAATAGTGCATGTCATTTCCATTTTTTTTTTTTTTTTTGTCCCTCACAAGTCGTCAGTCATAAACTGAAAAATATAATAACGTTTAATTGAGCTCATTCGAGAAGTGCTGCATTCGGATACGCGACCCCACCCGGGTATGCCCTGGGGGACTTGGGTGGGGTTAGGTATTTTTTAGTTCCCAGGGTCACCCTGGTCAGCCCCACAGGGTGGGTTTTTTTCTCTCTGGGGCATGTGTTTCTGTCTACCCTTTGTCCATTCACCTGTATTTGCCTTTTAAAAACTCTCCCTACTGTCTGCACTGCCTGTAGCTCTTGATATTGGATGTGTGGTGCTAAATGGTCTTAGCTTTATTTAGGCCCCATGTGTTAGGTTTATTTAACGTATTTGACCGGCTGGCGACATACATTCAATGTTCTGTTTAATTTTTTTTTTTCAAAAGCAGTGCAGGCACGTCCTGAGAAAGCCTTGTTGCTGTCGGGACGTTAAGCAATGTACAATCAATCAATCGGATACGCGGCGTTAGGCCGCGTATACGGATGCGGCACTTCTCGAATGTATTTTGGTAACTGAAGAGAATTTGAGTTAGTTAGTTAGTTATTCCTTTTTATGTCCCGCTGGCACACATGTGATCGGGGACTAACAACTTGGTCTTTAGTTGACGATACAATAGATAAAACACACATATCACTCGTGATTAGTATAGTCTCTCTAACCCAAACAACGGTCGTTATATGTACATATTTACAGAATCATTCTTTAATTTCTCATGGATAAAATTCAGGACCACTGTTAAAATTAAGTTTAAAAAAGTAAAAACTGCGAAGAAGAGAGGCAAATATAGTCTATTATTCAAGAGAAGAAAAATTTGCGAGCGAGCACAGGCCAGGTGTCAGACCAAACACTAATCCGTACCAGTACAAATTTCAGTACATTAGTGATTACTACTTAAAATTTGAAGAGAAATAGGTAATCACAAGGGGCCGCGCCAAGGGCAGTCCTTGGATACCAAACACTGATGTTAAGAATAAAGATTTTAGCTATAGGGCAGCATCGCCATCATATTAATTTATCTAGGGGCGGTTTTGACATGAGCTGGCCGACCCTGACAACAGTGTCAGGATCGGCCAACTCTAAAATAGTACGTATGGCTGTTACAGAGGGATATCTCACTCGCAACTCCGCACACTCTGCGGAGAAGGCCTCACACTCCAGGATAGCATGATCCGGGGTGAAGTCCCCGCCGCAGAGGCACACAGGATCCGACAGACGAGTCCGCCAACTATTTGTACATATTCGATTAATTATATCAATAGAAAAAGGCATATTATAAATACAGTGATCTTTAGTGATTTTATAGGCCAGGACGCCCGGACAGCTCTCTGCGAGAATTTTTCGATTAGAGGAATAAGATTCTCTAATTTGCTTATCTATTAGGATATTAGCCTCCCCTGCGGCCAGCGGGAACCGGACCGGTTGGGCACCAAGTCCTCCAACTGCACCGGTACGAGCAGCCCTGTCGGCGGCCTCATTGCCAAGAATACCGACATGTGACGGGACCCACTGGAGGGCAACCATGACCCCTCGGCTGATTAACTGATGAATAACCATTTTAATTTCGATCACTATGTCGGGTCGGACTGATCTTTCCCCTAACAGTAAACTTAGTAAAGCAGCCCTGGAGTCCGTGCAAACTAGGAGCTGGTACATCTGCAACGGGAGAGCCGAAACATGGTTAAGAGCCATCAAGATGGCCACAAGCTCCGCCGTGCATATGGACCAGCCCCCGCCCAGCGAATAGCTTAGCACTTTCCCCAGGGCTGTTATAAAGACTCCCCACCCCACCAGCCTCACTGACGGATCCGTCTGTATAGGCGGTGATAGCGTGCGGGTAGGTGGCCTCCAGGTATTCTAATGTTTTAGATTTCTGTAAATAAGTATTACTTTTTTTGGTAATTTCCGGGATCTCCGTTTCAATAGTAGCCATATGGAGGGTCTATGGGGACCTAAGAATTTGAGTCAACAATGTAAGCCTTTTGTGCTTGCAGCCACCGGTACTGACTGTGTACCGGTGTCTGTTGTCGTTTTCATTCACACAGTCATCTTGCCGTGTATAGCCTTGAGCACGATAGACCTAGTTTTTCTCGCTCTATTTCTCGTCATACTACACTCACTTTTTACAACGGAGGTCCCGTCTCCTCTGGCGCCTAAACGGAAATAAAACTAATCCTTCGCGCATGCGCGATAAGCCCTCCGCCATAGTCCGCGTGGCATTTATGAGGTCAACCCTCAAAAACGGGGTTATCCGGGCACAGTTCTTGCGACATCTGCAAGAGGCGTGGATTCTCATGAGCCCCTGCGAACGCAGGGGCTCATGAGAATCCACGCCTCTTGCCTCTGGTGATCATCCATTTCTGTCACTTTTCTTCCGAGGACAGGAAAACATTGTTGCGCCGGCTGATCATCAAGGTATTTTGGGGACACCATTTTTGTAGAAAGCGTTGCAGACCACAACACATGCACTGATGGCATTTCTGACTTTATTTTGGAGCCTGTCCGCGGTAACTGTCTATCTTTTCGTGATATGTCAGTGTGCTGGTCTCCGATTTCGAACATTCGGCTCAAAGCCGTAAGATCCAAAATCACAGTCGAGTATAAAAAAAAAAGTGTAGGCCTAATTCTGCTGGTTTCAACATCAATATCCAGGCAAAATGACGGGCTTGTTCAGACGGCTTAAGCCGCGTATCCGGAGGCGGCACGTCTCGAATGAGTTCAAAGGTCCTGGTAAATCAAAGCGGCACAATTGCAGCGCGCCTGAATTGATCAGTGTGCAGATCCGTACTCCATTGGCAATAGCTGCCCTTGTAGAAAGCGTTGCCCGCCAGGGCCGTCCATCAACACTCCGGTGCCGTGGACGCCAAACTCGGAACAAATCAAGGTTTCAGTATGTTTTTTTTTTTTTTTTTTTTTTTTTTTTTTTTTTTTCATTTACTGCAAGGTTACGACGGACTGAAGTTCAGATTTACAAACCAACTAAACCCATTTTGCCCCAAGACCCTACCGCAGGAGATGAAGGCGCCAAGCTAATCTGGCGCTACCCTTGAATTATCACGTTCCATCCATCTCCTGCAACTGGTACACAGTTGTCAGGTGACAACTCCAAAATTTGGCAACTGGGGGCGCCTTCGGGTTAAGAGGGTCTGACGAGAGAGTACACATGACTGCAAATGTCGTGACAAAATGTGGCAAATAGTTGGTGGACCAGCAATACGACAAGTGCTAGTCGTTTCTGACCAGCAGTTACATGGGCATCGGACACGGTGCGTCCAGCATCCCGTCACCAGGTTAACCCGTTCCGTGCCGAGAACATGCGAACACCACCCAACTGCAAGAGGTATAGATCCTCATGAGCCCCCGCATTCGCGGGGGCTCATGAGGATCTATGCCTCTTGCTGATGCTACGTTGAGTCCATGTTGCTGGAGCGGCATCTACGGACTTTTGGTGATGAATGAACGAAGATTGAAGACACAAGACTTTTGGTGATGAATGAACGAAGATTGAAGACACACAGACTTTTGGTGATGAATGAACGAAGATTGAAGACGCACAGACTTTTGGTGATGAATGAACGAAGATTGAAGACACACAGACTTTTGGTGATGAATGAACGAAGATTGAAGACACACAGACTTTTGGTGATGAATGAACGAAGATTGAAGACACACAGACTTTTGGTGATGAATGAACGAAGACTGAAGACACACAGACTTTTGGTGATGAATGAACGAAGACTGAAGACACACAGACTTTTGGTGATGAATGAACGAAGATTGAAGACACACAGACTTTTGGTGATGAATGAACGAAGATTGAAGACACACAGACTTTTGGTGATGAATGAACGAAGATTGAAGACACACAGACTTTTGGTGATGAATGAACGAAGATTGAAGACACACAGACTTTTGGTGATGAATGAACGAAGATTGAAGACACACAGACTTTTGGTGATGAATGAACGAAGATTGAAGACACACAGTCTGCGTCAGCTGGCGCTGAAAGGGGTTAAACCCTTGCGATAAGTTGTCTGCGAGAGCTCCGAAACTACAGTTTGGTTGGTTGGTTAGTTCGGGGGTTTAACGTCCACGGCACCGAAGTGATATTGATAATGGACGGGCGGTTGTGAAAAATCTATTGCCTATGGAGTACGACCTGAACACTGATCAATTCAGGCGCACTGCACCTGTGCCACTCTGATTTACCAGGACCTTTCAACGGACATTCTATGGAACAAGCCCGTCTTTTTTCCCTGGACTGCGAGTCCAGCTACCGGGGCCGGAACGGGGACTCGAACCCACGACCCGGCGATTCCCTTCGCTCTCTTCGCTCCGACGCTTAACCGCCTGAGCTATTTCGGACTCGAAACTACAATTTGTTATTTGTCGGACTATTTTATCAGCATGCTGTTTGAACGCGTGTACGTGAACGCGTAATTTGATTTGAGCATAGTTTATGCCATTTTCACCTGTAACATTTTCATGCGAAGTTGACTAGAAGGATTGGCAGAGAGCGTGTTGCTTTGCACCTGCTCAGCAGAATGTCTGCCTGTTGGCCTGCAGAAATCGACGCAGTTTACATCCTCATAATCAGCCCGTCCGTTTGGACTGGGGAGTATTTTTTGGTGTGAATCTGAGCTTTACAGAGAATTTGCAAGTGCAGGTTTTTTGGGTTGTTGTTGTTTTTGTTTGGTTTTTTTGTTTGTTTTTTTTAAGCTGTACAGAACACATATTACTGTACATAGGTTAGCTTTTCTGGGCACCCCGACATACAGCAAGAAGATTGACCATGATAGTTCAAGGGTCGTGCCAGAATAGCTTGGCGCCTTTCGACGCCAAGCTATCCTGGCACCACCCTTGAACTACAATGGTCGAACTAGCCCCTAAACTGTAACCTAGTCTTTAACTCATTGTGTCCCATGCACGAAATACCCACATTTTGGCGTTGTCGCCTGAGGACTGCACTACAATTCAGGAGACAGATCGACCATGATAGTTCAAGGGTGATGCCAGAATAGGTTGGCGCCTATAGGCTATTCTGACATCACCATTGAACTATCATGGTCAGTCCATATCTTGCTGTGGTGTGTCAAGACTTGAATCAGTTAAATAACAACTTTCAATTGAAACTTGCGACCCTAAAACTCCACGTGTTAAAGCAAAGAAAAATTAAACGGGAGTTTGCACTGTGATGTTTTGGTCAATCCGTCTCCAGCGACTTGCACCGGTTTTGTGCTTTGCAAACAACAACAAAATCGTCGTTGGCAGCAATAGCTTCTAAAACGTGAACCACTTGCCTTGAAAGTGTAACTCATTGCGTCCCAAATACCCCCAATTTGGGGGCTGTCCTCTGAGGACTGCATAACATTTAAGGAGACACATCGACAATGATAGTTGAAGGGTGGTGCCAGAATAGCTTGGCGCCTATCGGCGCCAAGCTATTCTGGCACCACCCTTCAACTATCATGGTCGAGCCATATCTTGCTGTGGTGTGTCGGGACTGAATGAGTTAAGGGACTCATTTGGCTGCAGAGTGTTGGGGCAAAGAAGGAAACGGATCTTGGCAGTTTGCGTCTGTCAGAAGGCGAGGTTCTCTCCCCTGAGGATTTTATGATTTACTAAGTAGTTATGAAACGTGAATGATGTTGGCAGAAGGGAAATTTGTTGGGTTATTTTTCAAGAGATATTTGCGGGTTTTTGAAAAAGCGTGTTTTTCATTATTTTTTTCCCCCTCTCGCTCAGACTCCAGCATTCACTCTCTATTTTGAGACGAAATCTTCCACGAATTTTCCTGAGGTATGAACGTTCACGTTTGATCAAGAGGCATAGATTCTCATGAGCCCCTGCTAACGCAGGGGCTCATGAGGATCTCTGCCTCTTGCAGATGGGACGAGACTAGTTTTCTATCTCTCTGTTGCCAATTTAATGTTGTTTTGAGTACAGTTGGAGGCTACTTTTGCGAGTGTTTGTGTTTGTCGTTATTCAGTGTTGAGATGGGATTTGCTGGGTTTGCTTTTCGGGATGTTTCTGGCATCTGCGATGGATAAAAATGATGTCATATGGTGCATGATTTTGTGGGGGGGGGGGGAGGGGGGATAATTTTGGGCAGCAGATGCAGGGATGCGCGTTCCTTCGCGTGTACGAACCTCACTTTCACTTGAGCAAAATTTAAATTGCTGGTTGCAGTGAACTTCTAAAATCCGAAAATGTCAGAAAATGGAGTGTGTGTGTGTGTGGGGGGGGGGGGGGGGTGGTGGTGGTGGGAGGGGTTGTGTTACTAAAGAGTATCTAGCGAGGCTTCTATACTCTTTGGTGTTGAATTTTGTGTTACAAGCGAAATTTGTTATAAATGAAGTAACTGACCTTTTCCGCCGTTCAGCGCCAACGGACGCCGACTGTGTTTATGCAGTCTTCGTTATTTCAACACCAAAAACCCCTAGCTGCCCCAGCAACGTGGATTCAAAGTAGTGTCAGCAAGAGGCATAGATCCTCACGAGCCCCCGCGACAGCGGGTGCTCATGAGGATCTATGCCTCATGCAGTTGGGTAGTGTTCAAATTTTTTTTTAAAGATGTATTAGAAAGTTGCTGTACCAGGTTACAGCTTGCGAGACGTCAGTTGTTGTAAGCAAAGTCGACTGTGCATGTAATTGTGGTTATAATCACTTACCATCCGGATAAAATCTGACGTTTTGGGCTGCCTTGATGGCGTTTTCCTATACAGGGAAAGTGCGAAAATAAAGTACGTTTCAAAAACTGACACTGATCTTGCTACGGCGGTTCATACACATTCATTCTTGCAAACTGAATATAGAAAGTAGTGAAACTGCATGGCCTGCATACGCAGATGCATCTCTGCATAGATAAGGTATCATCGGCGTGTTTAGGAAACAATGGCTTCCTTGATTTGCCCACCGCGAAGCTGTGACGTATTACGAAAGAAGGAAACAATACACACTGTCATATCGTGATGACGCACACTTGACGTATGTGTGGCGGAGAGCACTGTCACGCGGTGTGGTTTGTGTTCGTAACGGCAGGCTGGCACCTTATGGCTTTTTGTATGCGATTTAAAAATATTAAAAAAAAACTTGCTTCAAACATAGAGTAGTGTAGTTTTTTACCCCTGCACGCAAAAGACTATCCGGCAGAAGTCGGCCGCATTGCGCGGGCCAACTGCGGCCGACTTCTGCCCGATGGCCTTTACGTAAGTAGAACCTGTTTTGGGCGACCACACTTATGAAAGTACAACCACCCAGTACAACCACCGAGCTGCAGGGGACCCAGGCATACTTGTCAACCCACCCGTGACCAACAATGGCAACTATCCCATCCTCCGAGAAGAAGTAGAGGCTGCAGTGAAGTCGCTGAAAAAAGGGAAGGCAGCAGGAGCAGACAACATCCCTGCAGAGCTAGTCCAAGAAGGGGGAGAAGACACGATAAGCGCCTTACTAACAATCTGCAATAAGATCTGGCAGTCAGAGGATTGGCCCACACCATGGACCCAATCACTTATAATAACTCTCCCCAAAAGAGGCAACTTACATCAATGCCAGAACTATCGCACGATCAGTCTTATATCCCACCCAAGCAAAGTCATGTTAAAGAAAGCGTTTGACAGGGTGTGGCATGCAGCCCTTTGGTCCACCATGATGCTATACAACATCCATGCCAACCTGATCAAAGTCATAGCAAACCTTTACAACAAGGCCACTAGCGCAGTCTGCTTCAACGGCAAAATAGGAAACTGGTTTAGGACTACAGTTGGAGTCAGACAAGGCTGCTTGCTCTCACCTACTCTTTTCAACATCTTCCTGGAAAGAATCATGACGGACGCTCTGAAAGATCGTGAAGGAACTGTCAGTATTGGAGGCAGAACAATCACGAACTTGCGCTTTGCGGACGACATTGATGGCCTTGCAGGAACAGAGAAGGAGCTAGCTCAGCTGGTGGAAAAGCTGGATAGTACAGCCATTGCATATGGGATGGAAATCAGTACCAGAGAAGACCAAACTGATGACCAATAACGCCAGTGGCATTGGCACTGAAATCTTGGTTGGAGGCCAAAAACTGGAAACAGTTAAGAAATTCAAATACTTAGGAGCCATTGTGACAGATAAGGGATCAAAACCAAAAATACTGTCCAGGATTGCGCAGACAACAACAGCACTGACAAGATTGAAGACCATATGGAAGGACAGAAACATCACACTCTGCTCCAAGATCAGACTGATGCGCTCCTTAGTCATTTCAGTGTTCTTGTATGCCTGCGAGTCATGGACCCTCACAGCAGACCTTGAAAGGAGGATACAAGCCACTGAAATGAGATGTTTTCGAAGGCTGCTTGGCATCTCATACAGAGATCACATCACAAACGAGGAAGTGGGAAGCAGAATCAGGCAAGCCATCGGGCCCTATGAAGACTTATTAGCCATTGTGAGAAAACGCAAACTGAAGTGGTATGGGCATGTCACGCGTTCAGCAGGGCTTGCCAAAACAATCCTGCAAGGCACTGTGCAAGGAGGACGAAGGAGAGGAAGACAGAGGAAAAGATGGGAGGACAATATCTCAGAGTGGACAGGACTGAAGCTGGGCGATACGCTGAGAATGGCAGAGAACAGAGAGGAATGGAGAGAGCCGGTTGCCAAGTCATCAGTGGTGCCCCCAACGGTCGGCAAGACTACGGGAGATAGATAGATAGATAGATAGATAGATAGATAGATAGATAGAGATGATTAGATCGCCTGTCATTAAAGACCATCATTTTGGTGGCTCTAGCCACCTAAATTATGATCTGCCATGACAGGTGACAGTTTTTGCCTTTCAAAGCTTCTCTTGAGAGTGCATCAGAATTTTTAGACCACTTTTTGGTGTGTGTCGAATCCTTTATCTTCTTTCTTATGTGTGTAGTTGGACAGCTCTGCCCTAGCGAAGGCAAACGACAGTAGGTTCGTTTTGTGAAAGGCGAGATATTGGTTGTAATTTCACATTGTAGTAATTTCATATGTTGTAGACCCATTGACTGGTAGTAAATTGTGAGCGACAAGTTGATCCAAAAAATAACTGCAAGTCAAGAAGATGGGGTGATGGCAGGCTATCGCTGGTTGCATTGCTGCGCCGCGCGCGTGTACCAGAATTTTGCTTCAGTTTGCCGGACACAGATTCTTATGCGCTTTTTACGGCCTGTAGAGATTTCATTGAATGTCTAGCTACTGCTTGCGACGATTAGATTAATTTACCCCTATGTCCCTCAGACGAAACAGATTATCGGGGCTTCACCTCGCGAACGACTCACAAATGCTCTTGTAGCTAACATTAACTGCCAGGTATGTTCAAATAATCACAGAACGTCTATAGGCTGAACTCAGAAGATGTTTCCGTCTGAACAGCGTAGACGTAAACAAATCACTCCAATCTCGTCCTGCGATAGATATAAGTTGTCACGAGCCGCCCAAAAGCAGGAGCCATACAATGTCAGTGCAGACTCAGAATGTCTTGGGGTTTCACTGCTGTGGCCATTCCACTGCAGATAGTGGAGCAGCAGAAGAATGGAAGAAATAGGTGAGACGACCATTCCAGCGAAAAGGCATAGCTTCTCCTAAGCCCACAAGAGGTGTAGATTCTCTTGAGCCCCTGCGAACGCAGGGGCTCATGTGAATCTATGTCTTTTGCAGGTGAGGTGTGCAGGTTTAGGACTAGCAGGACTGAGATCCTCTTCACAAGCTTGCTAAACACCGGCCCTATAAAACACCCAGTATTTATTTGTTGGGCGCCCAGCCACGCGAGAGGCTGAGAGTTAGACCGAGATGTAGCTTCATGTAGTACTTGTGTGTGTTGAGGGGGGGGGGGGAGGGTGCTGGGAAAGGAGGGAGAAATGTAGAAGGAGGGGTAGTATTTGTAAAAATAGTAGCAGTAGTAGAATTAGTCGTAGTACTAGTAGCAACAGCTGTGACTTGAAGAGCAAGTGGGGAACCGGTGCAGGTAAACAAACAGAGGTGTGAAAAGCCGTAGTATGGTAGCAGTTATTCCATCCGCGAGAGGCGAAGATTTAAACTAGATCCACGCAGACGAAGGGGCTCCTTCAGAAAATATGCCTCTTCTTGGCGTGCACTGGCCTGATTTATATCTTCGGATTAAGGTGCTCATTCGCTATTAACCTTTTCACTGCCTGTGGACGCAGGTTGTGTTTTGACGTCATTGTCGTTTTGACGTCAGTTCAACGACAACGACCCCCAGTCAAAAAATAATGGATACAAAATAGTTTAAGCAAGAGGCATAGATCCTCATGAGCCCCCGCGACAGCGGGGGCTCATGGGGATCTGTGCCTCTTGCAGTTGGGTGGTGTTCAGATTTTCTGGGGTTAACCTACAACCCGAAGCCTCTGTGTGGTGTCACTTGTCACGTGTTCGTAGCAGAATTCATTGGCAAGTATAATTATTATCGTCATTGTCGTGTGACGATCATTGTCGACATAATCATAATAACAATCATGCGCATCTTCAGCAGCATCATCCCGATGAGCGTTTTGCTCGCGTGCTATGCCGCGCGGGCCAACCAGTCGAGCCGACGTCGGCCAGATGACCTTTCGCTCGCCGTGTACAGACTTCTGCGAGGGTCCACACTGGTTGTCTCCCTCGTTTCGCCGCTACCGCTGATCAGCGGTAAGCGAATCGACGGAGACAACCAGTGTGTTGCGAGGGTTTTGTCACTGGTCTCTTCAAACTGACGAGCGGCAGGCTGTCATCGTTAAACTGGAGTGTGGAGGATAGAGAGAGAGGTTGGAACGGGTTGGGGGGGGGGGGGAGGGAAGGTGGGGGGGGGGGGGGATGAGGTGGGTGGATAGCTGCCTTTCAAAGCAAAGAGGGAACTACAGCGCTGGGGTGAAGTCACGTCTCCATGTGAAATGTCGCTCGCGTGGCGGAGTCAGCGACTTGCTAGCCTTTCACTGTGTGTTTGTCATTTCGGGCTGTCAGCAAGTGGCAATACGCGGCTATCGAATAATCTTGTCCGTGTAATGTAGAGTTGTACCGTAAAATCTGTTTAGTTCGCGGCATAATCGATGCGGGTGCTGGGCTGTGATTTTGGACCTTTCGGCTTTCAGCCGTAAGGTCCAAAATCACAGACCTGCACACGCCGTCATCAGGTCTGTGGCTTGGAGATTTTGTTGAGGTCAGTAATCGCGTACGTAATTGAAGTCGTCGCGGGGGATTCGTCTATGATTGTAAATAAAATATAGAGTATAATGATGGTTTTAACTCTGCGAGTTTAGTCCGGGCAGCCGGGGAACTCTAGGACAGAACTACCTTTTGACGCAGAATGTTTATGTCATTTCGTATCAGTGATATTATCTAGGACAGAACTACCTTTTGACGCAGAATGTTTATGTCATTTCGTATCAGTGATATTATCTAGGACAGAACTACCTTTTGACGCAGAATGTTTATGTCATTTCGTATCAGTGATATTATCTAGGACAGAACTACCTTTTGACGCAGAATGTTTATGTCATTTCGTATCAGTGATATTATCTAGGACAGAACTACCTTTTGACGCAGAATGTTTATGTCATTTCGTATCAGTGATATTATCTAGGACAGAACTACCTTTTGACGCAGAATGTTTATGTCATTTCGTATCAGTGATATTATCTAGGACAGAACTACCTTTTGACGCAGAATGTTTATGTCATTTCGTATCAGTGATATTATCTAGGACAGAACTACCTTTTGACGCAGAATGTTTATGTCATTTCGTATCAGTGATATTATCTAGGACAGAACTACCTTTTGACGCAGAATGTTTATGTCATTTCGTATCAGTGATATTATCTAGGACAGAACTACCTTTTGACGCAGAATGTTTATGTCATTTCGTATCAGTGATATTATCAGCGAATATGCATCAAACGTGTGACTGATATCAGTCTTTCCTCCATACCCCAACAAGGGATAAAGGAAGTAAAAGCTTTGGATCGAATAGACGTCACTGTCCCTGGTCGGGACATCTTCAGAAGTATTGTTATATGCGGATTGTGTTTTATCCGTCCTCGTTAGAAGCGAACTGTGTGCATAGTCTGTGATTTTGGAACTTTCGACTGAGTGCCGTCAGGTCAAAGATGATAAACCAGCACAGACAGTTCTATACATCGCAAGTTTAGGTCCAAACTCAAAATAACTCGCAGTTCTGACATCGTAGGCTTTGACTAAAAATCTCCTCTACATATGACTCGTCTCGGAGAGCTTTAGGATCCTAAATCACAGACCAGGGTACACAAATTACCTTGCACACTGGTTGTCTCCCTCGAGTATGATTCGCTGCCGCTGGCAGCGAATCGAGGGAGACACCCAGTGTGATTATTGTGTTGATTGTAAGAGTCGATTACGCAGTCTGTCTGTTGCCTTACACGACGACCGTAACAAGGTCATCAAAAGGCAGTTACTGCCGTGAAGAGATGCCGGTTACTGCCTCCCAGTTGATGATCATTGTCTCTCAAACAAGCGCGAGATGCATAGATTCACACACACCTCTTGCCAGCAGAGGTTAACTCCATTTGAATTCATCTTCAGACGGGAGTCATTCGTGTTCGCCGCGGATAGCTGGTTATCGCTTTTAGAAGGTGACAGAATTTACCGAAAAAGAGAGTAAGTATTCTTCAGTCCGTGTTACAACACGAGGCGAGAGATGAAAAGGGGAAAAGGGGTGTCGCCAAAACACGACTAAACCCCGCCCCTCGACGAGAGCTCGCGCGCTGATGAATGGATCTCGCCATGTCGCCATTGGCTGCGTCATCCCCTTCACCCCTCCCCATTGGCTGACGGCTGCCCCCTTTCTTTTCTGTCACCCCTCCCTTAGACGGCGTCTAAAGACGAGCGAGCGAGAGAGAGCGGGGTAGAGTGAGGCGTAGGGTTAGAGACGACCGAGGCAGAGAGAGAAGTGTGTGTGTGTGTGGGGGGGGGGGGGGGGATTATCAGCCGACCATCAGAGCCTGTATGGTGAGCGGGGTACAGAGGGTAGGGTAGGAAGAGAGAGGCGCTTTACAGCTATCTGTTTGCTTGCCGGTGCTAAACACAAGCCGGCGCGTTGGTGAGAAGAAGGCGAGACGCAGTCTCAACTACACACTTCATTCAACCTCCTCCGAACCTCCCTGCCCTCCCCCCTCCAAGCAACACAGGTGTAAATGAAAAGTCATATGTTGAGAGTGTGATAATTTAACGAAGCTCGGGCAAGAGGCATAGATTAATATGGGTCCCTGCAAATGCAGGGGCTCATGAGAATCTATGCCTCTAGCAGACAGATTGAGGGTCACCCAGCTGCAGAGCTGCATGAGAATCTGTTGCCCTGGCAGGCGGGAGAGGAGGCTGGGTGGGGGAACTCCCTGACTTGTAAACCCACCCCTCTAGGCTGTGGTCTGTATTCCTCAAGCGCTTCTTTAGCACACAGCGTGCGCCGTTAGCGCCAGTTTGCGGGGACATCAACGTCAGGTCGTGAAACCGGAGCCGAGAAATCCGCCAGCAACCGTGTGTGAACACCCCGCGCCAGTCGCTTGCTTGCCTAGTTCATTGGTCGCTTGCACGGCCCGCTAGCTGGGAGTACCTTTGCGCCAGTGGAAACTTTCTGGTTGTAAGTGATGTGCAAAGAACTGTTTAGTGGTAAACTTTTGTAAGTCTAGACTTGCAGAGCTGTTGCCAGATTCTGTGCTTGTTTGTTTAGTTCATTGGTCGCTCTGCACGGGCGTTGGAATACCTTGGACCAGTAAGACCAGTAAGCGTTGGAATCCGTGAGATTTTTGTTGTGATATGTAGTGTGTGCGAAGAAGTTTCATTGCATGCTTGTTTTATTCATCCGTTCATTCATCATTGGTTCTTCACACGTGGAGTACATCGTATCGGACCAGCGAGACTTCTGTGACTCGTTTCATGAAGACCGACCCATCGTCGGGATCAAGACATTTGTCGTAAACAATACCTGTTGTTTGCTTTTTGGGTTCCATTGGTCATTTGTACGGCTTCTAGAATCAGCTGTGGATCAGTCAAACGCACGTTGTGAGTGTGTGAAGGGAAGAAGACCCATCGTTTGCATTTTTATTTTGACAGCATGAGTGTGAAGAAAAGTTCGACATGTGGTCATTAATTTTGTATGTATTCCCACAGACGACCCATCGCTTGTGAACTGGGTCTGTTGGGCATTGGAACCTCGCATAGACTATCACGGTCGCATCGGACAGAGTCTTGTAAACTAGTGTAAAGACATATTGCTTGGTTCTGTCACAGTGTGTACAAAGACATGTTGCTTGCTTGCTGACAAGTTTGCTGACAAACAGGTCTTTGTGCACTGTTACGACAGAATTGGTCCTCTGGTCGCTCGAACGGACCCGCCAGTTGTAGATATGTGTCTGTCAGTCAGTTCTACATTGAATGTAAACACCTCGTAGACAGGGGTTGTGCTTGGTTTGTTTACTACAATGGTCGCGGACGGCCGCAGTAGTGGAGTGGCCTCTGGATCAGCAGAACCATTGTTGTGTACCTTCTTCAGTCGCGGCATCAGCGCATGGTTGTGCGGGCACTTTCAGTTCATGTTGTGTGTTGGATGTTAGTGTCGGCAGCGATTTCATGTTCGTGCTGTTTTTTATGTGTGCTGGTCTGTGATTTTGGACCTTACGGTTTAAAGCCGTAAGGTCCAAGATCACAGACCTGCACACAAGTTATGGGACAGTGTCCGTAAGTCGTAAGGCCCCCAAAATAAGACCAATACACACGCTATTCGCTGGACTTGTCGCTTACGACAAGATAGTTCTGGACGTTGCCTTTGGATTTGTTGTATGAAAAGGTGTACAGCACGTGAAATGGACTGGACATGCGTACAAACGTGCTGCCGCTGGATTCGCATACAACACCTGGCAATCTACCGCTGGACTTGTAATTGTACACGGCACTATTCTTCTAGGCTAGTGTTCAGTGCGGCTACTTCCGACACATCTCGCTTACAACACGCACCTTTCTGGACATGTTGAATTCAGTACGCTGCTTTTTGTGTACAGCACGCGACAATCTGGATTGGGTCTGTTATAAGTCAACACACCCGCTTTTTTGTGTACTGCACGCGATTTTCAATCGTGCGTTCTGCACGCGACTTTCTGGACTGCTGAATTCAGTACGCTGCTTTCTGTGTACAGCACGCGACTTTCTGGACTGGGTCTGTTGAATTCAACACACTACTTGTTGTGCACAACACGCCGGCTAGCTAGCTACACTGGGAAGAAAGGCACAGGCTTCCACAACAACACGGAGGGGCGAACCGGCGTCTCAGGTTCGCTTTCTCTCCCCCACCTCCTGTGTCAGTTGTGTATCGCAAGTTTCCGAAGCCTCCGCTTTTACACACCAAGCCGTCGGGCCTGGCCAAGCCAGTGTAGTCCTTCTTTCTTTCTTTCCCTGTTCTCATTCAGGTGCCGTGGCGTACTCTAAACTATGACTGGGGCCTTCCTTAAAACTTCGCCAGCTGTAGCGGGAACAGCGTGCGTCTTTATGGAGTGTTTGTAGCATGGTGCGAAAGTTGGCTGCCCCATTCCCGCCTCAGTAACTGACAGTAGTGACTGACACTAAAATATTTCTGCAAGAGGCGTAGATTCTCATGAGGCCCTGCTTCTTGCCACTGTGCTTCTCAGCGTCGTTTTTACCTCTAGCCCTTCATTTGATGGAGGGGAGTCGAAAGGGGTCAGTTTTGGGTCTACGGCTGCGATGTTACTAGGGCCGACGCTTTATGAAGTGAAGTGAAGCTGGGATGCTGCGAGAGAGATGCCTGCGGATTTAGAGGGAGGGAAGGGAGGAAAAAAAACATCTGGCCCACGGCGTAGCCACGACGCTTTGTTGATTTCAGGAAGCGAGCTTGGAAGTTGTTGCGGTGTTTAGCTTGTTCTACAAACGCGTGGGTTGCTGCGCTTAGAATTAGACCCAAAATCCGCTTCCTGCAGTGCCCTATAGAAGCTTCACTCTTTTGTGTTCATGGATAAGTCCCCTGTGTTGTTTAACTCATTCGCGGCCAGCCGCATCCGGATGCGGCTTGCCGCGAATGAGTTAAACACACATGTGCATTCAGCCAGCGGTACTGTAAACAGTAGCAATGCCCGAGTATGCAAGATGGTTAATGAACTGGCCCGTTCATGAATGAACGTGGGTTATTTAAAATTAGGACTCATTTCTTGCAAACATCAATGGACTCGGTCAAGTTCCTTTAAATTACCGCGCTCGATACGTGCTGCAGATTAAAAAGGCATTTCCTTCAATGGACTCGGTCAAGTTTCCTTTAAATCGCCTCATTCGAGAGGTGTTGCATTGAGATACGCATTTTCTTCAGGTGGACTCGGTTACGTCCCTTGAATTAACTTAAATAAACTCATTGGAGATGTGCTGCTTCCGGATCGGACGAAGCACGTCGCGAATAAGTTACCGTTTACGGATTAGACCTGTTTGTTTAAATACTGGCCACTGAGGTGGGTCGTACACACTGCTTCTCATTTCATACGCGTTAGTCTGTTGAAATTATGAAGCTTTATTTCCATCGTCACCGGAATACCGTTTGAAAGCCGCGTCTTTGTTTGGCGTCTTTTTTCGTCTTCTGCGCTGAAATTATGTTGGTCATTCAGTATTGTTGGTTTCCAGAACCTTGAACAGTCAGTTCTTTGGAGCACTTGACTTCGTGTATAGTATACTGTACTGAGTATTTCCTTATTGTAAGGGAGGTCATTTAAACTTCTGAACAAACTATCTTGGGAACCTACATGTCTTGTTGATATCTACAGTTTGTTATAAACGAAGTAATTTACATAGGAAAGTTGTTTTGGGGACCTCAGAAACAATGTCTTGGAAACCTACATGTTTTCTTGTTGATATCTAAAGTTTGTTATAAACGAAGTAATTTACATAGGAAATGTGTTTTGGGCACCTCAGAAACAATGTCTTTGAAACCTACATGTTTTCTTGTTGATATCTAAAGTTTGTTATTAAACGAAGTAATTTACATAGGAAAGGTGTTTTGGGGACCTCAGAAACAATGTCTTGGAAACCTACATGTTTTCTTGTTGATATCTAAAGTTTGTTATAAACGAAGTAATTTACATAGGAAAGTTGTTTTGGGGACCTCAGAAACAATGTCTTTGAAACCTACATGTTTTCTTGTTGATATCTAAAGTTTGTTATTAAACGAAGTAATTTACATAGGAAAGGTGTTTTGGGGACCTCAGAAACAATGTCGATATTTGCCGATTTCTATTATATCCGCCGATAAGCAAAGTCTGTTTTACATAATCTATTAATCCGTGTGGGTCATCAGAAAAAGATTTGTTATATCTGGCGTTTATATAAGTTGTGTATATATATACTGATTTCCGGCGTTGGTATAAGCGAAGTCGATTGTACATCTATAAAAATAGGTTTTGGGCAGCAAAAAAAGCGTCGTTTTAGTCCGGCGATGGTGTAAGCACATTTGACCGTGTGTACATTTCCGATTTCCGGTGTTGGTATAACTATAACGTTGTTATAAATCCGACGTTGGTTTTATTACTAAGGGAAGTCGACAGTGTGCACATGCACATTCCAGATCTTGAGACAGGACACTCCACACTGGTTGTCTCTCGCGATTCGCTGCGCGGATGCGGCGGCGCAGCGAATCGCGGGAGACGGCCAGTGTGCCATTGTTTTGCTCGAACTGTATTCCATTCCCCCGTCTTTACGACCGCCACTTGCCCGCTCCTTTATAGTTGTTGTCGTTTATATATTTCTCTCTACCCTCGGTGAACTGCGCTTGATGGACGGTCGACAGTCATTGCACGTATACCTTGTGACCCCCTCAGTCTCGGGGTTCTAGGTGTAAGTGGACCCGATTTTGTGTTGGCAAGAGGCGCAGATTTTCATGAGTTCCTTCATTCGCAGGAGCTCACGAAAATCCGTGCCTCTTGCGTATGGAACGACCATTTGTGTGCGTTATTTTATTTTTCAGCCTGAAGATGTTAAAGTTGGTAGACCCTATCTCTACTTATCAAGTATACGCGCACAAACGCAGTGAAAATCTGTGCTTTTGGGAATGGAACGATCATTCTTTTTTCTTTTTTTTCAAACTGAAAGATGTTAATGTATGTAAGGACCAGAGAGAGACTATAGATATACATTCTCACGATCACATGCAGGCTCAAGAGTTCGTGAAAATCTGTGGTGCGTGCAGATCTGGTGTCCTGATGGTTTTAGCGACGTAGGCTGAGCGCGGTTTATTCCTGGATTATTACACCTTTACCTGCGCGGGGATTCCTTTCCCAGTGGGACCCAGTACAGACACACCTTGCTTGATTGCATCTCCAGGGGCAGGGACACACTACAGGCTGTGTTAGAGGAATGTGTTTTCAGTATGTGTGTCAATGTACAAAATTCATCTCTTCTGTTGTGTGCTGTAAGGAATTGAACGGAGAAGAAAAAAGTGAAGAGACTGATGGAGAAACATTTGGAAGTGGTATACGAGATATTAACACATTCGAGACGTGCTGCATTCGGATACGCGGCTTTATGCCGCGTATCCGAATGCAGCACGTCTCGAATGTATTATTGGAGAGAAATTTTTGACAGTGACTAGAAGAAATGAATACGGTACGGTGCATTGAAACACATGGCGAAAGCACGTTTTCTGTACCACAGCATGCTTGACTATCTCCAGGGGCAGGTGTCGGGACCAGGGACGCGAAGGTTGGACGCAGAAAGAGAAAAAACTGAAAAGTGAAAGAAAGAACTATAAAGTGGAGAGGGAGGGAGAGAGAGACGTTTAGGGCTCAAAACATTCAGCCCGGCGGCCGTATTACCCAAGTTTTGGAGGTGTCGTCTGTCGGCGCCAAGCTAATCTGGCACTACCCTTGAATTATCATGGTCGGGATCTCCTGCTGTAGTGCGTAAGAGCTAAATGTGTTAACGTCTATTGTCCACCACGAAAGTGATTTCAAAGACGGGGCACTGAAATCGGGTCTGAACAGGAGAGAGAGAGAGATAGAGAGAAATCTTGTATTTTAGGATATAGATTTAGGCTTACAATGTTTTCTTTACAATCTGTCCTAGAGAGAGGCGCGCGTGTCAACAAAATTTCATTTTTCCACGGCAGAAGTATTTAATTTTTCTAACAGAAAGAGGGATCATATAAACATGGCCAGTGACTTAACCATCTTTTAACACCTGCCGTCTTTGCATCTGCAAAAACTCATTGATGTGTGTGCTTGGAAAGTGACAGCAATATAATTAGCAATCAAATAAGGGAGAAAGCAATCAAGAATAACACGAGGAAAAGAGAGGCACACGCGCGACACTGACTACAGCCATACAATGGAAAAAGGGAGAATAAGGGGGAAACTCATCATGTCTTCTGGTTCGATTTTGCCCTGCTAGACTAAGTCTAGTTAAAGACACAATTCCTCGGACGCAAATAAACAGGAGGTAGAATAGAAAGAAAACAAACGGATAGCTCAGAGAGTGAGAGTAAGATACTTTATTGGAAGTGACGCACACAAAAATTAACACATTCCAGACGTGCTGCATTGGGATATGCGGCTTTACGCCGCGTATCCGAATGCGGCACGTCTCGATTGTGTTAACAGAGAGAGAGAGAGAGCAGTACTGGTGCAAGTGTAAAAGAAAAAGAGAAAGAAAAACCAAAAAAAAAACAACGGAGTGCCACAAAGAAAAGTATGTAGACACCGTTGTTTAGGACGACACTGGGATCATTTCCTCTCTCTCTCTCCCGACATAAAAACTAACACCTGAGAAGTGCTCCCCGGACAGCCCCCCTCTGTCCCCATTGTCTGCGGGAGGCATAGATTATCACCAACCCCAGTAGCTGCAGGAGCTCCTGAGAATAATTTTTTCAGAGATCACGCCTTCCTTAAGTTCCTTCCTGACACTACACCTTTCACAAGTCAGTTTGAAAAGATGTCTTCTATTGAAAGAAAGGTTTACCTTCAAGAGACATAGGGGCTCATGAGAATCTATGTCTCTTGGAAATTTCGGTCTTATGATTTACATCCGTGCGAGTCAGTGGTGAAAAAAATCTTCCTGCTATTGAAGGGAAGGTTTGTGTGACGGTGGTGTGATATTACCTGTGAACTTCACGGCTTGGCGACTCGCGGGGAGCGAGCAAGGTTCTGTTTCCAACCCTACGCCGCCTGATTTCGCTGACTACGTTCACCACGCGACCTGCCCTCTCTGTCGCCTTCTTGACGTTCTGTGTTGGAGGTTCTGTTTCCGACACTACGCCACCTTACTACACTGACTGCGTTCACAACGCGACCTGCCCTCTCATGTCACCGTTTGACGACACTACACAATGCGTAGTGACGTGAGGGGCTGACTTCTGTAAAAGTCATTGGAAAGCAGAGAATTTGAAGAGCACAGACTTTCGAGAATTAAAACAACAGTGACTTGCCTTTTGGAAAATACTGTTGTGCAACATAAAGAATTCAAACAACAATTTCTGCCGTGCCATGCAGAGATAAAAAAGAAAAGACGACGAACTTTGAGTTGGTTCATTCACTGGTGAATGCAAACAGTTAAAAGTTGCTCCATAGAATTAAACAGCTTTGACATTTGGAAAAGTCTTCCGTGGAACGTATGGAATATAAAAAAGACAGTAATCTTTTCACTTTTTTTTCAAAAGGTTCACGTTGGAATGCAAGACGTTCTTATGCTGACACAGTGAATTGTCACGAAACTGAATTTTCAGCTCGTTCATGTATTGCAACGAAAGGAATTTGATTTGATGATGGGGGAAAAGACCGTTTTCGTTTTTGAAGTGATGTGACTACTGCTTAAGGCCGAACCTTACCAAGCAGGCAAACGATTTTCAAAGAAATTGCACTTTTGCATCTGGAGAAAAAAACAAACACGTTGTTTCGTCACAACCGACTGCACTGAATCCACTTATTCACAATTTCATTTGTTGTCACTATATGGTGACACAATTTCATTTGTTGTCACTATGTGGTGACACAATTTCATTTGTTGTCTCTATGTGGTGAATTCAATTATATTTATTGAGAATCGAGTCATCACATAATGATTATTTATTTGTGCTAGTCTGTGATTTTGAACCTTACGGCTTTGCCTTAAGGTCGAAAATCACAGACCAGCACACTTATAATATTTCTATTTTCTAGGAGACAAGAATTGCACGCAAGATCAGCAGCAGTTTTCCAGTATGTGAACCCGAACATTATACCGACAGATTTGTGTGTGTTATAAATTCGTGATTTCGTCACAAACTGTTGTACTACAATTTGTAGAGTGAAAGAAGACTCATCACAGACGTTTCCATTAGGTGAAGACAAAAATAGACTGCAGACAAATATATTTATATTTATATATTCTGCTACAGAAATTTCCCAACAACAGGTGGTGACTTTCTCCTCAGTCCTGAACTTTCTTCAATTTGACGATTTGAATTTAAAAACTCGGGGAAACCTTTGTGGACGTTTATGTGTTTTAAACGCCCTTAAAAGTCCATCTTCCATCTATGGCTTTTGAGAAATTCCAAGACTGACACCAGAATCTATGGTTGTGAACTTTGGAACCAGCCGAGTTTATTACCTTTATGGACAACTATACTTATTCTCCGACTGTATGATAGCCCCTGCTTCCGCGCCTGCATGGGCTGGCTTACCGTTACCTGAACTCTGGTCGTAACAACTTTTTGTCTCGTCACGGACGACGTGAAGAATACTATTCTCAGTGGGGGTTTTCTGCGACTTTCTGACAGCTGAGATTGCATAGGATTCTAAGCCTGTTTTCTCAGGAAGCTGCCGTTCCTGACCATCGTTACCGAGAAGAAGGATTACCTTGCTTGGATTATTCACACCGGCCCCTTTCAGTCTCGATGGACTGGCAGCAAAAGACAACAGGCAAGTGTTCAAAATTAATGTGGCCGTGTCTCGTCTTCTGTAGTAACATATAGAGCAACAACAAAAAATGAGAAATACACACTTTGAAGCCACGAACTTTCTCTTAAATGTTTGCACTCAAAATTCCATTTCCAGTTGCAGGAGATGGACCAACTGATAATTCAAGGGTAGTGTCAGATTCGCTTGGCGCCCGTAGGGCGCCAAGCTAATATGGCACTGCCCTTGAACTATCTGTTTCGATACGTCTTTCACAATACCAGTTACGATACCAAACAGGCAGGAAGTTTCAAGTCCTGAATGCCTTTCGAACTCGCTTAAGAATGCAGTTCATTAAGCTTTTATTGTCGTATAAATTGTTGGTCGCCTCTTTCCTGTTCAGCGGGGGGGGGGGGGGGGGGGGGGGGGGGGGTGGGGGGGGTAGGGGGGGGGGGGACAGCTCGTTTTATTTTTCAAGTGCATGTGAATTGTATTGTGTGGTGCCGATGCGCGAAACATACGCTTTCACGCTCTTTGTATGTCATTCATCCTTACAACTCGTAATGGGTAGTGCCTTTTTAGCTATGCGCCTCTGGCAAGCGCCGAGCTATTCAAGATACAGTGTATTTTCATATATATAAACGAAATGTCAAGTGATTCTTGTTTGTTGACTGTTTCATGTGTATATCCGAAAGAAAAAAAAAAACTTATAAGTGAGGTAATGAACACAGTTCAAACTTAGTCGGGACTGAAAAGAAAGTGTTGTCAATCCGACTGTTTGATCAGACCTTGTTAAAAGCGATATCGACTATTGCACAGTCGAGGTCGCTTATAACAAGATCGGATATTTCAACAGTCGAGGTCGCTTATAACAAGATCGGATATTTTAAAAGTCGGCTATAACAACCCTGGTGTGAGAAGTCCCCAGAACACCTTTTTTTTTTTTTTTTTTCTATTTACTAAAATTGCCTCGCTTATAATAATCTTCATATTGAAAAAGGGGTTCCGGGTGGCTCGATGGTAGAGCGTTGGACTCTCGAACGAAAGGTCCCGGGTTTGAATCCAGCTTGGGTCACAATGTGTTCAGACCCTATTTCGGTGCCCCGTCTTTGAAATCAACTTCGTCAGTGGTGGACAAAAGACGTTAAGCCCTAAACGTTTAACGTTTCATATCGAGAGAAAAAAAATAATTCTAGGTTCCTGGTCTCTTTGTTAAATCGGAAGTTTACTGTAGCTTTGAACCGTGAAGTTCAGTTGCCTGAGTGAGCTTAGTCCTGCGCCAGTCACTAAGCAAGGTGCTCCGCGACAGCGGAGCACCTTGCTTAGTGGCTGGCGCAGGATAAGCTCACTCGCGCAGCTTTTCCCAAGCGCTTGCTTGACGCTAGAGGCGACACAGCTACACCGACCGCAAGCCCTCTATGATGTTTTATGGAGCCAAAGGTGTTTACCGAGAGGTGCTATATCAGGGGATCGATCTTAAAGACGCGAGGACTTTAAAGCCGTCAAGTGCTGGCCATTCCGCAACGCCCGGAGCTGAACACAGTGCGCTGAACGCCATCGGCCCGAGTCCGGCCGCGCTTGCTCCGCGCGGGGCCTCGACGCGGCCGGCTTCAGTCCGGGCTGACGGTGCTTTGCAGGTTCATGGGGAACCTTGCTGTCAGAGTTGTAAGACGAGGGAAGTTAGGCTACGCAGTAACCGCGTTTATTTGTTTTGCATTGCCTTGCTTTTATTCAGTTATCGGCTCTGCTGTTGTGAAAGAATTTGTCAATGAGTGATCTGTCGATGTAGTAAGTTCTGAATGCGAAGCTGATTTTTGTCACTCTCAGCAAGAGGTGTAGAGGCGTAGATTCTCATGCGCACGAGTAGGCGCGGTGGTCAAAGAAGCGGTATTGTTACCCCCTCCCCCCCCCCTCCCCCCCGTTCACGGCCCAGAAAATGCGAAATCCAGCTGTCTGCAAGAGGCATAGATCCTCACTAGCGGTGGCTCATGAAGATCTGTACGTCTTACTGAAACCACTTTATATCCATGTTTCTTTGATGCCGGCTGGAGTTCTTCGACGTTCAATTTACGATGATTGTAACACATTCTACCCGAGGACCGAAATTTGGGGTCCCCAAATTTTAACGTTGCCCTACGAAGAACTGTTTTACAGTTCTAGAGACAGATCGAACGTGATGGTTCAAGGATGGTGCCAGAATAGCTTGGCGCCTATGGGCGCCAAGCTATTCTGGCACCACCCTTGAACTATCATGTTCGATCCATGTCCGGGCTGAATGAGTTTTTAAAAAAAATGAAAACCAAAATCTTCGTCCACAATCTTCGTCCACTGGCACTGAAAGGGTTAAGTTAAAACTGTGTTACGAAACCATAGAGTTAAAAACGTTCCGCGTTCCACAAGTTAATACCGACGATTAAAAGAAAATGCGACTTAATGCGAATCATCGGGAACATTTCCACGTTTTCCCGATTATTCGATGTCGCATCTCGTTTGCTTGCCAGTATATAGTGTGTACTCAACCGCGGTAAGGCGGTTGACGTCTGTATTAATCAGAATTAATATTTTGCCAGTTTCCGGGCGTAGGCAAAACTTCATTTCAGTTTACATTTCCTCTCGGGCGCATTAAACCAATTAACCCCGAATCGCCAGTTTGCATTTAGCAGCAAGCCGGCCTGAGATTTTCCATATGCTGGATAACTGGCAATGGGCAAATTCCACTTTATTTATTTTAAAGTACAAGGATTTTTCTCTAGGGTTGCGCTGACATTTTATAAAGTATGCGACCAGTCTCGAGAAACTGTGCGCATTATAGCCTAAGCAAATCCGTAGACATTCTATTCTTTTTAGTCTCCATCCCCATACGACGAAAGGTAATATTTAATTTGTATAATTACAGCAAACACCTGAAAACAGTTGTGAATATCGCTTTGTGACTTGTTACATTAAAAAAAAAATTTTTTTTTTAGCCATTTCGCCGTTATGTCCAAAATCACATACCAACACACTTTTCATGAATAACTGTGTTAACCGGGTCAGTGCCGAGAAATTTTGAACACCACCCAACTGCAAAAAGTATAGATCTTCATGAGCCCCCGCAGTCGCGGGGGCTCATGAGGATCTATGCCTCTTGCTGTAACCACTTTGAGTCATTGGTGGTGATGACTCGAACAAAGAATGCCAAAAACACAATCTGCGTCCACTGGAACTGAACGGTTGAGGTTCTGACCAGATAGACAGATCGACAGACGGACGGACACACTGACGTACACATCGCGCACACACTGACGAACGTACTGACAAAGCCTTCCATTATATTTCCTTTGTGTATTTCACTTCCATCCCAACGTACCTACCCTCCATACAATAACACCGCGCATACCGGATGATAAAAAAAAAAAAGGAGTTCGTCTCTCTCTATTGACTGACTCCGCGTGTGTAACTCGCTTTTGAGTGACTTTGAATCCTCGCAGGTGTACACTAGAAAAACGCAGACCCCTCCTCGGTGGGAGTTAGGAATAGGTCAGACCTATTCCAGCAAGAGGAATGGATTCTCATGAGCCCCTGCTGTCGCAGGGGCTCATGAGAATCTATTCCTCTTGCGGACGGCGGGGTTTGAACGAAGGACGTCTCGTGTTTGGAGCACGTTTGTGTCAAAGCAGCGGGCCCCTTCCCTTCATTGAACACAGTTTTTGAACAGGGCCCGCAGCGAACGAACCGTGTCTTGAAGAGGTGTAGATCCTCATGAGCCACTACAGGCGAGGGCGTATACAAATCTACATCTCTTACCTGGTTACTTTTTATTCTTTTATAAATTCAAACTAAGGTGGTTCCTTTTTTTTTACCCTCTACTTAACAAAAGATTTTCACAGCGAACGACTTCTGTCTCCCAGAAGGCATAGGTCCTCAGGAGCCCCAGCAGCGTAGGAGGACTCCTGTAGATGTATATCACTGGCTGGTACCCGTTCTTCTCTTATTTCACAAAGGCAGAGGAGCAGTTTCGTCTGATTCAGTTTACGGCAGTGAAAAAAGTAGATAGTTAAACCGGGAACTGAGGGTCGAGAGAAAGAGAAACCCTGAAAGAACGGTCTCCACCTGTTTCAATTCCAACACTAGTCGCTGGAGATGGATTGACTAGACTACAGTGAGAACCAACTTTTTGTTGTTCTTTCCCAAGTTGTGTTATATGTATGTTCTTTCCCAAGTTGTGTTATAAGCTATAAAAGAAAAGGCGAAACCTCTCTATATGTGTGATATTTTGATTCTGCCATGTACTAAGCGAACTCGATTGTAGTTCATGTTATGCTTAACCCTTTTAGCGCCAACACCCTACAGCAGGAGATTGAGTGACCATGTTAATTTAAGGGTAGTGCCAGATTAACTTGGCACTTCACTTCAGGTGCCAAGCTAATCTGGCACTACCCTTGAATTATCATGGTCAGTCCACTTCCTGCAAGTGGTACATAGTCGCCAAGTAACACTTCCAAAATTCGGGAAATGCACCCATGGCGCTGAAAGGGTCAGTAATTTTGGTGACTGAATCGGCTATCAAAGTAGCATCCGCCAAGCTAATCCAGCACGTTGTGCCTTGCGATACATACGTGTTTTAGTTGGCCCTGCAAGTGAAACGTCAAGTGTGGGTTCAACGTGCAACTTGCCGTTGCCTTGCTTGGCTGCCTGCAAGCCCCTCTTTTATTATCTCCCCTCTGACCTGTGTAGGGTAGTTTGGTGAACCCAGACGTTTTCTGTGCCTGTCTGAGAGTAGACTAGGGAATGAGGATGATTCACACGGCAGCAAGACGCAAAGATTCTCATGAGCCCCTGCAGTGCAGGGGCGCATGAGAATCTGCGCCTTGCGGATGGAGGGGAATGGGTTAAAACGTTTGTTGTCGCTTAGGAAATTAGGTAGTGTGGGGTCCAGCACACAAAGGACATGAGAGGGAACTTTCTTTCTTTTTTTTTTTTTTTTTTTTTTTTTTTAGTGGGGGTTGGGGGGGGGGGGTACTTTGCACTTGTAAGATGGTCTTTTTCATTCTTTTGTTGTTGTTTTGTTTGTTTTTACATTTATACCCTAGCCGTAAATCACATACGAACACACAGCACAGTTGAGAGAGAAAAAAAGTAAAGATTCAAAGATTCAGTATTAAAATTATTTCACAGAGAGATCTTTTTCATACAGCAAATCCGATTTTCCTCGCGCTGGGACCATACGGCGTTGAGGCGCGTCCCCTGGGTGGTGGATAGGGGGTCCCTCGTGAGAGGGGTGCACCGAATGAAATAAGGTGCCGTGAACCAACATGGTCTAAGGGAAGGTGACCCCGACAGAAAACCCCTGGTCCTCCTAGTAAGGGGGTTGGGCGTGGGGGTAGCTTCCCCACCCTGCAAAAAAGGAAATAGCTACAAAAACGCCGACGAAAAGACTAACAGTAATTCCTTTCCTGGAGGAGGAAGGTTCTTCTACTAGAAGACTTATGACGTCCTGTGGTGAAAGCCGGAAGTCTTCGGAAGCCACAGGACCGAGCCGCCTCTCTCTATCCAGGGATACAACCATGGGCACATGGAACGTCAAGACCATGTACCAGAGCGGCAAGGCCGCCCAGATAGCAGCGGAAATGCAAAAGTACAACCTTTCCCTGCTAGGCATCAGTGAAGCCAGATGGACGCAGTCTGGCCAGAAAAGGCTGTTAAGTGGGGAGATGGTTCTGTATTCAGGTCATGAAGAGGAGAATGCCCCCCATACAGAAGGAGTAGCACTCATGCTGTCACCAGTGGCACAGAGAGCGCTGATGGGCTGGGAACCTCTTGGGCCAAGAATTATAACAGCAGCCTTTAGAACCAAGAAAAAGCTCAAGCTGAACGTCATCCAGTGTTATGCGCCCACCAATGACAGTGACGAGGAAGAGAAACAAGAGTTCTACGACCGACTCCAGAGTGCCGTGGACAAATGTGCGGAGCGAGACATCACCATCGTCATGGGCGATTTTAATGCCAAAATAGGGGAGGACAACACCGGATACGAAGAGGTGATGGGGAGACAGGGACTAGGCTCGGAGATGAGTGAGAACGGGGAGAGGTTTGTAGACTTTTGTGCTCTAAATCGACTTGTCATTGGAGGCAGCATCTTCCCACACAGAAGAATACACAAAGCAACTTGGGTCTCACCTGACCATACAACAGAGAACCAAATAGACCATATCTGCATTAGCAAGAAATTTAGAAGATCCCTTCAAGATGTTCGAGTGAGGAGGGGAGCAGATGTCGCCTCAGACCACCATCTGCTTACCTTAAGAATGAAGCTCAAGCTAAAGAAAAGCCGCACAGAGACAACAAGAAGACAGCGCTATAATGTAGGCCTCCTGAGAGAAACTGGAGTTAGAGAAGAGTTCAAACTGGTGCTGTCCAACCGGTTTCAAGCGCTACAGGAGCTAGTAAATGAAGAGGAGGCGGTCACCACAGAACAGCAGTGGAAGGCAGTTAGAGAGGCGCTGAACTCAACCTGCAAAGACACTGTAGGGTTCAGGAAACACCACCACAAGGACTGGCTGTCGGCACAGACCTTGAAGAAGATAGAAGCGAGGAAGCAGAAGAAAGCAGCGGTCAACAACAGTCGCACGAGAGCAGCCAAAGTAAGGGCACAGGGGGAATACTCGGAAGCCAACCGTGAGGTGAAGAGGAGTATCAGGGCAGACAAGAGGGCCTACACAGACAGCCTGGCAGCAGAGGCAGAAAAGGCAGCAGGCAGCGGCAACATGAAACAGCTCTACGACATTACCAGAAGATTGTCGGGTAAGTATGGCCATACAGAAAGACCAGTAAAAGACAAAGAAGGCAAGCCTATTGCAGACAGAGCAGACCAACTCGACAGATGGGCCGAGTATTTTGAAGAGTTACTGAACAGACCTAGCCCACCCAACCCCCCCGACATCCAGCCGGCAGAGACCGACCTACCCATCAGCTGTGACAGACCCAGCCGGGAAGAGATCAGAAAAGCAGTGGCATTTTTGAAGAATGGCAAAGCAGCAGGGCCAGATGGCATCCCAGCGGAGTCTCTGAAAGCAGACCTAGAGACAACAGTTGAGATGCTGTACCCACTGTTTGGAAAGATCTGGGAAGAGGAGGTGATGCCAGCTGACTGGAAGGAGGGGTACCTAATCAAGCTTCCCAAGAAAGGCGACCTCAGCAAGTGTTCCAACTACAGAGGAATCACCTTGCTGTCAGTACCAGGAAAGGTCTTCAACAGGATCATCCTAGAGAGAATGAAGAGCTCCGTTGACCCCCAGCTGAGAGACCAGCAAGCAGGATTCAGGAAGAACCGATCATGTACAGACCAGATCGCCACTCTCCGCATCATCGTGGAACAGTCTCTGGAGTGGAGCTCCCCGCTGTACGTCAACTTTGTGGATTATGAGAAAGCATTTGACAGCATGGACCGAGAGACTCTGTGGAAACTCCTACGACACTACGGTGTACCCACAAAGCTCGTCCGCCTGATCAAG
>BTPG01000003.1:118047337-118335788 GCA_036245525.1 Semisulcospira habei | reverse complement strand
AGCAGCTATGATGGCATGACATGTCGCGTGATCCACGAAGGGCAGTTCACCAGAGAGCTCCAGGTCAGAACTGGTGTCAGGCAGGGGTGTCTGCTGTCTCCGTTCCTCTTCCTACTGGCCATAGACTGGGTCATGAAGATGACCACAGAGCACAGACGAAGTGGAATACAGTGGACACTGTGGACACAGCTTGACGACCTCGATTTTGCAGACGACTTGGCATTACTGTCCCACACTCATCAACAAATGCAGGACAAGACCACGAGGCTTGCTGACATCTCGTCCCAAGTGGGCCTCACCATTCACAAACAGAAAACAAAGACAATGAGGCTGAACGCAACCAGGGAAGAACCAGTCTTGCTTGCTGGCACCCCGTTGGAGGAGGTGGAGTCCTTCACCTATCTCGGGAGCATCATAGACAAAAAAGGCGGCACTGATGCAGATGTCAGAGCACGAATCGGTAAAGCCAGAGCAGCCTTTCTCCAGTTGAAAAAAGTGTGGAGTTCCAGAGAGCTGTCACAACACACCAAAATCCGGATTTTCAACTCCAATGTAAAAGCAGTTCTCCTATATGGAGCAGAGACATGGAGATTGACAAAAACCACAGTCAACAGAGTACAGACCTTCATGAACAGTTGCCTTAGAAGAATTTTGAAAATCCACTGGCCAGAGAAGATCAGCAACGTCAGACTCTGGGAGAGAACAGAGCAGATAACAGCAGAGAATGAAATTGGGCGAAGAAGATGGGGATGGATCGGTCACAGTCTGAGAAAGCCAGCTTCCAGTATCACTAGGCAGGCATTGTCATGGAACCCCCAGGGAAAGAGGAAAAGAGGTAGGCCGAGAAACTCCTGGCGTCGAGACCTCCAAGCAGACATCAAGAGACTGGGAACCACCTGGAGTAGAATCGAAGGAGAAGCACAGGACAGGAGTTGCTGGAGGTCTCTCGTCGACGGCCTGTACCCGGGTAGGGGTGACAGGCGTAAGTAAATCCGATTTTGCCTAAGATCACATGAACGCGTGTTTCCAGAAAAGGATTTCTCTTGTTTTCTCTGTCTCCTAAATATTATTATTTCACACAGTACTTTCGTTTGTTTTCAATTATTTTCAGTTCTGCTTCTTGCGACGATTTTTCATTATGTGTTAGTCCGGTTGTCTCCCCTCGTGCCTGTGACCCCCAAGACCGAAATCCCCAAATTTTGCCGTTGTCCTCAGGACACAGATCGACCATGATAGTTCAAGGATGATTCCAGGATAGCTTGGCGCCCATAGGCGCCGATGGCATCACCCTTGAACTATTATGGTTGATCCATATCTTGATGTCTGGGGTAGAATGAGTGCAAGTCCAAAATGCAGTCCAACACGGTTTATTCAGCTTCCGGATCGACAGGACTTCAATGTTGATACATGCTTCCCATCGTTTCATCATCGTGCACTCGCTCACACACAGGTAGAAACTCTGCTTACCTGTCTCTTTACACAGGAACTCTTTTTCTGAGAGTGTTTCTGATGCCGTGTTTGTGTTTCCGTACCCAGGTAGCCGACTCCGGCTTGTTCCGAGGTAGGAACGCGGGTACAAATGCACGATGGACGTCTTTGGCAAGAGGCATAGATTCTCATGAGCTCCTGCGTACGGAGGGGCTCATGAGAATCTATGCCTCGCGCAGGCGAAACTGGGTACGGTTTCCCGCTCGGATCTTGCGCAGGTCAATAAATACAGAGTCTCTCTTACCCTTCCTCATCTGGGCGAATGTGTCCTGGCCTGTGAGCCTAGACCTTACGGCATTGCGCCATGTGCTACAAAATCACGAGGCGTGTGTATGTGTGCTGGTCTGTGATTTTCGATCTTACGGCTTCACGCCGTAAGATCCAAAATCGCAGACCAGGACGCGCGTAGTCCGTATTCTCGGCTAGGCTCTGCAAAAACCCACTCTGTATATTCACGCGGACTCAATATAAAGGGAAAGTGCATCTATTCTTGATTACTGCCAACTGTCTTAAACCGCCCCCGCCCCCCCCCCCCCCCCCCCCCAAAAAAAAAAAAAAAAAAAAAAAAAAAAAGGATACCTGACCCCCGTTTCTCTCTGTAAATAACAAACATGTCGACAATGTGCGCGATCTAGATCTGTCTTACTAATAAATCTAGATCTATATCTGTCTTAATAAATCTAGATCTGTCTTACTAAATCTAGATCTGTCTTACTAGATCTAGATCTGTCTTACTAACAAATCTAGATCTAGATCTGTCTTAATAAATCTAGATCTAGATCTGTCTTACTAAATCTAGATCTAGTAAGCAAAGGCGACCGGGCCAAAGTTGACCGCAGTGGGCCCGCGCACTGTCGTGCGCGGACCCACTGCGGCCGACTTCAACCCGATCGCCTTTTGCGTGCTGGGTAGAAACCACCCTTTTTCAGTATCCCGCGTGGGATCATGAGAATCTGTGCCATTTTCAGGCTAGGGGACGTTCGCTGAAGAAGGATATATAGATAGATCTCCCCCGCAGAGCAGAAGCCAAAGAGTTTTCCGAGTACAATTAAACAAGGCAGTTCTGCTTGCAAAACACAGAGCGTGTTCCGGGGTACACTAAAACAAAACACATCTTACTCGGCAAAACATACACGGGGCGTCTGGATACATGCAAGACAAACCAACAACCTCCGTGTCGTCTCAACAGGTGGGAAGGGGAGTTTACCCTCAGTGATTCACCACACGCACTTAGAGTTGCCTCTCGTCGCTGATAGACTCGAAACTAATGCCGACGGTTTGTGTATTGATTGATTGATTGATTGATCATACAGCCCAGTGGATTGATTGGATCTTAAATATCACGTTACAACTGCGTACACAAATTTAGACCAGCAGCAGTTTAAGCCGCTTGCGCTCAACCGTACATTTAATGCCGAAGATCATTTTTGGCATTTAGATCATGCACTGATATAACATATTTTCTTGGTTTAGTTTCTCCTCTGCTTTATGAACAGATGAACATGTTAGATAATACCGACATTCGTTGGTACGCACATTGAACTTTCACAATTTGCTCTCTTTTACCTGAAGAAAAATGAGCCGAATTTACTTCTTCAAAGAAACACACATGTATCCTGACGATCTCCCAGAAAAGATTTTATAATTTTTGTTTTCCGGCATTGGGAACTTAAATTACAAGCTGAGTCTTGCTGCCCGGATTAAAAGGTCCACACAATTGTTGTGCTACACTGCTCTCTCTCTCTCTCTCTCTCTCTCTCTCTCTCTCTCTCTCTCTCTCTCTCTCTCTCTTAAGCAACGGCAGGTTTGTAAAATGGCTGTGTCGATGACGATGTCAATGCCTAAACCGTTGTAAAATAAAGTTTCATTGATTCATTGATTCTCTCTCTCTCTCTCTCTCTCTCTCTCTCTCTCTCTCTCTCTCTCTCTCTCTCTCTCTCTCTCTCTCTCTCTCTCTCTCTTTCTGATTGAAAGAAGACTAACGTAAACTTCACCTCCTGCAAGAGGCATGGAGCCTCATGATCCCCGCGAACGCAGGGGATCATGAGGATCGATCTATGCCTCTTGCACAAAGTTGCAGATGGCTGGTGTTCGAAGGCACACTTTTGGATGCTATTCTTGTCTCCTGTAACCCGTAAGTCCGACCTGCACCTCTGGCTTGGTTTTCCATCCTGCTCCTTGACCGGAAGGAATCAGTACAAACTATACAAAGAGTACACAGCTCTCTTGCCCCGAGGCAGCACCCTTAATTTTAGGCGGCTGTGTAGCCGAGTGTGGTCTGCAAGAGGCGTAGATCCACATGAGCCCCTGCTAAAGCAGGGGCTCATGTGGATCTATGCCTCTTGCAGAAATTTTACCGAGTTTATAGAAGAGAATGTGTGAGGCATGTCGCACGCCAAATCCGAATGAACAGCTTCAGTTTGCGAGACGACTGGGCCCGATTCTGGTTTACGCAAGAGCCATTGATTCGCATGGGCCCCTGCTACGGGCAATGTAAATCTATATCTCTTAAAGATGGAAAGAGATAAATGGTAGACTGTTGTAGACGGTTTGTGATGGTAAACCCACATGTTCACGGAGATCGGCCAGGTGATTCGGGTACAGCAGTTGTGTTAGACAAATACATTTAGCTACCTTCTTCCTTAGGTCTCTAATCCAGAAGTTAGTCTAGAATCTTCTTGAATCATTCTTGTCGATCTGTCTCCTGCAACTGGTATTGGCAGGACTTTTAGATGGCTACATGTATACATGTGATACCTCCTGGGCGATCATGGCGCCGTAGGGCTGGAATCAGAATCGTTGTCGTTTCTGAAGGAATAATATCTATCCATTGAGGGGAAAAGACAAAGTCGATTTTCGTGATAATTCAATGAAAAGCTCGCTTTTCACAAAAATGAACTTGCTGTCTTTGCTTGTATATGTAATCTATATTGTCCTTTTACATTCTTGGAAAAAATACTTTTTCATTCACGAACGGGATCATCATTTTAAAACAAAGCAGATGACATGTAGAATATTTCTACAGTTAGTTTGTTCGGTCGTTCGTTCTTTCGTTTGTTCGTTCGTCATCATTTTAAAACAAAGCAGACGACACTTGCAACATATCATGTAGAGTAATTCTACTACAGAAGTTAGTTAGTTAGTTAGTTAGTTAGTTAGTTAGTTAGTTAGTTAGTTACTTGCAACATATCATGTAGAGTAATTCTACTACAGAAGTTAGTTAGTTAGTTAGTTAGTTAGTTAGTTAGTTAGTTAGTTAGTTAGTTAGTTAGTTCGTTCGTTCGTTCGTTCGTTCGTTCGTCATCAGTTTAAAACAAAGCAGACGACACTTGCAACATATCATGTAGAGTAATTCTACAACAGAAGTAACATATCATGTAGAGTAATTCTACAACAGAAGTCAGTCAGTTAGTAAGTAAGTAAAGTTTAACACCGAGCAGGCGACTACCCAGTAACTTGGTCAACAAAGGCCCTCGGGCACACTTCGGCCGTCGTAGGTCCGGAGACGTTTTGCTACTGGGATCACTTAACTCTTTCTACCCCAGACACACCACAGCAAGATATGGATCGACCATGTTAGTTCAAGGGTGATGCCAGAGTAGCTTGGCGCCTATGGGCGCCAAGCTATTCTGGCATCACCCTTGAACTATCATGGTCGATCTGTGTCGTGCACTGCAACGCAGTCTTCAGAGAACAACGGCAAAATTTGGGGATTTCGGTGATGGGGTACAATGAGTTAAGGCCTTTCCAAGGCGGTACACGAAACGACACCAAGACAATACTTCGAAGAAAAAAAAAAGACCAGGGCAGCATCGTTTGTGTGCTTGTACGTGGTTTTGGATCATAGTGCGTGGAGTTTTGTCTCGCGTTACTGCATTATGCCAACGTTCGTTCCAAATTTCACATCTGAGAGCGCAAAGCCTGTGCAGTTACCTAGCAGGTAATCCGCAGTACCTTTGTGACACAGTTGATGTAATTACAGTCGGCACGCAAACACACAAAAGTGCTGGCCTGTGATTTTGGACCTTACGGCGTACAGCCGTAATGTACAAAATCGCACATCAGCACACGTTGCATGTTCTCCCTAGTTTGTCGTTTGAAATTCTCTTTCGAATCAGTCGAGTTTTGCGTAGTTTGTGTTAGCAAAGAAAGTATAAAAGCAATGGTAGACGGAACCTAGAAATGTTTGCTTTCCTTGAGGCAGATGGATGTAAATGTGGCTACAAACAGACTGTTATGTTATATTAGACTGTTATGTTATATTGTCGTGATCCCCCGCCTATTTCCGGGGCCCCGTGAGGCTCTATGTCTGTTGCGGATTTGGCGTCAGTTTGGTATTTCTTCACGACTGTAGAACTGTGAATAGAAAAGTCAAGTCTCTCTTGAAAACTATCTCCCTCTGTCTGCAGGTAGCATGGATTCACATGAGCCTCGCAGGCTGCAGGGGTTCGTCCACACTGGTTGTCTCCCTTGATTCGCTGCCGCTGACGCGGCAGCGAATCGAGGGAGACAACCAGTGTGCGTTCACCACTGTCGGGAGACAACCAGTGTGCGTTCACCACTGTCGGGCTCTGTCGGGGGACGTCCCGCGTCCCAGTTTTGTAGATAGACGTATGTTTCTTGTACGGAGGAAGTGACGTGTTTTAAGTTGACATCTGAGCCATGTATCTCTTTGTTTGGCGCTTGTCAGAAGTGGAAGCGGATAGTTTTCCCCCAGGCGACCGGTGTTGCCTCGCCACATACCCCCACCCTGGTCTCCCGCTGAGCGCTGATCCGTCCGAAACCTGAGATATCGCCTCTGTAAACCACACGAATTTTCACAGCTCTTGCCATTGCTGTATGTATATTCCTTATTTTATAACTTTGTAATACTCCGCTGATGTGTGCTTTTTATTTTGAGTGTATAGAAGTATTGGAAATCTGTTTATTCTCTTTACAAACTTAATTACGGGTGCACTTCAATGTGTTTCGTTGTTTTCAACGAAGGATGTTAACTGAACAACTTGAAAATACATGATTCTGCAAGTTGTTTTCATAACAGTATACATTTGGATAAAATTTTGCTGATGGCTACTTTTTTTTTTTTTTTAAATTTGAGTGTATAAAAGTGTTGGAAACCTACCAACAAAATTACAACTGCACATGAATTCAACCCCCCACTTTAGTACCGGTTTCAGGCCACTTTATCAAATTTCAAATACAAGCGATTAAAAATCTCTGTAACTTCAGTAGCTGAACTGGCCCTTCGACTGTCTTGTACTGTGTTTGTCTTAAATGGCGTAAATCCGTGTCTGTTACGTGAGTGTGCGTGTTGGGTTTCAGTTCGCGGCGCTTCGAGTCGATTCGCCCAAAAATTGAGAAAAAGCGCCTATATAATAACGGTATTATTATTATTATTATGTTTGGTTGTTTATAAGTAACTGTTGTTTGGACTACATGAAAATGCACGATTCTGAAATTCATTTCCATAATAATTTATACGAAGATTTGCAAATGGTCAGAATTTCAATGATTTGTTTTCATCAAGGGACAAATAAAGTCTTCAGCGATTTTGCATACGTTTTGGGAACTGAAGGGCTAATATTGAGCGATTTTCTGTTCAGCCATTTCTTGTGGTGGAGATTTCAGAGGTACAGTACGGTACGGTACGTTACCCATGCCTGGAATGTTCACGGTGCAAGAACGGTGGCCGAGGGCTTGCCCCAACGTCTGTACAGCGAAGACGGACGCGAAACACACACGTTGTCAACTGACGATTCCCTTCATCTAAATAATTATCAGAGAGGGACGAGATTCTAATGAGCAGATGGACAAAAAAAATTGTCTGCGAGAGGCATAGATTCCCACGAGCCCCTGCAGAAGGCAGGGTCGCATGAGAATCTATGCCTCTTGCAGTCTGAGGGTATTTCGGACACGACGCGTACGGTACATACCCGTCAGCTGATGACGTGCGAATGTTCGTGGACAGCTGCATCAAAACTCAGGCTCGTACCACGTGTAAGGGTAGATTCTCATGAGCTTCTGTGTCTATGAGGCGTAGATCCTCATGAGCTTTAAGGGGCTCTTGCGAATTTAACTCTTTATTTATAGAAATCACGGGTCAGTTTATATTAATATACACATCCCTAGAAGAGTGTGATCGGGTTTTGATTGAGCATGCAAATAACACCACTGCACCGTATGCAAGGGGCATGGAGTCTCATAAACCCTTGGGTTCTTGTGAATCTATGCCTCTCGCTGGCAAATATCGCGCCTATTTACATCCTGAGACAAGAATTGTCGAGGTTCAATGGCGACTGAGCATCAGAAATCAACAAGCACCACTGTCCCGTCAGTTGATAAAATAATCGCATGGTTCATCCTGCGATAGAAAAAAAACAGCCTTCAGTGTACGCTAAAAAAGAAACGTTCTGTGTGCACTTAAATTTCTAACTTCTCACGTCTATTTGCAAGAAGCATAGATTCTCATGATGCCCTGCAGTCACAGGGGCTCATGAGAATCTATGTCTCTTGCTATGCTTACCGGCCTTACGCTATTCCTCAGCTTGAGTAAGTCATCTTGGTTTAAAATTCACGATTGTACTGTAAATTTTTTTTGTTGACTTCAGTTGGATGTTTGAAGGTCGACATAGTGCATGCAGATTTCTTTTTTAAATGTTCCTGGGTGGTTCAACATTTTTTAAGGTTCACAGAAGATATCTTTCGTTGTTGTTTCTTCTACGTTGGTGGCAGAAAAAATATCGCGTGCGCAAAACACCTACCGAAATTTTTTTCTTCTCATTTTCTTGTGAGCTATAGCAATCTTTCTGAGAATAACACATCTAACAGTCAAGCAATGAATGAAGCTAATATATATAAAAAAAAAAAAATTTAAAAATCAGGAAGGAACTTCGAGATAGTGACAGAGCATACTTACTTACTTACTGCCCGTAACGCCGAAAGCGCATAGGGCAGCAACGAAATCTGTCCACTTCACTCGGTCACGGGTCAGAGTGCCTATCGTTCCCCAGTTGCGGTGGTGTTTTTTCAGTGACAAAGCATGTAGAATATAAATTGTGTAATTTCTGTGTAAAATTTATGTTTAAAAAAAAAGGTAATGGTGTTTCGTTTTGCCGTTTGATTTCAACAAATAATGAAATTTTATTTTTCACATTTTGTATGAAAGGTTTAGGTAGTGTCTTTAAATTAGTTTTTTTTTTTTTTCAGACTCCCGTTTGTAATTCTTAGTTTAACCCGCTATACCGAAAGGGTTAACCCTGTCCCTGGCACTGTACGTACATTTTTGTTTCAAAAATCGTGGCTCATTCAACGACCAAAAGCCAACACTGTCCAAGAGACATGGACACAAACCGGATCCTCGGCAAGAGGCATAGATCCTCATGAGCCCCCGCTGTCGCGGGGGCTCATGAGGATCTGTGCCTCTTGCAGTTTGATCCTGCTGAGTGCTCGATTTTTCTCGGCAGTGAAGGGGTTAAACCCTGATCAAAGTGTCAAGCGAAAGAAATAGCTTAGTGCCAAGACAGAAAGCGAAAGCTGACAGCCGCTGACATCAGTGATCCCGTCAGATCGGAAAGTGCCCACAGACCCTGCTATCACAAGATTGCGACATTCTGGAGTTGCGCCCCAAAATTTGGGAGGTGTCGCCTAACGCCTGATGTACCAGTTGCAGGAGACGGATCGACCGTGATAATTCAAGGGTAGTGCCAGATTAGCTTGTCGCCTTCAGGCGCCAAGCTAATCTGGCATTACCCTTGAATTGTCATGGTCCACCCACCTCCTGCTGTAGCCCGTCAGGGCTGAATGGATTACGTACAGATCACGAGATAAATCGACCGTGATAGTACAAGGGTGGTGTAGGCATAAGCCTTCAAGTTGTCTTCTAAGTGAATTAGTTAGTTAGTTATTTGGGTTTAACGCCGAGCAGGCTCTTCTAAGTGAAGACTACCCACACATTCAGTCGATAGTTCCGCCATGATACTTGATAGTATAAAGGCTGGTGCCGGGATGGCTTGGTGCCACCTGGGCGCTGTGCGGTGTGTGTCAATTTCTGGCTGGAATAAACTTGACACTCTTGGAACGAGAACGGCGACAACGGGAACACTACATGGCAGGACATTAGTCAGTGTCACCGGAGAATGAAACAATTAAAAGCTCGTTGTTGTTGGCACTTAAAAAAAACACACACACAAAAAAAAAAGTCGACACATTTCAATTCGTTATCATTCTTGCTACAATTTGTCGATAAAACGAGTTCTCATTGTTTGTCTTGCCTCAGCTAAAACTGTTCAACCGTCCCATTACAATCTCAGTATATGAGTAGCGACACGTCAACAGATGTTTCCGTTCTACTGCCCCTTACACGTACGCTTCTGTGGTGGAACTCGCGCAGAGGAGGAGAAGAACGGCATAAAAACTTCTATGTACGATACTAAAACTTCATTATTTTAACTCGTTCTGCCGGCGACACACCACAGCCAGATATGGCTCGACCATGATAGTTCAAGGGTGGTGGCAGAATAACTTGGCGCCTATAGGCGCCAAGCTATTCTGCCACCACCCTTGATCTATCATGGTCGATCGGTCTCCTGAATTGTAATGCAGTCCTCAGGAGGATAACTCCAAAATGCGGGTATTTCGTACCTCGGGCACGATGAGTTAAAGTCATCCCTTTTGCCCAGCATCATTGGAAGGCATAATAAGAACATTTATGATGCAGATATTGCGAAACATACCTCACACATTTTGTTTAACCTGGAGCAGGTCCCTTTAAAGGAAATGAGCGGAGGTGGGAGGAGGGGTGGGTGGGGGCAGATGGGGTGGGGGGGGGGAGGGTGTAGGCGACACAGCCCATTATACCGCAGCCCAAGTGACGTGTGCCTCGGGTGTTAAGAATAGGGTTGTGAGGTGTCATTCTGCTTGAAGGGACAGATGATCGGAAACTCGTTTGATATACAACGCATTGTCGGCGACACCTCGTCCAGGTTTCTTCTTCTTTTTTGTGTGTTAACTCATTCAGCCGACGGCCGTATTTCCCAAATTTTGGAGGCGTCATCTAATGATTGCACCAGTTGCAGGAGATGGATCGACCATGATAATTCAAGGGAATCGCCAGTATCGCGCCACGCTACTCTGGCGCTACCCTTGAATTGTCATGGTCGACCCATTTCCGGACGGCGGATAGAATATACATGTTCTGCCGGGGTTCCCAGTCTTTACGCGACAGAGTGTGACGTAGCATGATTCCGTGTGAAGCGCAAGTTTCGCGAGTAAAAAGCTAATCTTGGCGGCTTGTGTACAGAATGATTCAAGCTGCAATGTCTACAAAAGGTCGTCAAAGTATGAAAGTGACAATGCTTCTTGACTGCTGTGTGATTCAGAAAAATTAAGAACTTTTTGATGAAGCGATCGGCATTTGACCACAGATGTGACAGCTTGTGCAAGTTAGCATGGTGCCTTGTACTTTTAGATTCAAGATGACTGAAGGGGATGCTTCGAGTGTGCAGCAGATTGTCGTTGTTATATTCTAAAGTGTAATGTGTGTTTGGATATCTGGAAAAAGGAATACGGTACGATTTTATTTTACAGCGTTGACATGATGTCAGATAGTCTTCGAAAATTCGGGAGATGTTTTTCTTCAGATAGTCCCGTAATATTGAGTGACGTGAAGAGAGAACTTTGGCAATATTGTGCTTTGTGTATAGTGTTGCTGGGTGTGTATTTTCGTTTTAGTTCTTGAATTTGTTGCTCTGTGCTTTGGTGAAATTGTGGCACGTTGGTGGCAGAGCAGACGACAGTGTGTTGTTTGGAAGGATTGCTGTCTCTGATTGGTTAAAAAAAACTCGGAAGCTATTTTTGTTCCGTGGTTTCCCGAACTTTAAAAATGCTCGGTGCATGGCGATGAGATGGATTTGGCGAAGGCTTTTGCTGTTTGCGCTGTGTAATTAGTGGTGAAATATTGTTTAAGTTGGCTCCTCACGTCCTAAAAAATAAGGCAGAGGATGTGTATTACGTCAAATAGGACTATTTTAGTGCGTTTTTTTCTGCTATTTTGTTGAACCGAGTTGCTATCAAGACTCGAAAACGAGGTCCTAACGCGTCATCGAGAGGGCTATAAAACGTCTGCCATTTTTCGCTACAGGTTTTTTTTATATCACGGTCACATGGTACAGTTTGCGCTAAAGTGACTGGTCGTGTGACGTAGGGAGGAAAACAAAATGATAAAAACGCCTTTTCTCAAATGGCGCGATTCTCATTCGGTGTGAGGGTCTGTGATTTTAGACCTCATCGCCATAGACTGTAAGGTCGGACAGTAGAGACAAGCTCCCACACTTTGCTGCAGAGTAAATTGTTCATAGCGCATTTAAAAGGTCGACTAGAAAGTAAATGACAAGCTTGAGCGAAAGAAGGCGAAAACAGAGGCACTTAAAGGGCTGTTAAAAACCTGGTTCGAAAGATGCATTAATTTGATACAGACAGGATTAAAAGGCCATGAAACGCCCGTAACCCGGCGTTTATTCTCTATAAAAAGAGACATTAATATTATCAGGCAATCAGGCGCTATAGGGGATGGTTTGTACTGTTGCCTGCATGTCTGTCTTTCTATTTTTATTTTAAGCCGAAATTGTCGTCTTTCCGAAGGAAAACAGGCCTATGAAGTTGCTGCAAGAGGCACAGGTGTGGGTGCTCATGAAGATCTATGCCTCTTGCAGATGGTGGGTGCCCAATGCTATATTATAGAAACTTCGTTCATTGCTTCTGGTCGGATTTTGACTTGTTTCACACGTCATGGGAACAAGAGCTCTTCAATAGTCGAATGTACATGAGGTTATTTAAAGGTATGTAGAAATGTTTATGCCGGCAGGCACGCTTTCATGACACAAACGTTTTGTCATCGAGTTTTCCTTTCGTCGTAAATGTGTATCGGTCGTTGAGAGGTAGTTTTTATTTGCTGTTTATGGTCGATGTTGACAATCTTATTATCACCCTCCGGCTCGCTTTTGCGTGTCTTCACAAGGGCGTGTAACAATATCATGTATATGGAACTACATAGTAAAGACGAGTTGTGTGGTAGACGTAAATCTTCTCAGACACTGATATAATTAACCCATAACATCCGGAGGCTAACTTTGTAAAAATTTGCTTGCTGTCCTACGAAGGCTACATTACAGGTTAGGATATAGATGAACTGTGTTAGTTCAAGGGTGGTGCCAGAACAGCTTGGCGCCTCAGGCGCCACGCTCTTCTGGCATCACCCTTGAACTATCAGTCAAATTTATTTTAAGCAATGGGTGCATCAGGATGAAAAGGGTTACGGGAAAGAGGCGATCATGTCTGTCGTGAAGAGGAGATTTTGAACACATTTTGTCTAGTCGCAATATTTGAAAAATAAATGGTCGTCAATTGTGCTGTTGGCATCTGCCGAGTGTAATGTTTGCAGGTGTTATTTATATATATATATATATATATATATATATATATATATATATATATATATATATATATATATATATATATATATATATATATATATATATATATATTCTGCACTGATGACCAAAAGAAATGCGACATTTTTGGAATCATCGGAAACACTTCAGTGTTTCCGATGATTCACAAAAATGTAGCATTTCTTTTGCTCGTCTGTATAATTATGTATATTTTCTTGTGTGTAGATAAGATAGTCGTGTAGTTGTTAACAGGTTTATAAAATGGCTGTGGCAATACCTCAATCGTTGTAAAATAACGTTTCATTAATTCATTGTTCTTGGTGATTTTCAACCGAAATTGGATAGCAGGGTTCTCTGTTACCTTTTGTTTTGAAAGAACGGCATCGGGGATCCGATGTGAAGGTTGCAAGTTGATATTGACAATATAACAGAAAGGGTGGGTCAGTAGGCAGGCAGGAGGCAAAAATGAGGCATATGCTTCCGGAGTAGGTTTCTTTTTTTTTTTTTTTTTTTTTTTTTTTTAAGGTGGGGTAGGTGTTGGCACCTGACTGACGGATCCTCCCCGCTACCCTCACACCCCCATCTGCCCAACCCCTCACTCCGCCAACCCGCCCCACCCGCTCCCTCCATGTACACCTGCAGAAAGCTAGCATGAACAACACATGTTCCGGTGCTGCGCACGGGCCGTCGCATGCACTCCATCACACAGGGCTCCGTGCCGGCGAACTAAAAGCTTCGGACAGGCAAAACGATTCGGTATTGCTGACTGTAGTACCTGCCTATAGAGAATTACTCTACCTACAGCACGTTCAAAACTGCACGTGTTTCGACGAAAAAAGTTGGATTAAAAGCCCGGTTTGTCCGGGCTTTTTTTTAATCCACTGTTTTCGTCGAAACAAAGGGACATTTTGGAATTTGCTGTGCAGTTTTTACCTATTTTCGATTTCCGAACGTCTGTTGCAGGAGCATGAAGTTTCATCTCAGTGACGCAGGCACAAGAACAGAATTTGCATAGCGCGTTCTCCTGGAGCTACAGCCCAGAACTGCAAGGTCTTTAACTCATTCGCGGCCGGCCTCATCCGGATGCGCGGCTTGCCGCAAATGAGTTAAAACTACAAGTCTTAGCGAATGTTTGTAAAATGCAGCGATGTACACACAAAACATGTTGATACATACGTTATTAGAGAGAATAGATGTGTTAAAAGCTCCACATGTCCTTGACCTTGAAGCGTGTTTTTTTTTTTTTTCAGACTTATGCTTTGAAGTAAAAGATCACTGTTTTGCTTTCAGTCTGCTCCTAATAAAGTCCAAGAAATGTCTGATAAATGGCTTGTATGTAAACGAAAGCGAAGTTAACTCACTCAAGACAAGCCACATCCGGATACGCAGCATAATGCAGTAAGACGACAAAACGGAAGCCATGCTGGTAGGCACTCGCCAGAAACTTTTCCAGCTCCCCTCCCTCGCTCCACCTTCAACTCGACAGCACCCCCATCTCCCTCTCTGACTCGGCCAAGAACCTCGGCGCTATCCTCGATTCCTCTCTTTCCATGACCAGCTTCGTCTCCGCCACCGCCCAGGCATGCTATTTCCACCTCCGTCGCATCAGTCATCTTATCTCGCATCGACTACTGCAGCTCTCTCCTTTCCGGCCTTCCTCACTCCACCACTTTCACTCTCCAGTGTGTCCAGAACAATACTGCCCGCCTCGTCCTCAGAAAGAAAAATCCGACCACATCACTCCCCTGCTCAAACTCCTTCACTGGCTCCCCATCCACCAACGCATCCAATATAAGATTCTGTCTCTCTGCTACAAATCCCTGAACAACTACGCTCCTACCTATATCTCCAACTTACTTCACCCCTACACTCCTTCCCGCTCCCTCCGCTCCTCTTCCGACCCTCTCCGCCTCCACATCCCCCGCACCAAACTCGGCACTTTCGGCCCCGGCTCCTTCTCAGTCTACAGTCCATCCAGCTGGAACACTCTCCCACTCTCTCTCTCCGTCAGAAACACTCTCTCTCCTCCTTCCAGTCCGCCCTCAAAACTCACCTCTTTCAACAGTTCTAGCACTATATCACCACACTTCCACCCCAAGCTGAATGTCGTAATGTATTTGTGGTTCGTGATTCATTGTCTAAAGCGTGCGCGAGTTGTGAGTGCGCTCTTATAGAGTTATAATTATTATAAGATAAGCGCATTATAAATACCGTAATTATTATAATTATTATTATGTCTCCAATGTTGTCATTTGTTTCCTAAACCATTTAAGTGCAAAACGAAAAAAACAGTTTTTCTTGGGATAGTTTTTTCATTTGTTGGATGAAAAATGGTCGCAGCCCCACTTGGGGTACAGTAATGACCCATCGGAGAAAAAGAAAAAGAAAAACCTTCCCTTACTATTCTTTCTGCTATAGGTGTTTGTTAGACATGTGGCACTGTGGCACCGCCTTGTTTCTCTTGTCTGCAGTGGTACCCGAAATCGGGAAGGGAGAGGTTTGGAACATCCAGTGGAGAGTAGGGAACCTTGTTTCATTGTTTCCATACAGCAGGGCATTCGGGCAAAACATGATGGTAGGCTCGAAATATGAGTTCCCCAGTTCGCCAACACTAGGACCTAATTTGTCCAGCAAGAGGCATAGATCTTCATGAGTCCTCGCTGGATACGGGGGCTCATGAGGATCTATGCCCCTTGCAGATGGGTTTTTTTTAGGGCAAAACGTGCTTGTAAAGAACACGTGCATCTCGGTGCTAGAGGCGGCCAGGCGAAAATGATACCAGGTTTATTGCTCCGCCGCGGACCATGTGGTATCTACCCTGATACTGGAGAGTAGTGGGCAAATGCGGAGACTAAGAAAAAATATCCACTGGTACGGTACGGTGTTGGTATGGATATTTCTGCTATACAAGCTGTGGTGGGTTGGTCGAGAGTAGGACCCAGTCTTAACTCATTCGCGGCCACCCGCATCCGGATGCGACTGGCCTCGAATGAGTTAAACTCCCAGAGCTAAATGACTTCCATTATGTAGAATGGAAGTCATTTAGTTCTGGGAGCTTAAGAGTTAATTATTGACAGAAGGCGTGCTGATCGATTTTCCATACGTTTCTTCTTTTATTTTTTTATTTTTTTTTTAAGTTTCCGGCTTTTTTTCCAGTAACAACCAGTACTATTGACTGGTGCCCATTATTTTCAAGATTTAATATTCTTTAGATTTTTTTAAGGCTCTCGTGGTCCTCACGGGGATATTCTGACGGTTGTTTCACCATGGGTTCCATTTTCAATGAAATGGACACGAGTAAATTCACATGGTTGTCATTACTGTGCAACAATAGACTATCAGAGGTAAATTCTCAGCATCATTTACTGATTCTATGCAACAATTATGCACTATGTTGTGTCATGGGAAACCGTGTCCTCTCACATGTATGAAGCAAAGGTGCACGTAATGCAAATCAAACATTTTTTTTTTTTTTTTTTTTGTGACCGACACAAGCCCCCTTTAGACGGACTTCCAGTGATGTTTTCTAAATATACTGTGCAATACCAGAAGGAAGAATTAAAGTACCATTACACATAAGTCTGAAGACACATTTCAGCACCATTTGTGTTTGTTATGCCTTGTCGACACACCTAATGAACTTTAACAGCAGTTGGGACACGCAGCAAAAGCACACGCGTAATCGCACTTATTTGTTCTGCGCAGCCGTTAGCGTGTCAATCTTATTTTTAATTGTTTCTCGTACTGAAAGCGTTGTATTTATAGACCGGAGTAGAGTCATTGTCAAATTACTTGATATACAGACGGCGTGTGCTGAACTGGCTTGTCCTGTGTCTAAATGAACCACAACTAGACCTGTGTGTAGCGTTTCGTAGCCGTCTGTTTTAAAGAAGTGTATCTTTGAACAGTTACGGCGGTAGTGGGCCTTCAACATGTTGATTTGGCACGGTGCAGCGCATCCCTTGCATCACGTAGCCACCTTCTTACCAGTGCAGGGGTATTATTAGTACCAGTTTCCTGCTGCATTACCCACCTGTCTCACTTGCGCACAGGGACTGTTTTATGTACATTATTGTTGCTGACAGTTTTGGCGCTGCGAGCAGGATTCGCTAGGAATGTTATGGTCACCGAACGGTCTACGTGCATTGAGTTGCATCCACAAGAGGCATTGATTCTCATGAGAATCTATGCCTCTTGTTGGTATAGATTGGCTTTAATGGGGAAGTTGTCTGGATTTAAGTACGTGAGTGTGAATTGAGTTGGGTTCACTAGTAAGTGCGGTGTTAGGTGGCAGATGCTGGTATATTAGTTTTCCTCCTTGTTGTGGTGCGTCCGGATGATGGTGGTGAGATGATGACAGTGTGTCAGTGTAGGGAGCAAATTAACCCATATCATACTGAGGTTAAAAGCTTCAAATTTGTTTACTGCCATATGCAAGCTATATTATAGTACTTATAGATAAGGATATAGACCAGTAGCTTTAGTGCAAGGGTGGTGCCAGAATAGCTTGGCGCCTAAAGGCTATTCTGGCACTACCCTTGAACTATTTTAGTCAAACCTATTTCACACACTGGTGTATTCCGAATGATAAGGGTTAACAAGCATGTGGTGAATAATGAGAAAGAAAAAGATGCCGTGCCTACTATACGGTATTATGTCGGCAGAAAAACTTCACATTTGACACACCACAGTTTGTCAGCTAGGAGGTTAGAGGTAGTGTGTCTATGACAAACATTCATTTAGTAGATAATTTTAACTCGGTTCTACCCCAGACACGCCACAGCAAGATACGGATCGACCATGATAGTTCAAGGGTGATGCCAGAATAGCTTGGCGCCCATAGGCGCCAAGCTATTCTGGCATCACTCTTGAACTATCATGGTCAATCTGTATCCCGCACTAGAGTGCAGTCTTCAGAGGACAACGGCAAAATTTGGGGATTTCGGTGTTGGGCCGGTAGAATGAGTTAAAACGCCAGACCAAAAGGGTGACTGCCAAACGTGTAAAATGGTAAGAGAAGAGCCCATAGAAAGAAACGAGCTTAGAAAACACAGTTACTATGCAGTTTATTAATATTTCAAAACTATACATTCAAACAGGTACACAATTTGAAACTTACCTTTCATTGATTAGAAGATGCGTCTGGTATGCATTCAGTAGATACCCTTGCTATTTTGAATACCCATTATTTAGTCCAGAAAATCTCGGGTCATATTTAAGTACTTGTGATGAAATGCAAAGGCAGTTAAACTCCACTCTGCATCGCGTCGGAGCCCAAAATTTCATTTTCCAAGGCTGCATTCTCTTTTAATTATTGCTTGTATCCTATTTGGTAGCCAATAAACAAACAGAGTAAGCCAAATACCCGTGTGTGTCCCATGCTCGCTAAAATCATTTATTTCAGGCCGGCATTGCTGCCCTCTAGAACCCGTCAATAACCCTTATCATTCGGAATCCACCAGTGTGTGATATAAGTTTGACTAAAATAGTTCAAGGGTAGTGCCAGAATTGCTTAAATTGGCGCCTCTAGGCGCCAAGCTATTCTGGCACCACCCTTGAACTAAAGCCATTGGTCTATATCCTTATCTGTACGTACTATAATGTAGCTTGCATACGGCAGTGTACACATTTGAAGCTTTTAGTGTCAGCATGTTATGGGTTAAACAGCCAATGTGTTTGCAAGAAGAAAAACAAATGTTCATAAAAGACAGGTTCCCTCACTTGAGAAGTCGTCAAGGGAGAAAAGTGTCACCTGTTATTAAAGATCATCATTTAGGCGGCCGCAGCCGCCTAAATGATGGTCTTTAATGACAGGTGATCTGTCAGTGAGGGTGGTCGAACAAAACAGGTTCCGCTTTGTCACGACTCGCATTTTTATTTTTATTTTAGAAATATCAGTGTCAGTTTGTGGCATTCTACGCTGAGTTCATACTTGGTATTTTTGCCCTGGATATTTTGTGTGTGCCCGTGGCTGTGTATTTGGGAACTATTGCCGTAATGTGTGGCATTTTACTCCGCTGTTCACCTTTGTTTCACCCACGTCGAGCCGCGAAACCTCTGCAGCCCATGTATCCACCTGCAAGAGGCATAGATTCTCATGAGCCCCTAAATCCGCCGGGGATCATGAGAATCTATACCTTTTGGGAGCAAGAGGCTGCATCACGCACACCCTCTTGTGAAGTCGGTGGCTGATAGTTTGAGTTGAAGAGTTTCACACCTTACCGCCGCCGTTTCTGCTGTACTGTGCTATTGTTGGGACTGTCCAGGTTTTTCTTGTTAGACCTGCGGTCATGTGCGGGTACACGACTAAGCGAGGGAGAAAGTGAGAGAAAAATAGAAGGGCGCGAGTCAGAGAGAGGGGGGAGGGAAGGCAAACGAAACCTTTTTTTTTTTTTTTTTTTAATTTCCGTGTAAAAGATTTGCCTTTCTGACAAAGCTTCCTGCTACCCCTAACACAGCTAAAAATAACACGAAATCCATTTCATACAATATAAAGAGAGGGGGTGGGGGGTGGAGTTTCGATTAAAAATATCATGTACTTTATAATTAGCATTGATTTTGTCGTGTGCGCTTACCGTCAAGATTGGGTTGGTGGTTAGTTAGGCTTTAACGTCCACTCCACATACGTGATTAGTGACGGCCATAGTTGGCGGGTTATTTTGGACGGGGAGAGAGGGGTAGGCATATCCCAACTGTTCGAGGTGGTACACAACGACTATGTACCAGTTGCAAGAAATCGGTCAAACATGATAATCAAGGGTAGTGCCAGATTAGCTAGGCGCCTGGAGGCGCCAAGCTAATCTGGCACTACCCTTGAATTATGATGGCCAGTCCTGCGATAAGCCGTAGGGGCTGAATGGTTTACGAGAACACGCCTGTCTTTTCCCTGGATGTCAAGAAGGGGCAAATTAATAAATTGCTATGTGTGTGTCTAGTGCTGAGTAATTTACCTTATGCTATGTGTACACGCACAATCAATCGTCTGTCGTCTATCACTGCTTCACACTTTTCCGCCTGATCAAAAGACGCGCCCACTATACAGTAATGGCTGTTGGTGACAGGTCCGCTGAGGCCCAATGGAGCTGTCTGTCACTAAAGGCCATTACCGCTATAACTTGCGACTAACACTAGCGCACTCTTTGTCGGCTCCATATATTATCTGGACCTCCCTACGATTCTTTGACGTTGCACATTGAGTAACTCACTCCAGACGCGCTGCATCCGGATACGCGGCTTGACGTCGCGAATCCGAATAGAATACGTCTAAAATGTAGCCTATCAACCCTTTGTCAGTCGGTAGCGGTTTTTGTCGCGATGATTCCTGCCGGAATCATCGCGACAAAAACCCGCTACCGACAGTCAGAGCTGGAATCGAAACGCTGAATCGAAGACTTGACAAGATCATGTATTAACACCGGCATGTATGGTATGGTATTCAGAAAGTTTAGCGACCATGTCGAATTGAAATTCAAAATGAGAAGTAATTAATCAATCTCTGGTCTCACTGGCCTTACATTTTCAAATACCTCATTTTTTCCCCGTGGCTTGAGAAGACTTGACGAAATCATGTAGTATTAACGAGGACTTCAATGATCTTTATAAAGGTAAATTTAGCTACGATCTTCGATTGAAATTCAAAATAAGAACTACTCGGCCTCTGCCCTCACTAGCGCCCTACATTTTCAAATTGTACCTGTTTTCCCCTGACTTAGGGAAGACCTGTGAATGGTTACGCGGAAGCGTCCTGGCCTCGGCTCCCACTTCTATTTCTAGTTTCCCGATCTGTTTTCGTTCTCATTACCGTTACAGATTTTCAGCGAACCGTTCCCACCTGCAAGAGGCATAGATCCTCATGAGCTCCTGCAGTCGCAGGGGCTCATGAGGATCTATGCCTCTTGTGGGCAAGGACCGGCCGCAGTTACATCCTCAGATCGAGGTACTGAGTTGACGCTCTGGTGTTCTCAGCATCATGAGTTTTCGTTGTCACTGTCGCTCCTGTAACTTATTGTAAGTAATTTCTTCCTCTTTGTAGTCTCAACCCAACCCATTGGAGACCTTTTCTGAACTTACTTTCAGCTGCAGCATCAGTGTGACCAGGCACTCTTTTGGTCTATGATCTGTGCCCTCTGTACGTGGTTCCCACTTCCCGTAATAACTAGTTTGCCTTGCCTGCTACTGACGGTACCGCGCGGCGAAAAAGACGCGTTACTTTCACCACCATTGAACTATCATGGTGGATCCTTATTTTCTTGTTGTGTGTCGGGGCTTGGCGTGTTAATCCTTTGACTCCCAGAACTAAATGACTTCCATTCTGTAGAATGGAAGTCATTTAGTTCTGGGAGTCAAAGGATTAAAATTGACCAGACACACAAAAAAAGCAATACAGATCCCTGTCTTTTTGTCGTGTGTTGGGGCTGAGCGCGTTAACCCTTTGATTCCAGAACTAAATGACTTCCATTATGTAGAATGGAAGTCGTTTAGTTCTGGGAGTCTAAGGGTAGCAGTTGACCTGCAGATCACAAAACATAGCAGGAACACAGCAGGACATTTCAAGCGTGCGTGAAGAGCGCCCATGGTTCTTCAAGAGCTCTTCTTTATCACTGGCCTGATGCTGCCTCAGCTGACAAGGACTGATGTTATGAGAAGTCATCAGCTGACAGGGGCGTGGGGGTGGAAAATATGCGAAATTTGATACCGGGGGTGGGGTGGGAGGGGAGAGGAGGGGAGGATGCTCGTTCGCGAACAGCTGTGCCACGGCAGAGGAATGTGTAGTCAATGAGAAAACCGGACTCAGGCGTGTATGCGTGTGTGTGTGTAAGTGCGCGCGCGTGCGTGCGTGTGTGTGTGTGTGTGTGTGTGTGTGTGTGTGAGTGAGAGAGACAGAGAGAGACCTGTCATGAAAGGCCATCATTCAGGTGGCTGTAGCCACTCGGCATTTACCAAATTTTGGAGGCGTCACCTAATGTGCCAGTTCAGTGCACCAGATAAGATCGACCATGATAATTCAAGATTAGCTTATCTGTCACTACCCTTGAATTATTATGGTCGATCCATCTCCTGCTTTAGGTTAAAGCTTTATATATATATATATATATATATATATATATATATATATATATATATATATATATATATATATATATATATATATATATATATATATATTGTATCAACAAAGTGTTGAAAGAGGGCCCGAAAACGGCCATTATCCTGAGCAGTCTGTGCGGGTTTAGTGAGGATCAATGCTACTTCCAGGTGAGCAGCTAGCTTTGCCGTGCATACTATGCTGCTAGGGATGTGCTCGCTCTTGACTGTTCACGTAGTTTCAGTACTGAGGGGAACAACAATGCTTTGAATTCCTGGCTTCCCCCGCCACGGTAACTGTACCCGTCTGCCTCGACCCCCTTTTGATAAGCCGCCCTTCTCTAATGAGCTAGCAGAGAGAGAGAGGAGAGAGAGAGAGAGAGAGAGAGAGAGAGATTCGTTTGACTAAAATCCTCCGCACTACGTTGTGTGAACAACAGCGTTATAAATAACACTGACCTAGCCTAACCCACAAGAGGCATAGATTCTCATGAGCCCCTGCGCCTATGCCTCTTGCAGATGGCACACACGAGCAAGCTTCTATTTAGAGTGTGTCGGGGCTTGGCGTGTTAATCTTGTCTGTGGAATTGGCCAAATTTCCTCCAGTTTGTGTGTAAACTGCTTAGGGGTCGTTTGTTGTGATAGGGCTGAACATGACATGATTTCAGGGGGTGAACGAGTCGAGGGGTAGTGTCGGTATGAGGACTATGCGTGCCGGTCTGTGATTTTGGACTTACGGCTGACAGCGTAAGGCCCAAAATCACAGACTTGCAAACATGTATGTTCTTCAGGGGAGAGGGGGGGGGGGGGTGCAATTCAGTTTCGGAAGATGAATGAACTTTTGAACTTTTTTTAATCTTATGAACGACGAACATTTGCCAAATTATTATTATTATTAAATACCGAACTTTTGTAGAGAGGGATATTTATTGTGGATGTTAACTTTCGGCCTATGAGAAAATAACTACAAATTTATTTCAACCTGCTGTCAGATCTCTCTCTCTCTCTCTCTCTCTCTCTCTCTCTCTCTCTCTCTCTCTCTCTCTCTCTGCACTTTGCACTTTATTATTATGATTTTTGTTTTATTGTTTGTATTATTGAAGGGCAGATTGTTAGACAAACTGTCAGCAAACCTAAATCTTTATTGTTCTCTCTCTCTCTCTCTCTCTCTCTCTCTCTCTCTCTCTCTCTCTCTCTCTCTCTCTCTCTCGCGCGCGCGCGTGTGTGCGCGCGCGTGCGTGTGTATGTGTAGAAATGTCTGTCGTGATGAATGACACGGAACTAGAGTCAGGAAGGCCTTGTTTTTCCAACCACCGAAACAAGAGAATTCTCTTCACCCAACCCACCCCGCCCCCTTGCCTCCCTCCCAATTCTGCCCTGCTGGAGAGAAAAAAAAACAAAAAACAGTCGATCGTTGCACATTTTGACTCCAGTTACCTGCGACAACTGAGAAAACCTGGTACAAATGAGGCAGCAAGAGGCATAGGTCTTCATGAGCCCCCCGCAATTGCGGGGGCCCATGAAGATCTATGCCTTTTGCAGATGGATCGATTTGGTTATGGAAGTGAGAACCAATACGATAGGAAGAAAAATCTCCTCTCGTACCACCAGAGTGAAACAAGCTTGTTGACACCGATTTTTGGCAGGCGTGGCATTTTGGGCAGGGGAGCCAACCCTATCAAGGAGCAGATAATGTGAATGTTACCTCTGAAATAGTGAGCGCCTCGACTGTCTGGTTCAAGTAAGACCTATTGCTAAATAGCTACGCTACCTGAGGATTTTTTTTTCCAAATTGGTTATTTGTATTACTAGTAGTGATCTTTTTTTGGGACTCGAATTTACAACTAAAGTTTAAGTTGTAAAAATATAGAGCCAAAATAGTGGAGGTTTTATACAAAATGTCAGTCGGCGCTGCTGTTGTGGCGACACGTCTTTGCCAACTTTCCCTCATGGTACAAAACAGTTATTTACATTATTAGGAACTTGCACACTGTTTGTATTCCCTGCCTTTGTTTTTGGAAGGGAAGGTATCCCTTGAATTTACTTTTTCTGTATGTCTGGATTTTTTGTGCAGGCGATATACCACAAACCATCATGCTGCGAAGGTGGTGATGATATGGGCGCTGGACTGTGACTTTGGTCCAAAATCACAGACCAGCGCACATTGTTGATCTGAACTGATTAAAAAAAAATCTAGCGGAAGTGATTTTTCGCCTCTCGCCAGTCGCCTCCGGCTTGGAAGTGGGTGCCATTTGCCAGAAATGATGCGCACTATAATAACAGACTCCTCACCGGGATCCGCTCCACCTGCAAGAGACACAGATGCTCACAAGCCTGCAGCAGGGGCTCATGAGAATACATGCCTGTTGATGGCAAGTGATATGTCCCGTTTATTTTAAACGTCTTCTTTGACGGAGAAAGTAAGCCAGAGATGACGTGCATTGTAAGAACAGTTCTACGCATAGATCTGTTACAAATTCAAGAGGCATATATCTTCAAGATGCAGGGGCGCATGAGGATCTATGCCTCTTGATGATGGGTCTCGTTAGGTTCAGTTTCTCTGCTGCAGGAAGTGAGGTGGAGACAATTTGCATAATAACAAGCTGCACGTGCAAGATTTTAGCCAACAGGAAGGTGCCACGTGTGTAATGTTTGTATTACATCACGCCTCCGTCTTGAAATGATCTCGACATGTATTTAAAGGGCTACCTTAAAAAAAAAATCTTCTTTTTCTTCCGTGCTTGTCTGCTGTGGGATCGAGCTTGTTGCGTTCTCAGTGGTATTGTTATGACCAAACAATCCGCTTTTTGCGCAATTCCTACAGGATTATGTACAATCAGAAACATTTTTAATAGGAAAGATTTCAATAAGACCTGAACAATAGCTATAATGTTCTTAACTCAGAAAGTGGCTACAGACTAGTTCAGAGCAGTTCAACTATGACAGTGATGAAAAACGCAGTACACAAAATGCAAACAAATTACAATACAAATACTTTTTGGGTGGGGGTAGTTAACAGAGCGAAGACTATGAGCAGCATGGAATGGTTTCATTTAAACGAACTGCATTGCACATATTCGCCAGTCTTCTTCTTCTTGTCGTTCGCAGTGGGCTATACGGTCAGACCAGCACCGGTGATGAATGACGTCGTTTTCTCCAGGTCTTCTCGACTGCCGTAGAGTTTGGTCTGCAGTGGAGTTGGCGATGGCCACACTTCTTTTCTTTCATCGTCCAGTAGAGAAGTGAGATGTCCATTATTCATCCCCGACATACCACAGCAAGAGATTGATCGACCACGATAATTCAAGGGTAGTGCCAGTTCGCCAGTGAAAAGACGTGAGATGCCCTTTAACTCAGCCCCGACACAGCACAGCAAGATATGGCTCGACCATGATAGTTCAAGGGTGGTGCCAAAATAGCTTGGCGCCCAAAGGCGCCAAGCTATTCTGGCACCACCCTTGAACTATCATGGTCGATCTGAATTGTAATCAGTCTTCAGAGCTTTGGGGATTTGGACCTTGGGGCATAAATGAGTTAAATAGAGAAGCTCTTACACATGCAGTTACATAGTCCGTGTGTTTGAAGGAATGCCTTGTACAGTTAGCTAATAAAAAGAGGTGAGATGACCTTTAAATAGACAGCTCTCCTTTACACGCTGTCAATATTACATGTGCAGGAACAGATGAGGGGAGGTGAGAAAGAGTCCCCGCCGGTTACATTACACCTCGCTCTGTTTGTTTTCAGCCATAGGCCGAACTCCCTAGGACCTCCTTTTGGGAGATGTATTAGACCGGCTGGTGACATACATTCAATGTTCTGTTTAGTTGTTTTTTTTTTTTTTTTTTTTTCACAAGCAGTGCAGGCACGTCCTGAGAAAGTCTTGTTGCTGTCGGGACGTTAAGCAATGTGCAACCAACCACAACCAAAATCACAGACCAGCGCACTCTTTATACATAGATGTAAACAAGGGTTGAACTTTAAAGACAAAATGTGAGGGAAGGCTTATCTCCCAAAAGCATAGATGTAAAGAAGATTGAGTTGGGAATAAGTAAATTGGGAGTTGACTCGTTTCCAAAAGGCATACATTTAGAGGCATAGATGTAAATAAGGTTGAACGTTGAAGACGGAATAAATTGGCCGATGGCTTGTCTTGCGTACATTGAGGGTCACGTATGGACATAAGGTGCATAGCTGGAAACTGTTGGGGGCATCTATGTCAATAAAGTTTGAACGTTGCAGAAGGAATAAGTAATTTGTTGAAAAAAAAAAGCATACATTTAGGGGTATAGATGTAAATAAAGTTTGCACGTTGAAGATGAACTAAATACACTGGGCGACGGCTTGTCAGTCTACCGTCTGCAAAAAGGGCATACGCTGAGGGGTATAGCTGTAAATAAGGTTGATAGTTGGAAACTGGAATAGGTAATTTGGGCTGAGACTTGTCTACCGTCTACAAGAGGCATAGATTTTCATGAGCCCCTGCATCCGCAGGGGCTCATGAAAATCTATACTACTTTTGGTGTTGTGGGAATGATGATAATCTGTGCTTCTTGTTCACTGTAGGTAGGCCTGCAAAAACGAGTAGAAGACAGAAGTGACAGAAATTGATCGATGGTTTCTAAGGATCTGTGAGAGGCGTACTATTCTCATTCAGGGGCACATGAAGATCTGTGTCTCTTGTTCATGTGTGAAGAGTATAGGGCTCGGGAAGCTGACGTCATCACGCTAGTCGTGATGGCCATCTTGAGAGGATTTGCGATAAGGCCCTCATCGGGAAATCGCTATCAGGACAATGTCAGGACTATAGGCAATAACAGCAAGTCTTGCCATCACCGCAGGAAACCGCTAACCAGATCTGTTTTTGTTTGTTTCCAAAGAGGAAGAAACATGAAGAAAAACGTGTTGAAACACTACTTCGCTACTATTTGAAGCCTATTCTATCCTCTTAAGATGGCGGCTGACTCGCCGACGCTGCTGGGCAATGCGGGGAACTTCCCGAGCCCTATTCACGCCACACGCCTTCTGTTTGCAAGAGGCACAGATCATCGTGTGAGGCATGAGGATCTATGCCTCTTGTAGACGCCAGGCAGGTCTCTGCCCCCCTTTACCTTTGTAAATTTTAGTGCAGATTGTTAAGGGTTTACAACGATGTGTACTTTTTGGAGAAGCAATGTGACTCTTGGTCCTCTTCACTTTTGTGAATTGTGGTATATACAGCAGAGATTCATGAGGATCTACGACTCTTGCAGGCGCTACGCAATTCTTAGCTCTCTCTTCTTGAGTGCATTATAGTGCTTGCAGAAGCTCATGAGAATCTGTGACCCTCGTTGATGGACCGGGTTCGGCGGATGTGTGCCTTTCTGCAAGCTGACCTATGTAGCGGGACGGTTTTTCTCGCCTAGGGCTTTGTCAGGTTTCTGCCTCAGACACCTTCCCTTCTTGTTCCAACACCCAACCCATCTATCTACCCTTCCACCCCACTCCTTCCCACCCTCCCCTCCCCCGTCCATTCTTTTGTGGATTCTCGCCATCCTTTTTGCCATAATTCTCCTAAGCTGACGGGGTCATGTTCTCTGTGTTTTGCAAAATACCTACATTTGTAACAACTTCAGCCCTGACGCACTACAGCAGGAGATAAGTCGACCATGAAAATTCAACGGTAGTGCCAGATTAGCTTGGCGCCTATCGGCCTATCGGCGCCAAGCTAATCAGGCACTGCCCTTAAATTATCATGGTCGATCCATCTCCTGCAACTGGTGCATAGTCATTAGATGACGCCGCCAAAGTTTGGGAAATACGGCCGTCGGGCTGAAATGAGTTATGCAGGTCTGTATGAACTAGGGCTTGTGTCCACCAAGAAGAAAAATATCTAAACAGATTTTGAACTCAGCTGGGTTTGAACCCGTGTCCTTTGCCGGCGCCCCACCACCTAAGCTTCACAACTCACCAGTCTACATAGACAAGAAAATAGTTTACTTGGGATATATAAATTGCAAGTGGCCAACATGTTCTGTTGTCATGGAATATTCAGAGTTCGCTCAAGAGCTACAGAAGCAATTACCAATATGAAGGAGAAAAGAAAAAACCAAAACATCCAACGCCATCATGGGAGTACGTCAGCAAGAGGTCATTACCACTGTGAACGTGGGGTTGGGAACTCTGTTATTAACCCATTCAGCCCTGACGCACTTAAGCAGGAGATGGGTCGACCATGATAATTCAAGGGTAGTGCCAGATTAGCTTGGCGCCTAATTATCATGGTCGACCCATCTCCTGCAAGTGGTGCATAGTCATTAGATGAAGCCTCCAAATTTTCGGAAATACGGCCTTCGGGCTGAATGGGTTAAATCTGTAAATGGGACTTTTGGTGATATCAGCCGCGTGTCTGGACGCCGTACGTCTCGAATGAGCGATGCTTTGCGAAGAAGAGGCGAGTACACGATCGACACAAACTTGATGAAACTTGGCGAACTTGCCCCGCAGTATCTTCCTACCCTTTGTGTTCCTTCCCTGTCCTCCTCCCTGTGGAAGTGTCGGAATGAGAAGGTTGCCCGAAAGGGCGATCGGAAACATTCTGTGCTGTATAAAATGATGCTGCAAGCGTTCTGTTTGTTTGCCGAGCGCGGCAGAGGCATGAGCGTTATGAATCGCAGTCAGGTGCCCCTTGTGTTGGAGAACTTCAGAGACCCGAGCATGCCGGCAAGAGGTATAGATTCTCATGAGCCCCTGCGTTCGCAGGGGCTCATGAGAATCTATGCCTCTTGGAGAGTTGTGGAGAGTGTGAGGTGTTGGGTGTTTGGATGGTGTTCTCGAAGGGGAGAAGGGGAGAGGCGCGATGCAACAACTATAGCTATGATTGACAAGGATGCTGAGGGCAGGGGAAGGGGGAGGTGGCTGCACAGCTGTGGGTAGGTGTTGAGCTTCTGAACAAAAACGCTCTTGTATACGGAAATTCAGATTTATTGGTTTAAAGTTATACTGGGATGGAAGGTACTTTTCCGTCGCGGCATTCATTATTCATTCATGTTCATTTCCTCATTCATTCATTCATTCATTCATTCATCGGTCCATTCATCTATCGGTTCAGTCCGTAAGATCCTGTGCGGTTTGGTGCGTGCTGTCTGTCTGTCTGTCCATCCATCCATCCATCCATCCATCCATCCATCCATCCATCCATCCATCCATCCATCCATCCAATTCATAAGTTCATGGCAGATTTATTACCTCTTTTTCTCTGCAGCACCGATGATATTTTAGACAGCAACAACACCAACATCAGCATTTCACCGTTTCCTCAGGTCCCACAGGGACAGTATAGGTTGGGTTTTGCATCTTCTGCCTGTCACAATTTCTCTCCGTTAGCTTTGCCGTGTTAAACCCAACACCATATTTCTTCTTTGTCGATTTGCAAAGGTCGACGAACTTTTGGAAGGGCCCCTGCTATTTGTGCTGGTATGTGATTTTGGACTTTACGGCTGAAAGGCGTAAGGTCGAAAATCAGAGACCAGCATACAATTCTGATTTTTGTAAACCGTCCCTCGGACAATAAAATTCAGGCATATTACCTTACATTTTGTCTGTGTCTTTGATGGCGATGTTGCGCTAAGCGTCGGAAGTTTGTGTGCGGGTTCTGTGATTTTAGACTTCACGGCTGAAGGCTTAAAGGTAAAAAATCACAGACCGGCACGCTCAGTGCCGAGGTGTGGACCGTCACTCGGGACTGTAAAATGCCGGCAGTTAAAATGACACTTGCGCCGCTGTGCCTGTCGTTTACTGCCAGTTTAGGAATAAAACAAAAGTGCTTGCTTGGCAAGACTGTACTGACCTTCTTTTAACGCTGACTTCTTTCTGCAAAGTTCTTAACCCATTCAGCCCTGACGCACTAATTCAAGGGTAGTGCCAGATTAGCTTGGCGCCTGTCGGCGCCAAGCTAATCTGCACTGCCCTTGAATTATTATTACATGGTATTTATATGGCGCATTTCTCATATTTATAATATAACTCAATGCGCAGAATGTAGCCGCGAACTGAACCCAACAAGCACGCTCACGTGAATCACGCGCATTCACTCACACACTGTACGTAAACACACAACATTCACGTGGTGCTAAGGGCAAGCTCAAGCGAGCTACACGGTATTTGGAAATCGTTTTGTATTTGAAATTTTATTAAGTTGGCTGAAACTGATACCAAAGTGAAGGGGGAGGAAGAGCCGGAGTAGCCGGAGAAAGAACCCCCGACGGTCCGCCCGAATTAACGGTGACACTTACTAGAGGAGAAAAATCCGACGCGGAACTCGGAATCGAACCTCGCACCTTTAGCATTGGTGGCAGGCGCCTTAACCACTGCGCCACGGACCGCCCCGATGATCGATCCATCACCTGCAACTGGTGCATAGTCGTTAGATGACGCCTCCAAAATTTGGGAAATACGTGCGTCGGGCTCAATGAGTTAAGACCTTTTTTTAAAGTCTGAAACAGAAAAGGACAGCGATAACCAATTTGTAAATTATGCGTGTACTGGTATGTGACTTTGGACCGTACGGCTTAGAGCTGTAAGGTCCGAAATCGCAGCCCCCACCCGGGTCTGCCCTGGTGGACTTGGGTGGGGTTAACTACTTTTTAGTTCCCAGGGTCACCCTGGTCAGCCCCACAGGGTGGGTTTTCCCCTCTATTCTGAGGCATGTGTTTCTGTCTACCCTTGGTCCATTCACCTGTATTTTCCTTTTTTAAACTCTCCTTACTGTCTGCGCTGCCTGCAGCTCTTGATATTGGATGTGTGTTGCTAAATGGTCTTAGTTTTATTTAGCGTATTAGACCGGCTGGCGACATACATTCAATATTCTGTTTAGTTTTTTTTTTTTTTTTTTTTTTTTTTTTTTTTTTTCACAAGCAGTGCAGGCACGTCCTGAGAAAGTCTTGTTGCTGTCGGGACGGCAATGTACAACCAACCACAACCAAAATCACAGACCAGCGCACTCTTTTTATCAGTAACTCTCGTATGTTGATGGTTAGGTTGATGTTCGGGGTTTAACGTCCACAGCACCGAGGTGATCATGGACGGCCCTGACGGGCGGGTTATGGGGGACAGGGAAATCTATTACCAATGGAGTACGATCTGAACACTGATCAACTGAGGCGCACTCCAACTGTGCCACTTTGATTCACCAAGACCTTTCAGCGGACATAACAAGCCCGTCTTTTCCTCCTGGATTGCGAGTCCAGCTACCGGTGCCGGGACGGGGATTCGAACCCACGACCGGGCGATTCCCTTCGCTCTCCTGCTCCGACGCTTGAACGCCTGAGCTATTTCGGAATCTTTCGTATGTTGATGCGACAACGCATGATGATTACCGAATAAGATTTAAAAAAAACCACTTATAATTTTATATTCTTTGTGCTTGACATAATATATATTATCGCAGTGCACTCTTGCGCATCGACGCGTTTAATACTCTTACCAGTTCGCTCCCTTGGCCATCGTATGTATACATACGAAGCCACGCCCATGGAAAATTCCATCGTGTTTACTGAATTAAAACCAATTAATTTTTACTCTCAGTATTATTGTAATAACTTATTGACATTAGAAAGTCACTTTCATATGATAGAATGAAAAAAATATTAATTTTGAGTTTGTTCGTGACCTTTGTTATCGATCGAGTCACTACGTCCACCATCTTGCTTTCCCTACTGCGTTATTTTCACTGCTTGCGATTTCTCTCTGAGAATATTCCGTCAAAATGAGTTCATCTGAGTCCGAAAGTGAAGAGTATCTCACTGAAGGGGAATCTTCCAGCAACCAGGCCACTGAACATGATTCCAGCACCAGCGATGTGGAAAAAACGAAAGAAAACCATCGCAGGTCATTGTGACACTTTCTATTTTGGTTTGACCATGTGCTATCCATGTGAGTCTTTGTTTACCTATTGTCTGGTTCAGAATCGTGAAACGTTATGAAGTACATAAACAAGTTTTATTACTTGCTGTGTATTGCCTCAGTGATATTTTCAGCAAGTCAGAGATTTTCAGAGAAGCACATGTTTGTTGTCTCAGTCATGCCAGGTGTTGATACGCCCACTTTTTCCTGCCCTTGACCGGTGTAGATTATGTTGCGTAACTCTTAAAAATTCAAACACATTTTCTTGAAACTTCACAAAAATGTGTAGAAATGATTTGTCCACACACTGGATTCACATTTTAAACAAAGGGGCAAGAAACAAAAAAATTTTCTTCTTAGTGACTTTCGTGAAAACTGTTTTTGGAAAGCGGACACCATTTTTTCTTCGTCGCTAAATAAACAACAACTTCTAAACTACGTTAAGTACAAACTTTTTACTTATCCTGACTGAAAGCTGACTCAATGCACTTTAATATGATGTATAATAAGCCAACTTTTGACCACTAGAAGAGCTTTCAGCAGCATTTTTGCTTGGTCATGTGTGAGGGTAAAAGTCATTTTGTTCACTGGCCTCAAATAGAGCGAACTGGTAAGAGTTAATTTATCTGTTCATGTGTGCATCGATGATTCCGGGAGATGTGCGTCGATACTGAGATCTGCGTGAAAAAAATTGTATCGTTATCATTAGCGTTCGTATCACGTGTGTGGTGGTCTGGAACTGGATCTTACGGTTGTGACCCAAAATAACACATTTAACATCATCATCATCACCATCATCATCATCACCATCATCATCATCACCACCATCATCGTCATCGTCACCTGATGACTATATTATTGCATTAGTGTGTATACTATGACGGTGACTGAAGTCCAGCTTCTATTGTGAAAGTTACCCATTTAGCAAAAGAGGCATAGATCTTCATGAACCCCCCGTCCCCCCCCCCCACCCCCGCAGAGCGGGGACTCATGAGGATCTATGCCTCTTGCTGGTTCCTTTGCATCTACATTCCTCATTTGTGGAAGAGATATGCAATCGATTTTTTTTTCTTTTTCAAAACTCAGTCCTTTCAGATACAGTTGATCAAAAGGCTTGGCTGAGACAAGAATATTTTGAAATTACACGTTACGTCATATATTTGACAGATTTAAGGTAGGTTTCGAATCATCTTTGCACCAACATTCGCCTGTACGGTTGAGAACCGCCGGTTTTATTGGCTAACCATTGGACGCGGGCGTTAGACGTCCAAACGTGTTGCGACCGGAGAAAATATGCGGGCGTTTATGAGCTGGCATGGTGTGACAAAGGTTACAAGCGTGACCACGCGGGTTCCTGAATGGGCGACATGCAGCAGGTTGCAGTTTCTATAGCCTCCTTGTTCCCGCTCAGCGATGCACGCAGTGCGCAATAATTCATCGGTGCGACGCCAGCCGCAATCGGCCCGCGTACGCCGGCGTCGGATCGATGATCGGTTACTCATTGGGACAATTATGGCTCACGTAACTCTGCCTTTTATTTCGTTACCTTGCTTCGCATGCCGATCTAAAGACTTGGCAAGTATGGCGCGCGTGTTTGTGGTTGGTTTGACACACTGCAACAGGTTTCGAGCGACAGACGCGATGGCCTCTTGTTTTGTGACGTGCCAGTCAGGCGTGGAAGAAAGTCATCGTTCACGTAACTCGACCATTGGCGAGCTAGTTTGGTATGACAGTTCAAAGGTTAGAGGCTCGTGAGGATTGCTTGCTAAGTTGCAGTTCAATTGTGGAGTTCATGACCCCTTGTTCATGTCGGTGATGCGTGGTGGGCTTGCTCATTTTGGCAAGACGCGTGACACGTGCTGATTGCGACATGGCGCATTGCAACCGGCTCCAGGGCTGTGCTTTCTGGCGTGCCATTTTGTGTGAGGCATTTGGTGTAAGACACTGATCATTTTCAGACATCAAAGCGGGAGATCGATCATCAATGATAGCTCGATGATAGTGCCAGGTTAGCTTGGCGCCTCATGAGGATCGATACCTTTGGCTGGTCATATATAGAACCTGTTTGGAGCCAGATTTTTTTCTCCCGCCAAAAAGTGCTCATAACCCTTTGCGTGTGGGTAGCGGTTTTAGTCGCGATGATTCCTCCAAGGGCAGTGCCAGATTAGCTTGGCGCCGACAGGAGGAATTATCGCGACTAAAGCCGCGTCGGCGCCAAGCTAATCTGGCACTGCGACATGTCTTCACGTTCGCCAAAGAGGTCACCCGTCATTAAAGCCCTTCAACCACCTAAATAAATGTTCTTAGTGACAGGTAATCTCTCATATGGTTGGTCGCTCAAAACGTGTTGTGAAATATTTCGTAATCTGGACAGATAGGATATTTCCATTTTCGGCGGCGTTCAATTGATAATGATTTCAAACATTACGCTGTCTGCGTGATGAAAGCGAAGCGGACTCGTGCAGGGATGAGGTTATAATGTGGACGTTTCTTCGTGTTGTTGCAGGTGCACAACTCCACTGAGGCTGAATGAGGGGTCCCAGCCTGTCGCTATGTGCAGCAGCAGCAGCAGCAGTGGCAGACCATTGTCTCTGCACCGTCACCAATGAGGCTCCGCGTGGGGACCATGCGGGGAGGCAGATACTACAGGCGTCTGTCTTGTAACGAGCTCTGCCTCCTGATCACTCTCGTCTGCACCCTGACGGGACCTCACCTCGTCTACGCTGGTAAGTCTCATTGTTTGTTTGTTTGTCATTTAACATAACAGTAAAGTGTTAAGAAGGAAATATTTAATTTAAACGAAGATGATCAATTTGTTTTGGTATATAAAGACCAATTATCTGATACGCTGACGTTTTTTCGTTCAGAATTGAGTCTCGATATTGTCTAAGAATGAAATTTCATTTTTTTTTTAAAGTCGCCATGGACGGACGAAATTGGTTCGTTTGCTTTGTTTGTGTGTTTGTTTTTGTTTCTTCCTTCATCCATTCATTCGTTCGTTCGTTCGTTGGTTCGGTTCTTCTGTAGTGCCTTCGTTGTTTGTTCGTTCGTCTGTTTGCTTTTACGATTGTCTTCTCACCTTTGCGCTCTCTCTCTCGCTCTCTCTCTCTCCCCCCCCCCCTCTCTCTCTCTCTCTCCCCCCCCCCCTCTCTCTCTCTCTCTCACTCTAAGCCCCCCCCCCCCCCCCCCACCTTCACCTCTGTCACCCCAAAACCTCCGAGTGTAACTAAGTGTGCGTCATGTGCGTCATGTTTTTCATCACCCCGTAGTGGTGACAGGGAGACAGATGACGTTTTAATTGAAAATATTTTCTCCGATAACATCGCTGCATCCTCCCGGCGCCGCTCAGACGCGTGGCCATTCCTACCTTCCGACTGCATGAGGCATAGATTCTCATGAACCCCTGCAACGCAGGGGCTCATGCGAATCTATACCTCATGCTAACAAAGATTTGTCTCTAAGGCCGTATTACAAGCGCAGCTGTCCTGTGTTATTGGGTCTATTGTTTTAACTCGTGCAACCTTGGATGTTGCGGCGGCGAGGGCGGAGTGTTATCAGAATGAAATGTGAACTTTTGCTTTTAAATAATGTTAGTTTTTTAACAGAGTTCGCGCCTAGAAAAAGACAGCGTAATTTGATTTGACGAATAATGTTACTTTCTGAATAACAAAGTTCACACCTACAAGAAAGATATGTGCAATTCGACTTGCGATTAATGTTGGTTTCTTAACAAAGGTCACGCCTAGAAAAATATGCGTGCAATTAGGCGTGCGAATGATGTTAATTTTAATGATGTTAATTTTTCTAACGAAGTTGGCGCCTAGAAAAAAGATAACGTGTTTTCATACTTCTGGGTAATGTTGACATTTGGACAAAGGTCGCGCTTGGAAAAAAGATGGGTGCCATTTGAGAAGTTGTGAAACCAAGGAATCATTCGGTCGCTGTCTCTTGTTTTGACTCGTGGAGCTTTGACTGGGGCTCGCGTGTTATCCGAGCGAAACGTGAACTGTCGCTTTGAATGATAAGTTCACGCATGGAGAAGATGGCCACAAATGGGAGTTGACACTTTGGAGATGGTGCACATGTCTGTTGTTTTAACCCATAACTGCCGTGGCACTAAGACGAACGCTACCCAGCTGCAAGAGACATAAACCCTCATGAGCCCCCGCAGTCGCGGGGGCTCATGAGGATTTATGTCTCTTGTTAGTCCTCTGTGTTTGATGCCTAATAATTGTTGGTCCCATATCATCTGTGTTTTTCACACGCGAATGGCGATCAATGTGCTGTGGGTTCAGACGCGAAATTTATGATCACTCTCAGCGAAGGGGTTAAACTTTTGAGACCCTGTGCTGTTTTAAGGGCTGTCTTAATTGAGCGTGACGATGTCTCGGCGAACCGAGGTTCGTCGTTCGGTCAAAATACGGTTTTTTTTTTTTTCTGAATTGGGTCTCCTCGAGACCAGCCGAGACGACAGAAGATCGGGCGGTTACGGCGAACTCTTCGTTTCTTAACCTGGTCCGTTTTTAGCTGCGCCGAACCAGACGAAAGTTGATCAGCAAAAATGGCGTCCGCTCGTGAATTAGAAGAAGATGCAGAGGGTTTTAGCGTTGTTCTAGCGCTGTATGTCCTAGGCGAGAAGGAAGGGGCAGCAGAAAGACAAAGAAAGCGAAGGCAACACTGCCCTACGTGTTGCAAAGACACCAGCAAGGTGCATTTCATGCACTGGTTCAAGAGCCGCGCATACAGTATAATAGTTCATTAGTTACCTTTGTTTCCTTTTGGGAAAGTCTCCCAAATTTCAATAAATACTAAGCAATCTTCTTTAGATAAATCATTGCCGACAACGGATTCTTCGCCATGTTGACTGAAAATCTTTCCTCCGGCAGAAAAGAGCGTTCACCTTTTCAGAGTGTCTCGGGCAGGTTTAATAATAATAAAGAGCATTTCTATCGCGCTGAATCCCCAGGAGCAGTGGGCTCTAAGCGCGTTACAAAACAAAAATGTATGTCTGCAGAGCCTCTCACTACTTTTTAAAAATGTTATCTACGCACACACATACAACTGAAACACACATAACAAAACCATTCCCTAGTTAAACGCATTTTGATTATGCTAATGCGCCACCACGATGGGTGCTATACGGTCAACAAGGGAAGACCTATGATCAAGACCACCACGTTGGTGCTAAACGGTCAGCAAAAGGAAGGACCTAAGATAAACGCCACTATGATGGTGCTACAAAGTCAACAGAAGGAAGACCAAAGATTAGCACCACCGCGACCATTGTTAATGTGTTTTGCAAATGAAATATGATCTCACACTGCGAAAAAAACAAACAGCAACATTTCTTAGCCAAAGATATTCAGTAGTTTGGCAGTTGAAATAATGGAGTTTCTTGTGTATTGTTTTTAATTTGGGGTGGTGCGTTATCAAAGGAAACTGGATTGATTGTTGTGGGTTTAATCCGTGCAAGTCATAATTATTACTTTTAAATAGTGATAACCTTTTCGAAAACAAAATTAAAGTGAAATGCAGACCAAAAAGGTGACTATCAAGCCTGTAAAATGGAGAGAAGAACCCAACGAAGACAGAAACGCGCTTAGAAAAGACAGTTACAGCACAATGTATGAATATCAAATTAAAACATACAAACACGTACACGCATAAAAGCGGCCTCGCCGATAAAAAGATACCATTCGTTATAAAATCAGTGTTTTGAAATAAAGTTAACTCATTCGAGACATGCCGCGTTCCGATACGCGGCTTTCAGCTTTCAGCCGCGTATCGGAACGCGGCATGTCTCGAATGAGTTAACTTTCAGCCGCGTATCCGAATGCGGCAGGTCTCGGTGGAGTTAATGTGTTACTTCGTCACGGCGTAGAGTTCCGCACACACCGATCTACCCTCCTGTCCGTGGTCTGGTGATTGGAATTTAGGACGTGCTGTGTCTGAGATAAGAGGTGACAGTTATGAATGTGTATGTCGTCTTTGTCGGCGAAGCTGAAACTGTGCCGTAAGGTCCCAGATCGCAGACCAGTGCGTCGTCAATTTGATTATGTGGACCGCCTACAAGTTTAAGCTTTAATAGCATTGGCCACACACCTCTTCAAGGGTGCCGACAAAGTGTAATTGTCCACTGTACCTGTGAAGAGAGGTTATGTACTAAATCAGAAGTAAATTCTAAACAGTCCCTTGGCGGGCAACCTTTTGGCGGGCACTACCCTTGAATTATCATGGTCGACCCATCTCCTGCTGTAGTGTGTCAGAATGAGTTAACCTACTCCCTTTGATACAGTTCTGATTTGGTTATACTCCTATCATGATAGCGACTCCTTCCCTCTGAAGGGCAAAGCTGTCAACCAATGTGAAATGTGACCTTCCGACCCTTCAGCTCCTTGTCCATTACTGTCTTGTACGTGGAAAAACTTTAACTCATTCGAGACGTGCCGCCTCTGGAGAAAGAGGTCTGTGCAAATCTTTTACTCCAGCTAGGTGCGAACCCACGACCTTTCGGCGTGAGTCGAACGCTCTCCCGCCGAGCCACCCAGCTCCCCCTTGTACGTGGAGGATAGCTGAATGTCCGCGTGTAAAACTGAATACAGTGTAATGTATGTTCTCCTCAGGACGATAGTCTGTCGTGCACTTGCGTTTATCCAGTTGGTTGGTTAAGTTCGGGGTTTAAGCCTTATCACTCGGAATACACTAGTGGGTAAAATAAGTTTGACTAAAATAGTTCACGGGTAGTGCCGGTATATCTTGGCGCCTCTAAGCTATTCTGGCACTACCCTTGAACTAAAGCCATTGGTCTAAATCCGTATCTGTAAGTACTGTACTAGTATAAGGTAGCTTGCATATGGCAGTGTACACATTTGAAGCTTTTAGCCTCAGTATGATATGGGTTAAGTCCACGGCACCGGGGTGATAAATGGGCTGCCCTAGCGGGCGAGTTATGGGAGACAGGGACATCTATTGCCTATGGAGAACGACCCGAGCACAGATCAGTTCAGGCGCATTGCAGCTGTGCCACCATGGTGTACCAGAACCTTTTAACGGACATGCTATCTATCAAGCCCGTCGGTTGGTTGGTTAGTTCGGGTTTAACGTCCACAGCACCGAGGTGATCATGGACGGCCCTGACGGGCGGGTTATGGGGGACAGAAAAATCTATTGCCTATGGAGTACGACCTGAATACGTTTTTACCCGGACTTTTTATACGTTGGGGTGGCGTTTGCTTTTACGTGCATTCAGTGGGATCTCTCTCTCTCTCTCTCTCTCTCTCTCTCTCTCTCTCTCTCTCTCTCTCTCTCTCTCTCTCTCTCTCTCTCTCTCTCTCTCTCTCTCAAGCGTTTTTAGTTGACGTCATTTATTTACGCACTTTTGTTGTTCTTTTATTTTACGTCACATCCTTCAGTTGCCACATTCCTTCTGAGATAATGAAGATAGGTAGCGACTAATCTCTATATTTGTTTGTCTATTTTGGAAAAGATTATTTACCCGAAATATTAATAAATTGTGTTGTAATTGTCTTTTTTGAGCGTGTTTCTTTCTCCTTTGGGTTCTTCCCTGCATTTCACATGCTTGGCAGTCACCTTTTTGGTATGGACTGAATCTTTCTCGCTCTTTCTCGTTTTTGTAGTGCAAGCTCTCTCTCTCTCTCTCTCTCTCTCTCTCTCTCTCTCTCTCTCTCTCTCTCTCTCTCTCTCTCTCTCTCTCTCTCTCTCTCTCTCTCCCCCCACCCGGGTCTGCCCTGGGGGACTTGGGTGGGGTTAGGTATTTTTTAGTTCCCAGGGTCACCCTGGTCAGCCCCACAGGGTGGGTTTTTCTCTCTATTCTGGGGCATGTGTTTCTGTCTACCCTTTGTCCATTCACCTGTATTTGCCTTTTTAAAACTCTCCCTACTGTCTGCACTGCCTGTAGCTCTTGATATTGGATGTGTGTTGCTAAATGGTCTTAGCTTTATTTATGCCCCATGTTGTAGGTTTATTTAATGTATTTGACCGGCTGGCGACATACATTCAATTTTCTGTTTAGTTTTTTTTTTTTTTCACAAGCAGTGCAGGCACGTCCTGAGAAAGCCTTGTTGCTGTCGGGACGTTAAGCAATGTACAATCAATCTCTCTCTCTCTCTCCCCCCCCCCCTCCCTCTTCCCTCCCATCTTTTCCGCTTCTTTCCATTTCCGTTACTCAACCCCTTTCATCTTGGTTTTATTTCAAGACACAAACTGCTTCCGCTGAAAGCCACAGAAGACAAGACACCGGGAGCCTTTAAATCATTTTTCCTCTCTATCGTTCTCGAATCATGATAGCGCGCACGAAAGAAACATTCGCCTGTTGCTATATATTGTTTCCAGTTAGGCGCAACGGCGAGATTTCTGCGCCCCCCCCCCCCCTCCCACACCCCCCCCCCCCAAAAAAAAAAAAAATAAATAAAATAATAATAAAAAAGGGAAAAAAAATTGACAGTTATTAGGGACACGCGAGGACGGGTGTTTGAGGGTGCAATATGAATCCTCTAGATGAAGCACCATCTGCAAGAGGCATAGATCCTCGTGAGCCCCCGCATTGGATAAATTTATTTGTAGAGAAAGAAAAAATGGGAAAAGGGGGGGGGGGTGGAGTAGGTGTGTATTAGGGGGGGGGGGGAGTGTTGGGAAGGAAAGGTGGAGGGGGGGGGGGGACGGCATCAAGGGGAAATGGCAGAAGAAAAAAACTTATCTGTCACATCAGACGAGGGCTATGGGCCGTGGCACCATTAGGCGCAAGATTAGCTCCCCTTGCCGCCGAGTGAAATCCAGACGCCTTTCAAGTTGATTGGGAAGCAAGTGATAGCCCGACACTAACACACAGTACACTCTCTTTTCGCCCCTAAACCATCACCATCACCCCTTTTTACCTGTACCTCCCCCCTCCCCTCCCAACCTCACCCCCACCCTACCCCCTTCGACTTTCCCATTGCTCCACCCAGCCTCTACGCTCGCACCTTGACGTAGTTCCCTTGCGTACTTGAATCACTGTAGCACCTGTTTTTGTTTATCTCTGGAACAAACACAGACAGAATTATTCACAATATACACTTGCTTCTTTCTCGCTTCTTTCTGTTGATTACAGCGATAAAGATACATACATTTGGCTTTAGATACAATACATTGGCAGTGCACTCAAATGTGTATATCTCATTTTTCGAAGCTTGTTATAGCGTAGTATGAGAGCAGTATTTGCACAAAGAAAAAGTGTGGTGGAAAACTCTTGAGATGTCGTCATTGCTAGCGACGGTGACTGTGCATGTAGTGCACACTGAGAAAGACAGTTCATTATGAATCGTTCGGTATAGAGAGAGAGAGAGAGAGAGAGAGAGAGAGAGAGAGAGAGAGAGAGAGAGAGAGAGAGAGAGAGAGAGTGATGATGATGATAAAACGTTTTTATTCATGATAAAAAGTTTTAGGCAAAGCAATGCCTATCTTCCAAACTGTCCTGTCAGAGAGAGTGATGATGATGATGATGATGAAACATTTATTAGGATAAATGTTTAGGCATTGAAATGCCTCTCTTGCAAGCTGTCCTTTGAGGGTCCAAGTCAGACGAGAGAGAGAGAGAATGAGCTTTTATTTTACAACGTTCAAAGTATAGTGTGTTACAAGACCAATTTTCCAACTTGTTAAAAACTACAAGCTGCAGACTATCGGTCAACATTATCACGAATAAAACAATAGATTAACACATATAGGGACAGGGAGAGAAAAATAATAAGGTGCATTGCGCGAGAAGGGGTGGCTTGGGTGCTTGTGGTTTATTTTAGAATTGGACTAGTGGGGAGGTGCGGCGGCGACCCCACCCGGCCAACATCAACAGGAGGGGGGAGTTAGCGAAGGTGAAAAAGCAACAACCTCCACGTTGATACAGGCATTTCACATTACCCCAACAACCCTGAAACAATGGTCCGCCTCCGATCCTCACATGGCCTGGGTTACAATCGCAAATCCAAGACACACTCTCAGTCTCAACTCTCTTAACTTCCTCCGTGTGAATGTTAGAGATGTAAATGAATTTGACTCGAGCTTTGCAAGAGGCATATATTCTCATGAACCCCTGCGAAGCAGGGGTTCATGAGAATATATGCCTCGTGCAGACGGAGTGGTTTGGGTGAAAATTTTGCCTAGGAAAAACTTCGTCCACTGCCAAGGGGAGTAACCCACAACAAGGGGAAGTCACCCCTCCGAAGGGAAGTCACCGGTCGGCGGGGCAAGTATGGCAGGGGTAACGCCAACGTAAACTCAAAACACATCCAGCGATGAAAACTGTATCAGTGTGATTGATGGCAAAGTTATGCGCATTGTGTTTCGGCGCGACCCACATACCTCTGGCACCTCTCCGAACCGTGAGATAGACAGTCATGAGGTGTGTGGCTCTGTGGCGCTGTTGTTTTGAATCTAACGGCCGCGCATACGGCATACAATTATATTGCAAATCACAGACAAGCACTCGCATACATGCCCGCTAGTTCGTCATATTCAACGTCAATTAATGAATACATCTACGTATTTTACTATTTGACGTTGCACATGACGTACTAGCTTGCACACGCGAGACCTGTCACACAAAATTGTAGACCGTCACTTACGTAATATTTGAATTGTGTAGGTAACCCATTCGAGATGTGCCGCTGAAAGCCGCGTATCCGGATGCAGCACGTCTTTAATGTGTTAAATACCCAGCAAGCTACATGGACTAATCAACATTTATGCCGCATGCTGGTCCTATATTTTCTTCTACGTTCTTGAGATGTTTTCCTGTGTTGTATACTGCATAGCCGTTTAGATTTTTCCCCGCAGTGTGAACCATATATGACTTGGCAGTGCACAAAAGTTCATCGGGCCAACGCAGGCCGCTGTAGGCCCCGTGCGCGGGCCAACAGCGGTCGACGTCGGCCCTATAGATTTTTGCTTACTGGGTCTGAAACGGGCGAGGGATGGGTGTGATTGTAGTTGATCTTGTATCTTGCGTTTGACAAGGTCTGTACAGATCTCTACTGCTTGTCGGCTAATTGGGGCACAACAAAGAAAGCTGCCTTCAATGACTTGAAAACCCACGTAGGCTTAAAAGAGGGCAAGTCTACATGTACACAGCACAGGCGAAAACCGTGATGTCTGTCCAGGTGACCTTGTTCGGCGGTGAGATTAAATTGGCGTCCCTTTCTTGTTCCTGTAAAAGAAATGAGGCCAGCAGAGACAGAAACACACTTAGAAATGTCAGTTACAACACAATTCCAGTAATATGTTTTAACCCGAAATATTACTGAATTTGTGTTGTAACTGTCATTTTTATCATTTTCTCAAAATAGACAAACGAATATGCAGTTCCGTCGCTAGGTATCTCGTGAGTGTGATGAAGAAGCAGTGTGGCAACTCCGTGGCAGTCACCTTTTTGGGATCTGGCTTTTGTAAAGGAGCTAGGTAAATAAGTTTGTCAAATTCGCTCGAACGCCTTGTCGATTGCAGAACAGACCTCTTCTTCCATGGTTGTGCTGGTCTGTGATTTTGGACCTTTCGCTCTTGTTATGTCAGGTTTAAAAAAAAGATCGCAGACGGGGGAACAAAGTATATATACTAAGGCTTCGTAGAACAGGTTCGACTGTTTCGAGCTGAAACCGCGCTGAAGCGGCAGTACAGGGTCCCGTACCTAACGTAAGGTCACGCTGGGTCCCGTTTTTTCTTCGTGCGGTCACTTCCAATTTGCGTTATGATTGGGAAACCATCACCCGCCGCCAAACACCCATACACCTGCAAGAGGCATAGATCCTCGCGAGTCTCTGCGGATCTATCTCTCTTGCTGTCATGTGTAGTCCGCATGTATATCCAGACGGTGGCAAGCTATCATGGGTGAGGTCTTTGGCTTGGGAAAAGGTTCAACCAGGTTTGCTCAGAGGGTACCTTCATTGTCGCGGCTTGCGCTAGAATTGACAGTCACAGGAGACGCGAGGGAAAGGGAAGAGAGGAGATTGGGTATGGGGTGGGGGTGGATAGGACAGGGGGAGGGAGGAGGGGGGGGGGGTTGACATAAGGGTAGGAGGTGACGGGTGAGACGCGAACAAGGTTGTTTGTCGCGGAGAATGTGACAATGCCCCCCCCCCCCCCACCCCACCCCCCTTCGTGTTTGCTTTGTTGATTCGGGCGGTTTCTTCCACCTGTTGTGAAGTAAGACGAAGGCCCTGCCCAACACCCTGTCTGAGTTTATCTTGTTTAGGCCTGACAAACTACCACCAGTTGCGACAAACTACTACCAGTCTACCTGTGAGAGTTCAAGGGTGGTGCCAGATTAGCTTGGCGCCTAGGCACCACCCTGAATTGTCATGACCATAACTGGCACTACCCTTGAATTGTCATGGTTCGTTAGTTCGGGTTTAACGTCCACAGCACCGAGGTGATCATGGACGGCCCTGACGGGCGGGTTATGGGGGACAGGGAAATCTATTGCCTATGGAGTACGACCTGAACACTGATCAACTCAGGCGCACTTCAACTGTGCCACTTTGATTTTCCAGGACCTTTCAACGGACAGTGCTAGTGAACAAATCCGTTTTTTCCCCTGGATTGTGAGTCCAGCTACCGGGGCCGGGACGGGATTCGAACCCACGACCCGGCGATTCCCTTCGCTCTCCTGCTCCGACGTTTAACCGCCTGAGCTATTTCGGACTCTCTACTCTTCATTCATTGATTGATTGATTAATTCCGGGTTTAACGTCCACGGCTCCGAAGTGATAATGGACGGCCCTGACGGGCGGGTTATGGGGGGACAGGGAAATCTAACCGCCTGAGCTATTTCGGACTCCAATCTCTTCATTCAGTGAACAGTCATCGCTTATATACTACCGAAGGAAAAAAGGTTTTAAAGGGAGCAAACCCCAAAATATGGGAGACAAAACATGTGCTCCCTTCCTCTCCGAAAACCATCTGGGTCCTGCAGATCGCAAACACCGCCGCAGGGAGGAGACACTTTACTTTTGCAATACACTGCCAGCATAATCGGCGCGGAGCAACAAACAATGCCACGGGCACTTGAAAATATATGTATACACACTCTCCGCAGTGCCAGATTCTAGCTGTTGGCTTCAAGTAGGGGTATTATAGAAAGTGCGGCGGAGTAAATGAAGTCTAGTGTACAGATTTCACATCACAATAAAACAGTGAAATAAAATAGAAATTCAGTTAACCCTTTGGTGTCGGTAGCGGTTTTAGTGGCGATGATTCCTGCAGGAATCATCGCTACTAAAACCACTACCGACACCCAAAGGGTTAAAGTACCATTAGGCATAAGTCTGAAGACACATTTCAGCAACAATCGTGTTTGTTATGCCTTGTCGACACACCCAATGAACTTTAACAGCAGTTTGAACACGCAGCAAGAGCACGCGCGTAATCGCACTTATTTATTCTGCGCTGCCTTTAGAGTGTCAGTCTATTTTTAGCTGTTTCTTGCGCTGATAGCATTGTATTTGTAGTACGTATTGGAGTCATTGTCAGGTTACTTGATACGAAGACGACCTTTGTTGAAGTGGATTGTCCTGTGTCTAAATGAACCATAACTAGACCCGTGTGTAGTGTTTCATAACCATCTGTTACAGGAGTGTGTCTTTGAACAGTTTCGGCGTTAGTTCTCATTTGAATGAAAATAATATATAACAGAACCGATGTGCGCTTTTGATAACGTATCCTATGCGCTAACAGTACGGTAATCTTGGACTAGGGCCCCCAGTTTGAGTAACGTCAAGGCCGATCTTGGTGAGCAGGAGGCATGGGTTCTCATGAACCCCAGCCTACCGTCGCGTCTTGCTGGTAAGAGTCGCTTGGTGACGATTACTCGGTACTCATAAGAGTCGAAAGACATTTTGTTGTGTAAAGCTTGCAGTGTTAACCCATATCATGCTGAGGCTGAAAGCTTCAAATTTGTACACTGCCATATGCAAGCTACATTATAGCACTTACAGATAAGGATATAGACCAATGGCTTTAGTTCAGGGGTGTTGCCAGAATAGCTTGGCGCCTAGACGCGGCAAGCTATTCTGGCACTACCCTTGAACTATATAAGTCAAACTTATTTCACAAACTGGTGTATTCCGAATAATAAGGGTCTATTTTCGATACGCACTGCATTCTGATCCTACCATTTAACTAGCTGTCACAGTTTGTGTTGAATTTGCATTATTTGTGTATTGAATTTGCATATTTTTGTGTTGAATCTGCGTGTTTGTGTGTTGACTTTAGTTGTTGTTTTTTTGTTGAATCAGCATACACATTTTATGTATAGCGCCGTTCTAAACCCGTTCTTCGACCGAGCAGTGTTTCGCGGAAGAACTGTACTGACTGAAACCCCGAAGCGAATGGAAAGGAAAGGGGGGGGGGGAGGGGGGGGGGGAATGGGAGTGGAAGGTAGGATAATCAGGGAAAAGCATCGGGGGTTGTTTTTCTTGAAGAGGTCGCCAGAGGTAACAGACATTAGTAGTTCGAGTCACTAATCCCCCGATAGTTTAGTCCTGAATGGTTCATAACCGAACCCCATTCCTTTGTTTCCGGGACATAGATCCTCAAGAGCCACTGCTGTAGTGCTCACAGAAATTATGCGGGTTCACGCAGCGTAGATCAACATCATTCTCTTCTTTGTTTTCCGAGATGGTTCATAGAATCATGTTTCTCTGCACTCGACGTAATCTTGTTTTCTCGGCAAAAGACATAGATCCTCATGAGCCCCTGCAGCCTTGGCTGCAGGGGCTCATGAGGATCTATGCCTCTTGCAGACGAGGGTAAACACATTACCTCTTTGCTGACATGACGGAGGACAGATCGAGGTTTCAGTCTAATACTGAAACTGACGGCTTGGAATAAACAAAGCGCCACCGATAAGTCATTTTGCGAGATGAGTGCTTTAGGGGGGAAAAAAAGGTGAAAACTATAGGTGTGAGCTGGTCTGTGATTTTGGACCTTACGGCCTCTTTTGGACCTTACAGCCTGAGGCCGTAAGGTCCAAAATCACAGACCAGCTTACGTTACTGTGGGATATCGGTTATGTTTTGTTAGTCGGGGTTAGAAAGAGAGAAGGTGATAGAATAGGAGTCTCCTTGTTCGCGTGGAATGGGTGAAAGTCGGAGCGCGGTCGAGGAGGTGAAAGTCAACGATTTTTTTTTTCTCGTCTTGAGGGTGTTAACCCATTTCTTCGTGAGTCTGATTTTTTTTTTTTTTAAGTGTTGATTGTCCTATGATTACAGATTAGGAGGTAGATCAAGCATCTTAGTTGAAGGGTGGTGCCAGAATAGCTTGTCGCCTCAGGCGCCAAGCTATTCTGGCACCACCCTTGAAATATCATAGTCAGATTTACTCCAAGCAATGGGTGTATCAGAATGAAAAGTGTTAATATGATGGTTTCTTCAAGCAAGATGTGTGTTCCTTTATTTTTTGACATGTTCTATCGTGGTTTTAAAAGACATTTAAACTCGGCCCCTTTGTGCACCCATCCCCCAGCCCCCACCCCCTCACTCCACCCCTACCCCCCACCCCCACAGCCCCCCACCACCACCACCACACACACACACACACACACACACACACACACACACACACACACACACACACACACACACACACACACACACACCCTTCCATCTCTGCCTAGTTTTGTTAAACAGAAGAAATCATACCGTATTGCCCTTTTCTTGTATTTTTTCTTTACTAACTATCTTTTGCAAACATGACTATTGCCGACCTACTTTTCTTCACCTCTGCTGCAATTCCTGAAGAGGAGAGAAGACGTAGAGGTAAAACGCTGTGAAATAAATGAGTAGAAACTGAAAACCGCGTCAGTCTGGCGTGAAAAAAAAAAAAAGTGAAAGACTTGTACAACTACGAACAAAAATTAAAAAAAAATCAAGCAACAAAGAAAGTGGAATTAAAAACCTCATATAACAAATAAAGAAGAAATAAAAACTTCAGCAACAACATAAAACTTGTACAACAAATACCAAAAAAGAAGAGAGAAAAAAATAGCGCATTCCCTTTCTTCAAGATTTTCCCAAGACGTTCATCTTTTGCCAACTCTAATCGACGCTAAGCATGGCCCTTACACAAACCATCCCTCTCCCCTCACACCCGAGAAAAACACCCTCATTCGGAGTAAGAACAATAAACTCACCGCTTGCCGCAAGAGGCATGGATTCTCATGAGCCCCTGCAAAGCAGGGGCCCATGAGAATCTATGCCTCTTGCAGACGGGTCTCGCAGATGAGGCGCACTACGCAAACCCTGGTGCCACCCTACACCACATTAAAGTTCGCCTTTGCATAATTTCCGCGCAATTCTGTGTTTTCTTTCCTCACAGTCGGCCGCTTTTGCCAACGGACCGCCCTTGGTTTTGATTCGCAAAATATTTGTTTTATTTTTTGGGGCGCTTCCTCGCTAGCTTGCGATGCCTTGCCATCTGTTGAGAAGAGAGACTGAAACGAAAGGAGAGAGAGGGGGGTGGGGTGGGGGCGGGGGGGTGGGGGGAGAGTAGGTGATGGAGAGAGAGAGAGAGAGAGATTTTCAAGCGGAAATCAATACTTCATCTGGGAATCGGTTGTATGTAGATTGGACCGATTTTCAAATAACAAGAGGTATAGATTCTTATGAGCCCCTGCTCCTACATGGGCTCATGAGAATATATGCCTCTTGCAGTTGGAATCAGAGAGCTGATGGAACTTTGAAGAATTCCTGCTAGAGGAATCAGGGTTCTGTATTTGGAATCTGGGGCGTATCGCTTTCACGTGAACTGCTAGGCGTGGAATGTAGGTAGGCCGTGATAACTCGAGGTGTAGTGCTTTATTGACATGTTTGCCTATCCAGACGCCGACCTCCAAGCGCTCACCCGCAGCAGCTTCTATTCAGGCACTACCCTATAAGTAAAATCTTACTATTTCTCGCTACTTGCATACCTTGTGTAAGTGGGTTATCAGCGAATGTGTTTCACTGCACGGTGATATTACTTTGTTAGTACCCGGCGGAGTGCGAGGTCCACATTTACTAATCACACTAACGTTTTGCCACGGAAGTCAATCCATCTCTCTCCGCATGTATGTAGACTAGTCTGGTTTGCTCCTTTGGCGCAGTAGATGAAATGCCTATCGTCAAAATGAGCTGATTTCGATAGTGAGTCAAGTGTTGGTGCGGTAATGATGCTTTTATGACGGAGCCCCACGCTGATGCACCTCTTCGGAAGCTAACTGGTTCTCTATTCCTTTACAGGGTACATATCCCTCCCTTTACCTACGTCGTGATATCCTGTGGGTCGTGCCTGATTTACTGTAAATAACAGTCTTAAAAGTTTAATCGCCACCCACCCCCTTATCTCCTCCCTCCCCCCCCCCCCCCCTCCAATCTCACACATACACGCACACAGACACAGTTCTTAATCAAATTTTCACTGTTCAAGAGGCAGAGATTCAGGGGCAGCGGGTCATGAGAATCTGTGCCTCTTGTAAGTTTGACTTTATTTCCACCTGCCCTTCTAAGAGAAGGGGGTGTTTAGGTTTGCGCCAAAGACTGCAGACAAACAGCCCACCTGTGGTTCTGTGTACACTGACAATCGAACGTACTGAAAGTCTCTCTGAGCGCTTCCTCCCTTACATTTCTTTTGATTTTTCCGCACGTCGAAGAGAATTTATCCCTGGCTCACCCACTATGGCTCAGCTGTACCGTCTTATACTGGTTTCACCCTTGTGTGTGTGTCCTGGACTCTGTTGCATGAGAGAGCTTAGTGCTGCGCCAGCCACTCCGCAAGGTGCTCCACTGAAGCGGAGCAGCTTGCTGAGTGGCTGGCGCAGCACGAAGCTTACTCATGCAACTAAGTCCTCCGGTCTGTTTGCTCCACGGTAGGCTTTGATTGGTAAAATTCGCCAGTGCAACGGGTTCTCAATGCTGTCTTGCCTCAGGTAAGTCTTCTCAGTGTATCCTTCATTTCACAGTCCATGTGACTGTGCACACTTAACAGAGGTCTTCTGCTGCCCCTGGTACTCGTCAGAAGAAATCTGCTGCGCAGCGAAAGAGAAAAAGAGCAGGAAATCTTTCATTTTATGCGAGTCATACCTCAGAAGTTACTGTCCTTTGTGCAGTATTATTGCAGGACACACTAAGACAATCTATAAAGGTCATCTTGCCATCTATTAACTCTGTATTGCCTAGAGTGTGGCTCTTTTAATTCTTTTCAGTAAAATTGCGGTTTTTAGACTATTTCCAGCCGTTTGCAGTGAAAGTTTCCAAGTGAAATGCAAACACCGAAAGTAGCGGTCATGGCAGCAGAAGACGAGTTTAACTCATTCTACCCCAGACACACCACAGCAAGATAAGGATCGACCATGATAGTTCAAGGGCGATGCCAGAATAGCTTGGCGCCTATGGGCGCCAAGCTATTCTGGCATCACCCTTGAACTATCATGTTCGATCTGTGTCCTGCACCTCAATGCAGTCTTCAGAGGACAACGGCAAAATTTGAGGATTTCGGTGTTGGGGTAGAATGAGTTAACAAAGGTGGAAGCCAGTATCCACAATGTTTTCGAACCGACGGCAGTCGCAGTTGACTAGCCGTGCGCGGGCCAGCTGCGGCCGACATCGGCCCATTGATCTTTTGCTTGCTCGGAAGGTTAAAGTTCACTTTGGTCGGTTTGGAGTGAAGTCATGTTTTTCACGACATGCTCACTGGCCATAGAAATTAGTCGCAGGAACCGCACTGTAGCCAAACCCCCATCCTACTGTACAAAATATGGACACTTGTATTTCGGGCATCTCCATCTGTTGAGAAGATGTAGCTCTTTCTGGACCCGTTTTGGAGGTTGGCGAGAAGCTGGTCCATTTATGTCTGTGTTACGCAGGTTGGAGGAGTTGTTTGGATTTCAGATTTTGATTGTTGTAGATAACTACACATTTCAGCTACCACAATCTCTGGCACCGACGTTTCAAGCTGAATTTCCCCGTACACGTCCACCGTTCGAAGTGCCGAGAATGCATTGAGTTAAAGTGTGGCCGAAAAGGCAAAAAGAATTTCATTTGCCCCTGTAGCTTCAGGAGCTCATGAAAATCTTATGGAGAAGGTCGGCTTAGATACTCTCTATAAGAATCGTTTCTTGACCAAGACCAAATTCTAGCCGGTGCTCGACCACCATACATTTTGTCTCAAAGGGCAGAGGGATCTTTTTTAGTGCGGCCGTTTGTTAGGCCCCAGATGACGTGTTGATGATCGCCTCCTACATGACGCTGTCGCCTTCTCTTGCACTTCAGCACGAACAGTAACAGATGGGGTGTAGTGGAAGTGGCTAGAGTGATAATTTGTCTGCATTGTTTATTATAGAAGCATGCAGTTCGAAGGTTAACAGCCCTTTGTTTTGTCGTCTGCAATGTAGAATGCCAGTGAATGTATTTCGGAAGGCAAACTAGCTTTTGTTTTGTGGAAATATGCAGAATTTTGTCTTAAATTGTTCTGCACAACAATGCCATAAGTAGACAGAGAGAGAGAGAGAGAGAGAGAGAGTAAACATTTCTTCAAGGCGCTCTCACACCAGAAAACCGAATACGAACACCCAAAAACGACAAAAAAGCATAACACGACTAAAGATGCAATACCAAAAACGACCGCAAACGACAAATACAACAAAAACACGAGCAAAGATGCAAAAACGACCAAACATGAAAACACAACAACAACAACAAAATGCAAAAACGACTAGATGCAAACTAGACCCAATAACCTCAGCATTGTCCTTGTCCCCAATATCGGGAGACGCATTCTTCATGGGCAAGAGGCACATATCCTCATGAGCCCCCGCAATTGCGGGGGTTCATGAGGATCTGTGCCTCTTGCTGAGGCAGTCTATGCTCCCCAGACTGAGGGGTTTATGGGGGTTCAGCGTGGGGAGGGGTCACTCCGTGTCACCTTTATCAAATCCCTTTAGTGTTCTGACATCTGGCGCCGACCATAACAATAAAATAACTGTCTTTAGCTTTCGATAAATATGCGGTGGACGAAGACCAGTGCCCTGAGTGCCTTTTTCTTCTTGTAGACGTAGACGTAAATGTGTCATGACTTTAGACCTAGACCTCGAGGCTACAGGCTGGCTTATTGTGCATTTAGATCGTACTGCTTCGGGTTACACGTTTCAGAATCATAGAACTTTGCACTTTTTGTGAATGGTTTGTATGTGATGTATTGCGCGATAACGTCTCATCTCTATGAGATCTTTATTTTAGTAGCCTTTATATCACCTTTTTAGTGTCAGGGGACGTGAAATCAGAATGTGAACGTCATCCTCAATATTTGTGATTTCGAGCGGAGAATGGTAATAATCTTTTTGTTGGGCCTTTATGGCAGTGACTTTCATATCACCTTGTTAGTGACAGAATCCGAACTTCCGCTCCATGCACGTGATTTCTCGTTGTACGATAATCTCGGCGATAGACTTTATAGCAGTGTATTTCTATCTCCTTTTCGGTGGCAAAAGACGTATGGAAATTAAAACACGAAACTTTATTTTTATAGTTCTTTTTCTAGCCTTCTTGAGACTCTTACGTCAGACCTGTCCCATAGCGCTTCGAGCAGTCGTTTTATGACAGGTTACTTGCGCGATGCAAATGGACATCGGCAGCATCGTCATCTCGAGCTTTGGGCTTCCTCTCGGACTGTTCGCTTCTCCTGCATCAGCGCTCAGACCTCGCTTGGAACTAATTACCATTAAGCTGAAGGTGGTCGGGCCGACGTCTGCCGCACTTGCGCGCGGGACCAACAGCGACTTTTGTCGGCCATGTGACCTGTTGCATTTTGGGAAGTGTTTCTGTGTCCTCAGCTGACGCGATTTGCAGCCCTGTACTGAACTTGATCTCGATAATCAAACTCCACCCCAACCCGCCCCCTCATCTTGTAGAACATGGGCGTAGGCAAATAACCAAGCAAGAGGCATAGATCCTCATGAGCCCCCGCTATTGCGGGGGCTCATGAGGATCTACGCCTCTTGCAGATATAAATTGTTTGCCGAAGTCCATACCCTGGAGTACTTCGCCGAGTTTTGACAAAGCGTATGTTTGCCTAGTAAGTTAGAGAACTGCTCGGGTATTCTAGGCAGTTGCTTGCCCTCCTGAGACCCCTTTTTTCTGTGACCCCCACCCCGGTACAGAACACCCTGGAATTCTAAGCAGTTGCATGTCGTCCGTTTTTCACCAGTCGTCGGGAGTCCACCCCACGCAAACCAGTTGTAAACAGTTTGTTTCTTTGTAATGCGGAATTTTTCCCATGATCGTTCAGGGAGACGTACACCAAACAGAAGTCTGTGTCGGCGTTGGGGCGATCGTTCACCTCAGTTCAGATGGAGAAGCCTGCGATGGGAAAGGTCCATGCGCGGTCCACTCCATCCCCCTCAAAACCTTCCCGAAGTTCCTTTCGATATCATGCTGTATTGATATTGGTCTGGTTTTAAACTTTGCGATGATTGATTGTCTCATGTCCTTTCAGGATGAGACGGTTGACAGAGTATCGACGGACGGTATATTGAATGTAGAGGGAGCGTTAGTTGCAATTGCATGCACATATTTACAAACATTTACAAACATTGTAGGTTCGTGGCGTCTATATATGGCGGTGGTCGGTAGCGCTTTTCGCCAAAGTGATTCCTGCAGATTTATTCGACACGTATTTGCCATTAGGTCCCAGAATTACAAAAATGCGTCTTCCCGTCAGTTTTACTGTGTGTTGTTAGATAGCTAGCAACCCTTCGTCCCTTGAAATCAAAGAAGTGTCTTTCAACTGGTCACTCGAGTCGAAATGCTCGTAATTTTCTGTCACAGTTACCTGTCTGTCATAGTTGAGCGGCTTTTCTTTTAGCTATTTTTAGCCCCAAGCAAACAATCTCGCGGCGATAGAGGGACAGTTGGTGGCTTGGCAGTTGTCGCAATCGGCTTGGAAAAGTTTCTGCAACTAGCGGGTTTGATTTCTGTAATCGTGGATCAAAGTGCCCCCCATCCAACACGCCCCCACCCTCACCCCACACGCCCCCACCCCCACCCCGCCATGTATGGACCACATAGTATATCTGGGCAGGTGGGCAAAGTTGTTTTTTTTTTTTTATATACTGAATAGATGGCATCCCTAACTCATTCAGCCCCGACACACCACAGCAAGACATGGATCGAGCATGATAGTTCAAGGGTGGTGCCAATTAGCTTGGCGCCCATAGCGCCAAGCTATTCTGGCACCACCCTTGAACTATCATGCTTGATCTGTTTAGAATTGTAATACAGAGGGCAACTTCAAGCTGTGGGGATTTCGGTCCTGGTGTAGAATGAGTTAAACCAGAAGTATGTCAATCATTGCAAGGACTTCACACATTCCATGGATTCATCTAGCCCGCTCCGCTCCTGCGTATGTTCTCTAATACATCTAATACAACACAAGCATTAAAAACACACGCCCCCCACCTCAGTATCAACATGAACTACTAATACTACACAACCACTATTACAAACCACCCTTCCTCCGCCCTATATCCCTCCCTCCTGTACTCCTTTTCAACTACAACTACAATCACAACCCCCACCACCGTCACCACGACCACGTTCAACAAACATGGCGCGCTACCGATCTGGTTCAAGCAGCAGCGCCGTCTGACGAGAAAAAGATGAGAGGACCGAGTGATCGCCCGTGACAGGAGAGCTAACAGATTAGCTGAGCAGTCTCGCCTTCAGATCTCTTCGACCTACCCGCGTTTAAGAACAAATGGAGGTAGATGATGCTTATTGACTAGGACAAAAGACATAGATTCTCATAAGCGCCTGCAGCCTGTGGGCTGCAGGGGCTCATGAGAATCTGTGCCTTTTTGCAGAGGCGGAGGTTGTACGAGGTGGATTGACGAGACGGTTTGCTTGCCACTCATGTAGGCGCCTATTCACGCGAGTCCACAATGTCAACGGAGAAAGAGCTGGTCGCAGCCGCGGTTAGGTTTGGCGGGTGCACGGGTGGGTAGAGACCAGAGACACGAGTGGATAAGGGGTACAGACGGGAGCAGTCGCGAAGAGTTTTGCATGTAGTTTGACGAGTGTGCACCTGGGTCTGTCATTGAGTTGGGTCGTTGTATTAGGACTTGGTCCTAAATCGCAATCGGGTCAGAGACAGGTACATGTATGCTGAGCCCCTTTAAGTTATGAAAAAAAGTAGGTTGTGCCACTTTATGGTAAGACTTAAAATGCCGTTTCGCCGTCTCTCCCTAATCACTACGACATGCGTCTTTGTAGTAGTGGTGCTGTTCCAAATAGAATTCAAACTGTGGTTTAATTCAAACTGTGATGGCAATGAAGTAACTCCGTACTGTTTTGCCGTCAAAAGGTATGACGTATCCGTGTAGACTACCAGTGCCCTGACTGTGAAAGCAAAAGACAGCAAGCCCATTTTTGTGAAAAGCGAGAATTCCATTGTTTTACAATGTAAATCTCGCTTTTTACAATAATGGACACTGTTTTTTTCTCTTTACAGGACAGACATGTGCCAGGTAGCAGCCAGCATTCGAAACCTGAAAGTCTTCTAGTAAACTTATCCCATCCTTCTGTTAAGAAACAGTGAGTCAAACTAACGCAGATACAGGCAATAGATCCTTATGAGCCCATAGGTTGTGGGGAGCTCGTGAGGATCATTGCGTGCCTTCTACTGACGTCTGTCGTTCGCGAAGGGAGTGGGCAAATCAAAGTGTGCATTGTGTAAGTCAGATACGTTTTTTTTTTTTTACGGGTGTGTTTGGAGGTGTTTGTAGGAGGTGTCATGTTTTCTTGTCGAATCGCGTACACCTGACGCGACACGGGTTAGTCTTTGTTAAGGGGTACGTGGCCCTCCCACCTTGACACATTTTCGAAACTACACTGAAGAGCAAAAGAAATGCGACATTTTTTGGAATCATCGGATCGGAAACACTTTCGTGTTTCCGATGATTCCCAAAATGTCGCATCTCTTTTGCTCGTCATTGTATCTATTCTTGTATCCTATCTTCGCTGTCGCATCGCATCGTCTTGGATGGATCGTGCGTCCATTTCTGATGTAACCACTGACGAGTTCCCCAGTGGTTTATTGGAGGTGGTCTCACTATGCCTTAGTTCATACATTTTTGTTCATTCAACTACCAAAAGCCACAACATGGGTACACATTGGTCGCAGCAAGAGACATAGATCCTCATAAGCCCCCGCAACTGCGGGGGCTCATGAGGATCTATGTCTCTTGCATTTGGATTGTGTTTATTGTTTTGGACACTGAACGGGATTAACTGAATAATGTTATATGCTTTCAATTTGCATGACTATTTTTCTTTTACTCGTATTGAATGTATTAGGCAGCATCAAACAAACTTTCCTTGTGCGTTCCAAGACAAGACATCTCAGAGGACTAGTGAAAATTGTTAAATCTGCCCTGTTAAAGCAAAACTGAGACCGTAAGTCCATGTACTTGAAAAGCAAGGGCAGAACTGCATTATAAGATGCAAATCTAAAACACTTTGGAAGCAAAATTTTCAAATACTTAAAAAGCGAAAGGTTTGCTGTTTGCAGAGTGACGAGACCACATAAAGACGTTTGCTACCGTTTTTCACACTCGGAAAAAAAAAAGAAGAAGAAAAGGTTCTTGAGTTGAGATTGGATTTAGATTTCTTGAGAGAGATGAAAATAGTGGTATCAGACGCTCTGTCCATTGGCAATGGACACAGATATTCATAAGCCCCTACAGTTCTGTTGGGGCTTATTATGATCCATGTCATTCGCTCAAAATAATCAAAGCTTTATTTACACCTGTTTCTCGATCATTGTTCAAAAAAGCATGGATTATGATGACTCTTTGCATTTTGCTGGAGTAACATAAATATCTGTGCCTCCTGAGCATCATAAACCAAGCTTCATTTGCACCTGTTTCTCCATCTAAGGGGGTGTCAGTGTGCTCAGCCTACGATTGAATTAGGACGTTGTAGACACAGCGGTGTACTCAAACCCTGACCCTGCTGCTTTTCAAAACCGCGTGAAGTTGTTAGCAGTCCCACCTCAAAACGCTGAAATCTCCCTCAGTTTGAGTAGGAAACCGCAGGTGTACGTAAGTACAGCTTTATCCACCATTCTGCAAGAGGCATAGATTCTCATGAGCCCCTGCATCGCAGGGGCTCATGAGAATCTATGCCTCTTGCAGATGGACACAGTGGTGTTAATTGTATAGAGGTCTGTTCGTTGGCTGTGCAGCTGTTTGCTAAGGGAATTTTTAGACTCATGTTATCTTTATTCAAGCTACACTCGCCCCTCATTCACAAAAGACGAGAGTAAATGGTATTTGTAGCATGCAGAGATTTTTTTCTTCATTTGTTTTTTATTCGGGTTTTTGTACCAAATTTAAAAGTGGCGCAGTTTTAGGATGTATAGCCTGGTACTATTAGATTTACAGATGCGTGGGTTTTCAAGAATCGACATTAAATGGTATTTGAAGCATGCAGATATTTTTTTCGTCATTGGTTTTTTTATTAGGGTTTTTGTACTAAATTAAAAAAGTGGTGCAGTTTCAGGACGTATAGCCTGGTACTATTAGATTTACAGATGCGAGGGTTTTCAAGAGACGACATTAAATGGTATTTGTAGCATGCAGAGATTTATTTCTTCATTAATTTGTTTTTTTTTCCCTGGGTTTTGTATCAAATTAAAAAAAAAAAAACGTGCAGTTTTAGGAGGTATATCCTGGTACTATTAGATTTACAGATGCATGTGGTTTTCAATGGACGAAAGTAAATGGTATTTGGAGCATGTAGAGATTTTTTCCCCCTTTTTTTATTTTTGGTACCAATTTTTAAAAAGTTGTGCATTTTGGGGACGCACAGCCTAGAATTGGATTTACAGATGCGTGTATTTACAGTAGAGGAGTGTAGCTTGAACAGACTGTTTTCTGTATATTTTTAATTTAAAAAAAATATTTACATATATTTTTTTGTTTTCTGCAGGCTTTGTCACAAAGAAATGCAATTTGGGGCGTATAGCGTGGAATTGGTTTCGCAGATTTACATACGGTCACATTAGTCTGCGTGTCTTGTTACAGTTGCTTACAAAAGACGAATGCAAATACGTTATTTGTAGCATGCTTTCGTTTCTTCTTCCGTTTCGTTTGTTTCATTTTTTGTTCTTTTGAAGGTTTTTTAACAACAATTTTGTAAGTGTATTACTGTGTGTTAACTCATTCGAGACATGCTGCATTCGGATACTCGGCATAACGCCGTGTATTCGAATGCAGCTCGTCTCGACAGCCCTGAGACTTTCGTATCTAATTACGTTTGCGTTACTTTTGCCATCACCGCCAGTGGGGGCTGACTACTTTGCCGTTGCACGTCTTTGTCGCTTACAGAACGCGTACGTGTCTCCTAGTGTGACCATTTTACTCATGTGAGGGAGTGAAACAGCATCGTCGCTAGACTTCTGTCAGCGTTGGGTCACAGCTGTACATGCGCGGGTTAAAGAAAATGCAGAAGACGTGACATAATTTCATTTTCGTTGATTCCTTTTGGAATTGCACGTGTTTGTCATTCCGTTGTCAATTGTCGCTTGGAATTTGCAATTTGTTCATGGATTGTAAGTATAATGGCTCTCAACAATAAAGGCTGAGTTTTTGCTGCGGCGGTATGAACGTATATTTATTCCTGTAGATATTTTACATGAATGCGGAGAAACTTCAGGACTCTGCATCAAAGAGTCCTATAATAGAAGCTTGAGCTTTACTGTGGTATGAACGTATATTTTTGTGTAGATTTGGTAACACTTTATTGGGCTTTGAGACTATGGTCTCTCCCTTCTCTCTCTCTCTCTCTCTCTCTCTCTCTCTCTGACCACATGTCCCTTGTAAAGATCATGGGTCAGTTGCATGAGCGAGCTTACTCCTGCACCAGCCACTAAGCAAGGTGCGCCGCCATTATTAGTGGCTGGCGCAGGACTAAGCTCGCTCATACAACTGGCCTCATAACCCTAATTCCATTATCAAGCTCAAGACAGGCGTCACCCCACCCCCTTCCTGTTCCCTCCTCCCTTTGTTCACGATAGTGTCCCCTTTCTGGACTTAAGGCTAAATCCCCGATCATCCCTTCAGATAGATGTAAATGACCCTGTGTCTGTCAGCAACAGGCGTAGATGCTCATGAGCCTATGCGACTGCAGGGGCTCAAGAGAATCTGCGCCGCTTGCAGAGGCAAGACACGGGTCACGAAACTCTACGCCTTTTGCAGACGATAGCGCCTGGTCGCGGGACCGTTGACAATCCCGGAGTAGCCGGTCTTTGAAGCAAATCCAGGAGGTCATCAAGGGTCCCTATTGTTGAGGTCGAAGGTCAGGGCAGTGTCAGAGGTCAGTATCACGAACACTGGTTGCCTAGTGACGGCAAAGGATAAGCCAGAGAAAGTATATAGGTCTTTCGTGAGTGTCATGTCGAGAGAAAATCTGCAGATGGAGAGAAATATCTGATAGATGTCCATAGATTTAAGAAACTAGAAAAGTAGTAAAATTAGAACAGCGTATTTGATGGGGTGTAGGATTCATTCATTCATTCATTCATTCATTCATTCATTCATTCATTCATTTATTCATTCTAAGAACTAGAGAAGAAGGAAAATTAATGGAGCTTAACTGAAAGGGTCGAATTCATTCATTCATCACTGTTTCCTGTTCTCACTTTCTTACAGTTTATCACCACATTCCTTTTCTCCGTGAGGTGGTATTCCTGTATATTTTGGCTGTACTGTATAATCTGCAAGCGTAGAACTCAAGAAAAGAGAGAAAAAGTATTGTACGGAATGGAAGATGGGGATGGGGGGAGTGTATGGAAAATCCATCTTGCACCCCTGCGACTTTAGCAAAGTGTTTCTGTACCGTTCAGCGTGCTACTGACGGCCTCGCAGCCAGCCAGGTAAAGCCACCTTTGTTGGAGAAAAGAAATTGCCTAAACATTTACCAGTGGAGTACAGATGCTTTCGTTTGCAAGGGGCATAGATCCTCATGAGCCCCTGAAACTGCAGGGGCTCATGAGGATCTATGCCTCTTGCAGAAGAAATGGGCTTTTCTTGGGTGTTTGGTCTTTTGTATCGCATTGCAGGCCGATGCGAATCACATATGGTGCCGCGGAGCAGTGTTTCATCAACTAGCCATCCACCCAGCTTTTGTTTTTTCGCCTGCTACCCAAGTTTGGGGCGAAATCCCACACACCTGCAAGAGGCATAGATCCTAATGAGACCCTGCTGTCGCAGGGTCTCATTAGGATCTATGCCTCTTGTGGGCCTAGATTTATATTCATGTTGTCCTCGAATCGGTAATCGGTTGTCTTCTCGATGTTGGCGCAGCATTCCTGCTTGTCAGGCGCTAAGGACGGGTGGAAATTTTTTGTCTGGGAGGGGGGGGGGGGGGATAAAGAAGGGGGAGAAGGGGGTGCAGAGGAGAAGTATCCATAGTAGTGGTGAACTCGATAGGGGAAAGGTGGTGAGAGGTGTCGCACATCGTTTTTCATTTATTATAAACAAACGAGACTGAATGACTAGTGTCGTGTCTGCTCTAGACGTATAAGTCGTGACGATTCGCATTGCTCATTTTTTGGGTGTATGCAGCCACCGGTACTGTAAACATTACGGGTGGCTGCATGCTCAAGGAAGTTAAAATACATGTGTTTACGCCATTGAAATATCAGTCAAGCCGACCGGACAACCGAACACCTGCTTTTGTTAAACCGATGTGTATTGCGCGTATGTTTATACAAGTCATTGGAACAGTCTGCTTTTGACGCGTCTTGAAAAGGGATTTGACAGCTGACCAAGTCTTTTGAGATTCTTAATGATGACGTGTTTATAATGGTGATGAACACACGATGTTTGTATAGTGCAAGTTTAATCTCTCTCTCTCTCTCTCTCTCTCTCTCTCTCTCTCTCTCTCTCTCTCTCTCTCTCTCTCTCTCTCTCTCTCTCTCTCTCCCCTCCCTCCCTCCCTCCCTCCCTCTCTCCTCCTCCTCCTCTCTTTCCCCTCCCCCCAAGCATCAAACTTCCCGAAGGTGCTAAAGCCTAATTCAAACCCGACAGCATTGGGAATTTGGGAAACGGGTGCTGAGGTAAATAAGGCGATGGTTGCAGTGGAAAATAGGTATCGCAACTATTCCAACTCACCGCCCGCTGTCAGAAGTGACGATGTTGCTTGCTGAAGAAAATTGGTAACGCCCTTTACCATAGTGTGCTGGTCTGTGATTTTGAACTTTACGGCGTTCATAATCAGCCGTCAAGTTCATAATCACAGACCAGCACAATTGAAAATTGAGTCTGTGAATAATGAATCTATGAACATTTCGATCTATGAATATTGAATCTATGAATTATACCCTAACCCCTCCCCCCCCCCCCCCCCCCCCCCTGTTTAACTCATTCAACTCCGACACGCCACGGCAAGACATGGATCGAGCGTGATATTTTAAGGGTTGTGCCAGAATAGCTTGGCGCCTGTAGGCGCCAAGCTATTCTGGCACAACCCTTGAACTATCACGCTCGATCTGTTTCCAGAAGTGTAATACAGTCTTCAGGGGGCAACGTCACAATTTGCGGATTTCGGTCTTGGCGCGGAATGAGTTAAAACGGAAGAGAAGCAAGAAACAATTGCTAGATGGTTCCTGAAAAAGAAATTAGCGGCCTTCTTTCCCGCCCCTCTCTCCACCCCCCCCCCCCCACACACACACACACACACACCTCCCCCACCTCCCACCTCCCCCCTCATCCCAACAACAAACAAAAAATCACTGAGGCTGGTTGCGAAGTTGTGAAACTCGAGCGGGGAAAACAGGCGACCGGCTTGGCTTGGCGTCTGACGGTTAGTTGATGCGTTATGAGTTTTTGACAAACTGCTCTGTACTGAATAGAAGCCTTGGGAGTCTACCCTGAGGCCCCTAGTTACCTCCTACGCCAGTGAGATGCAGGCATCAGTTGCGTTGATACGTTGTCTGCAACTGCAAGAGAAAGCAAGGACGTTGGGTCGTCTGCAAAAGTTACATATTTTGTTCAGGATGCATAGAGCCTGCAGTATACCAGTACATAGAATTGATGACTGGAAGGACCAACAGCATGTGACTTAGATCCTCATGAATCCTAGTGATGTGGGCTTCATTTCTCAGCTAGCAAGGGTGGCAGAGCGTCGGACTCTCCATCAAATGATCTTCGGTTTGTAACCCTAGTTGGGTCAACAGACCATCGTTCGGTGTGATCCATCTTGAAAATCACGTTTGTTGTGGCAAAAGACGTTCTGACGTTCTCAACCAGCGCGAAGCATCTCGAAATGGAAGGAACAATACAAGAGGGTTAGATCCTCAGGAGCTCCTGCGTTCTGCTGCGGCTGATGTGGATCTGTGGCTCTTGCAGGGCAAAGGACCAGGTTGTGCGCACCTTCTGAAGTTTCCCAACAGATGGAAAAACGGCTGTTCCCTTTCGCTCATCAGTACTTCAACCAGGCCAGCTCCGTCTGCAAGAGACATAGATTCTCATGTGCGCCTGCAGTCGCAGGGGTTCATGAGAATCTATGGCTCTTGCTGTGACCATGATCGACTCCAGCAGTTCCTCTAATTGAGGGTGTTCTTTGGAGTTTAGCGTGAGAATGGTTCGCTCATCACTTTCGCTTCGCCGAGATGAGCCTGTAGGCCATTAATAACTCTCAGAAGAAACTTAGACAAAAAATGAGCTCGTAGTTAGCGTAAACGTGCTAGTATACATCCCGCCCCGCCCCCCTATACTACCCCGTAAACACGTACTTACGCGCTCATATATGGACGTTACACACGCGCACACGCTCATCATGCGAAATTTCTTCTGGTTATTTTATGAAGTTCCAAAATAGAGTCGTGTTTTATTTTCAGCGTCTGTAGAAACTTGTGCTATTCCTTCACATCTAGTTCAGCGACCGACCCCTGACACCCTGTTATTGGAGGGTGGGTTGGGGTGGGGGGTCGACCAATTGTGGGGTAGGGGTAGGGGTGGCTGGGGTTGTTGTGAAAGGTTCTAGATATGCATGTCCTTCAGGTATGGTACCAGAAATAGATTCGTATTCCTTTTTCAAACCTCGAAACAAATATCCCAGGTCATATTTTATGTTCATGAATTCTTCGCAGAAGCGAGCTGGCGTTCAACGCATTCGAGAGATGCCTCATCAGGATACGGGGTTGTTTGCTGCGTATCCGGATGCGGCATGTCTCGAATGAGTTTATTCCTGGAGGTCGATGTTCATTTCTGATGTCGAGACACTTGCCACATTCATCTTCCTACTTCTCCCCCTTTGCCCCTCGACTTCCCCATACTTGCTTCCAGCCCCAAGGTCGCATTTCTCAAATTTTGGAGGCGTTGCCTAATGACTATGCACCAGTTGCAGGAGATGGATTGACCATGTTAATTCAAGGGAGCGCCCTCAGGCGCCAAGCTAATCTGGAGCTACCCTTGAATTATCATGATCAATCTATCTCCTGCTGTAGGATCTCGGGGCTAAATGGGTTAATTCTGTCAGGCATGAGGATATAATTATCAAATTTTGGAGATATCTGCATCAGTTCTGGCGACAGATCAACCCCTGTTTTTGAAGGGTGGTGTCGGAATAGCTTGGCCGTTCTCGTATCGTGTCAGGGCTGTATTTAAAAAATAGAAATAAATTCACATACGACCTTTATGAACACTTGGCTCACCAATAATAATACAGGTTATTCGCCACGTGTTTATTATTTTTTTATTTTTTTTGGTGAATAAATGAAAAAAAAAAAACATATCTATAATAGATCCATATCCATAGTAGGTATATAATATAGTAATTTTTATCTCAGTCATAGACAAGAGAAAAGCAAAACACCCCAAAATTGCGAAAATGCGGGGGATTCATCACTTTGCTTTTATCCGTACTGATCTCCATGCCATAAGACCCTGCGCTACTTGAAAGTTTGTCTGTCAGGTTTTGGAGCTCACTATTGCTGCCTGCCATGAGGTCAATGTCGTCTGCGAATCGAAGATTGCACAGGGATCTGCCACCAATAGAGATTGAAGTATGGTGGTCGTGGAGGGTTTCCTGCATGATCTTCTCCAGGAATATGTTGAAAAGGACAGGAGAGAGCAGGCATCCTTGACGGACACCGATCGTCGTCCTGAAGAACTCGCCTGACTGATTGTTAAGTAGAACCGCGCTGCAGGCGTTCTTGTAAAGCGCTTCTATCATTTGGATCAGTCCCTCCTCTATGTTGAACGATCTCATGACTTGCCAGAGTCCGTCGTGCCAGACGCGATCAAATGCTTTCCTGAAATCAATGAAGTTGTGGTAGAGTTCGCGCTGATGCTGCAGATGTTTCTCGATCAGGACGCGGCAGTTGAAAATCTGCTCTACAGTGCTTCTTCCAACTCTGAAGCCAGCCTGTTCTTCTGCCAGCAGTTCCTCGGCGAAAGTTTTGAGGCGGTTGAGAATGATTCTAAGCATTACTTTGCTAGGGTGACTTATCAGACTGATAGTTCTGTAGTTCTGGCACTGTTTCAGGTTTCCTTTCTTGGGGAGCGGGATCACTAGAGACTGTGTCCATTCTACTGGCCATTTCTTTTGCTCCCAGATCTTTTGACAGAGTGTAGTGAGGACCTTCGTTGTTACTTCTCCTCCATGTTTCAACAGTTCAGCAGGTACGTTGTCTACACCTGGAGACTTTCCTCCCTTCAGGCCGCGTACGGCTGCTTCCACCTCTTCAGCTAACACTGGCAGGTCTTCAGCCTTCCTGGCCCCAGCCTGGTTGTTTTGGAGGATGCTGGTGTCTGGCTCAGCCTTGTAGTTATACAAGTCTCGGCAGTACTCAGTCCATCTGTTTAGTACAGCAGTGTTTTCCGTAAGGAGTTGGCCGCTGCTGTCGAGGGAGGGGGGGGGGGGGTGAGTGGGGGGTGGGTGTAAAAGAAAAACAACATTTTGACGCGTGAGAGAGAGAGGTGGGGGGGGGGGGGGGGGGGGGAGGCGTGTTTGAAGTGTCTGCATCATGGCAGTGATAAATAAGAAAATTGATGGATGGTTTCTTTGCTTGGTAGGTCGTCGACCTGAAGAATCTTCTGCAGTTTCCATTTGTTTTACACCAGTCAGTTAACAGTTTCCATTTGTGCTGACCAATCAGTTCAGTTTCTATTTGTGAACAACAATCAGTTTACACTGAGTTTCCACTTGTGTAGGCCAATCTGTTTACGGTTATCATTTGTGCAGACCAATCAGTTTACAGTTTGCATTTGTGCAGGCCAGTCAGTTTACAGTCTACATTAAATTTTGTACAGACCAATCAGTTTGCAGTGATCATTTGTATATATGCCACTCAGTTTGCAGTTTCCATTTCTGCACCAGTCAGTTTACTGGTTCCATTTTTTGCCTAATAATTCATCATTCCTTGTGGAACATTGATGGATCTTATCGGTGCCAGAATAGCTTGGCGTCTCCAGAGCTATATCCACAATCACCAATCAAAGAGGTGTCATTGGGCGATTATATAGCGCTAGCAAAGTGTAGACACTGAGTTTCAAACATTTGCAGGAGCAATAAATCCTCATGAGCCCCTACAATTGAAGGGGCTAATGAGGATCTATGCCCCTTGCAGAAGGAAGGACGTGTGCTTGGGTAGATCTTTTGTATCTTTTGTCTTCGCGTGGTAAGAACCAGAAATACGTGCGCCTGTCGCCCCATACTCTTTGAATTTCGTTGACTCCGCTGTAAGTCAATCATGTCAATACTTACCACACCTTTTCCCTCGTCTGTCTATAGCCGCAAGTCTATTATCGTACTACCTGTACTGCGACCCTACAGGCCTGTGCCATTGCTGTATACATGACATGCCCCCCTTTTGTCCCGGCAAGTTATTTCTTGGCATGGAGGGCACATCTCCATGTGAATGCATTTCTTCTGACGACTGTATACACGCCCGCTGTCGGCACATTCTCTCACTGGCTGTATTTGACACGTGCTCTATGAATATGAACTATTTTGGAGCGTGAGGCTGTGTTTGTCATTGGTGACATTAGATTTGTAGCTGTTCAGGACAATTTGCTAAATGTATACATCCTCATGAACCCCCGTAATTGTGAGAACCACTGGTGACAAAGAATTTAAAGACGTCTGCAAGAGGCACAGATCCTCATGAGCCCACGCATTCGCGTGGGCTCATGAGTATCTGTGTCTCTTGCTCGACTCATTTGTGTGTGTGTGTGTGTGTTTTATTGTTGGTTTTTTAAATTTTTATTCTGACCCGTATGACGCAAACTCCACAATCTCTCTCTTGGCTTGACTTCGCGAACGAAGATTTTATAGGAGCTAACCACGACGTCTGCAGGCTTGTTCGTGGCTGCGGAGGCCAATCCGAGACAGGCAGGTTCGACCGCAGTGGCTGCAGGGGAAGGTATGGCCAGGGTTCTGAGCTGCGGCATCTCTGTTTTTTCTCCTGAGCCGCTTGTCCTTAAGGCTAGCTCTGTGAGAGTCCTCAAAGGAGACAGCTGCCTTGTAAATGGTGGAGCGCCAGGTGTCACGGTCCGCAGCAAGCGAAGACCACTGGTGGTGGTCGATTTGGCAGGCACTAAGTGACTTCTTGAGACAGTCTTTGTATCTCTTCTTTGGTGCCCCTCTGTCACGGTGTCCAGTAGCAAGCTCGCCGAACAGTGTGATCTTTGGTAGGCGATGATCCTCCATCCTGGAGACATGCCCCGCCCAGCGGAGCTGTGTCCGCAGCAGCAAAGCCTCGATGCTCACAGTTTCAGCCTGTTCAAGGACCTCGACGTTGGTGACATAGTCACTCCAGTGAATGCCCAGGATGGTACGCAGGCAGCGCTGGTGGAAGCGTTCGGGGAGTCGTAGTTGGCTGCGGTAGAGGGCCCAGGACTCGGAACCATACAGCAGAGTGGTGAGGACCACAGCTCTGTACACGCTGATCTTGGTGCCTGTTTTCAGCTGTTGATTGTGCCACACCCGCTTGAAAAGTCGCCCGAAAGCGCTGTTTGCTTTTGCCAGCCTGCTGTCAAGCTCCTTGTCCAGCTTGGCGTCCGACGTGATAATGCAGCCAAGGTAGGTAAACTGGTGCACTGACTTTAGTTCAGACTCGCCAATGGTGATGTGAGGAGGGCGATACACTGTCTTGGGTGCCGGCTGATGGAGGACCTCTGTCTTTTTCAGACTGACCTCGAGTCCAAAGAGCTGGGCAGCATCTGCGAAGCAAGACGTGATGCGCTGCAGGGCTCTCTCTGTGTGTGCAACGAGGGCAGCATCATCAGCAAAAAGCAGCTCACGAATCAGTTGGTCTAGGGTTTTCGTGTGGGCCTGCAGTCGTCTGAGGTTGAACAGGCTGCCATCGAGACGATACCTGATGTACACTGCATCGTCATCATCCAGGTCCACTGTGGCCTGCTTCAACATCATGCTAAAACAGATGGTGAAGAGGGTCGGTGCCAGCACGCAGCCCTGCTTTACGCCGTTGAGAATAGGGAATGGTTCTGAGAGGTCATTGTTGAGTCTGACCTGGCCTTGCTGGTCCTCGTGTAGCTGGACAATCATGTTGAGGAACTTTGGGGGACAGTCAAGTCGCTCCAGGATCTGCCACATGCCTTGCCTGCTCACAGTGTCGAACGCTTTTGTTAGGTCGACAAATGTTACGTACAGCCCTTTGTTCTGCTCGCGGCACTTCTCCTGTAGCTGTCTCAGCACAAAGACCATATCGGTGGTGCTCCTGTTTGCTCTGAAGCCACACTGGCCCTCTGGGAGTTGGTCTTCAGCGATGGCAGGTACCAGCCGGTTCAGGAGCAGCCTTGCAAGGATTTTCCCAGCAATGGACAGCAGGGTAATTCCCCGATAGTTGGAACAGTCAGACTTCTCGCCTTTGATCTTGTACAGGGTGATAACGACTGCATCACGGAGATCTTTTGGTAGTGTTCCTTCCTCCCAGCAGCAGAGAAAGAGGTCATGGAGCTTGTTGTGCAGTGCTGTGCCTCCATGTTTCCAGATCTCTGGCGGTATTCCATCAATGCCTGCTGCTTTGCCACTCTTGAGCTGGTGGATGGCTGTGAGGGTCTCTTCAGCGGTGGGTGGTTCGTCCAATTCAACCTTTACTGGGAGGTGTGGGATTTGTAGGACGACTGCTTCTTGAACAGTGCGCTCAGCGCTGAAGAGGCTCTGAAAGTATTCCGACCAGCGGTTCAAGATGGAGGTATTATCTGTGAGGAGTGCCTGGCCATTCGCGCTTCGCAGGGGACTTTGTACCAGGTGCCTAGGGCCATACACTGCTTTCAGTGCTTCGTAGAAGCCCCTGTAGTCACCATTGTCAGCACAAAGCTGGGTCCTCTGTGCAAGTCTGGTCCACCACTCATTCTGGAGATCTCTGAGCTTGCGCTGGAGACTGCTGCAGACGAGGCGGAAGGCAGACTTCTTCACAGGGCAGGAAGGCTGGGCTAGGTGGGCCTGATGGGCGGCTCTTTTTTTTTGCTAGGTGTTCCTGGATCTCTACATCGTTTTCGTCAAACCAGTCTTTGTTCTTCTTTCTGGCGAAACCCAAGACTTCTGCAGAGGATTTTGCAATAGCAGTTTTCAGTTGTTCCCAAAGTGTTTCAGGGGAGGAGTCTACTGGGTCCGCTGTGTATTTGAGCCTGCGCTGTAAATCTGTCTGAAAGGCAGCTTTCACATCGTCACGCTGAAGGCTGGCAACATCAAGCTTTTTCTTGGGGGGCCCCCATTTCTTGGGTTTTGGCTTGAAGTGGAGCCTGAGTTTGCAGCGGACAAGGCGGTGGTCAGTGTGGCACTCTGCGCTGGGCATCACTCTGGTGAGGAGGACGTCACTGCGGTCCCTCTGACGCACTAGGACATAGTCGATAAGGTGCCAGTGTTTGGAGCGAGGATGCATCCAGGTGGTCTTTCGACTGTCCTTTTGCTGAAAAGTAGTGTTGGTGATGACCAGTTGCTGCTCCGCACAGAACTCCAACAGTAGGCGGCCATTGTCATTGCAGTTCCCCACGCCATGCTTGCCGAGGACTCCTTTCCAGGCTTCAGAGTCCTGGCCCACTCTGGCGTTGAAGTCGCCAAGGATGATGACTTTGTCGTCTGCAGGGGTACTCTGTAGGAGGCTGCGCAGGTCAGTGTAAAACTTGTCCTTTTCAGCAGGCTCTGCCAGGAGGGTTGGGGAGTACACACTGAGAAGGGTGACGTGTTGCTGGTGTCTCAGTGGGAGGCGCATGGACATGATGCGGTCTGAGTGGCCCGTTGGTAGGTTTTCCAGCTTAGTCGCAATGGATGTCTTGACCATGAAACCCACGCCTGAGAGCCGTCTTTCTGATGCAGGCCTGCCTGACCAGTAGAGGGTGTACCCAGCACCAAGTTCTTGGAGGCTGCCTTCGTCCGGAAGGCGTACTTTGCTGAGCGCGGCGATGTCGATGTTTAACCTCCGCAATTCATGGGCAATGAGGGCGGAGCGACGTTCAGGGCGTCCGCTGTCTGCTTTGTCGAGCATGGTTCGGACGTTCCAGCATGCTACGTTGAGTCCGGTCGTGGTCGTCATGAGAGTGGATCCGTTATTCTTTCTTGTTTTTTGACCGCAGGAGAAGATGCCCGTTGACCGCGGCTAGCCAACTGGGGTTGCGAGGGGACGAGCTTTGGTTAGGCCACCTTTTCTAGGCCCCTCTCCGTGTGGAGCAAGCAGTGCTGTCCCTAGAGAAGGCTGCTTGGTCGTTCAGGGTGTGCCGAGTGATGTTGTCATCCCCAGGTCAACATCAGGCGACCAATATCCTGAACCGCCTGTATGCAGGTTTGAGACTGCGGCTTCCAGTGACATCTTTCACCTGCCGTTTCGCCCCTCGCCCGTCGCTACAGGACTTGGAATGGTCAGTGTCATGGTCCGTGGACGTTTCCTAAAGCCTGCGCGGTGGAGCTTTTTGGTGGAGTGCAGTGCGCGCAGTACTGGCCCCACCCTTTAAACCCTTGGTTCATCTGCCATGGCCTAGCAAGCTGGGACGATGGCATTGAGGTCCTCGGGTCGTAGGTTTTATATCAGACTGTCCTTGTCCTAGTCTCTGGCTCAAAAGCCTTCCCCGGAGACACGGGGGCTTTGATGTCAGGGGTTTCCTCCCTTAGCCTTTCCGCAGCCAAGCGGCCAGGCCTGCAAGGCAGCAGGCGACTCGTGGAGGGCGGGGTCGTCTATGTCCCGTGCAGATGTGAACATCTGCCCACTGCCCACAATAGAAAGCTCCATAATCACAGACTAGCGCACATTATGTTCTTCTTATTTCGCTAATTTACATCTTTGATATTCTGATACAGGAAACCGTCGGGACTTGACGATGAGACTGTAATAGTTATTTGATAACCTGCCTACCAAATGCTCAACCATGGGGACATTGTAGAACAAAATGACAGGTCTTATGCTATATTAATAAGCTTACTTTGGAAACTATAGGAGAGAGAGACAGAGACAAAGAGTGTATAGCTTGGTATATTTTAATCATTTGTGTGCTGTTCTGTGATTTTAAACCTTACAGCTCCATAGTGATCAGCCATCTAGTGAAGGCAACCGAAATTGTATCGAAGGATGATTATGTTGGTTAAAAAAAAAAAAAAAAAAAAAAAAAAAAAGTCTTGACCAGTTCATACACTGTAACAAAAGATGTTCCTGATTTTAAAACAGTTCAGCACACAAGTTGAAAAAGTCGGGCAGTGCTACCCACATGTAGCGCAAAATGTCTCCTCTTGGTACGCAGGCTTCAACCAAGTTGGAAAAAAGGAACGTCGCTGTCACAGGCCCCTGTAGTGCGACGTCTCCCCAGAGTTCCCGTGTCAAGTCAAGTCGTCTCCCTTTGTACAATGCATTGGACTTCCTGCCTCCGTTCCCTCCCTTTAGTTCTCTCGTTTCAATCGTACATATTCAACACGCGTTGACATTTTCTTTTCGCGTTTTCGTGGGGATGATTTTTGTCAGCGAGAGGCGTAGATTCTCATGAGCCCCTGCAGCTGCAGGGGCTCGTGAGAGTCTATGCCTTTGCTGATGGAATCGACTAACTAAAGGACTCTTTTTATTTTGGCGCTGCCAAAATTCAGGCCTGCTCTCCCCGAAGGTCAAATTGCCATGTATTATTTTCATTGACAGAATTAGCCCTACAGATTTAAACCCTCATAACCCCCTCCATAATAGGAAACGAATGTAAATGGTTGGTTACTCTTACCGCAAGAGGCGTAGGTTCTCATGAGCCCCTGCTAAAGCAGGGGCTCATGAGAATCTACGCCTCTTGCACACGGTGTGTAGACTTTTAATCCTTGGTGTTTTTGAATGATAATAAAGACGCCGACGCCGCGGACAATGGGGAAATGTGTTGAAAATTGGCTTCCCGCGTTTGTCTTTTGTCGGCAGTTTTGCATTACATACTGACTTTGACCCCGGCCGTATTCGGTGTCCAGGAGACCTGGGCTCGAGAAATTTTGAGAGAGAAAAACTAGGTAGGATACAATAGTGTGTGTGTGTTTGTGTGTGTGTGTGTGTGTGTGTGTGTGTGTGTGTGTGTGTGTGTGTGTGTGTGTGTGTGTGTGTGTGTGTGTGTGTGTGTGTTGTGAAAAGAGAGAGAGAGCGTGGATGTGTGTGTTGTGAGAAGAGAGAGAGGATGCGTTTGCGTGTGTGTGTGCGTGCGTGCGTTGTATTACCTCCTGACTTTGGCCCTTATTTAGCTCTAGTCCTATTCAATTTCATGAACACGCGCATCAAACCCCGATAACAAAACGTCTTCGGACCCACAACGACCTCAGTGGGCCCGCGCACATCCTTCTCATTAAATGTGAAAGACACATAAACTGTACCATGAATGCTGAAAACGTTCTCTCTCTCTCTCTCTCTCTCTCTCTCTCTCTCTCTCTCTCTCTCTCTCTCTCTCTCTCTCTCTCTCTCTCTCTCTCTCTCTCTCTCTCTCTCTCTCTCTCTCTCGGGAGCCATACTGTGGAACTCATTACCAGCAAATATTGCTGCCGCCCCATCCCTGTCTACATTCAGGACCCGTCTAGCACAGCGCTTAAATAAGGTATGAGCACCTAACGTCATGTTTTACGGTCACAAACGCTCAGTAAACTTTCGCCCTGAATAAAGCCCACTGTACCATTGCCTGTTTTCTTCTCAAAATCTGGACTCTTGATTTGCCTTTACAGTAAGAACTGCGGCGTCAGTTTGTGCGTACGCCCGCCGGGCGCATGTGTGAGTGTGTGCGTGCGTGCGTGTGCGCATATTATGGGTTGAATGAGTGGATGTGTAACCTGATTATTTTTTCTTCTCATATCATTTTTTGTTTGTTTGTTTGTTTCTAGTACTATTGACCCCACCCGGGTCTGCCCTGGGGGACTTGGGTGGGGTTAGGTATTTTTTAGTTCCCATGGTCACCCTGGTCAGCCCCACAGGGTGGGGTTTTCTCTCTATTCTGGGGCATGTGTTTCTGTCTACCCGAGGTCCACTCACCTGTATTTGTCTTTTTAAAACTCTCCCTACTGTCTGCACTGCCTGTAGCTCTTGATATTGGATGTGTGTTGCTAAATGGTCTTAGCTTTATTTAGGCCCCATGTGTTAGGTTTATTTAATGTATTTGACCGGCTGGCGACATACATTCAATGTTCTGTTTATTTTTTTATTTTTTTTTATTATTTTTTTTTTCACAAGCAGTGCAGGCACGTCCTGAGAAAGCCTTGTTGCTGTCGGGACGTTAAGCAATGTACAATCAATCAATCAATCTAGTACTATTGATTTGATACGTATAAACATTTATATGAATATGTAACTGTAGTCTTATGTCCTGTTCATAATATATGTATCTTTCTGTACTGTTAGGCCATTGACCTGTGGGTGTACGTGAGAGAATGAGGTGTGTGTGTGTGTGTGTGTGTGTGTGTGTGTTAGTGTTACTGTTACATTTGTTGTAGTGTGTAGCAAGGACAAGATTTAAAATAGGTCTGTGACCTAATCTTTTATCCTTGTAAAATAAAGTTTCATTTTATTTCTCTCTCTCTCTCTCTCTCTCTCTCTCTCTCTCTCTCTCTCTCTCTCTCTCTCTCTCTCTCTCTCTCTCTCTCTCTCTCTCCCCCTCCCCCCCCCCCGCCACTCAACAATAACTGCACTTTCATTGGCTTCATTACAGATATCAGTGGTTTACTATTGACGGATCAGGCAGAAGGCAAGAACAGAGGAATAAAATAAACACTAGTGGGCTTTTTGTGGTTGTTTTATTGGCGTATACACAACATCTCTCGCGCTTCCACCCCGGCTTTTAATGGACGCCTATCGGAGCACTAAAACACAGCAAGGCCCTGAGCAAGAGGCATAGATCCTCATGAGCCCCCGCTTCAGGCTTCAGGCGGGGGCTCATGGGGGATCCATGCCTCTTGCTAGAAACCATTTACATCTGTGTACAAAACAAACGAGGCTGTTTGGTGTTTATGTATGATGGTATCAGAGTCTAAAACAGACTCTACAGCGCAAGACGAGAAGAAGAACGGAGAGAAAAAAAGAAGGGAAAAAAATCTTGAGAGTGCCACTTCCAAGGGAGTATAGCCATAGACAGAAACCCCAGCTGCTTACTTCATTTGAGAAACACTGACGCAAATGTACAAACCCATTGCTAGCACGAGGCGCAGAATCATTATAACCCCCAGCAGTCTGCTAGGGGCACATGAAGATCAGCGGCGTTTGCAGACGAGAAAATTTGTCTCGGTAGCACTTCCAACAGAGATCACTTTCTCGGGGAAGGGAGCGCACTCGTCTGCTGATATGCTGAGAAGATTAACTCCCCCTTTCCTGTCACCTAATCTGTAAACACAATTTTCAACAAACAGAGCGGTTTAAGATGTAAATAGGAGGGAAGCATTTTAGGGGCGAAGTGTTTGATGCTGTCAGAGTGTCTTGCTTCGCTTTTAATCCAGTCCAACACGCACCCACACATTCTTGTCTCTTCATTTTGACTGCATTAGAAATTGACACCCAACACCCCACCCCCCACCCCCCACCACCACACCCACCCCCACCCCCAACACACACACACACACACACACACACACACACACACACACACACACACACACACCCACACACACACTTACACCTTCGTGGATTCTTTGTTTCTCTGTTTCATTCTCTATTTTAGCGTCAGTGAGCAGGCTCTTTCCTGCCTAGAAAGGCAATAGACAGCAAGTCCATTTTTTGTGAAAGCAAGATTTTCATTGTAATACAGTTAAAATGTCGCATTTCAGAGAAAATGGACGTAACTATGTTTTGCCCAACAGGTCATTTTAGTGTATACTCCAGTATGTTGCTAATACACGACCTTCAAAATACTACTCCTCACAAGGCGCCAAGCTAAGCTGGTTCAACTCTTCAAGTATCATAGCTGATCCACCTGCACCACACCAGGTGTCACCCAATGCGTAAAATCCCCTCAGGCCGACGTCGGCCCGATGACCTTTACGCACTGGGCAGTTGCTTGAGTGAGATTAGTCCTGCGCCAGCCACTGAGCAAGGTGCTTCGCTAGCGGAGCACCTTGCCAAACGGTAAAATTTCAAACTCTCTGTATAATTCTTGAATGAGTTTAAAGGCCCACTATCGCCGTAACTGTTCAAAGATACACTTTTGTAACAAACTGTTACGAAACGCTACACACAGGTGTAGTTATGGTTCATTTAGACACAGGAGAATCCAGTTCAGCACAGGCCGTCTTAACTCTTAATATCAAGTAGCCTGACAATGACTCCACTCCGTTGTAAAAATACAGTGGTATCAGTACGAGAAACAGCTAAAAAATAGTTTGACTGAAACGCTAACGGCTGCACAGAATAAATAAATGCGATTACTCATCTGCTGTTGCTGCTGTTAAAGTTCATTAGGTGTGTCGACAAGACATAACAAACACAAAATGGTGCAGAAACGTGTCTTCAGATTTATGCGTAATGGTACTTTAAGTCTATCATTTAGTCACCTCCATTCACACACTTCTCTTTCTTCGGCGTTCGGGAGTGGAGATAGGGGAGGGTTTTAGCAAAGTAAATTTATTCTTGGTATAATTCTTGAATGAGAGTAACTTTACCTTTGTTGTCGCCCCCCATTCACACACTTCTCTTTCTCATTCAGATTCAGAGCAGTGTTGTAATAGGGGAAGGAGTCTAGAGAAGGGAGGGTTTCAGCGTAGTAAAGTAATTTTTAGTATAATTCTTGAATGTGAGTAACTGATTCATGTTGACACCCCCATTCACACACTGCTTTTTCTCATTCAGATTTAGAGGGGTGCTGTAGGGGAGGGAGTGGGAAAAGGAGGGAGGAGGGAGAGAGAGGTCGACTTGCAAGTGATGTTGAAAATGATTGCACCATCTTGCCTGCATACCCCGATGCGTGTTGATAGATGACTCGCTAGATGCAACCCGAAGTGCGACTTGCCCCCCTCCGCCTCACCCACCCCGGTCTTGCAAGAGGCACCGATTCTCGTCAGCAGGGGCTCACGCGAATCTGTGCCTGTTGCTGGATGAGACTCGCCCCATTTACATGTACGTTTCTCGTACCTGGGACTTTAACTGAAGTTGAAAATTCGCGTTTGACTAGGTAAAGAGCCAGGCCCTTGATTTTGCTATACTCTGAGCCCCGTTCCACAAGCACCTATGGTAAACATGCGTCATTCTACAGCAGTTTGGTTAAAACCCAGCGCGCCTCGTCTGTCTGAGAATGGAGTAACTTGAATGTGTGCAAGAGGCGTAGATTCTCATGCGCCCCTGTATCCGCAGGGGCTCATGAGAATCGACGCCTCTTGCAGATAGAAGGTGTTCGTCTGCCCCAAAAGTTCACCCGTCTGGCTGTGATGATATAAGGGAAGCGTATGATGGGTGCACTAAACAAAATGCCGCTGATTTGGAGAGTTCATAATTTCGGGTGTTCTGTTTTCAAATATGATTTTTTAAAAAAAAACTTTCTGTGTGGTCTTTAAAAGTTGAAAGGTTGTCTGGACTGGTGCCCGCGATAGTTTGAAAAATGCGTCCGCTCTGGTTTCAGGGGGGGCACATTAGAGTGAATTAGCTTTTCTGGCTTATGTTAGAGATTTTGGGAGCAGAGTGTTTACTGTCTAGCCCCACCTCCCTGCCACACACACATGCACACGAAGAGGCGCAAAGACGCGCGCGCGCACGCACACGCACACATGCGGTACATTTGGAATAACCAGACCGTTCGCGGAATGTATCTTGTGTGCAGCCTTTCAAGCTGTTCACTATGTGAGCGAGGAATCATATGTATCGTTTTCATGTGTGCTTGCTTGCTATAGGCAATTCTGGTCTCACCTTTGAACGAACATGGTCGATCTGTCTCCTGCACCTTAATGTGTAGCTTTCAAAGGACAACTTCCGCATAATATGGGAATGTCTCATCTTATGATGGAGTGGTTCAACATACAACGTATGAAGCGCAACATATGATGCACACAGCGTATAATGTGCACTGGTGGTCTCCCTAGATTCGCTACCGCGTCAGCGGTAGCGAATCGAAGGAGACAACCAGTGTGCGGTTTATGTACGCATATGTCTTTCGTATTGCTGGTCGTCTTATGTTGTCCCATGATGTATTTTATGTATGAGCGACCAGTGCCATATCATGTCTTGAACCGATGTTTTGTGTTCGAAAATCTGTAACTGTGTGCTTGTCTGTGGTTTTACCTTGGCGGCTAAAGTCGTAAGGTTCAGAATCACAGAGCAGGGTTCTTAACTCTCTTGGACACCAAAACTAAATATTTTATTTTTATTACGTTTTGTTGTTTGATATTTTGTTGTTCAGCACAATGGCTAAACATGTCTTCTGTTTTGTGTTGTGTTTGTGCAGGTGTCATCCCCACCTTTCTCCTAGAGCCCGAGTCCCAAACCGTGTCCCACCACAGCCCCGTCACGCTTCAGTGCGCCGTCCTCCCACCCACCGCGACCACTTCATGGCTCTTCAACGGGGAACCGCTGGACCCCAGCGCTCACCGGGGCCTGAGGGTGGAGGGTTCCAATCTCCACTTCCCGCACTTTATCCACGGAGACGAGGACAGCAGTAACGACGGGGAGTACCGTTGTGCGGCCACCACCGAGGCGGGGACGGTGGTTAGCAGACCGGCCGTTCTGTCTAAACCAGGTAAGATTCTAGGATTTATTCATATCAGGCGTTATTTCTAATCCTTCACATCCTGATTTCTTGTTGTTGTTGTTGTTTGGGGCGGTCCGTGGCGCAGTGGTTAAGGCGCCTGCCACCAATGCTAAAGGTGCGAGGTTCGATTCCGGGTTCCGGCGTCGGACTTTTCTCCTCTAGTAAGTGTCACCGTTAATTCGGGCGGACCGTCGGGGGTTCTTTCTCCGGGTACTCCGGTTCTTCCTCCCCCTCCACTTTGGTGTCAGTTTCAGCCAGCTTAATAAAATTTCAAATACAAAACGATTTCCAAATACCGTCACTTCAGTAGCTCGCTTGAGCTTGCCCTTAGCACCACATGAATGTTCTGTGTTTACGTACAGTGTGTGAGTGAATGCGCGTGATTCACGTGAGCGTGCTTGTTGGGTTCAGTTTGCGGCTACATTCTGCGCATTGAGTTATATTATAAATATGAGAAATGCGCCATATAAATACCATGTAATAATTGTTTCGTTTGTTTAATTTGCTTATTGTCCTAGAAAGGCTGCTTGACAAATTACAACATAGATCAACCATTTTAGTTCAAGGGTGGTGTCAGAAAAGCTTGGCGCCTCCGGCGCCAAGCTATTCTGTCACCACCCTTGAACTATCATAGTCAATGTTATTTCAAGCAATGGGTGTATCAGGATGAAAAGGGTTAAATACGAATCAAGTCAGGGGCTGTAGGTTGACCCCCTTTACCGTAAGGAAAGACAGCGGGGCCCTTTTATAGTAAGGACTGACGTTTCGTTTGATCACTGCGGCATGTGTCCGCGTACAGTTCTGGGTATTAGTAGTTAGGTTCCGTTTGCAACGAACGACTTCCAACAACCAGCTAGAGCGAAATCACAGCCAATACACCAGTGTGTGAAATAAGTTTGACTAGAATAGTTCAAGGGTAGTGCCAGAATAGCTTGGCGCCTCTAGGCGCCAAGCTGTTCTGGCACCACCCTTGAACTAAATAAAGCCATTGGTCAATATCCTTATCAGTAAGTAGTCCGAAATAGCTCAGGCGGTTAAACGTCGGAGCAGGAGAGCGAAGGGAATCGCCGGGTCGTGGGTTCGAATCCCGTCCCGGCCCCGCGGTAGCTGGACTCACAATCCAGGGGGTAAAAACGGATTTGTTCAATAGCATGTCCGTTGAAAGGTCCTGGTAGATCAAAGTGGCACAGTTGGAGTGCGCCTGAGTTGATCAGTGTTCAGGTCGTACTCCATAGGCAATAGATTTTCCTGTCCCCCATAACCCGCCCGTCAGGGCCGTCCATGATAACCTCGGTGCTGTGGACGTTAAACCCGAACTAACCAACCCTTATCTGTAAGTACTATAATGTAGCTTGCATATGGCAGTGTACAAATTTGAAGCTTTTAGCCTTAGTATGGTACGGGTTAAGCATAAACAACACTCCAAGCATCTCCAACCATCTCCAAGAGGCATAGATCCTCATGAGCTCTACACTCCCAACATCTCCAAGAGACATGGATCCTCATGAGCCCAGGGGGCTCATGAGGATCTATGCCTCTTGGAGATTTTTGTGAGTGTTGTCTATGTTTATGGTGGAAGCTGGGTTTCTGCGCTCTCGTTTGAACGAAACTACTTTTCCCGTTGATGAGGCATATAGTTTACCCCAATGAGGGCACGTCTCTAATGAGTTAAAATCTGAGAGGCGTTTTTGTGTTTGGTTAAGAAATCAGACCAAAGCTTTCAAATGTCTTTCAGCCATCTCTTTCTCCAGTACGCCGATGGTGTGAGGTCGCCTAGACCAAAACAGGTGTCCACACCGGCAATGTAATCTGGACCCTACAAGGGGGGCCTAGGTCTGAATTTCCATACATCAAAGGGCTAGGAATCCAGTGAATATGTGATACGCCCCCCTTCTGGGGGTATCCATATTCATCGCTTCCAGTCACTTACTTCCAGTCACATACTCTTTCATATCCTTTTTGTGCTTTGTCGAAACTAGATCTATGATATTTGGTGGATAATGCACAATTCTCTCCCCTGACAATGCTTTTTTTTTTTAATGCTTATTTGGTAGTTTCGTTTAAAACAGGAACGAGGGAACAGCGTTTTTCCGTGCGAGTAGGTGTGCACAATATTGGTGTCCCTTGTCGTGCTTTTAGGGGAAAGCGGTCATGCTTTTAGGCGAAAGGCTGAAAGCAAACGTGGGATATTTTAGAGGTCAACCGGTACAAGTACGGTAGCTTGTCAGCACACGCCTCGTAAATTATGGTCACGACTTTTACACTAGGAAAACAATCACAAACGCCCACTCTCTGCCTCGGCCTCCCTGACTCGCTTCTATTTTTTCCCTCCCAAAATGTTGTCACACGTGTACATGTCGTTATTTTAGACCCTGGGGCTTAGTTGCACGACCGAGCTTAGTCTTGTCCCAGCCACTAAGCAAGGCGCTGATAGAGATTAGTCCTGAGCGGGCAGCCACTGACGCAGGACTAAGCTCGCTATAGGCTTAGCGGAGCACCTTGCTTAGTGGCTGACGCAGGACTAAGCTCGCTATAGGCTTAGCGGAGCACCTTGCTTAGTGGCTGACGCAGGACTAAGCTCGCTATAGGCTTTGCGGAGCACCTTGCTTAGTGGCTGATGCAGGACTTAGCTCGCTCACGCAACTGACCCCTGATAAATTTTTCCGTTAGCTATTATTGGACGAGAGTTAACGAGTCAAATGGTTCACAGCAAGAAGCATAGATTCTCGTGAGCCCCTGATGAAAATCTATGATTATTGCCAAGGGTCAGAATTTTTTTATCAACCGGAAAGGGCGGTAAGCAGAAGGGGAGCGAAGGCGTTATTCTCTTCCACGGCAGTATTCTATCATTGTAGCAAGGGTAACGTGGGACAGCTGTGTAGGAGGCGATGTTAGATGCTCTTCCACGGCAATTGTATGGATGAAAGTACAGCAGAACATGGAACCACTGTGGAAAAGGCAGGATTAGACATCGAAATCCTTCTCCAAGACAAGTGTCCCGTTAAAGCTTGCAGTTTAGAGCGGCACCGCTGTGGAGGAGGCTCCGCTGCCGACCTTGCGCCACCTGGCGACCAGAAGGGCCAAGAGGGGAATCGCTGCGGCATGCGCGTAAAGGTGGCAGCGATTGCTGTCGCTATTCCTACCATTCCAGCGCATAATGTATTTATTTAACAACATTTCGCACTTGTTTAGGGGGGTTAGAATAGACATTGTGTTTCTTGCTCGGGCTGTATAGTATTCTAGTCCCACAGGGCTTTCATTCCCATCACCAGTCGTCAGTCAGTCTTTTGTGTCAGCAAGAGGCGTAGATTCTCATGAGCCCCTGTGAATACAGGGGCTCATGAGAATCTATGCCCCTTGCAGACGTTTGCGGGGTTGGGATAAACTATGTTCCTCGCTCCGTCTGTATAGTATACTAGTTTCCCATTAGTCGGTCCCAGCTATAATATACATAGATCCTCGCGGGCCTCTGCAGCCGTCTTTCATTGACAGATTTAGCTCTTTTCACGTCTGCAAGAGGCATAGATTCTCATGAGCCCCTACTGAACAGGGGACTCGCGAGAATCCACGCCTCTTGCGTGTGAAAGCTTTGGGATGCAAAGTTTCAAGCGTCCAAGAATCGGTTTTGTACGTCCCGCGTACTCTACTTGAGGAGGTCGCCGTGGTACGGGTCTGTGACTGTGCGGGTTCTGTCTGGAGACAATGGCCAACACATGCCACTTCCGTGGTAAGGTGAAGCTCGCACAGCCTGCTCCGTCATAAAAACAGAGATATAAAGAGACCGTATATATTTCTCTCATGGAGTTGTAGGTATATTATATTACAGCAACTAAAAATGTAATAGTAATAATAATATTTGTTTGTCGTTTGCGATCGACTCGAGCATCGTAAATGTATACAATCCTGAGAGAATAACATTAATTTTTGTCTCAGGGCGCCATGTTTAACCCAAATCATGCTGAGGCTAAAAGCTTCAAATTTGTACACTGCCATATGCAAGCTGCATTATAGTACTTACAGATAAGGGCTTTAGTTCAAGGGTGGTGCCAGAATAGCTTGGCGCCTAAAGGCGCCAAGTTATTCTGGCACTACCCTTGAACTATTTTAGTCAAACTTATTAAATTTCACACACTGGTGTATTCCGAATGCTAAGGTTTAAATCGCATATCTGTAGCCTTTCATCGTGTTTCCTGTCATGAGGATCTGTGCCGTTTGAGCAGACGAATCGTGTTCGCTGCGACGTTGGGAGCCAAGGGACATAGCTCCGTCCTCTCGGTACTAGTGGCAGTTGTCGCTCTTGTGTGTGGAATCTAGCGGAATCCGGCGGTAGAGAATAGACAGAATATTGACACTTTGTTTGCCATTCTGGGACTCGTCGCTTTTGTTTCTTTTTGATTACGTGACTTGTCGAAAGATTGTAGACAGATCCTCGTGAGCCCCCTGCCCAGCCCCAGCATCACACTGGTTATCTTCCTCGATTCGGTGCCGCTTATCAGCGGCAGCGAGTCGAGGAAGACAACCAGTGTTTTTTTGCGTAACTGCGTCGTTAGACAATAGGAAAGAATACTTACAAGTTGTTGGCCACATTGTTTGATTTTTTTTCCTTTAGGGGGGGGGGGAGGGGGTGCCTGTGTGTGTCTTGTTAACCCATTCAGTCCTGACGCACTACAGCAGGAGATGGGTCGTCCATGATAATTCAAGGGTAGTGCCAGATTAGCTTGGCGCCTATCGGCGCCAAGCTAATCTGACACTACCCTTGAATTATCATGGTCGATCCATTTCCTGCAACTCATGCATAGTCATTAGATGACGCCTCCAAAATTTGGGAAATACGGCCGTCGGGCTGAATGAGTTAAACAGTTCCTCCATTTTTTTTTTTTTTTTTTTTGGGGTGGGGGGATAAAGTCTCAGGGGGGGGTAATGCTAGTCTGCGCCGTGCTATGTTGGACTTTGACATTCAACGTCGTTTGCAACTAGGCATATAGATTTATATTTTGGCTCACAACAACAACAAAAAAAAAGTGCAGATTTTGTTGACAGTTTAGTTGTTGCTTTTGGTAGGGTTTTACTTCGTAGTCATGGTTTGATAAAACTTTTAAACGGATTGCTGAAAATCTGATGAAAAGCAACCACACACTGTTAACTGTTTAGAATGGCCCCTTTTCATCTCTCTCTCTCTCTCTCTCTCTCTCTCTCTCTCTCTCTCTCTCTCTCTCTCTCTCTCTCTCTCTCTCTCTCTCTCTCTCTCTCTCTCTCTCTCTCTCTCTCTCTGTGGTAATTTTGAAAACTGCAGTTGGGTGTAGAAACATTGACGTTGATCTAAAAATAAAAGACAGAGGAGAGCAAACGATCTTCGCCAGTCAAAGGCTACAGCCCCGAAAACTCCCCGAATCTAAAGAACACGAATGCAAGTGAACACTAGCAAGAGGCATAGATTCTCATGAGCCCCTGCGACTGCAGGGACTCGTGAGAATATATGCCTCTTGCCACGGAAAAGAATTACTTCAGAGACAACCTCCTCTGAGCGTTAACTGTCGACAAAATCGCGCGGCTGCGTTAAAAACAGAACTGAGAAGTTGAGAAAACTTCGCACAGGGATAGAAAATAAAAAATAGTCCAGAGTATCGTTTGCGTTACCCCGGTCTAAAAACGTCGGCAAAGGGTGCAACCTTGAACAGATACAATAGCTAATACGAACTCGTGAACCACGGGTGTAGAGGAGAAAAAGCACGCGGCAAGGTGCAGAGAGCGGATTCTGTCCTACAGGCGTCTGAACGAACTAATTATTCTCGCATATTGCTAGAAACATGTATGGACAGGATGTGTTCTTTTGATACAGTATCCAAGATTTACTTGACTGACGAGACAACGAGATCATCTAACATGAAAGCCGAAAAACATTGGTCATGCAAATGTCGTAGGTAAAGAGAAAATGTGTTGCAAATGTTGTAGGTCACAAAAGGAAGACTAGAAAAGGCTGGACGCGATGTCAGATGTACATACATTATTATTATTATTGTTGTTGTTGTTGTTGCAACAAGTTAACTTAAATCTAAAGCATGTGTTTCTGTTTGCCCTTGGTTCATTCACCTGTATTTGACTTTTTTAAACTCTCCCTAGTATCTGCGCTGCCTGTAGCTCTTGATATTGGATGTGTGTTGCTAAATGGTCTTAGCTTTATTTAGGCCCCATGTCATAGGTTTATTTAACGTATTGGACCGGCTGGCGACATACATTCAATATTCTGTTTAGTTTTTTTTTTTTTTCACAAGCAGTGCAGGCACGTCCTGAGAAGCCTTGTTGCTGTCGGGACGTTAAGCAATGTACACAATCAATCAATCAAACCCCCCCCCCCCCCCCCCGCCATCCCACCCCCAGCTACCTTCACCCTGTCGTTCTTTGCTTCTTTGTGAAATGATGCCGCCACAAATGCGATATAAAGCTGTGAGGTAACTTTTGATGGTATATAAATGTGCCAAATATTGCATAACCGACATGAACGCCTACTGACATCCTACTGTATTGTGCGGTAGCCTAAACTGAAGGCACACGAAAGAAAAATAATAGAGGGAAATGTGCATTTGAGACCAGTGTTCGTGGATCTAGATGGCCAAAGCACAGAAACGATAGGAAAGAAGATCTGTGATCACAGGTCTATAATGCACAGTTCGCTTCCTTATCAATGCTTTTCTTTTTTTCTTCTTTCCTTTCTTTCGTTCTTTCTCGTGCCTACTTGGCACCTTATCCTGGATTTTATAAGCGCTGGCAGTCACCCCGTTTGGTTTCGTTTATAAACAAAAGAAATAATTTCCGAGAACACATTGACAAATGCTTTTATGACGGAATTATGATACATGCACATGTAACTGTTTATTTTATTTGCTATTCATTGTTGTAACGCCTGTATTCTTTGGCGCGCGAGGGTAGCCGGGAGACCAACAGCTGCAATGACTTTCCGGTACCTGGGGTTTTTGTGTCCATACCCAGTAGGCTAAAGATTCTCGGGCTGAAGTTGGCTGCGGCCGGTCCGCGCACATTCGTGCGCGGGCCGACCGCAGCCAACTTCGGCGCGATTACCTTTTCCCTACTTGGATTAAGCACCAAGAACTTGGGGATCAACTTTGGACTTCAACCAGGACGTCAGCCAGGTTCTTCTCCGATGTAGATGTAAAGAGAGTATTCTTAGCAAGCGAGAGGCGTCGATTCTCATGGTGCTAAGGCTTATGAGGATCTATGCCTGTCGCAGGTGGAAGAGATCAGCGGAAGATCAAGGGATCGTGCCACATTTGGTTTCACTCAATAGTGCGGGGAGAACAGATTCAGGGGTATATACGGGCTTACTTGCCAGGAATTTCTGTTTTCACTTCGTTTTGTAGTTGTTTTTTGTTTGCGTGTATGAGTCCTGTCGATCTGTCTCCCTCACCCCCCCCCCCTTTTTTTTTTCTTCTCTCTTTTCATAGGCCTATATAGGTTTGTCTTTGTGTTCTAGTTTGTGACTGACTTTGCTCTGTGCACGCGTTTACTTAGTGGGAATTCTGTTTCCGCTTAGTTTGTATTCGTTTCTCGTTTGCGTCCGATCTTTGTCGCCTTAGCCTTTTTGTTTTCAATTAATTCGTCAGTTTTTCTGCCAAAACGTATTTTTCTGTCTGGTAGGGGTTGCCATGTTTGGTGTTTTCATTTGTATCGTTATTGTTGTCGTGTCGCTAGTTTTCGAATTTTAAAGCGATCTCCTCCAGGGGTTGCTTTTGATTGCTAAAATGTGCCGATACAACCATTTCTCAATGTTGTCTTGCTTCATTTAACACATTCTGCTGCATGGACCGAAATCTGCAAATTTGGAAGTTGCCCTCTGAAGACTGTATTACACTTCTGGAAACAGATCGAGCGTGATAGTTCAAGGGTTGTGCCAGAATAGCTTGGCGCCTATGGGCGCCAAGCTATTCTGGCACAACCCTTGAATTATCACGCTCGATCCATTTCTTGGCGTGGCGTGTCGGGAGTTGAATAAGTTAAGACTGATCATACCTTCCTTTCACAATCCACGTGGATAGGCACACATCGCAGAGGTCTTTATACTGCCCCTTGTGCGCAAGGGTGGAAGCTTCTCTATGTACAAGGGAGTGTAAGAACAGCAAAGTCTTTCATTTTACGTCATTTATACTTCATAAGTTTTTGTTGGCCCTTTTGTCCAGCATTATCGTAATAAGGCGTCTTAACTCGTTCGCTGAGATGCGCATCCGGATACGCGGCTGTATATCCAGATGCGCCTCGCAGTGAACGCCAAGAACATTTATAAAGCACGGCTCACAATCCTCTGCCGTTCGGCGATAATCCGCCGTTGAAGGTAACCTTTCCGCCGCACAAATGACAAGATTCCGCCGTAGGAGGGAAGGGGGGGGGGGGGGGGAATGCGATTCGATTTTATCGCTATTCTGCCGTATTCGCATTTTGCTCTTTGCTGAAATTGCTATGTTACCGGAAGTAGCACAAGCTACCGTTTTCGTTTTAAAATGGCGCAGCGCACAATCGTACAGCGTGGTACAAAATTTGATGATGACAGTGTAAGAAACAAATAGAGATGGGATTGGATGGAGGTTGCGGTGGAGGTGGACGGAGTAGTTACAGAAAGATTGGGAAAGAATGTAAAGAAAATAATGTGTAGTTTGTGATTCGGAAATTCATTACGGTTCCAAAGACCGAACTGACCTAAGCAGCTCCCTACACCCACAGCCTTAAGGAATTTTTCATGCCAAAACTGAGTTGCAAAGTTCTATATACATTTATAAATAAACTGACAGCTATTGAGCTAGCTAAGTGTGGAAATAAGTGGTTTTGGTCAGTGTGTGCTTTTGTTGCTTCTATATATGTTCTCGTATGTCTGTCACAATTTATATAAAACCGCGTACCGCGGATATACCTTCACGGTTTTATTTTCCTCCTTTTTTCATGGTGAACCGTTGTGAGCCCTGATAAAGGTGATATTGTTAACTGTTAACCCTTTTACTTTCCGGATCAGGTCCCGGTAACGTTTCTAACGGATCACTCGGTGGGCGATCAAAGAGGCTTCCGCGTGTGGCTACCATCATTGTGGCTTGATTTTGATTTTTATGTTTTGCTGCTTTGCTCTGTGTCGTGGCGAATAGCTGGCCTTGCTTTGGTTTCAATCAAATTCACGCAAAGGCTTTTTAATGTCAACTTGGTCATACGCCATACGCTCATTGGGCGTCCTTTCCTTTGATGTCACTTTCGCGCTGACATATGACGTCACGTCAAAGCAGCCACGAATCCAACGCCCTTCCTGATATAAAAGTATTGTAACAAGTGTCACCAAAATAACCTATTTTCACTCAAAGAACATTTAGCCAATGCAATGTGGCGAATACTGAAACGAAACATTCAGTCGTGGGGGGAGGGGGGGGGGGAATTTTGGACATAATCGCACAGACATTTACCTCGTGTGCTGTTATGTGATTTTGGAGTTTACGGCTGAAAGCCGTAAGGTCCAAAATCACAGTCCAGCACACACAGCCGTTAGGGCCAGAGTCACAGAGCAGTTGCACAATTAGTGGCTGGGTGAACGGGTACTTTACTAGTACAACGCATTCTACCCGGAAACCATCAGCTCCGAATGGCACCCTCCCTTTCCCCTTCTTTTCTACATCACCCTTACTTTGGTGCTGCGCAGACACCAACTCGTAGCGTCTGCAAGAGGCATAGATTCTCATGAGTCTATGCCTCTTGCTGGAACAGCCTGGGTCCATTTATAGCACGAAGCGGAGGAGACGTTCATGGGTGGTGTCTGCGACTCTTAGACACAAACTGGTGTACGTTAGACGGAATGGAAAGGTCACAGGGTGTTCGCGCAGACAAACTTCAAACTCCGGTGTCTTTTTCCGCGGAGGATGCTGCGGTAGGGTTACTTGACGCCGATCTTTGCGCAGAAGAGGCATAGGTTCTCACGAGCCCCTGCATTCCTGCAGGGCCTCATGAGAATCTATGCCTCTCGACGAAGGAGGGGTGAAGCAGGGGAGAAAATGAAAGACAGAAAGAAAACAATAGGTTGTATCAAGACTAGCCACGGTACAGCGATACACGATGCCAAACAGACATTAGCAACAGTTTATTGGGTACACATTTCACGGGCGGAGACTATGGCTTGCATTCTGCTTTTTACTGTTGTTGTCGGGTTTTTTGTCTGGTATGGGTGGGTGGGGAGGTGTGGGGGGGGGGGGGATTAAAAGAAGTAGAGAAAACATTATGAAACTAAGCGATGCCAGACATTAGGAACTGTTCATTATGTGTACATATCATGGGCGAAATCACTTACTTTTGGAGAGTTTGGCGTGTGTGTGTGTTTGGGGGTGGCGGGGGTGGGGGGGGGGGGAGGGAGGGAGGGAGAGAGAGAGAGAGAGAGAGAGAGAGAGAGAGAGAGAACGTTAAACGTTTAGAGCTTAACGTCTTTTGTCCAATACGAAGGTCATTTCAAAGACAGGGCACCGAGTAGGGTCTGAACAGATTTTGAACCCAGCTGGATTCGAACATGCGTCCTTTCGGAAATGAGTCAAACACTCTACCACCGACCCACCCAGCTCCTTCAGAGAGAGAGAGAGAGAGATTGACACGAGGGTTGAACATTCAAAGGCAGCTTGTTTTCAGTTTGTGATTTGTCTGTTGTCAACAAACTGCAACATGTTGAAGGCAGTTCTTGATGCGTGCGACGTGTTTATGCTCGTGCAGGGTCCGTACGGTCTGTGAACATTTGTGAAAGTTGTTAAAAAATGACAAGGCTTTTTCAGGGCCCTGGAAAGTCTGTCAATTTCAGTCCTTTTCCTTAAAGTCTGTGAGATAGTTTGTAAAAAATGACAAAGTGTTGGCAAACTTTTGTCTACTTCTTTTCTTTTTTTTTTCTCCCCCAATTTGTGACTATTCCAATGCGAACGATCATGCTGACGCTTGTTGCAGGTAATTGATATTTAGCTCTGATCATAAAGTGACTGCATGACCTTTCTGCCGAACATTCTGATTGGTTGTTTACGCTTCTACCTAGCTCCGCCATTCGCTAAGCTTTCTTTTATTTTGGTATCTCTTCATGCATTAGGCAAGAAAGCTTCAAACGAGCTGCCGATACAGAGTGGTCTAATTAAAGTATGTAAACCTTCAGGCTTTAGTTTGGGTTTGTGAAACATTTATGAAAAGTTGCTGAACTTCGTCCTGCTTTCTGTACGGACCCTGTCGTGTGTTTTAATTTTTTTTTATCCCCATTTCACCAGCCTACAACAAGGCCATCGCGATTGGAACAGAGGTGACGGGACTGGGAAAAACAATCATGCATGATACAAGATTCAAGATGACTTTATTGCTGCTGTGATAGAAAATAATCATATACAGCAAAAATTGTCTTGCCACCGCAGGTGCTGCTCACATTCACTCACTCGCTCATTCCACAAATTACAATAACAGAGCTACAAAATGGACAATGACTTGGGACGGTACACGAGACAGGCACCTTCAACCAAGTCTATGGATCTACATTAACTCATTCGAGACGTGCCGCATGCGGATACGCGGCGGATCCCGCCGCGTATCCGTATGCGGCACGTCTCGAATGAGTTAATGTGACTTGATTGATACCAACGTGTGACATCGTCTCTCGAGACGGCGCCGCCCAGTCGATGGAAGGGAAGGATGAGTAGGATACCAATGTATAATTATGGAAGCAACTACTGTTTCTTTTTGTATTTTTTTTTTCTCGCCACTAGAATGCACCGAACTTGCTTTTTACTGGCTTTTTTTTTTCTTTTCTTTTTTGAGAGAAAAAAGTGTGAATTTCGTCAAGTCGTTTGCCTGTTGATTGATAGCTGAGCTGGGCGGATACGTGTTCGACCTTAAACCTGCAACTCTCCTCCGACTGGGTTGCTCCGATATACATAAAAGCCGTGTCCTCAAGCAAGAGGCGTAGATTCTCATGAGCCCCTGCTTTTGGAGGGGCTCATGAGAATCCACGCCTTTTGCAGTTGGGGCGTGTTGACGGTTTGACTTTGTGAAAGTGGGAATGCCTGAGAAATTGGAGACTGTGTCAGCTGCCTGTTTTTCCTGTGAATTCGACGGTCGTTCGTCAGAGCCAAAAACAATACGCGTTTTTATAGTCCTGGGTAGGTCACAGGCAAATGACAATAAAAAGAGAGAGTGGAAAGAAAGCCCGTGCCGATAGCGCTGTAGTTATTGATTTTTTCGTATGACGTCATGTTTTAATGTTCAACCACGTTGTTTCGTATGTTTGTTCCCTTGATTATGTACAGTAGTTCCAGCAAGGACAGGTTTGTAAAGATGGGCCTACGCGCATCAATCAATCAATCAATCAATCAAGCATAATTATGTAATGTCTTTGGTCAAGCTCAGTGTTTGTCTTGAATGACTAGAGCCATCGAGAAAGCAAACCTGCAAAAGTGCAAATAGAGTAGCCTTAAACTAAAAGTCGGTTACAAACAAATTGTAAAAAGTTGAACCGACCCCATACATTCATATGGTTTAGCCATCTTCCCTCCATCTACAAGAGGCATAGATTCTCACTAGTGCCGATGGCTCGCAAGGATTTGCCTCATCTATATCTACAGTTTGAGGTCCATGTATCTAGCATGTGTTAACAGTACGAGAGCGCATGCTACAGTGATCGGTGCAATGCAGTGAAACGGCCCTTTATGACTGCGTGGGCGTCCTGGCTATAAAGGGGCGCAACCTGATGTCTTTGACCTGATTCTGATTCAGAATAACCAGCATTAACCTCATCGCTGCCATGATCACTCTGGCCGCCATCTGTTTTACGAACACGGATGTAAACGGGACAAGATAGTATGAAGAACATAGAACTAACAAGAGATAAATCCTCATGAGCCCCAGTTCTTCATACTGTCTTGTCCCGTTTATGTCTCTTGCAGCTGGGTAGCGTTTACCTTGCCCCGGCAGTTATAGGGTTAAAGATGTTTTCACGTAATATTATTATTTTTATTATTATTTTTTTTAATAATCTGTGAGTCGAGTGCTGCTTCTGTGTTCACGTATTTGAAAACACCTCCACAGATTGTCAGTGTAATTCAATTCTCACTATAAAATTCTTTCCCATACAGAAATTTGTCCGGCAAAACGCCTTTACAAATTATCAGTGCACTTCAATTCTCACTATAACATTCTTTCACTTACAGAAATTTGTCCGGCAAGCACACAGGCATTGGTCATTGAAGGGGTCTTTTGAGGGTAACTTGACACATGTTTAGTCATGAGATTTCGCGTTATTTGCCTGTGGCTTCGATAAAGAGCCTGGGTGGCTCTGCCTTGTGTGAGTCGGTTGCAAAGTTTGGTATGCCGAAGCCAAGAGAGTAAGATATCTCCAACACTTGCCGTTTTTTTGTGAAGAGTGCGGTATGTTTGGAACCAAGGTTGAAGGAATTTTTTTGTCTCACTTCTTAAACTTTTTTTTTCGGGTAACCCTTTGTGTGTCGGTAGCGGTTTTAGTCGCGATGATTCCTACAGGAATCATTGCGACTAAAAGCGCTACCGATACGCAAAGGGTTAAACGACTTCTGTTTGTGTTAGTGCATGTGTTTGTGTCTTCTGTTTTTTTGTTACATTGGAATTGCATTGTTTTTTTACGTTCTCTCGGTCTGTCTGTCTGTCTATCTGTCTGTCAGTCTAGTACCTTGCTGATCGAACCCATATTGTTGGGGAAAACAGTGTGTGTCAATGATTAAGATCTTGAATGTATGTGTGTGTCCACGGCCTGTTTGTTTCTCATGGTGTCCCAGGTACCAAATCCCCACATTTTGGAGTTGTCCTCTGAGGACTGCATTACAATTCATGAGGCAGATCGACCATGATAGTTAAAGGGTGGTGCCAGGATAGCGTGGCGCCTGTAGGCGCCAAGCTATTCTGGCACCACCCTTGAACTATCATGGTCGAGCCATATCTGGCTGTGGTGTGTCGGGACCGAATCTGTTGACTCATTGTGCCCCAACACCGAAATCCCAAAATTTGCCGTTGTCCTCTGAAGACTGCATTGCAGTGCAGGACACAGATCGACCATGATTGTTCAAGGGTGATGCCAGAATAGCTTGGCGCCTGTAGGCGCCAAGCTATTCTGGCACCACCCTTGAACTATCATGGTCGAGCCATATCTGGCTGTGGTGTGTCGGGACCGAATCAGTTAAGATAGCCGTTCGTTGCTTACGTGATTTTATTACTTACTCGGTATTTTAAATACTCAGCATTTTTCCCCGTCTGTGTGCAGTGTTGCGGCGGTTCCCACCAAGCGATAACATCACCATCACAGTGGTGGAGGGGGGCTACGTGACCTTACCATGCATCGCCCCAGAGAGCCGGCCGCCGGCAAGGGTGGAGGTTCAAACCTCAGATGGTCGCCTCTTGGATTCAGCACGTGGTAAGTGATGTGAATTGACTGTTATACAACAAAATATCTTACATCGACCATGATAGTTCAAGGGTATGTCTGATTTGCATAGTGAATCGGACCAGCATTGGCACTTTATCGAAAGGAACTCTGCGAAGATCCTACGGTCTTGATCGAACTGAACTGTCTGATTAGCATGGATGTGAATTCAGCTAATGCAAAGTAGCGAGAGATTGGTCGACCATGACAGTTTGAAGAGTAGTGCTTGACTGGTTGAGCGTCGGAGCGTGAATCAACTTTGTTCCATCCTGACACTTAGCTTGTATGTGAATTAATCATTTAGCACTTGTAAACTACAACGGGAGATGAATCGACCATGATAATTAAAGGGGGTTGCCAGATTAGCTTGGCGCCTACAGATTGTCAGTCCATGTCAAGCACTAAGCACCGCTGTAAGATGGCCGTAGTCGCCTGCTCGGCGTTAATCCCAAACAACTAACTACCAAGAACAAGGTTTGGAAATGTGGTTGAACTGAAAAAAAATCGTCATGGTGGTATGTATGTTCATGATGATGGTTGTTGGCGGAATGTCCATAGAACCAAATAAACCGAACCGCTAGTGTGCGATTGTAGGCCACAAAAGCGTTTTACTACAATCCAGACCAAAAAGGTGACTGCCAACAACCATCATCATGAACATACATACCACCATGACGATTTTTTTTCAGTTCAACCACATTTCCAAACCTTGTTCTTGGTAGTTAGTTGTTTTACTACACCGTGAACATGAAAATAACTTCACCAGTAAACACTAGACTGTTTGTAAATCGCCTTGCAGGACAATTTATTGGCGTATAACTGGTATGCTTTATTCCCAATAGACGCTTCATTTGTGTTAATGAAATGCAACAACAACAACAACAACAACAAAAACACGTCACGACTGTGAGAACCCGCTGTAAAGTTGCCACCGCCACGAATAAACGTCAAAAACTGAAAAATCCGAGCTGTGGCTTCGCTTTTTTGTTAGTATCGATGGTATGTGTCTAGACCGTTCTACAAAGAACGCCAGTAGACCTTCTCTGAATAAGGAAGAGGCGGAAATGAGATTTAACCCTTTGCATGTCGGTAGCGTTTTTTGTCGCGATGATTCCTATATGAATCATCGCGACAAAAACCGCTACCGACGCGCAAAGGGTTAACATGTAGTACATGTAAGGATCCCCGTGGGCAAGAAACGCTGGCGGGAAGTTGAAAGCCCAACAGTTATTTCGTGTTGCAAGCGGTGTTTCCAGCAGTTTTCGTGCATTGTACTCTTAACAACCAAAACCTTCTCTGAGAGTGGAAGGGATGTAGAGGTAGGACTAGAGAGGACCGCAGATGCTCAAGAGCCATTTATATGACTATCGAGAAATGAAGACGAAGAAGAGATCTTCTCGATGGTGACCCAGATCGTTTCCATAAATGAAATACTTAGAATTAGATGGATGCAGTAGAATCGGCAAGAGGCATAGATCCTCATGAGCCCCGCAGATTGCAGGGGCTCATGAGGATCTATGCCTCTTGCAGACGGAACAGAACCAGCTAGAAAAAGCTCATCAGGCTCTGAACCTTTTAAACGAAATGTATTCTCTCTGCGGATTTTAGCTGACAGGGCTAGCATCATAAAACACCTGTGGAGGTTGTAGTTGATGTAATCTTAGCACCTGAGACCCCTCCACGACCCGTAAAACACAGGTATTAAAATCTTCTCTCCGACACACACACAAAATTCAACAGCTATTAATCGTTTACGCTTTTACGTGTCAGCGACAGTAAAACCGCTGGGAACTCCTCCACCCGCGAAATCTTGAAGTCTTCACAACTTAGATGAAAAACCAGTGAAAAAAATCAAACAGGACGGTCGAAAAGTTAGCAGAAGAAAACGATGGTTTTGCAAAATGCAAACTATGTTTGATGAACACTCAAAACTGATGTACGAATCAAGCATCGTTACTGGTGTGTGTAAGGAGGAGAGGGGTTGGAGGGGGGGGGGGCAGAAATGGGTGGAGAAGAACGCAATGGAGAAAGAAACACGCTTAGAAGTGACAGTTACAACGCAATTTGATATTTTGATTTTGATTTTCAAAATAAACAAACAAACGTGTGTACAAATTAGTTGCCACTTATTTTGTGAGCGAGAAGAAGCAAGATGCCAACTGAAGGATATGACGTAATATGAACAAACGATTGTGGGGGTTAGGTAGGTTGGTGCGAGAGGGAACTATTATTCCTGCAGTCAAGTTTGCAGTAGTAGAAGGCGTTTAACTCACTCTACCCCAGACCCACCACAGCAAGATGAAGATCGACCATGATAGTTCAAGGGTGATGCCAGAATAGCTTGGCGCCCTTAGGCGCCAAGCTATTCTGGCATCACCCTTGAACTATCATGGTCGATCTTCATCTTGCTGTGGTGGGTCTGGGGTAGAGTGAGTTAAACGCCTTCTACTACTGCAAACTTGACTGCAGGAATAATAGTTCCCTCTCGCACCAACCTACCTAACCCCCACAATCGTTTGTTCATATTACGTCATATCCTTCAGTTGGCATCTTGCTTCTTCTCGCTCACAAAATAAGTGGCAACTAATTTGTACACACGTTTGTTTGTTTATTTTGAAAATCAAAATCAAAATATCAAATTGCGTTGTAACTGTCACTTCTAAGCGTGTTTCTTTCTCCATTGCGTTCTTCTCCACCCATTTCTGCCCCCCCCCCCTCCAACCCCTCTCCTCCTTACACACACCAGTAACGATGCTTGATTCGTACATCAGTTTTGAGTGTTCATCAAACATAGTTTGCATTTTGCAAAACCATCGTTTTCTTCTGCTAACTTTTCGACCGTCCTGTTTGATTTTTTTCACTGGTTTTTCATCTAAGTTGTGAAGACTTCAAGATTTCGCGGGTGGAGGAGTTCCCAGCGGTTTTACTGTCGCTGACACGTAAAAGCGTAAACGATTAATAGCTGTTGAATTTTGTGTGTGTGTCGGAGAGAAGATTTTAATACCTGTGTTTTACGGGTCGTGGAGGGGTCTCAGGTGCTAAGATTACATCAACTACAACCTCCACAGGTGTTTTATGATGCTAGCCCTGTCAGCTAAAATCCGCAGAGAGAATACATTTCGTTTAAAAGGTTCAGAGCCTGATGAGCTTTTTCTAGCTGGTTCTGTTCCGTCTGCAAGAGGCATAGATCCTCATGAGCCCCTGCAATCTGCGGGGCTCATGAGGATCTATGCCTCTTGCCGATTCTACTGCATCCATCTAATTCTAAGTATTTCATTTATGGAAACGATCTGGGTCACCATCGAGAAGATCTCTTCTTCGTCTTCATTTCTCGATAGTCATATAAATGGCTCTTGAGCATCTGCGGTCCTCTCTAGTCCTACCTCTACATCCCTTCCACTCTCAGAGAAGGTTTTGGTTGTTAAGAGTACAATGCACGAAAACTGCTGGAAACACCGCTTGCAACACGAAATAACTGTTGGGCTTTCAACTTCCCGCCAGCGTTTCTTGCCCACGGGGATCCTTACATGTACTACATGTTAACCCTTTGCGCGTCGGTAGCGGTTTTTGTCGCGATGATTCATATAGGAATCATCGCGACAAAAAACGCTACCGACATGCAAAGGGTTAAATCTCATTTCCGCCTCTTCCTTATTCAGAGAAGGTCTACTGGCGTTCTTTGTAGAACGGTCTAGACACATACCATCGATACTAACAAAAAAGCGAAGCCACAGCTCGGATTTTTCAGTTTTTGACGTTTATTCGTGGCGGTGGCAACTTTACAGCGGGTTCTCACAGTCGTGACGTGTTTTTGTTGTTGTTGTTGTTGTTGTTGCATTTCATTAACACAAATGAAGCGTCTATTGGGAATAAAGCATACCAGTTATACGTCAATAAATTGTCCTGCAAGGCGATTTACAAACAGTCTAGTGTTTACTGGTGAAGTTATTTTCATGTTCACGGTGTAGTAAAACAACTAACTACCAAGAACAAGGTTTGGAAATGTGGTTGAACTGAAAAAAAATCGTCATGGTGGTATGTATGTTCATGATGATGGTTGTTGGCGGAATGTCCATAGAACCAAATAAACCGAACCGCTAGTGTGCGATTGTAGGCCACAAAAGCGTTTTACTACAATCCAGACCAAAAAGGTGACTGCCAACAACCATCATCATGAACATACATACCACCATGACGATTTTTTTTCAGTTCAACCACATTTCCAAACCTTGTTCTTGGTAGTTAGTTGTTTTACTACACCGTGAACATGAAAATAACTTCACCAGTAAACACTAGACTGTTTGTAAATCGCCTTGCAGGACAATTTATTGACGTATAACTGGTATGCTTTATTCCCAATAGACGCTTCATTTGTGTTAATGAAATGCAACAACAACAACAACAACAACAAAAACACGTCACGACTGTGAGAACCCGCTGTAAAGTTGCCACCGCCACGAATAAACGTCAAAAACTGAAAAATCCGAGCTGTGGCTTCGCTTTTTTGTTAGTATCGATGGTATGTGTCTAGACCGTTCTACAAAGAACGCCAGTAGACCTTCTCTGAATAAGGAAGAGGCGGAAATGAGATTTAACCCTTTGCATGTCGGTAGCGTTTTTTGTCGCGATGATTCCTATATGAATCATCGCGACAAAAACCGCTACCGACGCGCAAAGGGTTAACATGTAGTACATGTAAGGATCCCCGTGGGCAAGAAACGCTGGCGGGAAGTTGAAAGCCCAACAGTTATTTCGTGTTGCAAGCGGTGTTTCCAGCAGTTTTCGTGCATTGTACTCTTAACAACCAAAACCTTCTCTGAGAGTGGAAGGGATGTAGAGGTAGGACTAGAGAGGACCGCAGATGCTCAAGAGCCATTTATATGACTATCGAGAAATGAAGACGAAGAAGAGATCTTCTCGATGGTGACCCAGATCGTTTCCATAAATGAAATACTTAGAATTAGATGGATGCAGTAGAATCGGCAAGAGGCATAGATCCTCATGAGCCCCGCAGATTGCAGGGGCTCATGAGGATCTATGCCTCTTGCAGACGGAACAGAACCAGCTAGAAAAAGCTCATCAGGCTCTGAACCTTTTAAACGAAATGTATTCTCTCTGCGGATTTTAGCTGACAGGGCTAGCATCATAAAACACCTGTGGAGGTTGTAGTTGATGTAATCTTAGCACCTGAGACCCCTCCACGACCCGTAAAACACAGGTATTAAAATCTTCTCTCCGACACACACACAAAATTCAACAGCTATTAATCGTTTACGCTTTTACGTGTCAGCGACAGTAAAACCGCTGGGAACTCCTCCACCCGCGAAATCTTGAAGTCTTCACAACTTAGATGAAAAACCAGTGAAAAAAATCAAACAGGACGGTCGAAAAGTTAGCAGAAGAAAACGATGGTTTTGCAAAATGCAAACTATGTTTGATGAACACTCAAAACTGATGTACGAATCAAGCATCGTTACTGGTGTGTGTAAGGAGGAGAGGGGTTGGAGGGGGGGGGGGGCAGAAATGGGTGGAGAAGAACGCAATGGAGAAAGAAACACGCTTAGAAGTGACAGTTACAACGCAATTTGATATTTTGATTTTGATTTTCAAAATAAACAAACAAACGTGTGTACAAATTAGTTGCCACTTATTTTGTGAGCGAGAAGAAGCAAGATGCCAACTGAAGGATATGACGTAATATGAACAAACGATTGTGGGGGTTAGGTAGGTTGGTGCGAGAGGGAACTATTATTCCTGCAGTCAAGTTTGCAGTAGTAGAAGGCGTTTAACTCACTCTACCCCAGACCCACCACAGCAAGATGAAGATCGACCATGATAGTTCAAGGGTGATGCCAGAATAGCTTGGCGCCTAAGGGCGCCAAGCTATTCTGGCATCACCCTTGAACTATCATGGTCGATCTGTGTCCTGCACTGCAATGCAGTCTTCAGAGAACAACGGCAACATTTGGGGATTTCGGTGATGGGGTAGAAAGAGTTAAACCAGCGTTTTCTAACCGTGTGGTCGCACTCTACATAATACGTATAGTGCGGACGCACGGCTGAGGAAAAAGGTTTATATGCCTCGTGCGTTCCCATCTTTTGCTCCAAACGTCTCATGCCTTACGCTCTTGTCTTCTTCTTCGCAGCCGGTGTGTGTGATATCTTGTTCAAATTAGCCGGCTTCCGCGCATCGGGTTTCCTTACTAATTCTCTCCCGTAACGCGTGTTTACTTTGTTCATTCGCTTTGGCGCCTTGCTTATTGACTTGGCCTGATCAGCTCCGTTTGTCTGGCAAACTGCAGGGGTAAATGGCTGGAATATTGAAGTTCAACGGTCGTGCCTGAACTAAACTATATTTCAATATTTCGTTTGGATTTTAAAATTATTTGTTTTTAGCGCCTTCTTTTGTTGAATAGTCCTGATGGCAACCATTGAAATAAGTCGACTAGGATTCGCTCGTTAAACGACTGGTCCTTTTGGCTCGGGAAGTTAAGGGGCGGTGAACACAAAGTTCATGTTTGAACCTGGGCTTGAAAGTGCTATTGACTCGTCCTGATTAAACCGAGGTGTCGTTTCTGACACGGGTGTTTACGGAATATTGGCTGTATGTTGTCATTATCACACAGGTTATGATTGGAATTGCACTCGCGCGAATAATACGCGTAATTTGAGGAAGATGTGAAGCCGGCCTTGCACGGCAAGAGACGTAGATTCTCGTGAGCCCCTACAGGCTGCAGGGACTCGTGAGAATCTGTGCCGTTTGCAGATGGAACGGGTTGGCCGAGGAACTGTTTATTACGGGTGTCAGTGTGGGTGTATTAGCTGGAGTCGGGTACAAGATTGAGTTTATTAGATTGGGGTGGGGCAGCAGTGTCGCGATTTTTTGCAAGAGGGGAGGGGGGGGGGGGGGCGGAATAAAACGAATGTTAACTCCCCAACCCCCTGCAACCTCCCCCCTCCCCGCCGCCACCACCCGCCCTCCTTCAGCTTCCTGTATTTTTGCATGTACCCAGTAGTACCACCCCTTCCCATCCCACCCTCATCCCTACCCCAACCCACTTTACCATCACCACATGCCGGAGTAAAGAAATGTGTTTTTCACTGACAACGTTTATCAGCGCACATAGTATTTATTTTTGTGTAACCCTTTGTCTGTCGGTAGCGCTTTTTGTCGCGGCATATTCCTGCAGGAATCGTCGCGACAAAAACGGTACCGACAGACAAAGGGTTACACAAAAAAAAAACGACAGTCAAAGGGTCAATCACTTCTGTAAACCATTTTGTTTTACACTGACTAAAGAAATAAACACTTTGCATTGGTACACATAGTAAAAACGCATTTTTTCTACCCCAGCCTGTGTCCAACACAACCTATTCTCATGCACCGCTGTCTCCCGGACTTGTTTTTACCCCCCTCCCTAGTGTCAGGATTTCTTTCTTATCAAACACTTGCATCGGTCTTCAGTTTCGTGGCACTGACAGCGCACTCGCGGTACTCTGGGCTTTTGTTTTTTCTTGCCATTTGTTTTGTTTTTTTATGTAGTTTGCTTGTTTCTCTCATCAGTTGACGCAAGATTTATGAAGTTGCACTAGGTACACACGCCGCACAGACGTGTATAGAAATACCCAACAAAGAAAGAAACACGCTTAGAAAAGACAAGTACAACACCGTTCATTATTTGGGGGGTTTGGGGTTAAAAGTCTAAAATCCAGACCTGGTCTGGATTTATAAACTTTTATATAATATATCACTACACGAATTCCACTTCCACGTTGTTGGGTTTTTTAGCACTAGTAGCTGTTGTTCCCACGTGTCCTAGTCTTAAACAGTGGAGCCAAACTAATCAGGGACTACTTTTAAACTACCTCCCGCGGTTAACATCCAACAATAGAAAACATTGACAAATCCGGAAACCTAACACCTTAAACCTGATCTGGTTGATGTCGACACTCGGGTGTCGCGCAACAATTAAATCTAGATAGGGGTGCATATCTTAGTATCTAGTCGCCGCCAGCCTATTTTCTTTGGCCTGACAGAGGACGTATATGCTGGTCTGTACTTTTGGACCTTGCGGCTTCTGCCGTAAGGTCCAAAATCACAGACCAGCAAACATTTAAAGGTGCACATCGCTAGACATTTTCATGGTCACGTTCGGGCAGTGGCGAGGTCGGTTTTAACTTGTTAAACAATATTAGCTGCGTTTCTTTAAAATTTGAAACGTCCGGTCTGTGATTTTGGAATTTATGGCCCTGGATTGTAAGGTCCAGTATGACAGATCAGCACACATGAATACAAATACTTTGTCTTTGTCCAAATAAAAGTTGTTCAGTACCTTTCTGTAAGTAACATTAGCAGGTATGCGCAATCTTGATTACATCTTGCCATCGCATTATCATGTTTGTGTTCACTACGCCTGATGGCGCCAAGCTAATCTGCCTCTACACTTGAATTATCATGATCGATGCATCTCCTGCTGTAGTGCGTCAGAGCTAAACGGCTTAAGATAGTTTATTCCATTCTTCAACCGTGACATTTTAACCTTTTGATATTATAAAGATACTAAAAGTTGCGACTAGGTCCTTTAACAAGCCGCAGGATTAGATGTGTGGTGTTTGTTACACTCGGGATCACACTTTCTAGACAGGCCTTCATTAACGGTGTGATTTATCTACTACCATCAGACGACGAAGGTAGAAATTATGGGGTTGCCGTTTGTGCCCGTCCTTTGAAACGTGTGGCTGTGCAGACCATAGCGAACGTCATTCAACCTTGAGTGTTATAGATCCTCATGTGCCTGCAGATGTGCTTTCATCAGTGTGATCTATGTACTGAGAAAGAGTTGGTAATATGTTCACTAATTTCTTTTTGTCTTTGGCCTAGAGACGTAAATTTTCATGAGCTCTTAAGTCCACTAATAAAGTAAAGATTATGTGTCAAAACAAAAACAAACCTTGAAGAATTTCCACTGTTTGAGTGAATACTCCAAATCTGTAATCTTGGATGAAAAAAAAAATAATGTGAAAGAGAATCATATGCCAGCTCACATTCAGGCGGTAGTAGGTGAATAATAATTTTGTATACCTCTCGCTGAGTTCTCTAAATTTACATCTGTGTTTCCTAACCCTTTACCTCTTTTTTTGTTTGTTGAGGTGATCAGTGCCTCCAAACACTTTGGGTGCCGGTAGCGTATTTTGTTGAGGCGATTCCTATAGGAATCGCCTCAACAAAATACGTTACCGACACGCAAAGGGTTAGGGAGGAGGGAGTGAATACCTTGGAGTGCGTCTTTTCTATGTAATAGTAGGGGAGTCTCTGTTTTTGCAAATTACCGGAGCGGATAAACGTTTTGAGCAATACCGGGATCTGTTTTGGGAATGGAATGTTGGAGAGGTATAATTTACCTTGAATTCACACACCCCTACCCCCCACCCCTTCCCCCCCCCCTTCCCCCCCCCCCCTTCCAGTGTAGTCTGCCCTTGCTTTCCCTCATCAAGCCTATAATGTTCTCTCTCCCTTCGGATCATAAAATAAGTTTAGTGCTCTAGGCTTGCGTCATACCTCTTAAGGCAGTTTGGGAATGCTAGTTTATGCTTTAGGCTATTATTCTCTTATTTAATATTTTTTAAAACCGTTTATCTCCTTCGCATGAAGAAATCATTTTCCCACACTAAGATGTTTTCATTTAAAGGTGAATTTTTCCATATTTTTTTAATATCGCGTTAAAATGTGCAGTTGAAATTAGACGCTGTGGTGAAGTAACCCATTTTCTCAGTAATTTTCTTACTATATTCTAGGTACAGCAGAATAGACAGTGTATGTTCTTATAGGTGATTAAGAGTTAACATGCCATGCTCTGCCCATACCAAACTTTCTTAGCAACATAAAGAGGATCTTGTTTCAGTGTAGAGTGAATTGGAGGGTCGAAGAACCTATTTTAATCAAGCCAGCATAGCTGTGTTGTGTTTCCCCACTTAGCATGCATTACTTTCTTTACGTGTAATGTTTTTCCAAACTGAGCCGCGTTTCACTGTCTATACTAATCTTAGCAAAACGATTAGGGTCTAGTGAAGGGTATAATAATCCTGAACCGACGTAAATAATCAACCCCTTCACTGCCATGAATTAACTGATTAACCCTTGGGCTGTCGGTAGTGCTTTTTGTTGCGATGATTCCTGCAGGAATCATCGCAACAAAATCAGCCAACCGACAGCCAAAATCATCGCACTACCGACAGCCAAAATCATCGCAACAAAAAACACTACCGACAGCCAAAATCATCGCAACAAAAAGCACTACCGACAGCCAAAATCATCGCAACAAAAAAACACTACCGACAGCCAAAATCATCGCACTACCGACAGCCAAAATCATCGCACTACCGACAGCCAAACTCATCGCACTACCGACAGCCAAAATCATCGCAACAAAAAAACACTACCGACAGCCAAAATCATCGCACTACCGACAGCCAAAATCATCGCACTACCGACAGCCAAAATCATCGCACTACCGACAGCCAAACTCATCGCACTACCGACAGCCAAAATCATCGCACTACCGACAGCCAAACTCATCGCACTACCGACAGCCAAAATCATCGCAACAAAAAAACACTACCGACAGCCAAAATCATCGCACTACCGACAGCCAAAATCATCGCAACAAAAAAACACTACCGACAGCCAAAATCATCGCAACAAAAAACACTACCGACAGCCAAAATCATCGCACTACCGACAGCCAAAATCATCGCACTACCGACAGCCAAAATCATCGCACTACCGACAGCCAAAATTATCGCACTACCGACAGCCTAAATCATCGCACTACCGACAGCCAAAATCATCGCACTACCGACAGTCAAAATCATCGTACTACCAACAGCCAAAATCATCGCACTACCGACAGCCACATCGCACTACCGACAGCCAAAATCATCGCACTACCGACAGCCAAAACTCGTTTAGCCCCCACACACACCATAGCAATAAGTGGATCGAATATAAGTCCAAGGGTGGTGCCAGAATAGCTTAACGCCTATGGGCGCCAAGCTATTCTGGCACCACCCTTGGACTATCATGATCGATCTGTCTCTTCTCCCGATCTAATAAAGTTTCATCCTCATCCTGAATTTCAATGCAGTCTTCAGAGTGCAGCTCCAAAATGTGTCCATAGGGCACAGCGTTTTAATAAAGATAGTAGAACGGATGTACCATTATATGTATACTTCCGTTACGTGTGTGTGTGTGTGTGTGTGTGTGTGTGTGTGTGTGTGTGTGTGTGTGTGTGTGTGTGTGTGTGTGTGTGTGCTAATATAAAGACGGCCCTACATGTATACATATATAGGAGGGTTGAAGACCCCATTTTAATAAAGGCAGTATAACGGATGTTCTGTTTTCTCATTATCGACGAAAAACACTTGTACTCTGTTAGCGCCGCGATTAGCCCTGACTCGAGCAGCTCTGTACGACATGGCTGACATCGGCTTCACTGATTTGACTCACGCGGGCCAACAGCTCCAGTATCACTAGGCAGGCATTGTCATGGAACCCCCAGGGAAAGAGGAAAAGAGGTAGGCCGAGAAACTCCTGGCGTCGAGACCTCCAAGCAGACATCAAGAGACTGGGAACCACCTGGAGTAGAATCGAAGGAGAAGCACAGGACAGGAGTTGCTGGAGGTCTCTCGTCGACGGCCTATACCCGGGTAGGGGTGACAGGCGTAAGTAAGTAAGTAAGTAAGGGCCAACAGCGGTCGATGTCGGCCCGGGGTACCTTTGCTTATCGGAAAGTCTGTACTTACTCAGATCTCTCTCCACTTGTAGACTTTAAACATATGTATCTTCTCCGCCTGGTGAACGACAAGTATACATGTGATGTAAATCGTTGTCAGCAAGAGACGTAGATCCTCATGAGCCTCTGCAGAGAGTAGCGGCTTGTGAGGATCTGTGCCTGCTGAAAGGAGAATGTTTGTTTTTGAATCAGCCTCGACCAAATTTCCTCGGCTTTTCAAACGCGTCCTCTTGCCTACTTTTCTTCCGGAATTAGTTTTCTAAATTCGTTCCTCTGCAAGAGGCATAGATGCTCATGCGCCCCTGAAGCTGCAGGAGGCATAGATGCTCATGCGCCCCTGAAGCTGCAGGAGGCATAGATGCTCATGCGCCCCTGAAGCTGCAGGAGGCATAGATGCTCATGCGCCCCTGAAGCTGCAGGAGGCATAGATGCTCATGCGCCCCTGAAGCTGCAGGAGGCATAGATGCTCATGCGCCCCTGAAGCTGCAGGAGGCATAGATGCTCATGCGCCCCTGAAGCTGCAGGAGGCATAGATGCTCATGCGCCCCTGAAGCTGCAGGAGCGCATGAGAAGCTATGCATCTTGCTGAAAAAAAGCTGCCCTCAATTGCTTGTAATTTACATCTCCGCCTCTCTTATGGAGAAAATCATCGGAGATTTAGGTTTGAGAGTAGATTCTTCAAGAGGCATAGATTCTCATGAGCCCCTGCTGACGCAGGGGCTCATGAGAATCTATACCTCTTGCCTGCAGTGATCTGCCTCATGTGCTTACATCTCCGCCTCTCAAATGAGGAAAATCGCCGGAGTTTTAAGCCTGAGTGTGGAAATCTTAGGACCTTCCAGAAGCTGAGATAATGGAAACATATGAGCCCCCTTGCAGAACCCAGCAGCTGCCGCGATGCAAGGCATGACATGGGCCATATTTATGGTGCCGCAGCTGCTAGGGATGGGGCCCATTTAGGGGCTGTTAAAATTAAAACAATTTGCTGGCAACGATAACGAGGTCAATCTGTGTACACTCGGATAGGTTTTGGTTTCCAGTATTTTATGAGGTGAATGTACAGTGAACTTCAGATTTAACAAATGTCCGTGATACCAGCTTTTGGGGTGATACGTAAGAAGCGTGTTCTAAGGGGGGTAATTTACTTTTTTTTTAAACGTGATGTAGGACCTTCTGAAACACCGAGCTCGTTATACCAGACTATTGTAAAATTTGTTAGTCCCACCTTGTTACAAGCAAAGTCCACTGTAGTTTTTGTTTTTGTGTGTGTGGTTGTTGTTGTTTTTTTTTTTTTTTTTTTTTTTTTTTTTGCCTAATGAAACAAACGACTCGCGAGTGTGTGGACTGAAACATCCGCGCACTGTATTCGAGCTATCACGGTCCGACTTCTTTACGTCTCCTTCAGTTTCCGCTGGGAATTGTCGGGACGTTAAGCAATGTACAATCAATCCGCTGGGAATGAAAGAGTTATATGGTGTATACTCAGATCTGTTGTGTATTCGAGTTGTGCACCAATACCCCGAACAAAATACAGCAACACGTTGTCATTTATACCACAACGCAAGAAACTGGATGCAGAAATAGGAAGTTAATACACGGGCACGAGGCAGCGGCCAGTACGCAGTTGCGAAGACATCATTGGATCAGACTTTAACCCATTGACTGCTACTGACGATACCGCTCGTCCGAGCGGTATCGTCAGTGGCAGTCAATGGGTTAACGGATGTTAACCAGACCAGCGTCGGTATAATATCGAAAGGAACTGCGAAAACGTCCGAGTGGTGCGTATGGTCATTTCCCAGCGCTTAATCCGTATCATCATACTGAGGCTAAAAGCTTCAAATTTGTGCACTGCCATATGCAAGCTACATTATAGTACTTACAGATAAGGATATAGACCAATGGTTTAAGGGTGGTGCCAGAATAGCTTGGCGCCTCTTGGCGCCAAGCTATTCTGGCACTACCCTTGAACTATTTTAGTCAAACTTATTTCACACACTGGTGTATTCCGAATGATAAGGGTTAATGTAATACAATTTTGAACAAACTAAAGCGACCATACCAAAGCAGTATGTCAAAGATGTCTTCTCGACGTCAACCCAGATAGTGGCCAACAGGACCAGATGACGGCTTGACTCTCTTAGAGTCACATATATTTCTCATGGAAGCTATGGAGGCCCTGAGACTGGGCATCTAGGTCTGTGAATCAGTTACATCTTTGCTTATTGTTCTTTGACTAGATTGGCATATTTCTGGTGCTTCACCTGCACCGTATTTGGTACACCGCGTACACCAAGCGCATTTTCATGAACTATCGTGCATCGAACACCTTGTGACTTCTTCTCTCGAGAAAAACACTGATTTAAAAGTTGTCAGGGAGAGGCCTTGATGTACCGACGAACCTGCTAGAGACTCTGCTCAGGACAATCTGTTTTGTGTGTGTGTGTGTGTGTGTGTGTGTGTGTGTGTGTGTGTGTGTGTGTGTGTGTGTGTGTGTGTGTGTGCTGTTCTGTGATTTTGGACCTTACGGCTGTAAGCCGTAACGTCCAAAATCACAGAACGGCACACGCGCGTGTTGCTTGCAAGAGTACGCATGCTACCCCTGCTTGTTGCTTCCGTGTTTCCCCGAGAGCCGTGTCGCGACAAGTAAAGGGGAAAGTACAGCAATGCAGTAATTAGCCACATTACACCTGAGGAACTTTGAATAAGTCAACTAAAACCCTGACATCCTCCCCCCCCCCCCCCCCCCCCGCCCCCCCCCCCCCCCCAGAACAAATTGAAGCACAGACGTAAATGAACAAGCTGCGTCGACCTTCTTCCCTCTAATGAGCCGTATCTAAATGAACCCAGACAGGAAGGTTAAGTTGCGCTCAGGCTTTTTCTCGCATAACAGCGGTTGAAGTATATTTTCTTCAGTCGTCTTCGCCTGGAGTTCGGCCTTCAATGTTATTGCTGACTTTTCCGTCGTAAACCAGAGGAATGTTAGTATTGTGTCGATAGCAACGTTGACTCAGTAAAGCCGCGTATCCGGATGCGGCACGTCTCGAATGAGTTAAAGTGAAAGAAAGGGATGGAGCGCGCTTGAGACTTGTTCCAGCACAGAGGCTCTGGATACAATCTTGTTGAACTAAACCGAACTGAAATAAACACTTTTACCTACTGTTCGTCCGCTCGGTATAGTGCATGAGAACCTGCGTCTTTACAGATGGAAGGGGGTTATAGGCGTTTGCTGTTGGAATTTTGAAACCAGATCCCGGTTTGGGCCCCACTATCCAGCTTTGATCACCCCCCCCCCCCCCCCCTTTCCTGGAACCAGCATGCAACTGGCCCCAGGTCCTCATCGCTTGTACTCTGTAGAAGTATTTGGTAAATTAGCAAGTCCTCGGTGAAGTGTTCCTATCAGGACAAGCGCGTATCCCGCGAAGCTAGGAACCACGCGGATCACGCATGTGTATGTTAGTCTGTGATTTTGGACCTTACGGCTTAAAGCCGTAAGGTCCAAAATCACAGACCAACACATGTATTAGTCGTCTGCTAGGCACTGTGTACTAACCGGAGGAGATGGGTAGACTTGTAGTCAGTAGGTCTGCTGCCGTGCGTTATGTACATAAGAGACGAAAAGTACCAAAACTTAGCAAGTTTCAATTCCTGCAATGATAGTATGATTCACGTTTATAACAGGCAACAACAAATAGGAGGGAGCACAATACACAAGAGAGAACGAAACACGCTTAAAAAGGACAAGTACTAATACTACTATGTTGTAATTGTCCTTGATAAATGTGTTGTGGTGGTTGTGGGTTTGTGTGTGTATTGTATATATCATGATATATTTCTTTGCATTTTACACGCTCAGCAGTCGCCTATTATTTTAGTCTGGATTTTGAACAAAGAAATGTATTTGAACCTTGATTAGTGTAATTACGGGCGGCACACAGTAACCACCACGGCCCGGCGCCTCGTCTTTCGGCGTTCCATCCCCCGCTCAGTCATTCATCTTCATTTTCATTGCTGCACTGCCGCCTGTCCGATCTCAGTAACGCTCGTGCAAGAAGCAGGAAAGAAGTTCCCACTGTACGCAGTTTTTAGCGCCACAGGCACTTGAGTATAAATTTGTGTCCTTACTCTGAGCACAAATGTGTGCTGGTCTGTCATTTTGGATCTTACGGCCTCAGGCCGTAAGGTCCAAAATCACAGACCATCACACTATATTCTGTTTACTTTTAATTTAATTATATTTCAAACTACAGACGTTCTGGGGTTTGTGTGGTTTGTTTTTTTGTTTTTCGTTTTTATTTTGTTCTGAGTTCAGTAGCAGTGACTCTGATAATAAAGTGAAAATGCGAATGCTGTGACAATGTTAGATTAACCCATTCGAGGCGCCCTGCATCCTGATACGCAGCATAGAGCTACATGATGCTGCGCTTCTGAATGCAGCACGTCTCGAATTCATTAACCATGATTGCTCCACGCACAAAATGTATGATCCCTAGTCCCCGATCACATATGTGATAAGACGTTAATAATAATAATAATAATAATAATAATAATAATAATAATAATAATAATAAAGATTTATAAGGCGCATAGATGTGGTCAAATGCTCTAGGCGCCGTACATCTGAACAAGAAAATTATTACACAATAACTGAACTGACGAAACAAAAAACAAATGTATACATTACACACTAGAACAGCAAATGACCGAATTCACGAGCACTGACAATAAATATTGGAAAAGATGAGTTTTAAGACCGCGTGTATGGACGGACAGTGTCATCCATCGTCTGTTTTAACTGCCTCGAGGTCACGAGGGCTTTCTTTTTCAGTTGCCTGTGGTCTCCTGTTTAATGCCACTTGGCTGTTTTATCTACCTCGGGGTCACGGAGCTGGTATGGCGATGATAAGCGAAACACAGGCGCTGGTCTGTCAAAACCCAAAATATCGCACATGTGCCTTATGATATTAACGGTAAATTTTGCTCCGACAGTCTCACGCTCAGACTCCCGCGAACTTCGTCTGTTGGAGAAAGGGAGATGTAAGTTGGCAGGGTCGGCCGCGTGAAAGAGGCGTAGGTTCTCATGAGCCCCTGCTTCGCAGGGGCTCATGAAAATCTACGCCTCTTGCAGATGGGAGAGGTTTTCTGTGGGGGCTGTGTGGAGAGTAAATCAAAACTCATTTTTGAGGTGAGTCATAGAAATTAAGAAATTCCAGATCTCCTTGCCGTTTTAATGCTGCGATAGAAATTGAGAAATGTGCAGGGGATTTCATTAAATCCATATTTCAGAGACTTTGATGTATTGCATGGCCAACAAGTTAAAATAAAAGTTGACTCAGGTAGTGTACATACTATCAAAGAAATTTTAAACTGAACTGTGCAAGTTTTGTACAATTCAGTTCTTATTTTCTTTGACATTATGCACACTATCTGAGCAGCCAGATGCCTGTAAACCGTGCGAAAGAAAGTTCTGCCATTGTGCTTATTTGCCTTAACAACTATCACCAAGTCAATTATATATAAATTTAATTACCCTTAATTAAGACAAAAAATATAATTGACTAACGACTTCTGAATTTTCATCGCATGGTAAAATCGGAAATGAGTATGACGAGTACAACATGTACTCGATATCCCGCGCCGGACAGTATCCGATATCCGTATCGCAATACCCGATACCTTTATTGTCCGATGTCCAGTACCCAGTATTCAGATCGTCAAACGTTCCTGTCCATTGCGTAGTTGCGCCAAGGACCAGGCTGTGTGCTTCCTTGTTCATGTTGAGTGTACTTGCATGTGAGTCCGGATCGTACAAGTGTCGCATTCATTCTCCGTGTGTGCTGGTCTGTGACTTTGAACCTTACGGCCTTCGGCCGTAAGGTTCAAAGTCACAGACCAGCACAGAGAACAGTATCAGTGGCGGCCGCCGGGAAGACAAATGTAAAAGAGAACAGGGAGCAGGTAATTGAGTTAGTTAGTTAGTTATTTGGGTTTAACGCCGAGCAGGCGACAAAGGCCATCTCACGGCGGGATGGGTAAAAATCTGGTCAGCCAGACTAAAAGCAAGGCCTTAAGACAAGATGTAAATATAGATTAAAAATCTCAGGCTAAAATGTCGCACAAGTCTTTAAGGTAAAAGAGGAATAAAACAGATGCGAGTACCAAGTAATTCAATTTCTTGACCGTCTTCCACTCTCACGGCTATGTTCGCTCAGAGCGGAACACCGGCCTTCAGCATACATCCTCGTGGCCTGTGGCAGGCAGATTTAACAGTCTGAGGAAGCGTATAGTTCTGTATTGGCCCCACACAGGGAATCTTTGTTTCGTGACAACAACAGCGGCTATTAACATAGATCTTCATGGTCTGTGGCAGGCAAAGAAAATCTACAAGATGTGGGATGCGTATAGTTTTATATTGGCTCCCAAGGGATTCACAGTCTCATGACCACAACACTGGGCATTAGCATAGATCGTCATGGCCTGCGGCAGGCAGAGGAAATCTACAAGATGCGTTTAGTTCTATTTTGACCTCCAAGAGCTGCGTAGGTTCCTGTCGATCATTGCCTTTTGTAAGTTTCAATTGCATCTTGGACTTAAAGTGCCCATTGATCTTTCAATTGATAGCCGGCAGTCGTTTCAACCTTTAAGAGACGCAGATTCGCATGAGCTTCTGCAGCTGCAGGGGCGCATGAGAATATATGCCTCTTGTCTCATTTAGCTTTCTTGGGTTTATGTGAGTCTACACCTTTTGCTGGTAAGGGTCGACCCCCGCTAGCGAGATCAGAATCTGCCTCATTTGACTGGCATGCAGGAGGTATCGACATCCCATGCCTCTTCCTTGAATATTACTGTAGGAATACCTGAGGCCCATTTAAATCGCTTCTCTGCGAGGACGTCGTCGGGTCTTGAACCTGCGGCCTTCCCGGCAAATATATGTCTTCTGTCGCGGGCCAATCAGCCCTCTCCACGTTTCGCATTCATCTCGGCCCTACCCCCTCCTGGCTTTGCTTCGCCCCCAGTCATTTAGCCCTTGTCTAATGTGCGGAGCTAAGCGGCCTGATAGCTGCTCTCATTTATTTCCCATTCTGCAACTCTTTGAGAGCAGTCCCGCAGCCAAGCCACTTCCGCCTGCAAGCGGGCATAGGTTCTCATGAGCCCCTGCAACAGCAGGGATTCATAAGAATCTACGCACAATTGTTGTTCAATAGAAGCATCTTTTATTTATACTCCTGCGGAGAAGAGAAACAAAACGGAGAAAGGATCGCGGAGTTTGGGGCCTCAAACTGAGAGCACAATTTCTTTTTTGGAGAGGCAAGGGAAAAAACTCAGAAGTCCGCGCCAGAGTCGTCCGCCCTGGGCGCGTAAATGGACTCCCCCTTGCTAATGATGATGTGTTTTGGACGTGATAAGCGGCTTCGGGGGTTTTGATGTTTGAATATGCACATAACTTGATTAAATGCGCGCATAAATGTAATGGGATAGTCTTGATGTTTTTGAAGGGCTGAAACCGAACAAATTATCAGTCACTCTTTTCCGATTATACGCATTTTTGCAGATACGGTCAAGAAACCAGAAGGTGCCGTCTGCAAGTGGCATAGATTCTCATGAGCCCCTGCTGAACCAGGGGCTCATACGAATCTATGCCTCTTGTATGTACAAGCTAGTGTCGGTTATTTCAGAATATTGAAAACTTTGGGTTAGGAAGCTCTAAAAGATAGATAACAATTTCTTCCTCTTGGCGTGTTATTTCTCTCCCCCACTTTTGAAGGGAATATGGTTTTCTGACGACCGCGGTTATAATCTGTTTTTAAAAGAGCTCTCTCTCTCTCTCTCTCTCTCTCTCTCTCTCTCTCTCTCTCTCTCTCTCTCTCTCTCTCTCTCTCTCTCTCTCTCTCTCTCCCCACCCGGGTCTGCCTGGGGACTTGGTGGGTTAGTATTTTTAGTTCCCAGGCCCCACCCGGTCTGCCCTGGGGACTTGGGTGGGGTAGGTACTTTTAGTCTCAGGGTCACCCGGTCAGCCCACAGGTGAATTTTCTCTCTATTCTGGGCATGTGTTTCTGTCTACCGAGTCCATTCACCTGTATTTGCCTTTAAAACTCTCCCTACGTGTCTGCACTGCCTGTAGCTCTTGATATTGGATGTGTGTTGCTAAATGGTCTTAGCTTTATTTAGGCCCCATGTGTTAGGTTTATTTAATGTATTTGACCGGCTGGTGACATACATTCAATGTTCTGTTTAGTTTTTTTTTTTCACAAGCAGTGCAGGCACGTCCTGAGAAAGCCTTGTTGCTGTCGGGACGTTAAGCAATGTACAATCTCTCTCTCTCTCTCTCTCTCTCTCTCTCTCTCTCTCTCTCTCTCTCTCGTCTCTCTCTCTCATCTCTCTCTCTCTCTCTCTCTCTCTCTCTCTCTCTCTCTCTCTCTGCGGTGGGAAAACTCTCCTTTTTTCGTCGGCCATCTGCAGGAACCACACATTTTCACGAACCCTTCCGAGCTGCATGTGCTGCATACGTAGGGAAGTGAACGCAGCCGTCCCGTTATCAGCAGGGCGAGAAGTGGGACCTGTGCGTAGAGGTGAACGATCGATAAAGTTGTGCTTCACAAAGCATTTGGCAAACATGCCGTTAACCCTTATCATTCGGAATACACCAGTGTGTGAAATAAGTGTGACTAAAATAGTTCAAGGGTAGTGCCAGAATAGCTTGGCGCCTCTTAAAAGAAATCAAGTGCATTTTGGTGAAAAGCAGTATTTCCATTGCAGCTTAATGGAAATCTTGCTTTTCACAAAAATGCTGTCTTTTGCCTTCACACAGGGCAGCTGAGTGTTTAGAGGATAGTGTTGGTTTGGGCGGGGGTGGGGGGTGGTGGAGTGTAACGATAAAGGGGTGTGGGGGTGGAGGGGTAAGGATAGCGGGGTGGAGGTGTCACTGGTTGGCTCCCTCGATTCGCTACCGCTGACAAGCGGTAGCGAATCGAGGGAGACAACCAGTGCGGGTGGAGGTAGATCCAAGTTTTCAGCGTGAGATGCGATCTCAGTGCTCAAGAAAGCCCATACGTGCTCCTATTGACTTTTGCATAGCTTTTCTGACCAACATCCGCTGCCATTCTCCACATCTTCTCCTTTAGAGGCGATGGATTGCGTGGTGCCCTTAGCTGGTTGGTCAGTTCAAGGTTTAACTCATTCGCGGCCAGCTGCATCCGGATGCGCGGGTTATGCCGCGCATGCGGATGCGGCTTGCCGCGAATGAGTTAAAGTCCACGCTGCAAGGGTGATAATGGACGGCCCCGAGGAACGGGTTTCGCAGGACACGGACAGGCTGTTGCCTACCGAGTACAGCCTGAACACTGATCAATTCAGGCGCAGTGTGCCTGTACTATTAGGCCTACTGTTGGAATAGAGCAACCCCGTATGCGTGTTTCTTTCCTTGCCTCTGGTCCTGTACTGGTAGGTATCGTTGCAAGGATAATAGGGTAGGAGGGGTGGTGGTGGTGATGGTGGTGGGGGAGGGGGGGGGGTTGTAGAGGGGTAAGGGTGGCAGGGGTGGGGAAGAAAGGTATCATTGGCTGCTTATCGGCGCTCGCATCATAAAGTAGTCAACTCTTAGCAGGGGAATGTGTTGATAGGGCTTCTGTTTTTAGCCAGCTAGCTCTTCGTCGCAGTTCCTTATTTCTTCTCTTTCAGTCTGTCCTTTGCTTCCCTCCTGCAAGAGGCATAGATCCTCATGAGCCCCCGCAACTGCGGGGGCTCATGAGGATCTATGCGTCTTGTAGGAATTATTTTGAATATGTGTATGCTCTTCTTTTTAAAAGATCTAGAGTCAATTTGTGTTTTGTGTATGGTGATCTACCTGTCTTGCTGGGTTTTTTTTTCATCCGTCCACAAGAGACATAGATCCGCATGAGCCCCCGCAGTGCGGATGCTCATGAGGATCTATGCCTCTTGCTTAATGAGTTTGTCTCGGCGTTCCTTTGTAGGAAAGAGTCAGTTTGCTTTTTGTGCTAATGGTCCACCTATCTTGCCGTTCGCAGTTTACAACATTGGCACCTATTATTACACACCGTCTTCTTTTTTCTTACATTAGCAGCAAGCTAGCATTTTGCAGTCTCTTTGCAAGAGAAATGATCCCTAATCTTGCAAGCGAAATAGAGCGTATTGGTTTGTGATCTGTAAGGCTTCTGTATATCTGTGCCCTTTCCTGACCAAGCAACGGTGTAGTTATGTGTATGTGTTATTCTCATGTAGAGGACTTCAGAGTTTAGTTTTACGATTGTTGGAACTATTTTCCCCACGTCGATTTTTTTTTTTTCATCTGCAATTTACTCTTGAACCGTTTGATTTCACCTACCCTGTACCACAATGGTTGTCTCCCTCGGCAACCAGTGTGACCCTTACTATATTCCACCACGTCAGGGGCGGCCAACATCGGCCCGATGACCTTTTGCGCATTGGGAACCCACCTACACCCACTTAAACACCCAGAAGGTAAATGATAATGATAATAATAAAAATAGTGGTAGTAGTGTTAGTATATTATTATTATTATTATTATTATTATTATTATTATTATGGATTACTTAGTTATCCTTACAACACCCTTGACCATTTTTTAAATATTTCACCCCCACCACCACCCGCACATTCACCTCGGCCGCCACCATCCTTCCCCACTAGACTGTGTTAGAGCTGGAAAATCATATGGGACTTGCTATCTTTTGCCTTTACAGGGTTGAGTGTATACCTCGCGCAGGAGTTGTAACCTATGAAACTGCGCCATCACCACCCCAACACCCTTCTTCCCCCCCCCCCCCCTTTTTTTTTTTTTCTGCTGAAACTCCATCTGTTTATCATACATCATCTTCAAGCCGCAGACGAGGCGAGGAAGCGCGCTGCCAACCTATAATTTACAAATGGTTGCCATGGAAATGAGAAATAGGAAAAATAAATCTTTGAGCCCCGCTGTCAGAGGAACTGACAGGGCAGCGGCTCGAGGGGAAGCAACTCTTGACAGGACGGCCCGAGTCAGAGTTCTCTGCGCTTGGTAATCTTGGCGGGCTATCGGAATTTCGCACGAGATACGGCGAGACAAGTTCCCCACGGTTGAGTGAATTTTGGAAGGAGAAAACGTCAGTCCTGCTCGTCTGTACGTTTGAAATCAGCATTCGTTAAGCCGTAAGCTGCAAAATTACAGACTAACTTTTTTAGAAGGCTTCTCCATCCAAGTAAACTATGGTCTGTTTTGTTTGGATAAAATTAATGGTCAAATTTTGTGCTGTGTGAAGTCATTGGCTGAGCAAGTCACGTGGGCACGACTTACGTCATTATGAGCCTGAAATGGAGAAGGATACTCTTCTCTCATTTTTGTCAGTATTTATTTATTTCCACGTTCTTCTTTTGCGCCTTGTTTCGCGTTTTGTTTAGGTGTATCTTGTTTCTAGTCACATTTGAGCCAGTAAATAAAATTTAAAAAAATATTTACGTTTGCTTGATGATGTCATGATTAAGACGTCAGAGCATTGTACTCTCTCTCTCTCTCTCTCTCTCTCTCTCTCTGTGACATTCCAATGTCTGTTCATATGAATACACCTACAGAGCATCTCATTACAGAAGCAACACGAACTAATTTTGCCATATATCTATTGTTTCAAAGAACAATCTTTATCCTCCTATGGCGTAGAAACGCTCATGTTAATGTCACTTTCAAGAGGCATATATCCTCATGAGCCCCCGCACCTCGCGGGGACTCCTGAGGATCTATGCTCTCTTGCCGCTGCTTGACGTTTGCTAAGCGGTCGCAGTGCTGCATTGTTCCACCGTGGTGACGTGTCTATAGAGTTCCATGCGTGCCCCATGCGTGTTCCAGCACCTTGTGACTGAGGACGCAGATGAGGAGTGAAAGGGTGGAAGAGAATGATAATGCGATACGGTGCAAACTGTCTCATAGCATCGCTCCTGACATTTTGCATGAAAATCAGTTACGTCTGGCGAGTTATGAAAAGAATGGTTTTGAAATTTTAGGAATGATGTGGCAGGTTAATTGGAACATGACATAACTAACTGCGTTTTCCCAGCTTTTCAAACTTCTTTCATTTTAACCTCTTAGCTGCTGGATAAATGCATCCATCTGCAAGAGGTAAAGAACATAATGAGCACCCGTGCAAAACGGTTTTTGCCTCTTGTTGATACCACTTTAAATCTATGTTCTTGGGACGACTTGGGGCCCTTTGGCATTGAATTAACTCCTACCCCATCACCAAAATCCCCAAATTTTGCCGTTGTCCTCTGAAGACTGCATTGCAGAGCAGGACACAGATCGACCATGATAGTTCAAGGGTGATGCCAGTATAGCTTGGCGCCCATAGGCGCCAAGCTATTCTGGCATCACCCTTGAACTATCATGGTCGATCCTCATCTTGCTGTGGTGTGTCTGGGGTAGAATGAGTTAACAAAGATTGCATCAACTGGCAGTAACGTTAATGTGTATAGTTTTTTTTTAACCCATTGTTCCCCAAGGCCCATTTCCTGATTTTGCAGATGTCACCTAACGACTATGTACAAGTTGCCAGAGATAGATCGATCGTGATAATTTAAGGGTAGTGCCAGATTAGTTTGGCGCCTGAAGGCGCCAAGCTAATCTGGCACTACCCTTGAATTATCATAGTCGATCCATCCCCTGCTGTAAGTGCGTCAGGGTTAATGACTTGTGTTAATGTGTTTCGTTGGATGTGACAATTTTATGTCAAATCAACGTGTGTATAATGTGACCGGGCTTCGTGAGAGTCGGTGTGGATGTTGTTGTTGCAGCATTCATACCCTTATAAATACTCAAGGTGAGGGGCCGCAGTGGATTGAGTCTAGAACATAGGCTTCGAAAATTCGTAGTCTGTGCGCACGCCATGTTTCCTCGAATAAGCTTGACAACAATCACATGGTCTCAGTCTGCTCTGGAAACTCTCCTCTGCTCAAATTCCGTTCGCCTGAGGTCGTGGCTCTGCGTGTTTCACGTGCCGTTTCTAGCTGGCGCACTGGCAGTACCCCAGCGAAACTCCTCCTCCTCCTGCAACGAAAAGACATAGATTGTTATGATCTTCTGCATGCTGAAGGGACTCGTTTGCCAGTTGCTGCAATACAAGGGATATACAATTTCATGCACCCTTTGGGCGTCGGTAGCGGCTTCAGGAATCATCGCGACTAAAACCGCTACCGACATCTATCTAAAGAGTTTAAAATTGGGTAGTTGCTGGTAAATGTTATACTGTAGAGATTTTCTGATGTGTTAATGATACGAAGTTCAGACAACAACAAAAATGTGACCGCCAAGCGCGTGCAGTGCAAAGAAATCATAACTAAGTCAGAATACACTGACAGGACATTTCTAGGCATGTTTCTTTTTTGTGTTGTTGGGTATTTCTTTTCATTTTGCGTGTCGTTCACGCAAGAAACAGTTATGTCAGATGGGCTAAGTCATTAATATTATACATGCTGAGAAGATCCGGTTTTAGCTATGTGCTGATCTGTGATTTGGACCTTACGGCTGAAACCGTAAGGTCCAAAATCACAGACCAGCACACGTGATGTGTATTTATAATATGAAGCTGTATCTGTGCCTCATGACATGTAAGCCCCATGCATTTACATGTATGTATATCAAACTGGTTGATACACTTAACACCGAATATCGGCATTCGATTCGCTACTTTATTATCATGCATAGCTGATCGAAGGAGGTAACCAGTGTGAAAAAAATATCTGTGACTATGAGACGGGGGAGATGGACGGGGGGTTCAGGCTACGACTGGTCGCCCTCGCCAGCACTGGTGCTATCTGGCGTTCTGTCCAAAGCACTAGTCGTCCTCCGTTCGCAACGTCTGTCATCTGACCAACGCAATCATAGTGATTAGGCGTGCGGTGGAGTTGGATGTGCAGAAAGAGGGGTGTAGGGTGGGGGAGAGAATACTAGGTGTTGTTTCGTATATCTTGGTAAATATATGTTGTAAAGAAATTATTTCATACTTTTTTTTTAAAAGTACAGACAAATAGAAATTAGCACGTTCCAACATGCTGCTTTAAGCCGCGTATTCGAATTCAGCACGTCTCGAATGAGTTAGTAAATGCAAGCAAACCAGTACGCTTGCTTGCAAAACGAGGACTGATCGATTTCAAGGCTCTCTACTACCTGTTCGACAGAGCCTTTATATACGTTTTGTAAGAACGACAATGATGAGGGTGCAGAGCGGCACAAGAAAGAAAGTACACTGAGAACAGTAATTACAACTACTGACACGCCATGAAATGCCAAAATTTGTCTTCTGGTCAGTGAGCCTGAACCTTCAGTCCCCGAGCTGTGTGATATTTGACAGAAGTATAACCTGAATGGCAATGTTGCCGTTGGACCCCAGAGCGATATTCATGGCTCCCCAGTCCACCCACGCGACTCGCACAACGAAACCAAAATGGAGGCAAATGGCGTGGATAATCGGTGACAAATTTCATTATTTTGCTGATTTGGAAAATTTTGAACAATTCCAGTTGAAATCTCAGTGTTATCGTCCCTTACTTTTTGCGAACTGTATATTAAAGATACATGTACCCGGAGGAAGAGAGGCTATGTCGTTGATGAGATTGCGGTGGTTGCAATTTGACCTCTCTCTTCTGTCCATCGAATACTTCGTAATCTACTATCTCGCTCACCCCTCCGCCCCCCCCCCCCCTTCTCTCTCCCCCACCTCGCAACCCCTCGGCTTCTCTCCAGGTACGGATTCACCTTGATAAGCTCGCGGCATGTGCCAGTCTGTACCGCTTCATCACACAGCGTGACAGTGGCCCACAGGTGTGCATTGCACATCGGCACCTGTCCATAACGGTCACCTGTCTGGAACGGTCGCCCATAGTGAGTTCCTCCGTTCTCTGATCTCGAGCAGCTTTGCTTCATCTGCAATAAAGGCATATTCTCATGAGCTCTTTGCATTCGCAGGGGCTCATGAGAATCGATGTATCTTGCTTTTTACACTGTGTACCGTTTAGACTCATAATTTGAGGAGGTCATCTCTTTTCGTGTCATATAGTGCAATTTCACCTGCAAGAGGTATAGATTCTCATGAGCCCCTGCATTCGCAGGGGCTCATGAGAATCTATACCTCTTGTTAGCACAGATGTGTACCGTTTAGATTCATAGACTGAGGAAGTCAGTTTGGCATCCTGTCTCGGAAGACAATGGAGTATATGCGCTTGCTGGGTCAGTCACTGGAGTGACCTCTCCAGGGCGCAAGCCTGGGCAAAGTGTATGGAGATCATGGGGTGCCCAGTCGTCAAGATCCCCCTCTCGGCCTCGCTGATGTATCCAAAGGAATGCAAAGCAGTACGTTTGGCACCAGTTTGGCTGCAGGAGCTGCCAGAACAGTGCGTGAATACAGGCAACTGTCTGCCTTCGGGGCTCCACTCCTGATTTGAAGGGTTTACTCCCCCACATTTGGCCGTTGGATCCAACTTGATCTCCTCCGTCCTCTAGCCGTTGGCTGTCAGAAACAGCTCATCCGCCTAGTGGTGCAATGTGAACACCACCCCCTCACGTGGTTTAGCCCACCAGCTGAGGTGGTTTGCCAGGGTGTGGCGCTTGGAGCCAACACGAGAGAGATTAAGGAGATGGATGAGGACCAGTGATGCCCGTCCGTCCTATGTAGGACGCAGCTGCCGAACAGCAAAGGTACTACCTCTATCCAGAGCCCCCCTACACCATGGAACAAACGCAATGCTTGTATATAATACGAGGAAATTCAGTGGCGAGAGAAGGAAGCGGGGGGTAGCGGGAGGGGGTAGGGGAGTGATAGTGTGTAGGGGGATGGGGGAAGGGTTATTGATTGATTGATTGATTGATTCATTGTGTGTTTTCCAACGCAAACGTGATCAGAAAGTGACATGATGTCCACACTTCTTACCCAAAGTGCGTCAAGTTGCTTTTTTTTTAAAAACAGCGTCAAAGGCCCATGAGAGACTTTATGCCCCTGTCCTCGTTTCTTAGGGAAAGTCCTTTCACCTGCAAGAAACGCAGATTCTCATTAACCGCTGCAAGTTGCAGGGGCTCATGACAATCAGTGCCTCTTGATGGCAAAGATGTGTACAGTTTGAGTCCCATACATTGAGGACGTCTTTGGCAGTCACTATTTTTTTGTGAAGAATTTCTTAGGAATTTGTCATGGCTCCTTGTGACTAAAGGACCAGCCAGTGATGCGGGTCTTAGCGCTGTAAAGGCAATGACAATCTCGCTTTTCACAACAACAAAAAAACGGTCTTGCTGTCTTCCGCGTTCGAAGGGCGGAGCTGATAAAAGTGTGGCACAGCACGGCACCGCTAAGATTGTCCACCGCGCATTCTGCGAGTGTTGCTTGACATGACGTATTGAAAGACAGGTGCAGCATTCTTGAAGATTTCCACTGTTGGCGCCGAGCTTAGGAGATAGATCAGCCTTGATGACTCAAGGGTAGTGCCTGATTAGCTTGGCGCCCTCAGGCGCCAAGCTAATCGGGCACTTCCCATGAGGTCTAAAACTTAACAGGGTAATTTATCAGTGTCTCTCCGGTACAGATCTAGATGCATCTCGTTCATCGTCCCCCACCCTGCTCTATCTGCACGCTTATGTGACGCGACGGCAGAAATCTTAAATTGTTCAGTTTCCAGTCGCCAAAGCAGCAAGAGATGGTTTATCAATGTGTGGCGCCGCGAAAGTATGTGACGATGCTGTGTTTGTTTGTTGCTTTGCGTATTTGCTTGTTTGGTGGGGTGAAGGGGGGGGGGGGGGAGAGACTGAGAGAGAGAGAGAGGTGAGGATTGCTTCATATGCATTCTTTTTTTAGCTGATTAAGTACTTGGTTTATGCTGTCAAGCCGCCAGATAGACACGTAGAGAACTGCATAATTTTGACATTCTGTCTCTCTCTGTCTCTGTCTCTCTCTCTCTCTCTTTTGGTTTGACTTGAAAACAATACACATGAGTTTGAAGCTCGGGGGTGGGATGGGATGGGAGGTGAAGGGGTGGGGGAGTTGGAAAACAGAGAAATCGTCAGTTATATGCTAATTTCCATCAAGATTACGACCGGCTCCCCCCTGAGGGAATGGTCATGAATATCCATGAACCGCATGCCTCCGTACAGTTTGTATATAAAATCGCCCATTAACTTTTAGTTCAGAGGTGTTTGTGTGAATAATGTTCCGTTCAGAAAAAAATGCTGAAATTCCTCGCTTCTGGTTGAGAAACATAGAGATTTTTTACACGACAAAGAGGTATAGATTTTCATGAGCCCCCGCGCATGCGGGGGACTCATGAGAATCTATGCCTCTTTGAGATAGTGTGCGTTTTCTGCAGGGCTTTATCGCGAGTATTATCTTCAGTTCGAAGGTGTCGTCGCGTTCAACTTGAAGAAACAGGGCGACGATGGCAGGTTGTATATTTTGTGGCAAGATGAAAGGGCAGATAGCGGCGATGCTTATCATTGTCAGCTTGAAAAAGAAGCAACAACAGCCAAATCCATAAACAATAATAGACGAGAAAGTTAACTACTTTTGATTAAACGCCGAGCGGACTGCAAAGGCCGTCTCACGGCGTTGCAGATGAAGAAAGACACAGTGCTTGTAAGGTCAATACAACAACGCAGTTTTTAACCCATTTAGCTCTGACGCATTACAGCAAGCGATGGCTCCACCATGATGATCCAAGGCCTGATGGCGCCAAGCTAATCTGGTACTACCCATAAATTATCATGGTCGATCCATCTCCTGGAAATGGTACAGTCGTTAGGTGACACCTCCAAAATTTGGGAAATGTTAAAAGGTTAAAGATGGAGCCACTGTGGCCGGTGTTGGCTGCTGGGGCATATCAATACAACCTCGCAACCTGACGACTTGTGATTTGAATCTTACGGCCTAGGGTTGTCAGATGAGCGACCGGCACACACACATTTTAAATAACATGTTTAACTCATTCGCGACCTGCCGCATCCGGATGCGCGGCTTATGCCGCGCATCCGGATGCGGCTGTCCGCGAATGAGTTAAACACTCGGCCGTGATAGGGTACATCTGATAATGAATCCAGTGAAAGCTCAAAGGTCCTCTAGAAGTGAGACCAAGACAACATGCTTGACCCCCTTCGCATGATTACTTCTGACTATATCATTTGGCGTTAAAGACGCGTAACTACGTCACTAGCTAACTACGTCACTAGCTAGCTACGTAACTACGTCACTAGCTCACTACGCGCCTTTTCCGCCGAGCGGTATCCGCAGTATCAGACACAGGGTTAATCTTTGTGCGTTTGAGGAAAAGGACTACGTCGGGAAAGGGACTTGACGTTCTTCACACCTACAAAATAACTTTCGCGACTTAATTGGGGGATGACTACATAGAAATCATATGTTTAGAAACTCTGAGCGATAGGTTAGCTATGATACTTGAGGAGTTGTGCAGGATAACCTTTGGACGGCAACTCCATAGAGTGTGTACCAGCTATTTGGGAGATGATGCCCGCCATGATAGTTGAAGGGTAATGCCAGATTAGCCTTTGGACGGCAACTCCATAGAGTGTGTACCAGCTATTTGGGAGATGATGCCCGCCATGATAGTTGAAGGGTAATGCCAGATTAGCCTTTGGACGGCAACTCCATAGAGTGTGTACCAGCTATTTGGGAGATGATGCCCGCCATGATAGTTGAAGGGTAATGCCAGATTAGCCTTTGGACGGCAACTCCATAGAGTGTGTACCAGCTATTTGGGAGATGATGCCCGCCATGATAGTTGAAGGGTGATGCCAGATTAGCCTTTGGACGGCAACTCCATAGACTTGTGTTCTGGCTGTTGGGAAATGGATCAGTTGTTGGAGTTCAAGGGTTGTGCAGGATAACCTTTTGAACGGCAACCCCATATACTGTACACAGGCTGTTGGGAGATGGATCGACCATGAAAATTAAAGGATAGTGCCAGATTAGCTGGGCGCCTTTCCAGGCGCCCAGCTAACCTGGCACTACCCTTGAACTGTCGTGGTCGATCCGTCCCCCGCTGTGGTTCCTTTCTGGTGAATGTACCTGTTAGACAGTTAAACCCTAATGGGCTCCACCTGTCATCCTCGGCTCATTACCTGCACAAAATGGTGACGGCAAACGCTTCGACGCAGCGTCTGCTTTATATAATGGCATAATGGCATGAGTCGTCGTTGATGACGCATGGGTATTGTGGAACTGGTTAAGGTGAGCGAAGGGGGTGGAAAAGGAGGGGGGGGGAGGGGGTAGTAAAGAAATGGCGGGAGAGGTAGAGGTCTGGTTTATCGTCGTCAGGTACAGGCACCCGTTATCATCTTAAGAGAAGAAAAAAAATTTCAGGTGTTCATATTCAATAGCCAGACCCGAAAGGTCAGTGCGCAGCCTGTAAAATGCTAAGAAATTTCCAACGAAGAAAGAAACGCGCTTAGCTGAGAAAGGCAGAGTACAACACAATGATAGAAACCTACCTCGCTTATAACAAGACTGGATGCAACAAAAGTCGGACGCTTGTAGCAACATTTTTTTTCTTTTCAAAAGACCCGACAGCACGCTTCCTGTGTAATTTACTTCGCTTACAGCAAACTTATGATATAACCACAAGAAAAATTGGTCCCCTGGCGGTTTGTTATATCCGAAGTTTAGTATATATTATTTTTACTTGTAAGACTACCATTATACATAGATCTCAACAACTACCATTATACATAGATCTCAACAACTACCATTATACATAGATCTCAACAACTACCATCTTGAAAGATGTGTGCTGAGAAGGCAGAGATTCGCATTCTCAGATAATATGAACGTGCTAAACTGTGTTAGCAAGAGGCATAGAATCTCATGGGCCCCTGCAATGCAGGGGCCCATGAGAATCTATGCCTCTTGCAGATGAAAGGTGACTAAATGAGGCCCAGGCGGGATTAGTGGGGACTCCTCGGGACACGACCGACAACTGATAAATAACCCACTCCCACCATTTGCCGCTTTTGTACCACGGTTTCCCTCCCCTGCTGGGGTTACAGTTCACGTAAAGGAGAAAACAGCCTTTAACTTTTAGCCGCCACAAGTTTTCGGGGTGTGAGGAGGGGGAGGGGGCGAGAGAAGCGGATCCAGGCATATTTAGATTGGTGGGCTGGAAGCTCGAGGAGTAGAGAGGAAGACAGTTCATTTGATTTTATGAACGTTTCCACGCACGGCAATGTTAGATATTGTATAGTTTAATCCATGGACACGTTTTTTAATGTGGATCATTTAAATTAGTTGTTCACAAATACAGATTCTGCTTTATCTGTCGACACAAGATATAAACACTTCACAGCAGACTCCTTGAAGGTTTTGTTCCGGGATGTTCCCCCGGACAAAATCTTCAATTTCTTTAGAGAATGCAATATTTTTTAACAAGATCTGAGCATTTATAGACTATGTGAATTTCACTTTTTTGGCCCTTTTTGAGAGTCTGTAGACGTTTCTTTTAAAGACTTGTGCGACATTTTAGCATGATACATTTTTAAGGTATATTTACATCCTGTTTTAAGATCTTTCTTTTAGTCTGGCTGACCAGATTTTTTCCCATCCCGCCGTGAGATGGCCTTAGTCGCCTGCTCGGCGTTAAACCCAAATAACTAACTAACTAACTCCTCCTCATAATACCAAAGACACTGCGGCGCATCTACTATGTCTTTCATGATTTTATTGAACATTTCGTTAGTGAGACTGCAGGCTGGCAACTGTGCTAACTAGGTGGAGACTGCTTGGCAGTGAGCAGTGAATTTCGAGGACGGTCGAGTTGGATAGGTGGTTTCAGATCCACCCCCCCCCCCCCTCCCCACCCCGGCCTGTTCAGATCCGACACTGACGTAGTTTAGGGATGGGTGGGGGGCTAGGGATATTCCCCGGGTAGAGGGATAGGGGGGAGGGGATGAGACAGAAAGGTTTAGAAGTCGACGCTACATGTACTACAGTGAAAGATGAAGCAGAGAAAGAAAAGCCAGGGTAGGGGGTAGGAAGCAAGTAAGCAACATGAGCCGTGAACGCCCCTACATCAACCCCAATTTTCTATCATCATACCGAACTTCCAGTACCTCCTACTTGAAAAACACGAACATAAATGTCTACTGCAGGAGGCATATATCCTCATGAGCCCCCGCAATTGCAGGGGACTCATGAGGATCTATGCCTCTTGCGGTTGTGTTTGTGGATTGCTTGTAGTCATCATTATTCCGAACCCCCGGTCACCTCACCCTCTTCAAAAACACAGACGTAAATGTCCCCAGCGCATGGCATAGGTCCTAATGCGCCACCCGCAATATGTAGGGCTCATGAGGATCGATGCCACTTGCTATAGACATTTACATCCGGTGTTTCATGAGAATCATCGTGCTCGTCGATGGATCGTAAAAAGGCATTAGCTTTCATCCTCCCTGGCCCGTAGCTAACCTTTAGTGCTATTAGCGAATTATGTCCAGCCTTCTAGAAGGTGTTTTGAATTAGTTTTTCTTCTTCTTTTCTCATCTGCAAGAAAATTATCAGTCCTCCAGGCAATCCCATTCATCTGCTGGAGGTGGAAGTACCCGCAACCCCCTCGGTCCGTGTGCCAGAGGCATAGATTCTCACTGCATTCGCCAGTGAGAATCTATGCCTGTTGTTGGCGTGGATGCGCCCACTTAGATCTGGAAAGGAGAGGCGGTGGTGGTGGTTTGCGTATGCGACTGTTCCAGCCTACCTGCAGTTTTAAATTGTGTGTAATGTTAGGTTTTAGGAAATAATGGTTGAAAGCATCTTCTTCCCTGTAATCTCTGCCGGCCTTTGTTTTTTTGGTTGTTGGTTTTTTTTTTTTGTTTTTTTTTTTTCATAATGTGGAAAATTCTTTTTGAGTGCAAAATACAGTAATTTCGTCCGAGAACGTGTTTGGATGATGATAGTTTGAGTTGTTGTTGTTGTTGTTGTAAAATCATGGCCTTTACAGCAGTGCAGTTCGCGCGCAATTTCGGAGTTAACATCACACTTCGCACCCCCCCACCCCCCACCCCCCTTTCTACGCGGTCCTACGGCTTCGAAAGTAACTGAAGTAAGGTTCTAGCAATAAGAGAAATTAGACATGCGAGTGACCCTTATATTTAGAAATCTGAGTTAAGTAGACTAGGTCTTGAGGACATTAACCTCAAAAACGATCAGTTCGGGGTACTTTGTGTGTTTAGAATGATTAGCGAGTGTTTTGGGTGTTGAGGAGGGTTTTCGGGGGTGTGGGGGAGGGGGGGGGGTAGAACATTTGGGGGTGAGAAGATGCCTGCAACGAACACCACCTTTGCAAGAGATATAGTTCTTCGTGTGCCATCACCAACTGGATGGGCTCATGATGATCATCCTTTAAGAATATGTAGTCCTCCTTCATGATAGTTCAAGGGTGGCACCACCCTTGAACTATCATGCAACCTTTAGGAATATGTAGTTCCTCCCCCCCCCCCCCCCCCTTTTCCTCTTTTTGTGTTCGTGAAAGGCTCAGGAGCTATTTAGTAGGGATAAGCGCTATATAAATGTTCATTATTATTATTTATTATTGTTCTCTGCCACTGAGCTACATGCATGTACGCGTGAGAATATGTGCCTTTTTGCCAATGATTCTGCTGTCACGAAGAATCCAGCCTTTTCTTTTACGTCGTTTGCACCTACTTTTCTCAGGCCTAGGATGTCTACGGATGTACAGTCAACTACTGCCAAAAGCCGGGCGCGCTGCTTACTTGATGAATGGTGCTTAGACGGGCAGGGTTTGGGTAGCCATCAATCTTTACTGGGTTTCACTGTGGTTTTTCTTCCCAGCTCTTTATCACGCGGGTTTGCTTCGCTGCCTTTGGAGCCTGGGTTGTGCACAGTGAACGCTGTGCCCCCTTCTGCCGTTTGAGTAACAGAGGTTGAAATCTGTCTAACAAGAGGCGTAGATTGTATCGGGAGATTTCTTTTGCAAGAGGTACAGATTCTCATGAGCCCCCGCATGAATGCGGGGGGGGGGGGGGGCTCATGAGGATCTGTGCCTCTTGCTGGTTGACGGAGTTTTGTTTTGTTTTTGTTTTTTCTTTGTGTGATCAGTTGCCTCCACTTTTCACTGCGCTTTTGTCTCTCCCGAACACAAGAGCGCTTGCCAAAGGGAGACAATCTCATTTATCTTGTTTTATGGACCTGTTAGCCCTTTCTCCCCTCCCCCTTCTCCACAGCCTCAACCCTCACCCCCAGCCCCTCCACTTTTTCTTTTTTTTAATACCTCCTTTGCTATTCTCGGATGTACTTCTTCCATGAACATTTTCAGTACAGAAACCGCAAAATCGCTTACCCGGGTTTTGCATACACGGCGGCGGATATGCTGTGAACTTCGTAGGCGCCAGAGCAGGAATTTCGATACAAACAGCTAAATGTATAAATACTAGAGGAAATCTTAATGGCAATTGCTTATTTCTTCAACACCCGCAGCAGAATATAAATATGTGACAAAATTTCAATGATGTGGCCTTTTTGGCGCGTGGCAGTGATTTCAGAGGTGTCTTATCACCCAAATATGCCCTAGCGTACAGAAATACACCCGTATTATCATTTTTGCACTTCGCAATATCTCTGCATGTCTCTTACTGTCCGCAAGAGGCATAGATTCTCATCAGTCCCTGCATTTGCAGGGGCTCATGAGAATATATGCCTCTTGCCCACAAAAACTCACCCTGTTCATATTCTCAATAGAGGGAGCTTTCTTGGTTTAGATCTGAGACTAAAAAGTTGACTATGAATGATCGAGCTAGGGTCATAAGTAGCTCGTTCTTCACACTGCAGGTTCCAAAAAGCAGTCTGACGCGAAAACTCTGTCATCACCTCCGGTCTGAGGAACACAGATCAAAATAGGACCAAGCAGCGACAGTCCTCATGAGCTCCTGTAAGGTTGAAGGGCTTGTGACGATCTTTGTCTTTGCAGTTGCCGTAAGTTCGATGACAACACAGCTTCCTGTTGAGAGGCTGAAACGAGAGATATGCCTTTGGTGCCAGATCTCCTTACCTCTAAACGTCAGAGCCTGAGTCATAGTTATCAAATTTAGAACAGCTTGAATACTTTTAATCGGAGTGTCTTCCCTTGGTTTTTTGTTGTTTTATAATGACGTTTGATTGTTGAATTTGTTTGTCAGAATCGCCTTAAAAACAACTCTTTTTAAAAAGTGCCAAGTAAGCACTCTTTCGCCCAGAGTATAGTGTAAAGATGTCACTGTTTGGCTTTTTGTTTTAAATGAACGTTGAAGGGCAAATACTGATTTCATTTTTAAATGGTAGAGTCATGAACACGTGAAATAAGGATGTTTTTTTCTTCACGGTCTGTCCCCCCCCCCCACCCCACCCCCTCCTTCCTCCCCATCCCGTCTCCGGATTTATTTTTTTTTTAACTCACTCCGAGCCCCGACGCACTACAGCATAAGATGGATCGATCATGATAATTCAAGGGTAGTGCCAGATTAGCTTGGCGCCGACAGGCGCCAAACTAATCTGGCACTACCCTTGAATTATCATGGTCGATCTATCTCCTGCAACTGGTGCATAGTCGTTAGATGACGCCTCCAAAATTTGAGAAATACGGCCGTCGGGCTGAATGAGTTCAATAGTAAACACGCAATACAACATGTTTGTAAATCTCTTCGAGTCTAGCGCCATATGAACCCTTCATTAGTAGTAGTATTAGTATATCATGTATATGACTTTTGCTGATGAGTATTAGCACACGAGTAATAGCGGTGAAATATAATATATACTAGCAAGAGGCATAGATCCTCATGAGCCCCCGCTATATGCGGGGGATCATGAGGATCTATGCCACTTGCACACACATTTTCACTGAAGAAAAATGGCATTGACATGGTTCAGTGATGAGCAATGGTTTGGAGGATGAGAAATGAGGTGGAGATGAGAATTTAATGACTTCCTCCCATTTGTTCCAACGTCTGCATGCCTGGACACGCCATCAGCTTCCCACCTGATAGTAACTAGACAGGTATCTGAGTTTTTCCAGGCATCTCGCTGAGGTAGTCTCCTACAACAAAATATGTGTATGCTGATGTTTCACATAAGCCCAAACCACTTTGAGAAGTAATTAGTCGTCCAGAAAAGGAATTTGCTAGCCTGTGATTTTGGACGGCTTTAGCCGTAAGGTCTAAAATCACAGACCCGGACACACAATTTTTTTTTCTCTCTCTCGCGCTGATTTGCAAATTCCAATTTTTGACGAATGCGGTGACGTTTGGCAAGCGTCATTTAACCGATAGATTCTTTTTTTAGAGCTATTCAAAAACCGACCAATTGTGACAAGAGTCATTCCTATATCGACCGGTCATGTAAAAGTCATTTCTCAACATGCCAATCATGCGATTGTCAATCCTGAACCGATTAATCATAAGAATTATGAATAATACGTAACCGACTAGTCGTATGGTAATTATTCCGGAACCGACCTCGTTCATTATCTAACCAATCGTTTGTCTTTCCTGAGCAGCTCAAGGCTGCCGTGTGATTAGGCTTTCATCAACATTAATTATGAGAGAAATCACATACAACGCAACACCGCCTATAACTGCAGTGCTCGGCCTGATATAAAATTAAGTGGTTGTTTGGTTGGTTCTCCTACATTGGTTGGGAATGTGTCTTGGAGGGGTGGGGGGGTGGGGGGGGGGTGTTAAAGTTAGGTTGACCAGTTTTACTTATCGTTTGTTTTTTTGTTCTTGTGTTGCAGGCAATGTGCAGAGGTTACCGTCAGGCAGCCTGGTGTTACGCAGTGTACGGGTGGATGACAGCGGGGTGTACAGGTGTGTGGCCTTCAACCCGTCCTCAGGAAGCAACCGCACAGCACCACACACCATCGTACTCAAGGTCACGCCCAGATCTCAAGGTCAGTTGCTCTCTTTTGGAAAAAGTCGAAGAGTTTGTTTGTGTTTCGTCAGACGTTTCCTTTAAAGACCCGTGCGACATTTTAGCATGAAATATTTTAAAGATATGTATTTACATCTTGTCTTAACCCTCATCATTCAAAATTTGACTAAAATAGTTCAAGGGTAGTGCCAGAATAGTTTGGCGCCTCTAGGCGCCAAGCTATTTTGGTACCACCCTTGAACTAAAGCCATTAGTCTATATCCTTATCTGTAAGTACTATAATGTAGCGTGCATGTGGCGGTGTACAGATTTGAAGCTTTTAGTCTCAGTATGATATGGGACAAGACCTTTCTTTTAGTCTGGCTGGCAAGATTTTTACCCATCCCGCCGTGAGATGGCTTTAGTCGACTGCTCGGCGTTAAACCCAAATAATTAACTAACTTTGTGTTTCGTCGAAGTTAACTGGCCTTATGAAATCAATGTTGCACGCATGGTGGGATTGTGTGGGTGCCCCTCTGTGTACAAGCGTCAAATCTCTGGTGTGTGTGTGTGTGTGTGTGTGTGTGTGTGTGTGTGTGTGTGTGTGTGTGTGTGTGTGTGTGTGTGTGTGTGTGTGTGTGTGTTCAGCTTCCTTCCTACGCACTTCCATCCCAAAGCATATAAATCCCTCAACACGCATGCAAAACGTTGCATTCTGTCACTCTCTTTTTCTTCCATTCTCCGGCGCCATGACTGTCAGAACAAAAAAAAACTGTCGCCTTTTTACGGCATTACCTATCATCTTCATTCTGTAGGAGGCATAGATTTTCATGAGTCCGTGCAGTTCTCAACAGTCTTTAACCCCTTGACTGCTACTGGCGATATCGCTCGGAGGAAAAGACGCGTAACTACGTCTTGAGCTAACTACGTAACTACGTCATGAGCTAACTACGTCATGAGCTAACTACGTAACTACGTCATGAGCTAACTACGTAACTACGTCATGAGCTAACTACATAACTACGTCATGAGCTAACTACGTAACTACGTCATGAGCTAACTACGTCATGAGCTAACTACGTAAGTACGCGTCTTTTCCGCCGAACGATGTCGTCAGTAGCAGTCAAAAGGTCAAGGATGCTGTAACTACGTCATGAGCTAACTACGTAACTACGTCATGAGCTAACTACGTAACTACGTCATGAGCTAACTACGTAACTACGTCATGAGCTAACTACATAACTACGTCATGAGCTAACTACGTAACTACGTCATGAGCTAACTACGTAACTACGTCATGAGCTAACTACGTAACTACGCGTCTTTTCCGCCGAACGATGTCGTCAGTAGCAGTCAAAAGGTCAAGGATGCTGTTTAAAAGATGTTTTCGGGAACCTGCAGAAATTAATTGGCTTGTCAAAATGATTATAAAACTGGAAGACCTAAGGATTTTGTTTCATACCTCAGCAGAATTTATCTCTTAAACTCCCAGAACTAAATGACTTCCATTCTATAGAAGTTATAGAGTTGTAGGCGCTTGCAACAGTGCAGACAGACTCGTAGGCTGCAGATTTGTAAGCACTAAAATGCCTGTTGGCTGTTCTTTCAGCTTTTAAAATAATAAGCTTCATTCCTGCGCGCACTAAAATAGTTATAAAACCTCAAATGACGACGTCGATTATGTTTTACGCGCAATCACGAACGTCATAAACTCGGCGGCAGCAAACGAGATCTTGCGTGACACGACGAGACGATACGAGACATGAACAACACGCACACCTCCGTCCTTAGTTTTGCAAACTCATATTTTCAGACACAGTGCTAGACCAAGAACTAAAGTTTGTGGAATGTTTTAGTGTGAATTGGAGTACATTGTATATTTGCATCTCGTTTCCTGAATATTCAGGCATTTACATTTGTTTTCCGAAGATTTAGGAGGTTGCTGGGTTTCAGTCTGCACTATCTTATGTCAACAGCCAGGAGTTGTTAATATGTTTATAAATGTTTGTTATTGTCAGAACATTACACACAACATACAGCTAACAATGTTTTTGGCAGATTTATGTAGTATTAATGCCAAATTCTTCCCACACGAAAAGAACACTGATATAAATGGAGCCAGCATGAGGTGTAAATCCCACAACTGCGGGGGCTCATGAGGATCTAGGCCTCTTGCAGATGGGTACATTTAGACTACGTTGCTTCCAATCTTCACGCCTGTGATCGCATAAACGGCGGAGTTTGTTGCGAGAACTGTGGCAGTTACGGGCTATCCAGTTCCAAACAGACACAGGTTCGGTTTCATTACCTCCCCTGCATGCCAGCTCTCGCCGCAAGAGGGTGCTAAATGCAATTTCACTTTGTTTTGTGTTTTTTTACATCTCTTTGAGAGGAGAACGTTTCGCTGTTTCTTCTGGCAGACGTTGTCTTTAGCCACTTTTTTTTTTTTTCTGTAGTTTTAACTGCTTTTCAACGTTGTTTCTTTTAAAAAGATTTACTGGGATTGGTAACAGTGTTACTCTGCAACGCGAGATTTAATGTTAACTGTAGAAAAACAAATGATTGTTTGTTACTATGTTGTCAGACGTGCAGACCTGTGAAAAAGACAATACGGTGGGTATGTGTATTATATGAAGTGTCATTATACGCAAAAAGAAATGTCTTTAACTCGTTCAGCCCACCGCCGCCCGTATTTCCCAAATTTTGGAGGCGTCATCTAATAATAATAATAATAAGGAAGATTTATAAGGCGCCAATACATGGTAAGATGCTCTAGGCGCCGTACATATGAACAAAACATACAAATATTACACAAAAAGTGACAAAGCCACATGTACAATTACACAAAAGAACAGAATTATGACTAAATACATGAACACTGATAATCAAAGTGGGAAAAGATGGGTTTTAAGACTGTGTTTAAAAAATGAAAAATGAATATGCACCAGTTGCCGGCGCCAAGCTAATCTGGCACTCTCCTTGAATTATCATGGTCGATCCATCTCCTGCTGTAGTGCGTCACGTCTGAATGGGTTAAAAAAGTTGGGTGTTTTGGGTTCATTTTTATTTTTTATTTTTTTGCTCCAAGGCGAATAAGTCACTAATGCCCATCTCGCTTTCCTCGCCGTTGGACTACTATGGTCCATCACACACTGGTTGTCTGCCTCGATTCCCTGCGCAGCGAACCGAGGGAGACCACCAGTGCGAGTCTATCTATTCATCTCTTTGCAGTTTGTTTTTGCTGAATGAGCTGATGTTTGTGCGCTTGGGACTTTAGTGGGGGAGGGGGCGCGGTTGAGGAAGGTGGTTTGAGGTAATGATGGATTATTCCCGTAAGATACTTGCCCGTGGCGCCCTGTAATGTCGGACAATAGGGGCGGACCTGCGCTAGAGCAGCCTGTGGAGATGGATTGACGTCACTGGCCGATGACCTTTGCCTTCCGGACATTCACACGAGTCTTTCAGATAATATGCCGTGTATACTATGCCACCAGGGAACATTAAATGTTGAACTTCCAAAACTATATATGACTTCCATTGTACAGAATGGAAGTCACTTAGTTCTGGGAGTTTAACCCTTATCATTTGGAATACACGGCCAGTGCGTGAAAGAAGTTTAAATAGTTCAAGGGTAATGCCAGAATAGCTTGCTAGGCACCAAGCTATTCTGGCACCACCCTTGAACTAAGGCCATCGGTCTGTATCCTTATATGTAAGTACTATAATGTAGTTTGCATATGGCAGTGTACAAATTTGAAGCGTTTAGCCTCAGTATGATATGGGTTAAGACTTACGTACAGAGTGCCCATGGTACCATGTAGAATTCGGCGTTTTGTATTTCAGTATAGTCAAGATATTACTGCAGTGAGAGTTTGTTTCATGTTTTGCTCAAACAGTTCATTGCAACACAGCATTTGTAATGGGCAGACTCATCCTACAACTAAGAGCACACAACAACAAAACAACAACAAAAACGCGGGACAGCAGAGATATTTTCCTGTACAAAACAGGTGCCATCGTTGTGGAGAGGGCGGTAGTTTGGCTTGATATGTAGCCAACGGCTTTTCCCCCTAATTGACAGTTACCCCACGCTAGGACCTCGGCTCAATACCCACGATTCCAACCCCCACTGACCGCCTCCATGTGAGGTGCAGAGATGTAGGCAGTAGGAACAGTCCCTTGGCTTAAAATAATAATAGCGTACATTTTCATGAAATTCAGACCAAAATGTTGACTGCCTAGCGTGTGAAATGCCAGGAAATACCCAACAAAGATTTTAAAAATATCATCAGTGCTTACAAAGGACAAGTACATGTTGGGTATTTTTCTTTATATACAGATTCTTTCTGAAAGAGGTGCATATTATCATTAGTCCCCGCAATTGCAAGGGCTTGTTTGGGTCTGTGCCTCTTTCAGCTGGAAAGCCTTGGGCAGAGAAATCGTAAAGACTACCTGGCAGAGGAGGCCGCTCTGGCGAGACGGTTTTTTTCGCCCACTGATTGTCGGCGCCAAAACGTTGCTAGGATGGTCAGGGAGGGATACTTTGCGGGGGGGGGGGGGGGGGGGGGGGTGCGGGGGGGAGGGAGGAGAGGAGGCAAGCCCAGGTCTGAACTGGTCGTCTTCCTAGACTGATCAGCGGCAGCGAGTCCAGGAAGACGACCAGCGTGGTTCAGGTCCTGTCGCCCACCCTCTTTCTCATATTTTGCTTGACATAAGGGAAAAATCCGGCAAAATTATTTAAATTGTCAAAAGACAACTTCCTTGTGTGTGTACGAAACTCTAGCCTAGGCTTGTCTTGTGCACGAGGGCAAGTCATATATAGCAGGGAACCCACCGCCGGTCCAACAGAATGTTGCTGTTATGGCGTGCACGTTTACCTGAGTTTTATTAGTACGAAGAACTGAAATCTCAACACAAAAAAAAAAACACATTTTCGTGGTTTATGAATTCCGCACACACGAACGCTTCGAGTCGTATGTTCTGTAGGAGACTGAACTGTACCTGCGCTCTCTAGGTTGAGAACACCTTTTATTTCTAACATCATTGATCCGGCCCACACCCCTCATCTCCCTAACCCTGCCCCCCATAGACAGGGCAAAAGGAGGGTTATCCCAGGCCCCAGAACACCTTTACGACCCCATCCTAACTTCTCCCCTCCTTCCTTTTTTTTTTTTTTTTTTTTCTCCATCCCCACCATTCCCTATTAGTGCTGACACACCTCATTAGGGGCTCATCCTAAAGTATGGGCCCTTAGGGCTGGTGGGAATCTCTGTGTCACCATCTTACTCCGGACATCATTTGGCCTCTTCCTTGGGAGAAAAAAGACTTTGTTACAGCAAGAGGCATAGATTCTCATGAGCCCCCACATTCGTGAGGGCTCATGAGGGGTTTATGCCTCTTGCAGATGTCAATACTTATTGTCGGGATACAGGTGTGTATTGTCATGTTTGGGGCGTCACATTTTTGGATGATGAAATATCTAATAAGGACAATTATCGTCTGTAATTGCATGTCTCTCGTTACTGCTTCCTCCGAGTTAAATGAAGCTTTATTTCCTTGAAGCATTTTAGTGGAAAGTATGTGAAATGCTGATTTACTCATTCTGTCCTGAAACACAGCTTCAGGAGATAGTTGAAGGGTAGTTCCAAGGGAACAGGTACTACCTTCGAACTAATTTGGTCAATCCATGGCATGCATTTTTGTTGTACGCAATCGGTCGAGGACACTCCCACATTTTTGGGAAGCTCGCAAATTACTTGGCCGTGCAGAGGAATACAGAAAGCCTATTGCATTGTTAAAACTAGCATAGTTGAATAGTTTCGATGCGAGAAAGAACTATCACGCTTATACAACAATAGCTAAGAATAGTTATTAGTGTTTGTACATCGTTTTCCTTCGTTTTTAAAAATGTCCGCACACATTACTTCAAACCCAAATGTTAACACTGTGCTGTTGTGTGCTCAGTACGTTTTTGTCCTTCGGGCTGGTAATGGCCATTTTTGTCACAATGCAACTTCGCTTTGGAATACACGTAAAAATGGAAATAAAAAGGAAAAAAATGTTAAAGAAACAAGACGACCGGGAACAGTTTTAAAGAAACGAGTGAGATGAGCCGTGTGTGAGTACAGGCCATTGAAAACTTTTTCCGAATAAACACCTTTTTATTTCCTCATAGATTAAACGCATTGTGATCTTTTACAGAAAGACAGATGTAAAGAATGATCTGCAAGAGGCATAGATCTTCATGAGCCCCCGCAGACTGCAGGGGCTCATGAAAATCTATTCTTCTTGAAAATGGGTGGTGTTTTCGGCAGACCGCGGTTTGCTGCATTGTCTTCTTGTGCAAATGCAGCAAATGGCCCGCGAAAGCGCGCAGATGTGTGGAAATGTATTTTAAAAGATGTGGTATTCAGTTAGTGAAGTCACCGTAAAAACATGACGACGTAAAACGGACATTAATTCTACACCATTTCGAGCGTCATTTTACACATTTCCCTCCGGTATGCCCTGTCCCACGGCAGAGACCGTGTACATGTTAACTAACCTTCAAAGAAGGGCTTCTGTTATGTGCCTTTTATGTCAATTGCGAGTTTGTGTGCTATCAGATTTTGGAAATTATGGCTTAAATCACAGAGCAGCACACATTTGTATAATGATTAGATCTGTATGAGGTTATAGTGGAGAGGGCTGTCTTGGTTGTTGTCTCTTGTAACTTTTCTCTCAAAACTTCAGTAAAGAGATTATTAGCCATTTTCTGGCAGTATGGCGTCTTACTTTCGAAACTGTTTAGCATGGTAGAAACTGTTTAGCATTTATCGCTACTTTCTAAGCATTAGCGAAGCCTGAAATGGTTCGGCCTGTCATTATGCAGCGATTCCAGCAATATGTAGTCTTCATTTTGGGATCTTTTTGATCTGTCAATTGATGCCGCGACTGAAGTAGTTCAGTTTTGTGATCAATATATACATGAATATATTTTTAAGTATCTTTACTAGTATTGTACTTAAGCTATAGAATGTCGAAGTAGTCTTACAGCCCAGCAGGTCTGTGTGCTAAAAAAATGTTCATAGCGTTTGTTTAACTGCCACAAACTGCTGTGTACCTGCTGTGAAATTCACATCGAAGTGTCTGGCTCATAATCCCTGAATTTGATGCATCACTGAACACAGGACATGACCTGTCGAATGCGTTTTGTTTGTTGCGGTTTCCTCTCTCCCTCTTCTCTTTGACAAGAGCCTAGAAGCTGAAGAAATCAAAAGAATTTTGTTGTTGTTGTTGTTGGTACTTCCCCTACCTCATTTCCTTTCCCATTTACCTTCCCTTTGTGTATCTACATCTGAAATATGCTGTGCTGATCTGTGATTTTGGCTCTTACAGTTTTGGTGAGCTTGGGTCAGATGTATGGGTGAGCTTTGTCCTGTGCCAGCCATTAACTCATTCTACCCCAACACCGAAATCCTTAAATTTTGCCGTTGCCTCTATATTCTGTTGCTGTTTGTTTATTTCCTGCATCACCATAACATACCCAAAACATGAAAGATCATTGGCTGCATTTGGCCTGAGCATGTATGTCCAGCATGCTGCTGATGTTGGCCCAAGGACTTTGTGCATACTTAGTTGCTAGCTTCTCTCTGAATATTTAATCCTGATCATCCACTTCTGTTTTTCAGGTGGGAACCAAGGGCAAGCAACTGTGATAGTAGGGCTGAGCACTCCAGAGCTGCGAGTGGCTAACAATGAGACGGTGCTTCTCGAGTGTCCAACTGCTGGATATCAGGCATCAACCATCAAGTGGACAAAATATGGAGGACAGCTATCCAACACCAGCATACAGGATATTTATGGTACGATTGAGATTCGCGTGCTTGGGTTTTTTGGGGCAATTTTTGCCCAGTTTAAGTACATTGGAACCCGCTTTGAGGAACCACCTTTATTTTGCAGGAAAAACTGGTTTTGAAAGACAGCGGTCACTGTTTGCTTTTAAAGACTTCTCTCCTGTGGCTGTAGCCACCTAAATAATGGTCTTTAATGACAAGTGTCACTTTTTGCCCTTCAAGACTTCTCTTGACAGTTGACTCGTCATTAAAGGCCACATCATTTAGGTGACCACAGCCACATAAATGATGAGCTTTAATGACAGGTGATCTGTCACAAGAGTGGCCTCTCCAAACAAGTTCTGCTTTATACCTTATTGTACCATTACAAATTGAACATTTACAGTGTATATATTTGTGATTTCTGAGGTAACCAATCTCTTCATGTCACAGGTAACCTACAGATTCCAGCTGTCACACTTCATGATGGTGGCACCTACTTCTGTCAGACGCCAGCAGGACAGAGCTTGCAGATATCTTTGGAGGTTCGAACCCTGCCTGTAGTCTTTGTCCCACAAAAGGAGAAATTTGTCAAGGCCAGTGCTGGGGAAAGTGTGGAGATTTCGTGCCATGGGGATGCGTTTCCGCCTCCTAACGTTACGTGGTTTTACAATGGAGACGTCTTGGGACAGCCCAGAATATTTGCTCGAGGTGAGTTTGTAATGCTCAACCCTTTGGCCATTGGTAGCACTTTTTGTTGCAATGATTCCTGCTGGATCTTGGGCGAAAAAAGCTACCAACACCTTTCTTTCTTTCAACTTCTGCGTGAACAACTACTTATACCAGAAATACATCTTTCTGCAGGAAATGAACACAGTCTGGTGCTAGAGAAGGTCACAGAGGAAGATGCAGGCATTTACATCTGTGAGCTGTCCAACACAGTGGGTCAGGCCTCCACCGTTATACGGCTGGTCGTGGTGCAAGAGGCTGATGGGGAGGGGGCTGCAGGCTCAGGTATGTATTATTGTCTGTCTTGAAATCTGTACTCTTATTTTTTGTCCATGTCTGGATGTTGCCAAAATAGATTGTCCTGAATCAGATGAGGCGAGGAAATTGCATGCTTGTGCAGGTGTTCAGGTGTGGTGATCAAGTGATCAGTTCAAAACTCAGGTGTGTGGTCCACTTACATTGGAGTCTTTTAATTTGATTGCTTATCAAGAATTATTTCCCAGCTCATCTTGAATTGAGGCAGTTTTTATCAGCAAGAGGCATAGATTGTCATGAACCCTTGCAGCTGTGGCTGCAAGGGCTCATGAGAATCTATGTCTCTTGCAAAAGGGAACAGGCTGACTATGCGTCCGAGAATGGCAGATAGCTTTTACCACGTACCACACAGCATTATTCTTTTCCTACACTAGATGTGTACTGATCTCCCAAGTGTGAACCTTACGACTCCCAGTCCTAAGGTCTGAAGTCACAGACAAACGCACATCTGTCTGAAATAGACCACAGTATGACACTGGTGACTCCATGGCATGTACCTGTACATTCAGAACCGAAGTAAAACATTTATATGTAGATTTTTTTTTCTTTCAGACCTTCACCCATCCAATGGTCCAGCATTGAACGGAACATCAGGGGATACCATTACGATAGATGCAGATGAGACTGGAGTCGCCAACAACAAGAATAATGGCTCAGAGGACCCCAACAGCAATAAGCGCAGGAAAAATGACAGAAAACGTAAACAAGGAAAGAAGAAAAATAGACGGAGAAAAAATAAGAAGAACCGTGGGCGAGCAAAGAAAGGTAAGGAGTGGTTTTGAAGCACTTGTACTTACTTACTTACTTACGCCCATCACCCCCCCCCCCCTGGGGCATAGGCCGCCGACAAGGTCCCTCCAGCCGTCTCTGTCCTGGGCGAGTCTCTCCAGCTGTCCCCAGGTGTGGCCCATCTTCTTGGCATCTGTCTCCAGGTCACGTCGCCAGGTGTTTCGTGGCCGACCTCTCTTCCTTTTTCCCTGGGGGTTCCATCTTAGGGCTTGCTTTGTGGTGTTGGTTGCTGGCTTGCGTAGTGTGTGACCTATCCATCTCCAGCGGCGTTGTTGAAGCTCCACTTCTGCAGGCTTCTGCTTTGTCCACTGCCACAATTCCTCGTTGCTGATTTTGTCTGGCCAGCGTATCCCGAGGAGCCTTCTCAGACTGTTGTTGATGAACGTCTGTATTTTCTTGTGGTCAACACTGTGGTCCTCCAGGTCTCTGCTCCATAGAGGAGTACTGATTTCACATTGGTGTTGAACAGTCGGATCTTGGTGTTGACTGACAGATCTCTTGAAGTCCAGACGTTCTTTAGCTGGAGAAATGCTGCCCTGGCCTTGCCTATCCTGGTCTTCACATCAGCATCCGTCCCCCCCCCCCCTTCTTGTCGACTATGCTGCCGAGGTAGGTGAAGCTCTCCACCTCTTCTAGCGCCTCGCCTTCCAGTGTGATGGGCGTTCCACTGGCAGCATTGACTTTCAGCACCTTGCTCTTTCCACGGTGGATGTTCAGGCCTAGCCTTGCGGAGTTCACTGCCACTGCGTTTGTCTTTTCTTGCATCTGTTGTTGGGTGGAAGCACTTGTAGAATTACAATTTATTTGTGGATACTTGGTTTTAGATTTGTGTGCACAAGTATCATCTGCTTGACCGTTTCGCATCCATGTGCAGATTCTCTTCTTGTTAATCCATTGAACTCCACAGCTGCATTTTGGAGGCATTTCTGCCAGTTATAGGAGATGAATCACCATGATAATTCAAGGGTAGTGTGTTATAGCTAAATGGATTAATTTCTGTGGATCGGTAGATTTAGTGATTGATCAGTAGATTATGGTGATTAGACACAATTTCACTGACTGGGACCCAATCTGTTTCTTCTGTATTCTAAATTATTTAACCTTCAGCTGTCAGTAATGATTTTTGCTGAGCTGTTTCCTGCAGGAATCAACTCAGCAAAAATTACTACTGACAGCCAGTGAATTAACTTGTTACTTACATAGCAAGAGAGTAAAACAAGGGGTCATTGGAAAAGCATTGTCACATTGGACTTGAGTGATACCTGACATTGTTGCAAGCTATGTTGATTACAGATTGAATCATAAATTCATGTATTCTTTTACATTGTTTTCAGATAAGAAAGTCCCTCCTTCAGTACCAACAGTCACGCAGCTCTCGGACACGTCTGTTGTGGTCAGCTGGAACGTCCGAGAAAATGATGGTCTTCCAATCACCATGTTCAAGATACAGTACAAGGAGGTGCCTTCAAATAAAGGGACATGGCGGACAGATGACCAGGAAATTGATAAAAATGACAGGCGTCATGAAGTGTCCAGGTTGAAAGCAGGTCAGTTGATCAGTGCGGTCATGCTGAATACTGATGGGCAGTTTTTGTACCAGCTGTGGGAGATGGGTGTAATTATTCTGAAGAGCAAAATACGAATACTTCTGATATTTCCAAAAATGTTTCTTTTTTTTTTTTTTTTTTTGCTCCTTGGCATAGAATGTTTCCAATGACTCCAAAAATTTTGCATTTCTTTTGCTCCTCGGTATAGAATGTATTCACTTGTTTATTTACATATACATATATTAATTCCCATTTTTTTCTTCCAGGGCGATCATACAAGTTCCGTGTGGCAGCTGTGTACGACAATTACGACCACGCATTCGGGCCAAATTCCAAAAGGGTTCATCTAAAAGTGGAATCCTACCCTGAGCTTCATCCGCCCAAGGTCACACCACGGATCGTAGAGGTCATTCCACTGATTTACCAAAATATCTACGCAATTCACATTAAGTGGCAGGTGAGTGCTCACAGACTTTATAAAAAAAAAAATCAGAAACACTTTTTCCAAGGTTACACTTCACTGCAGTCATATCTTATGCATGGTATTTTTTTGTTGTTGTTGTACTTGTAGATTGGACTATATTTTTGCAACCAAATGCTTTGTCACAGCAGCTAGAATTATCCCTAAATGTTAAATCAGGTGAAAGGAAATAGGGGGGTGCATCTTTCCAACAAGGCCATTGCAATCAGTGTACTGAAATGTTTCGCGTGGTCATGGATCACTGCAGAACACGCCTTCCACCCAACAGGTGCACACTAAACCCCTTCACTGCTGATGGTGCTTTTGAAATCATAAATTCAGTCTCGCAGATCCACAGCTGCCAAAGGAGCACGGAATGAAGGCTATATAAACAAAGTGGTTTCACTTCAGCAAGCGCTCCAGAAAAATTGAACATCTCAGCTGCAAGAGGTATAGACCCTCATGAGCCCTCGCGTGAACACCGCTCAACTGCAAGAGGTATAGATCCTCATGAGCCCCCGCAACTGCGGGGGCTCATGAGGATCTATACCTCTTGCAGCTGAGCGGTGTTCAGTTTTTCTCATCAGTGAAGGGGTCACAATTTGAAGAATCGCTCCCGCTAGGCATGTGAACGAGGCCATTCCTTGCCATCGGTAGGCGTGAAATAAGTGGACTGTGTGTGTTTCAGTACGTGCCAGTGGATGCATCCTCCATCAAGGGCTTCCTGATCTTCTACAAGCCGTTCGACTCTGAGGAGGAGTTTGAGAAGCTGCCGCTGAAGGGTGGAGGGATAACGCAACACACGCTCACAGATCTCAAACCCGACACGGATTACTCCATCAAGATGCAGAGTTACAACAGTGCCGGAGCATCAAAGTTCAGCAACACTGTGGTCAAACGCACCAAACGTAAGTGTAAATTGTTCCAAGGAAGAATTGTGTGTGTGAGAATGACCAGCCGCAGGTGTGCCAAGTGCGATTGCAGATAACTGCATCTTCATTACCATGGCACCAATCTTCTGATGATGTAATTTTATGGATGAAGTAGCGCAACATATATAATATGGTGGGATTTTCAAATGAATTTGTCTGTGACCAAGGTGCCAAACGATTTTATCACTACCCTTGAGCTGCAGAGTCAGAAGGCTGAAGATGTTATGGTTGTTTGACAACCTCTTAGGTGATAACAGAAGAAACAATGGACAAGGACCTTGGATCATACTACCAGTACATTACACAGTGCACGGAAAATAGGCTGTTGTGGCACATCCGATTCTAGCTACACCCATTTTTCTTCTCCACAAATAAAACTGATTATTTTATGAAAAAGGGGGACTACGGGTACTGGTATTTTGATAGTGTGATTTTTTTTTTCCTTGAAGTCTTTCTCTACAATATTTCTCTTTTTTTTTTCTTTCATTCCAGCGCTACAAGGGCAGACATCTCGCGATATGCCTACCCCCGTGCCACCTGTGGACAAGGATGAGACGGAGCCAACAACGAGCCGCCGTGAGCCAGGAGGCCTGGATCAGCCAGTTATTCTGGGGATTGTGCTGGGCATCATGCTTCTGCTTCTCGTTGTCTTCATTGCCATGTGCTGGTGGAAGCAGCGCCAACAGAAAAGACGAAGTCAGTTTTTGAAGAGTGTTCTACCTTTCACCACTATGGTGGGGGGGGGGTGGGGGGGGGGGGGGGGGGGGGGGGGGGTTTAGTTTTTGCTTAAAAGATTTGGTTAAATATAAAAGAATTACATCCAAGCAAAATGTTGATCTACTTGTGCATGTACTGGTGACTGCATACATATATAATACAACCGGAGTCTGTTGCAGGAGTGAGCTTAGTCTCGCGCCAGCCACTAAGCAAGGCGCTCCGCTACAGCGGAGCGCCTTGCTTAGTGGCTGGCACGGGACTAAGCTCACTCATGCAACTGCGCCCTGGGCTAGGTTGGTTCTAGCTATAGTTAGCTACATTTTTGCATCAGTGACAGTCTTCAGTTCCGGAGCTCTTTCAAAATAAATGAAAACGGAATTTCAACTTTCGCTTGTCAGCCTATTCCATATGCAGGAGACATAAATCCTTAGGGGGCTCCTGAGAATTTATGCCTCTTGTTGGCCATAGATTGCTGGGCACATTCAGTCCATTTCAGTCACTTCAGTTTTTGTCAACGTCGGCCATGTTTCTATCTCTGATACGATTTCATGAGAAACCTGCAGTAAAAATCAGTTTTAGGCTCATTGAATACAGCCTTAGACTCCGTCAGAACAATCTTTGTCAATAATGAGCCCTGCCAGTGTCAACTCTTTGTTTTTTGGTAGCGTTTTTTGTCACGATGATTCCTACAGTCATCATCATGACAAACACTTCGCATATCATGTATATTCTTGACAAAAACTGGTACCGACAGGCAAAGGGTTAACTCTTTCGAGACGTGCTGCATCTGGATTCGTGGCGTAAAGCCATGAATCCGGATGCGGCACATCTCGAAAGAGTTAAAAGGCAGCCAGAGCCAAGGGTCTGACCGGCTCATTATGTTTCAAATGGAAAAAAAAAAGTTTTTTAATTACAAGTCTTGTTTTTTTTCAGATCTGAATGCAGAGCATACTGCTAAATTTCAAGACCAGGCACAGAGAATCTACACTGAAAGTTTGCGCAAGAAACACCCCAATGGTGGCCCATACCCGCTGAATGGAATGAACGGCCTGTCGCTGGCAAACGGACATGGTCCACATGGACAACACAAGATGAACATTGACATCAATCCGTTAGCAGAGATGGATGTCCAGCGATCGCAGACACCCACGTCTAGAGATCAGTACATGGGGAAAACCTATCACCATGTGAGCATTTTTGTAAACGTGTTATTGTCACTTTATGTTTAGGTGCCCTTTGTACCTGCAGTTTCAATGTTCAGGCTAAAAAATATCAAGTTGGATTTGAGCATGTGAGTGTTCCTTCTTCTTCAGCCCCCCCCCCCCCCCCCCCCCTGGCCCCCCCCCCCCCCCCCCCCCCAACAAAAAAAAAAATTCTTGACATGAGTGCCTCATTTTTAAAAGAATGGCTTTCAAAATCGGGAGAGATTTGTGGCTCTGTCATGTACATTGTACATGGGTTGTTTTTTTATATTTATGAATCCTTTCAGTTATTATTGATTTTTTAAAAAATTTTATTATCTTATTATTCATCATTCCTTTGCTTCTTGAATGACTTCATAAAATTGCCATGTTTTCAATTTCAGGGTAATGGTATGGTACCTAATGGAACTATCCCAGGCTATGGCCATCACAACAGCGACAACAACTTTAACAACATCAGACACACCGTCAGCTCCGACAATGTACATGGGAGCTCGGGTAAGCTAAACAGCTTCAGGCCATAAGAGTCAAGATATCAGTCCAGCACACATTTAAGTGATTGCCGTGCCAGGTTGGCCAATGGTACAGCAGAATCTGTTTTGAGCCACTACCCATCTGTCAGTAACCCATTACATCCTGAGAATTACTTACTTACTTACGCCTGTCACCCCTAACCGGGTATAGGCCGTCGACGAGAGACCTCCAGCGACTCCTGTCCTGTGCTTCTCCTTCGATTCTACTCCAGGTGGTTCCCAGTCTCTTGATGTCTGCTTGGAGGTCTCGACGCCAGGAGTTTCTCGGCCTACCTCTTTTCCTCTTTCCCTGGGGGTTCCATGACAATGCCTGCCTAGTGATACTGGAAGCTGGCTTTCTCAGACTGTGACCGATCCATCCCCATCTTCTTCGCCCAATTTCATTCTCTGCTGTTATCTGCTCTGTTCTCTCCCAGAGTCTGACATTGCTGATCTTCTCTGGCCAGTGGATTTTCAACATCCTGAGAATGTTTCGTTAAAATTGTGCTTGTAGTCCTATGAAGGCTACAGTACAGATTAGGAGATAGATCAACCGTTTTAGTTCAAGGATGGTGCCAGAATAGCTTGGCACCTCGGGCGCCAAGCTATACTGGCACCACCCTTGAACTATCATAGTCAAATTTACGTCAAGCAGTGGCGTATCAGGATGACAAGGGATAAAGACCATCATTTGACGGTCACCATCTAAATGATGGTCTTTAACTTACTCATTCTACCCCAGACACGCTACGACAAGATAAGGAACGACCATGATAGTTCAAGGGTGATGCCAGAATAGCTTGGCGCCTATGGGCGCCAAGCTATTCTGGCATCACCCTTGAACTATCATGGTCGATCTGTGTCCTGCACTGCAATGCAGTCTTCAGAGAATAACGGCAAAATTTGGGGATTTCGGTGATGGGGTACAATGAGTTAAATGATAGGAGACGCAGTTTATCCTTCAAGACTTCTGTTGAGAGCGTACCTGACCATGTTTTCTTGCAGGCTCTATTGTACATGTGACATCAGTCATGTTCCTTACACTACAGTGTGTCGTAAATGAAGGGTACTTGTATTCTCAGAGTAAACCATTAACCCTTTTAGCGCCAGGACCCTGCAGCAGGAGATGGATTGGTCATGATAATTCAAGGGTATTGCCAGATGAGCTTGGCGCCTGAAGGCGCCAAGCTCATCTGGCACTACCCTTGAATTATGATCAATCCATCTCCTACAACTGGTACATAGTCGTTAGGCAGCAACACCTCCACAATTTGAGAAATGGGACCTTGGGGCTAAAAGGGTTAAAAAGAGGGGTAGATCATGAACTGTACCTTGACGACAGGAGTCGCAGATTCTCTTGAGTCCTAACTGCATCATTCAGATTGTGTGTTGTCACTTTGTATGTACAACTGAGATACACGTACGTACAGACCGAAAGAACATTTTATACTGTAGAAAAATGCTGAAGACCTTTTTCTGTTGTAGGGATGATTCCAAACGGCATCACAATTAACAACATGGGATCACTGTCACACATCAGCAGAAACGGAGGCTACGACTCGCAACCCTACCACCCTTCCTCGCAGTCTCGGTCTTCCATCTCTTCTTTCGCCCATGATTCGCATCAGCGACGACATGCAGGATCACTTTCTCACTCTGACGAAGGGGACTCCCCTGATGAAGAGGACCCTCTCGCAGGAGAAAGAATCCACCCATCATCAAGGGAGAAAACTCCAACTCGCTCTACCTTTGGGCATGGACACGTGAAAGGGTTATCTCTCAGTGCCAGAGACAGACTTGATCGGTCGCGAGACCCCTCGCCTGAAAGAATGCAGTGTTACGGGTATGGGCCTACACCGAGTTACGATTCTGTGTTGGGACCGGGGTATGGAGGAGTTATGCTGGGAGGAGGGGCGGTGGAGGGGTCGGGCTTTCAACTTCGGTCACCAGTGACCTCCCCTTCCCCAGCGTCATCCTCACACAGTGGCAAACACAAGCGGCGACGGAAACGGCCGCACAGCGGGCGAGAACACGCGACAAAAGATCAGGCGACTAACACAGACCTCAGTAGCAATGGTATGTAAATAGTGTACACCAAAATGGATGAAAAGTTGGCAGACAGCCATCCATAAATTAAAAATCTCAAGCTCACATATAGAAATTTCAGACTCAAACCATTTCTTACACTAACAGCATAAACAGATTTTTCACATCATGTATATTACAGGAAAAGCCACACAAATGCTCGGACATTGCGCCCCCCCCCCCCCCCCCCCCCCCCCCCCCCCAGTACTGTTTGCATTTCAATTTCACCAGAGCATAAGTGGAGCCATCCTGCTCTCCGTATTTTCACAAATTTAAACTAGGGCAAAAATTTGATGTTGGTTATGTGAGCGAATTGTGAAATATCCAACACAACACTTTGTGTGCTGGTCTAATCAGCAATATCCGAGATCAATACTCATTTGTGGTTCCCAGCAGTTGAAAGCCCAACAACATACAGTTGACTATCCGGTAAACTAACATGCAGACAGCCAGGATGCAAGTGACATGTGTCCGCGTGACATTTAACCCCCACAGCTGCTTTTCCCAAATTTTGGAGGTGTTGCCTAACCACTATCAGGCATAGGGATTGTCCTTGGATCCGCGGAAAATAATTTCACATTCCTCAAAAAATAATATGCTCATATTGCACAGAGAATTTCATCGCTTATTTTTTTTTTTCCAGGGGCCATGCCTTTTTAGTTTCCACCGATTTTTGCTTTGGCAATTCCCATGCCCGACTATATACCAGTTACAGAAGATACTTCAACCATGATAATTCAAGGGTAGTGTCCGATGAGATTGGCGCCAAGCTCATCCGACACTACCCTTGAATTATCAATTTTGATCCATCTCCTGCTGCTGGGGCTAAATGGGCGATATATACTTGGTGTCCCTTTAAGCATTACTGTTGTTTTTTTTATGAGGTGATGTCGTTTTTAAGATGTCTTCTTTCCGCTGACAAATCAAAATCCAGACCGAAAAGGTGACTGCCAAGCCTGTAAAATGCAGAGAACCGAAGAAAAGAAAGAAACATGCTTGGAAAAGTTGGGTTGTTTTATCTCCACTGTTGCTTCAGTTCTCCATTAATATTTCTCTTTCATTTTGTTTTGCAGAAGGCACAATAGAGTTCACGATGTTCAACAAGTCTCCTTCGAGCTCGGTCTCCACAGGCTCGGATCACAGCAACAGCAATAGTGAGGGCAGGACAGTAACGGCGTATCACCTTCACAGCGGTGTCGCCATGGCGACGACCCCCAAACACAGTGTTGCTATGATGACGACGACGACCTCCAGCACACCCTTGCCCGTCGGACCTTTGTGATAGGGAATGGACCTAGCAGTCCATGACTAATCCCGTGATATTTCATTAGTTTGAGGAGGTTAAGAGGCTGATATTAGCTAGAGGCATGAGATGGATCGACCATGATAACTCAAGGGCAGTGCCTGATTAGTTTGGTGCCAACAGGCGCCAAGCTAATCTGGCACTACCCTTGAATTATCATGGTTGGTGTATCTCCTGCTGTAGGGCATCAGGGCTGAATGGGTTAAGCTCATGAGAATCTATGCCGCTTTCAGGCATAAGGAACTTGCTGAGGAAAGTGACCGTGGATAGCCTGATGGAACAATTTCAAACCCTCATAACGAGATTGTGTAGTAATGTACACTAAGCTAGCTCGGAGAAGCAGCTTCATGTTTTGTTTGAGGCATGCGAACGACTTCTGAGGCAGTTTTGCTGTTGGTGTGTCGATGTATACAATTATTTTATATTGAAACCAGTCTTCCCTTCTGAACACCTGCCATAGAGGATTATTTGCATTTCAGGATGCATGAGGTGGTACTTGTGTTGTCTTATTGAAAAATGATGCAAATTTATACATGAGATGGCAGTTCTTTCTATGTACTACTTGACTCGTGCATGTAGGCACAGACTTATATGACTAGTCGTGCAAGTGCTATTTCTGTTACTGATGTTATGTGTTCCACTTCATGAGGTGCAGTAATCCAGTGTTCTCTTCACAACTTCCGAAAGAATGAAGCAGAGTTTCTAACAAACTGGACAATGATATGAACAAATATGATCAAACTGTGCACACCCAAAAATGGTCATACTGGAACAAACTATGACAGAAATCTAGAACATTGGAATAAACTGAAAGGGAGACCTACATAATTTTGTTGGTGGCCATAATACATACTGTATTACTTCATTGTCTGTATGATTCTGGACTCAGCCTCCTTGTTTCATTTCATACTCATTTCTGTTGATATTGCCATAGATGTGCTAGTTTGAATGTAGGCTCCAAGTAGCAAGCAGCGTAGATCCTCACGAGCCACATTCTGCGGGGGCTCACAAGGATCTATGCCGTTTGCTGATGGCTGGTGTTTTCCGTCGGAGTGATAAAACAGAAAAAAAAACTTGCAACGATTCGAGGGCAGCTTGTAATGCTGTTGGATGGTGAATTCAGGGATTATAAAACTTGTGGGTGCTTATCGCTGAACAAAACTGAAAAGAGTGCATAAGTATTGCCCCAGAAGACTGACAGATCTGGGTCATCAAGAAACATAATACATCTATACAAGGGACACCAGTTTGTTTTGTACGCTTTGTTGTGTATCTTTTCATCTACCTCTCGCCCTGGCTGGCGACCGCAAGATCATCTTGGGTATTTGTATGTGTTCAACAATATTTTTCAAGGCTTCGACGGATTAGGAATATGGGCAGAAAGAATGTGTATTTGGGGGCCGACATCTCGAGACTAAAAGGAACGTTTATGGAACATGGAGTGGCATGTCATCAGGGTGTGCTGATCTGTGATTTTGGACCATGTGGCCTAGAGATTTAAAGTCTAAGACCAGCACATCTGATTAAATATTGCAATTCACAGTCGGTGGAAATTTGTGAACTTGGAGTGGTATGATAGGCACAGGCATCCATTTGAGATAGGAAGTCTGCGAGTTGCGTGTTGGTCTGTGATTTTGGACCTTACGACTAGACTAAGTGGTCCAAAACCCCAGACCAGCTAACATTCGAAATATGAACTTCAGGTTGAGCCAGTCACCCCCGTGGGTGCGAGTTGATTTGCATGCAGTCCTTCAAGTTACTGCAAAGCATTTGGTGCGTTTGTGGACAGATGTGTTGACTGTGATTGTATGTGTGTGGGTCTGTGAATTTGAACTTTGTGACTTGAGGCTGTAAGGTCCACAGTCTTAGACCAGCACATGTATTGGCTTTTTAGGATCCTGTTTCATGGTGACAGCATCTTTACTGGGATATGGATTGATCCAGAATATATCCTCTTGGGGACTTAGTTTCAGTGTTAAGCTGGACGGATACTAATGAGCAAAAGAAATTCAACATCATTGGAATCCTCAGATACAGTTCAGTTTTCCAATGATGTTGCTTTTCTTTTGTTTGTCGGTATAGATCTCAATGGAGCCGAGTGAGAAAATTTCTGGAAAAAACTAGGGGATGGTCATCCTGGCAGACGTGTAAAAAAAAAACTTGGCAATACTGAATTACATGGTGCTCATAACCCTGTCCACTTTAGTAATAATAATATAGTAATAATAATCGGCAAGGGCCGAATTTTTGTATGGGGGGGGCAAGTGTGGAAACTTCATAAAACTATGTTGTGATGTACATGTTCAGCTGTGGGTGCATGTGTTTCGGTGTGTGCATGTGAATATGAGCTTAGCTCATTCAACCCTGATGCCCTACAGCAGGAGATGGGTCGACCATGATAAATTCAATGGCAGTGCTAGATTAGCTTGGCGCCTGTGGGCGCCAAGCTAATCTGGCACTGCCCTTGAATTATCATGGTCGATCCATCTTCTGCAACTGGTGCATAGTCATTTGGGAAATATGGCCGTCGGGCTGAATGAGTTAATAAGACTGAATCTGTTCATTGCCAGCTACATCAATTGTGTTCTGGTCTGTCATTTTGGACCTTCAGCAAAGGTAGAAAATGACACACCAGCACTGTGCGTAAATAAAGCTTCCATCTTTGATATCACCTTTGCATCTTTACCAGCTTTCTGTCATGGAAAAATGATCAATGCTACTGAAATTCAGCAAAATTACAAACCAGTTGAGAAAGGCCATAAAATAAAACTGTTTACACATCTGACATTTTAACATTTCTCATCATTAAGAAATTAGTGCCATTGTAACGTCACATTTAAGTTTTGAATTGTTGAAATATGCATGTTTGCATGCTTGAATTTTGATATTTAGTTGAATCGAGAGACGTGCGAGTGTGTTCTGTGATTTTGGCACTGGCAAACAGCAGCAATGGCCAAAATCACAGAACAGCACACAGTTGTATGCGACAGTGCACATTTTGTCTTAGTCATGAGTTCTCGTCCGTTTCATTTCTGTATTACGTCGTAATTGTTTTGCGTTGCTCAAGAGGGTAAATTTGTGTTAACTCGCCATGCTGTTTTTGGTATTTCATAATTGTGTAAAGTTGTGCTGTCAAAATTCCCTTTAACTCATTCAACCCCATGCCCGTCTTTCCCAAATTTTGGAGGCATCATCTAAGGACTATGCACCAGTTGCAGGAGATGGATTGACCATAATAACTCTGGCACTACCCTTGAATTATCATGGTCGATCCATCTCCTGCTGTAGTGCATCAGGGCTGAATGGGTTAATCCTTGTTCGTGAGAAGAACGACAAAAACGAGAATACCACATGTAACGCATTAATTTATGAATCTTTGTGTTGAATTTGCATGTATATAAGGTTTGCTCAGCTCAGTATTACTTGTAATACAACCATTGTTACACACGTGTTAGGAGCAGGTTTTGTATCATAAAATGCTATTAATTCATGAATTGTGCCCCGGTCTGTGATTTTGGACCTCATGACTCTAGGCTGGGAGGTCCTGAATCAAAGGCCAGTGTGCACCGATTTTCTGTGTGCAGTTGTGTATGCTCGTTCCTGTACCAATGTGCAGCGATTGTGATGCATGGTAAAACACTGTCAGGGAAAGGTTTCTGATCAATCTGTCATAAAAACTGCATGTTTGCATGTGCATTAAAGTGAATTTGTGTGTTGGTCTGTGATTTTGAACTTTACAGCTCCGTAAAGTCAAAAATCACAGACCAACAAACACAACTTCAATGTTTGTGTGTAGATGGTGTGCTTGATTTTGAAAGATGAATGAATGGCATCCACTTTTTTTTTTAATGAAACTTGTTCGTTTTATTGACTGATTGTTACCGTGACAGACAGATATTGTGCTGGTACAGGTAGGCGTTTCTCTCTCAAGCATATTAAATGTATTACACAGTACAAGTTGTGTACCGAGGTACATGCGTCCAGTATGTTTTGTTATTGCATTTATAAATCTTTCAAAATAACATCAATTTGCAACAAAATACGACTTGGAGTGGTGGTATTTTTTGGATATTCAGTGTAAGCTACAAAAAAAAAAATACTCAGCTCCATGATTAAAGCATAATTTGTATCCATTTTGCTAAAACGGAACTTTTAGTGATACGAACTTTATGGTTTGAGGGGTATTTGTCAAGGGTATGCAAGCGTGCAGGTATTATAATCGATTTCTTTGTTATTTATTTATTAACCTTTTGTGAACAGTGAAAAAAGGAGGTTACATGTATTTATCTGAGGTTGCAGGGAAGATATGGGCAGTGTGGGGGGTCAGACCAAGGGTTGTTATTCGGAATACACCGTTGTGTGAAATAAGTTTGACTAAAATAGTTCAAGGGTAGTGCCAGAATAGCTTGGCGCCTCTAGGCGCCAAGCTATTCTGGCACCACCCTTGAACTAAAGCCATTGGTCTATATCCTTATCTGTAAGTACTAAAATGTAACAGTGTACAAATGTGAAGTGTTTAGACTCGGTATGATATGGGTTAAAGTGTAATAATTATCATCTTTGGCTAAATGTAGCGCTTTTTGGTCATGATGATTCCTGTATGAATCATTACGACAAGAAGTGCTAATTAATGTACTTAGAGCCCAAGGGTTGAAGTTGTCTATAAAAGGGTACTAGCAGTGAATGTGTCTCCAAACAGATTTTTATAAATCCATTTTATGTCTTTCTTTTTTTAGTTTTAATATGATACACAGTGACCGTACCTCAGTCTCAGTGAGAATTCCACTTTGTCAGAATCAGGGTAGTTTATTGAAGATGCACATTATTTTTACCGTTCGCCTTTTTTTTAAATTTAAAAAATGTTTTATTAGTACAATTTGGTCTTTGTGATTATGATTTTTAACAAAATATGTTCAATCATGCATGTGATTTACCTACAAACCAGGGTCATTGAAAGTCATTCTTGTCTTGCTAAGAATGACTCCCAGTTGACAGAAGTGTGGAAAGGGCCTCGTTAACCCTCTTATGAATGCAGGCAGCAGTACTGTTTACAGTATACAAATGGCTGCATGCACTCACTCAAGGGACCTTGCATCAATACTGCAAAAGTGTCAGCTGTGTCAGCGCCTTGAATGAGTTAAAAAAAATTCTTTGCTAGCATAAGCTCGGACGGTAGCATGTGTTTTATTTGTATTACATGTATACATAAAAAGCAAAACATTACAAATTCTACCTCAGGAAACTTGGAGCGGATGGCTTGGTTAGATTTGTAGCTGTTGTGTTATGTTTTAACTCTTAAGCTCCCAGAACTAAATGACTTCCATTCTATTGAATGGAAGTCATTTAGCTCTGCGAGTTTAAGAGTACAGATGTGTAATGATATGTTTGCTGGCTTGTGATTTTTTCACCTGACTGCTGTAGACCTTAGAGCCAGTAGGCCCAAAATCGAGCAAAAGCACTTTATTACATTTGCTACCTTTGATTAGCCTATCATTTTGGACCCTGTTCCTCTAAGCCTAGAGTCTTACAGTCTGAAATCACAGAACACAAAGTAATGTGAAGACATGAACTCTCGTTCTTTGTGGTTAGCGAGCATTTTATTAATTGTTACACATTATGGGGTATGGATTTGACGTTGAAAATCTGCATGAAATTACAGAGACCTATTGCACAAAGGCCATCGGGCCGATCTTGGCCCGCGCACAGCTGTGCGAGAGCGAACGGCAGCCCGATGGCCTTTTGCACATTGGGTAAATGTCAACAGCGCAGTTCTGAAAACTCCACCATCTGTGCTCCTCATAAGCAGGGGCTTATGAGGACCTATGTTGCATGCTGACCCTTTCTAGTAGAAGACACCACGGAATGCAATGTTTTATCTCCTCCTAATTTTAGGGATAACCTTATGGTTCAGCTTATGATTGTGAGAGCCAGAGTATGTGTGTGCTAGAGGGAGGGAAATTATAAAACGTTTGGTGTTTAGTTTAACTCATTCTACCCCAGACCCACCACAGCAAGATAAGGATCGACCATGATAGTTCAAGGGTGATGCCAGAATAGCTTGGCGCCTATGGGCGCCAAGCTATTCTGGCATCACCCTTGAACTATCATGGTCGATCTGTGTCCTGCACTGCATTGCAGTCTTCAGAGGACAACGGCAACATTTGGGGATTTCGGTCTTGGGGTACAATGAGTTAATAAATAAATGATGCATATGTTTACTTACATGAGTGAGTGTGTGACTGATATTTTACAAACAAAGTTGTAAATTCACAAAATTGTTTGTAACTTAAGTTTAAATGATTTGTTATGAATTGCCATTTTGTTTTGATTGTTACTGTCGAAATATTATGGTTTCATTTTCACCAAGTTGGTACTTTTGTGAAATGCATGTACACATTTGCTGGTAAATGGAAGTTAACATCTTGCTGGCAGACTGAACCCTTTGTGCATGCGGCCCCCGATACCATATGGCTGCATACACAAAGAAACAAGTAGAAAATTATGGTACCTCTTCACTGCTGACACAAATTTAAAATGATCAATCTCTCTTGCCAAGGCCCATTTTATCTCAATCTGTGTTCCTCGGATGAACAAAGATATAAGAAACAACACATCTCAGTGAAAGAGTCCAGTGGCAGTGGCTGTTAATTCTCACAGAACTATCCAGAATCAGTACATGTGTGCATTTCTATTTTATTGTTTCGTTACTGTATGTTACCAGCAGACAAAAGGTCCTCGGATCAATGTCACCCGCAGTTAGCATGTACACAGTTGTGCATGCCAAATGCAGGCAACGACGGATCGACAGTCTTTTGATCACTGGGTTTTGTCTTTGTTGTATCCGCTCGTGAGTGTTAGCACAGTTTGATGCTGTGAACACTATAGTCTGTGCGGAAAGCTGAATATCGTCACATATTACACTGTATGTAAATACTCTAATGGTGTATTATAAACAAATAAAATGATACTGGAGAACTCTGAATTGTGTTCACCTTGGGGTTGTTTGTTTATACATCATTTTTGTTGTGGTTTTTATGTGGTTACTTTGTTGTTTCCTGGGTGGTTTTTTTTCAACTCCCCAGCTCCCACCTGTTTTTCATGTTCATCCTTCTTCCTTCTGTGTGTGTGTGTTGGTTCTTGTTCTTAATGTTCAGTTGTTGTTTTTTATGACATCCCACACATGAAACGCATGCAGTAATGCAAAAACAGCTGTAAAGCAGTCCTCTGGTGAAAAACAGTGTGGCGTTTTTATACACTACGCATCCCAAAAAAACTTTACAAAGTTGTGGAGACGATATCTTTCTAATGACGATATCTATGACGATATCTTTCTAATGACGATATCTTTCTAATGACGATATCTTTCTAATGCCTGAAGATTTTAAATTGTGTGTGCAACACGAAAATGTTTACAGAATTATGCGACAAACTGCATCTTTTTCCGTTGCGTTACCTTTAAGTTACAACCCTTTGAACACGACATCCCCAAAATCTAAAGTTGCAAGCTAACATTTTCAGGTAAGACGCGTTGTTTATCAAGCACTTCTCAAGTTTCATCAGGAGCTTTGTAAATCTGATTGCACCATTTAACCCTTATCATTCGGAATACACCAGTGTGTGAAGTAAGTGTGACTAAAATAGTTCAAGGGTGGTGCCAGAATAGCTTGGCGCCTCTAGGCGCCAAGCTAATCTGGCACCACCCTTGAACTAAAGCCATTGGTCTGTATCCTTAGCTGTAAGTACTATAATGCAGCTCGCATATGGCAGTGTACAAATTTGAAGCTTTTAGCCTCAGTATGATATGGGTTAAAAGGGCATTTGTTTATCTCCAAATGCTACAAATTATTTTTATTTTGAAAGAAAATTGTTGCTGTTGTGGTCAGAATAAGACATACACCCCACAAAAAACATCACTTGTATCGGTTTCAGACACATATCCCCCATTAGCCGGCTAGCGATTTAAATTCCGAGTAATATCGTGAGAAGGAGGATTATTTCTCTAAGAAATGCAACAAAAAAAAAACATTAATTTCAAGCGAGAATTGTGGATTTTATCGCAACAAAAGCCCACCTTCACACCCCCCCCCCCCCCCTCCGAATCAAAACATTTCGTTGGTGTCTTCTAAGAGGCGAATGCAAACATTTTCTTTTTGAGGAATTCAAATCATCAGATGAATTAGAACGTTTCATGAGGCGTTTTTACTCCAGTCATGCTCATGACATAAGTTGTACCACAGATAGGGGGAGGGGGGGGGGAGATGAGCCAGGCGGTAGAGGGAGGCGGAGAAGTAGGGGAGGGGGGGGGGGCAGGGTGTCGAGGGTGAGATGTAGCGTCTGACCTCTAAACATTTATTTTTCTCATCAATAACACACATTTTCACCGTCTCCTTGAGTCTGTGTGTGTGTGTATGCGTGTGCTAACGTGTGTGTAACTGCTTTATTGCTTCATGTTCGTGTGATTAGTCGACTGTCTCCTTGTTTATGTGTGTTGTTTCTTTATTGTACAAACACCATTACACTTGTCAACATAACCACCATAAAAATAGCAGGAGAAAAGACAACAAAAAAAACTGGAAATAAGAGTAGCAGTAACTCTTATGAAGCCACACATTCTGTAAAACAGTGCATCGAGTCAATACCAATGCAGAAAATGATATTCAGTTCAACCGCAGGGGGCTATGGGGGAGGGAGATTGTCAAAAGATGAGATGTAGTACATCGCTTAACATCTCAGAACTTGTGCTTTTCTGTGTGTGTAACTTGAAATAACACATTTTTTACCGTCTTCTTGAGTCCGTGTGCGTGCGCGCTTGTCTGTGTGCTGCTTTACTGTTTTTGTTTTAATTGATAGTGTGAGTCGAATACTCAAACATGAAGCAATAAAAATAGTAACACACGTTAGCACACGCACACACTAGCACACGCACAAACACGCACGCATGCACACATACACACAAACACGCGCGCACACACACACGCACTCAAGAAGCCCGAAATGCATCGACACCTCCCCTCCCCCCCCCCCCCCCCCCCCCGCCCCCCTCCCCACTTACCCTTGCGGTACTACGTATGTTGTGTAGTAAAAGAAAACGCGAATGAAACGCTCCTCAAACCATCTGATGATTTGAATTTCTTAAAAATCGTTTTTATTCTCTTCGTAGAAAAGCCAAACAAATGAAAATTGCTCCATCAGTTGAAATGTTTGGAATCTGAAGTAGGTGAGCTTTTCTTGCACAATTCTCGCTCAGAATTAATGTTTTTTTGTTTGCATTTAAAAGAGAAATGGTCCTCTTTTTCACGATATTACTCGGAATTACATCACTGGCGGGGGAATAGACGACATGCGTCTGAAACTGGAACAAGTAATTTTCTAGGGGGTGCATGTCTTATTCAGACCACAGCATGAACAGTTTTCTTTCAATATAAAAATAATTTGCAGCATTTGGAGATAAATGAATGCCCTTTTTAAATGGTGCAATCAGATTTACGAAGCTTCCGATGTAAATCGAGCAGTGCCTGATAAACAACGTGCCTCACATGAAATGTGACCGTGCAACTTCCGATTTCAAAGGCAACGCAACAGAAAAAGATGCAGTTTGTTGCGTTGTATTCACAAGTGCGTAATCTTTTTCTTGATGCAGTCAGAATTTTAAAATATTAAGGCAATAAAAAGATATCGTCTCCAAAACTTTGTACTTTTTCTTCTTTTCTTTAATGTGTAGTGTACTTTTATTGTCAAACAAAACTGTTTCAACGTAATATTAATTATTGATGTAAGTGAGTATAACAGAGGTATTTGAAAGGATAAAAAAAAAAAATGAAGAAAAAAAAAATGTTGGTTCGGCTGGGGGTCGAACCCAGGACCTCTCGCGTGTGAGGCGAGCGTGATAACCACTACACTACCGAACCACTTGGACGATTGGTGACTTTTTATGCAATTAAAGCTAATCTGAATACGTGTGACCGATACGCCCTTTTTACACGCAATATCGTTTCTTATATCTATTCTGAAACTCTTATAACATACTTGGAGATATCTACTACTATAACAGTATTTTCCTGGACGAATTAGTTACACCAATTAGCTCAGTAGCTCAAGGGAACAAACTCCGTATACCTAGTAGTTAATCGATTACCTCCCATGATCTCCCCAAAGTCCGCGATAGCGCAACATCCGATTTCTAGGCTCATAAAAAAAATCCATGGCTCTTTGCGCCAATAAGGCAATAGTGAAACCATTTACGCACAAGTGAGTGTACAGTTATGGGGGGGGGAAAAAAAACTAGTCAAGCGAAAAAGTAACTGACGCCTACTATACTAATGGTCAAAACTTAAGGGCTACCCCACTTTTTTGTGTCCTTGTTTATCGTCGCAAGTACGCTAATAAAAGACAATGTTCTCTAGATCCAAATGGGTTAAAAGTTGACCTTAGACAGTCCACTGTGCAGGGAACAATTGACAATAATTCATCAGTTTTCACGAACGTGTCAAATGCGTCATGTGTCATCGTCAGTTTTTGTGAAAACTGAGCTGTGCGATATTGCCGCAAGCGTACCAAAGGCAGGAGGTGGGAAAACAGTAAAGTCTTGACGCACGTGCTAAAGGGGGTCAGTCACGAACACTGAGCACTTCTGTTTCGCTACAAATACCGGTACAGTAGGGGCATAATTGTCACTTTTCTAACCATGCCACCAGACGAAGCCTAACGCCAGTAAATCAAGGCCGGGCGCTCGCATGGCTGCAGGATGGAATTTCCGGACGAGAAGTTGGGAGACGTCTTGGGGTGTCCCATTCAGTGATCCAGAGGGTGCTGGCACGATTCCAAGAAACTGGAATGGCAGAACGACGACCCTGCTCAGGACGCCCGCGCTGCACCAGCAGAAGGGAGGACAGATACCTCTGTGTGGCAGCTCTGCGCGACCGAACTGTCACGTCAACCACTCTGCGACGTCAACTGATGCAAGCTGCAAACGTTAACGTCAGCAGAAGCACAGTCTGCCGACGTCTGCGCGAAATTGGCCTGGCTTCATGCAGAGCAGCAATGAGAATACCCCTCACTCCAGCTCATCGGCAGAGCCCGGGTTGCCTGGTGTCGTCAACATGTCAGGTGGAACAGACTCCAATGGACTCAGGTTCTGTTTACTGATGAGTCACGTTTCATTGTGTCCTTCAACGACGGCAGGGTCAGGGTCTGGATACGCCAGGGCGAGCGATTCACGGACGGATGCGTCCAAGAGGTGGATCGTTACGGAAGAGGCTCAGTCATGGTCTGGGCAGGCTTCAGGAGGAAGGCAGGACCCCCCCCCCCCCCCCTTCCACGTCATCCGAGGCACCCTGACTGGACTGCGCTATCGGGACGAGATTGTGCAGCCCCTCATCCAGCCAGCTCTCCAAGCCATAGGCGACAATGCTGTTTTGCAGGACAACGCTCGACCTCATCGCGCCCGTGTGGTGGATGAGTACCTTGAGCAACGGGGCATCATGAGGATGGAGTGGCCAGCTCGTTCACCTGATCTGGCTCTCATCGAGCACCTTTGGGACGTGCTGGGGCAACGTGTAGTCAGCAACCACCCCCCACCCCCCACCTCAAGCCGTCCCCTAGCCGACTCAGTTCCTGCATCAAGAGTGGGAAGCGATCCCACAACATGTTCTCCGAACCCTGGTGAACTCCATGCGCCAACGCTGCATTGAATGCTTGGCTGCAAACGCTGGGTACACTCGCTATTGACTGGACCAGTCTTGTGTGACTTTTCAAATGAGGGGTGGGTGAACATTCTAACGTACTGCTGTTGTTACAATTGCTTGATTTACTCCAAACTTAAATGAAATTGTTACTGAATAAATTAGCAAAGTACTGACTCCAAGTATTGTTACATTATTTGTGTGGTGTTGTCAGTGCGTCTGCGATGAAAAGTGGCCCTTAAGTTTTGACCATTTGTATATTATAAACTGTTAACTCATTCTACCCCAGACACACCACAGCAAAATAAGGATCGACCATGGTAGTTCAAGGGTAATGCTTAATAGCTTGGCGCCTATGGGCGCCAAGCTATTCTGGCATCACCCTTGAACTATCATGGTCGATCTGTGTCCTGCACTGCAATTTTCAGAGAACAACGGCACAATTTGGGGATTTCGGTCTTGGGGTACAATGAGTTAAATAACACATTTAGTAGTAAACGTTCCTGCTCTACAACATCGTGTTTAACTCACTCCGGCATTCAGCCCGACGCACGTATTTCACGAGGCGTCATGATCTAACGACTATACACCTGCTGCTGGAGATGGATCGACCATGATAATTCAAGGGTAGTGCCAGATTAGCTTGGCACCGACAGGCGCCAAGCTAATCTGGCACTACCTTGAATTACTGATCATGGTCGACCCACCTCATGCTGATTGGGTTAACTCAAAATCAGTATACTGACAGCACAAGAAATGCGACATCTTTGGAATAATCGGAAACACCAAAGTGTTTCCTATGATTTCAAAATGTCGCATTTGTTTTGCTCGTCTGTTTAGTACGGTGTACGGTTCTGTGACATTAGAGTGTACGGTACTGAAAGAAATTCAAAAGCATCTACACTGTGCGCCATTAAAAAAAAAAAAACACCGAGACAAAGATTTGCCGGTCGATATTTCGAAAACGCCTTAGCATTTTGAAAATCTGATTTCGTTACAGTATTTTTAGTCCTCTTTACAGCACTCTCAGCTGCATTTTTTCCCACTGTGTTGTATTTACGCTGTGAGCCGGTAAAGCTACATACCCCCAAAATCAAAACTCGCAAGACGGACATTTCTCGGTGTGCTGCGTTGTTTTAGCACACATCACATGTTTGGCCAGACATTCTGAAAAACGGAAAACACCATTTTGAACTGCTTTCATTTTTCTTGAAAACATGAAGATGGGGAGTCATTTCAGGTGAAAACTTTTTGTGTGGCCTTTTCCATACGTTCACCCTAAAAACAATTTTTTTTAAATTAAAAAAAAAAAAAAAACTTCGGACATTTAAGATTCAGCCGCGAATGCCTCGCATCTGAGGGCACTCAGCCTAATTTTATCATAATTTGTAGGCAGAAGAATCCTTTTCCATTCAGCTGCAACAAGAAAGGAGGATTTTGAGTGAAAAATGGGGATTTCGTTGTCGCAGGTACGTGCCTACCCTCCGAACGTAAAATTGATTGCCTTGATTACTTGTTGGTTGTCTGTGTATGTCAGAGCGCGCGCGTGCGTGCGTGCGTGCGTGCGTGCGTGCGTGCGTGTGCGTGTGCGTGTGTGTGTGTGCGTGCGCATGTGTGTGTGTTGGTTCATGATTCAATAAGCTGCGCGCCATCAAAAAAATAATAAAAAGACAAAGATTTGCGGGCGATATTTTGCAAACGGCTTAACATTTTGAAAGTCTGTTTTCGTCACAGTAAAGTATTTTTAGTCTTCTTCATGGCACTTGCAACTGCATTTTGTCCATTGCGTAGTCTTTACTCTGTGATCCAGTAAATCTATCTACGCCCAAAATTAAAAATCGCAAAACTGACATTTGTCTGTGTGCTACGATGTTTTAGCACGCATCTCATGTTTGACCACTTAAAAGCGGATAACATCATTTTTAAACAGTTTAATTTTTCTGGAAACCCTGAAGATGCGGAGTCATTTCAGCAAAAAACTTTTTTTGTGTGGCCTTTTCCACATGTTCACCCTTAAAAACATCGGACGAGTAAGATTCAGCCGCATTCTAAAAGGTGGATGAAACCATTTTAAAATGCGGTCATTTTTCTTGAAAACCTTAAGATGGGGAGTCATTTCAACAGAAAACGTTTTTTTGTGTGTGGCCTTTTTTTTTTTCTTTCTCACACGTTCACCCTCGAAAACCGTGGCATCGGACATTGAAGATTCAGCCGCGAATGCCTCGCATCTGAGGGCACTCAGCCTAATTTTCTCTGCCGGCACTTGTAGACAGAATAATCATTTTCCATTCAGCTGCAACTCAAAAGGTGGATTTTGAGTGAAAATGGGGATGTCGTTGTCACAGGTACTCGCCTACCCTCCAAACGTAAAATTGATTGCCTTGATTACTTGCTCAGTGGTGGTCTGTTTACGTCAGTGCGTGTGTGCTTGCATGCGTATGTGCTTCTTTGTTTTCTGTTTGCCTACTTTTTTGTTTTGTCTGTATTCTCATAATGTGATCATGTGTGTGGGGGGGGGGGGGGGAAGGGGGTTGTGGGGGGGGGGGGGTTCATGATTCAAAACATGTATATTTTAAGGTGGTCTGGTGGTGGTCTGTGTGTGGCCACCCCCACCCCACCCCCCACCACCACCCCTCACCACATCCCCTCCCCCCACCCCCTCCCCCTGCCCCCTCCCTCCCACACACACACATTCACACACACATTCACATACACATTCACATTGTCACATTATGAGAGTACAGACAATAGGCGCGTACCTGTGACAACGACATCACCATTTTCATTCAAAATCCTCCTTTCTTGTTGCAGCTGAATGGAAAATGATTCTTCGGGCTACAAGTGCAGAGAAAATTAGGCTGAGTGCCCTCAGATGCGAGGCATTCGCGGCTGAATCTTCAATGTCCGATGCCACGGTTTTCGAGGGTGAACGTCTGAGAAAGAAAAAAAAAAAGGCCACAATGACACAAAAAAAAAAAACGTTTTCTGCTGAAATGACTCCCCATCTTAAGGTTTCAAGAAAAATGACCGCATTTTAAAATGGTTTCATCCACCTTTCAGAATGTCTGGCCAAACATGAGATGTGTGCTAAAACAACGCAGCACACAGAGAAATGTCCGTCTTGCGAGTTGTGATTTTGGTGCTAGGTAGCTTTATCGGGTCACAGCGTAAAGACTACGCACTTGCTGAGAGTTCTTTAACTCATTCTACCCCAACACCGAAATTCTTACATTTTGCCGTTGTCCTCTGAAGACTGCGTTGCAGTGCAGGACACAGATCGACCATGATAGTTCAAGGGTGATGCCAGAATAGCTTGGCGCTCTTAGGCGCCAAGCTATTCTGGCATCACCCTTGAACTATCATGGTCGATTTTTTTTTTTTTTTTTTTTTTTTTTTAATGGCGCGCAGGGTATTTAGCTTTTGCCCGGAGTCAGCGAAATAATCCAAGTTATGTTTTCGGTCTACATGCGACACTGAGAAACACCGAGACTCCCCTCACCCTCCCACTGAAAAGCCATGGTATAGCCACACCTAGCAGGATCAGTTAGAAGAAAAGAGAATTAAAGACCCACTTATCGCCATAACTGTTCAAAGCGGCCCGATACACTTCTGTAACAGATGGTCACGAAACGCTACACACAGGTCAAGTCATATGGTTCATTTAGACGCAGGACAATCCACTTCAGCACACGTCGTCTTTATATCAAGTAATTAGTAATCTGACAATCACTCGGCCACTCCGTTCAAGAAATGCAATGCCCAGTACGAGAAACAGCTAAAAATAGATTCACGTAGGCTACGCCGGAGCAGAATAACTTGAATAAGTGCAATTAGGCGCGTGCTTTTGCTGCGTGTCCCAACTGCTGTTAAAGTTCATTACGTGTGTCGACAAGGCATAATAAACACAAATGGTGCTGAAATGTGTTTTCAAATTTAAGCGTAATGGTACTTTAATTTATTCACAAAACGATCATCTTCAGTCGCCTCTTAATCTTTGCAGATTCTGTACTACTCGGGTTTGGTGATAGTTTCATGCAAATATCATATAATAGCAACGTGTTACGTTTGTGGTCGTGTTATTCTTTTGAGAGCATGAGTGTGTTAATCATAGGAAAGAACCGATACTTATTTGACTCGTATAAGAATTACGTGCCTTTTTAGTAGGCAGTTTTCTTTTGCACGGGAATTGCGATCGATTTTTGTTGTAGTGACGCGGTTTCGCTACAATGTTGTAAAGTTTGACCTACATTAGACTGGAAGGTTCGAGCAGGGTCGCGATTATTCTAGTGACCTCATATATGACGTCGTAACATTGTATCGGAATCGCCTGGACATTAGTAGAAACTTCTGGATTGATCTACAGTGTTCTTGTTAATGAATATTAATGAGTTTTGATTACGTTTTCTTTTCTGATTGGTTGTGTTGGGTGAATTTGCTGGATCAGTTATTCTGGAAATCTGTAACAGTATAAACTGAGACGGCTTAGGAAATACGGGTGTACATTGTATGAGAGACGCAGTGTGTCAAAAGTGTTGATGCTTTGTAGAGGAGACAGTGTATCAGTGTTGGTGCATTTGTTGATGCATTGTGAGGAGATCGCATCGCTGCAATAAAACATTGTTGGAACTGTTACTCCAGTGTGGTCTACAACCTTGTGCCACGTGTGACGAGTTGCAGCTGAGTGAAGTTTCTTTACTGACAAGAGGCCCTACGTGCGTGCGTTTGGTGTGATTGCATCATACTACGACTACGACTACCACGTAACAGTTTGCAACGAACGACTACCGACCACGAACGTGAGCGAAATTGCGGTTGACGATCATCTTGTACCGTAAGCTTAACCCATTAAAACCCACGCCCGCATTTCTCAAATTTTGAAGCCGGTTTCACCTAACGAGTATGACCAGTGGATCAACCATAATTCAAGAGTAGTGCCAGATGAGCTTGGCGCCTTCAGGCCGGTCGAAAATGGCGCTCAGCTCAGTCCTGCTGTTGGGCATCGGGGCTCCAAATACATGTGTCTTTGCGGGGGAGGCAGAGACCCTCATGAGCCCTCCTAGCTCATGGGAATCTACGATGTCCTGTGTTCTTTGTGCCCATCTCTGGTCCCTCACGAGAATGTCTGTCAGCGAGCAGTGGTCTCAGAGACGCGAATGAAATCATTCATGAACACAAGCAGCGATGGGGAACAGCACATGTAAAGCACACGCAAAGTTTTAGCTCTCTTCAATGTGTGTATTATGTGCTTGCGTGTAACTACATGGCGCGAGCTGGCGTTTATCAGTTTCACCCATCCAGCCCTGACGCCCTACAGCAGGAGATGGGTCGACCATGATAATTCAAGGGTAGTGCCAGATTAGCTCGGCGCCTGAAGGCGCAAAAGCTAATCTGGCACTACCCTTGACTTATCATGGTCAATCAGTCTCCTGCTGTAGGGTGTTGGCGCTGAAAGGGTGAAATATACTGTGCCAGAAAAAGCGTAAGGGACACTGAGACTTCAACTTAAAGTGGTCGAGAATCTGCATTCTTACCACTATCCATACTAATCGCAAGCTTACAGAGAGGCATGGCACTCTTCTCTGGCAAATATGCTTACTAATGATGTTTGTGCATTTCGCTATTCTCAGCCAAAATGCCCCAAAGTAATAAAGTCAAAGACAGCTCAGCTTCCAAAGTAAATTAACCCGTTCCGTGCCGAGAAAATGTGAAATCGCCCAGCTGTAAGGGGCATAGGTCCTCATTAGGCCCCTCCCCCCCCCCCCCTTCGCAGATGCGGGGGCTCATGAGGATCTATACGTCTTGCCGACACCACTTTGAATCCACGTTCCTGGGACAGCTTGGTGTTTTGGGGTTTTTTTTTTTTTTTTTTTTTTTTTTTTGGGGGGGGGGTGGTCTTAATTGCAAATACCGCCTGCGTCGGTTGGCACTGAAAGGGTTAACTCATTCAGCCCCACGGCCGTATTTCCCAAATTTTGGAGGCGTCATCTAACGACTATGCACCAGTTGCAGGAGATGGATCGACCATGATAATTCAAGGGCAGTGCCAGATTAGCTTGGCGCCGACAGGCGCCAAGCTAATCTGGCAATGCCCTTGAATTATCATTGGTCGACCCCGTCTCCTGCTGCAGTGCGTCAGGGCTGAATGGGTTAAAGTTGTCCGTAGGTACTACCCATTATCTAACTATTACAGTGAATACTGGCCCAAATATGACGAACGTGCGATACTGCTCAGAGCAAAGTAAACACATATATATATATATATATATATCTATATATATCTATATATATCTATATATATATATATATATATATATATATATATATATATATATATATATATATATATATATATATATATATATATATATGTACCTGTTGTCCCTTTTGTACAAAATACCCTCCTGATGGGCTTCCGCGGCGGGCATGTGTGTTCGTGCAGACCGAGAAACGCGCTGTTGACCATCATCGACGGTATTATCGCCGTCATCTTCGTCGCCATTACTGACTACATAATCGGCACACCATGGTTGCCATAATTATCATACCACAAAATCATCAGCAGCATCATGATCATCAGCATCATCCTCATGGTCATCATTAGTACCATCAGTACCAGCACCGCCTATCGGGCACGACGTTGCTGCATGGCGGCTCATTAGGTGCGTCGACAAGGCATAACAAACACAAATAGTGCTAACATTGGTTTTCGGTAGTTTACGCGTAGTGGTACTTAGTGACTGACACGAAAACAGTGCACAGTGTCTGCATAACCACCACTAACAACAAGAGAAATTGGCTCACCATTTCGTCCTCGTCCTGCACTGCCCTCATCATTACTGCTGCGGTCTCAGTCTTGTTCGCATCTGACGAAGGGCGCCTGATTGTAGGCAGGTCTTGACAAGTCAGTCACTCGGCCTGGCTCTCGGGTCTTTCCGTAGAAGTGTGCTCTAAACATCCGTGTCAGTCGGCACGTGCACTGGACAGCAGATACAGTCTGGGAGCAGGACAAAATACTTGGTCAATGCAGACAGTTATCAGGATTTAACGCCGAGCAGGCGACAAAGTCCATTCTACGGTGGTTTCAGTCAATGCCGTGCCAAACATACACGAACTGAACGATGAAATCCAGTGTAAGACGCTTTTCTGATTACAAAAAAAAGTCACTAGCACGGAGCCTGTATTGTTTTGAAGACTGAGGTTGCAAAAACAATGGTGATCTGCCGGCCACGGAGTCGGAACGGCGTAAATCTAGCGTTGCACACAAAAGTCATGGCCGGTCGAAAATGGCGCTCAGCTCCATATCATGCTGTCGGAAAGACAGAGCTCGTAGTTTTCACGTAGAAGTTGAAGAAGGTGATACGAGTTGGTAGGACAACTTGACTGAGGGTGTCTTCGTCATGACATAAGTGGACGCTCGCATTGCTTCCAGTAAGTCAAGAAAAGTCACCTTTTTCTGCCACACGGAAAACTTCAGGTTACAAAGTGCAAGACTCGCACGCAAAAACTGATGGATGTCTCTGCGGAATGCGACAAACTCTGTCCGCGGGTGCACACTAAAAATGCGACAAAAGCTAGTAGACGAAGTTAGGAAATGAGAAGATGGCAAAAATTGCACGTATTTCGACGAAAACAATGCAGTGGATTAAAAGCCGGGACAAACAGGCGACCGCCTGTTTGTCCCGGCTTTTAATCCACTGTTTTCGTCGAAATACGTGCAATTTTTACTTACTTTTGATTTCCGAACTTCGTCTATTTGCCAACCCGAGGAATGAAGTATCCATTGCACATGGTTGTCAGAAAATAGCGAAAAGCTCACCGACGTTCCAACAAGAAGAGTTCGTAGCTGTCCTAACTGAAAATGATGGACCGTGCAGAAACACACCTTCCACACACACAATCCGTTAGTTTGTTGATGCTGTAATCAGCTGCATCCTACTGCATATGAGTTCTATATTTTCGTTTCAAATACACAAGTACAGAGTTCCCCAAGCATCAGCAACGTACAGGTGTGTGCAAGCAGCGGGGAAACAGTGGCGACAGGTAGGCCAATCACGTGTCCGCGTTCGCTCACCTAAACATTGAGACATTGAGATAGTACTTGCAACCCGCACCTACGTCACAGCTAACGCGACAAGGCACCGATGTGGACACTTGCCCATCGTCACGCCGTAATCGTGTTGTAAAAAATACAGGCATTGAGTTGCTTAACAGCTTTATCACGCAATAAAACATTCATCATGTCATGTTTTGTTTTACATACGGGAGAGCTTGTAAGACAGGCATTGCGCTGCCTAACAGCTTTATCCTGCAATAAAACATTCATCATCATCATTTCTCTGAAAACTACATGTTTCTAAAGCAAATGAATCAATAGTTAATAGACTACTGCAAAAAAAAAAAAAAAAAAAAAAAAAAAAAAAAAAAAAAAAAAAAATTGGTGTTATTTCCCGTTGGTGTATAAAAGCTAATCAGACCTTGCAAAATGTATGCTGCCGTGTGTCAGAAAAATTAACTTCATCTCCGCAACCATGAACACAAGAAACATATTTCAGAACATTGGGTGTCATAGCTAGTCCTTATCATTCGAAATACACCAGTGTGTGAAATCAGTTTGACTAAAATAGTTCAAGGGTAGTGCCAGAATAGCTTGGCGCCTCTAGGCACCACCCTTGAACTAAAGCCATTGGTCTATTTCCTTATCTGTAAGTACTATAATGTAGCTTGCATAATTATGGCAGTGTACAAATTTGAAGCTTTTGATATGGGCTAGTAGACGATCACCTGAAATGGGAGCATCACGCAAACAAAACGTGCTAAAACAATTTATCCAAACGTATTTCTACTGCTGTGGTGTTTGTATTGTGTAGTAAACCCTCTCTGAAACCTCGACCAAACACCTAAAGGAATTAACAAGTTGGACGAGTGACAGACATTTTTCGAAATGAGTAAATATTGTCACATCGATGTCTTTTTGTGGGATTTCATCGCGTGTTTGAGGAAATGCACAGTTTGGGCCATTATTTTACGCCGACAGGTGTTTGTTTTTTGGTTGTTGTTGGGTTTTTGTTTGTTTGTTCGTTTGTTTTGTTGTTGTTGGGTTGGGTTGTTTTTTTGTTTTTTTGTTTTTTTTTTAGGGGGGGGGGGGGGGGATGCCCTACCGGTAATATGTAATTCAGGGAGAAAAAAATAGAAAGATAAAATAAAAAAATAATGTTAAAATAAAAAAAAAAATTAAAAAGAAAAAAGAAGAAAAACTTGCAAAACAAACTAGGTTAATACACAACTTATTGTTACTAATTAACTAATTATGTAATCCACTTTAGTCCTAACAGACAAGGCCTTGCAGAAACTGCACAAATAATTCGTATCTTTAGCAAAACTCCCCCCAAAACGGGGGAGACGGGCGCCTCAATTTCCAATAATAAATTAATCTCCTTTTTTTTTTTTTTTTTTTTTTTTTTTGACTGGGTGGTGATTCAATTCCACACACCTGCCCACCCCCGAAACTTTCTAGTCCATTTAGACGGCGTATCGGCAAATCTAACGATCACGCCACCGAGGCACCCGCACAAAACACAACTTTATAAACAGGGTCTTTCTTGGCTTCCTAAACGTTGCACAACGCCACGTGCAACTGACACGGAAGATCCGTTTAGCACTTGAAGGCAGTTCTGCATTAGTTGGCGTCAGTTTCCAGTACTTTCCCCGCAGCATTACAGGTCACGTTACATATTGAAATGATGTATATCAGGCAGTGCAAGGACAGGTGTTTGAAAAAAGTTGGAAAATCTTCTGCCTTTTTTGGCATTTTGTACAGAGGCAGTGTGCTGGAATTTGCTTGAAATCTCTTGACAGATGAGAAGCTCGAAGAGATGATGTTTGGTGCTTTGATTCATACCAGCCTTGGCTTAATCAGCGGACTCTTTTTGGCCTAGTTTGAATTGCCAAGCGGATGGTGATTTGAGGTGTGTACCAGTTTTGGCTGCGCTTGGATGTAAGGTTGGTACAGAATCATGTTGATAGCCAGGAAATGACACGGGTGCTGTCCTTTTTTTCTTTTTTTTAAATTAATTAATTTGTGTGTGTGTGTGTGTGTGTGTGTGTGTGTGTGTGTGTGTGTGTGTGTGTGTGTGTGTGTGTGTGTGTGTGCATGGCAAATGTGCAGCAAGTGGGCGGTATTGTTGTTTAGGGGATTGAAAAATTAGGGGATGACTGGGACAGACTAAGGCAAGGGCATTGTAACAGATAGGACGGCAGGGGAGGTCCACTGCGGTGTGCTTTGACCTTACAACAGCATTAGAGCGTTTAATAAACACCATCTGATTTGCGCTCATTTTAGCATTACAGCCGACTCAAACTGGTGCAATTTATATGCGAAGCTGGAATTGAAAGAATGTTAATCCGTTTAGCCCCAAGGTCCCATTTCTCAAATTTTGGACGTGTTGCCTAACGACTATGCAGGGGGATGGATCGACCATGATAATTCAAGGGCAGTGCCAGATTAGCTTGGCGCCGATAGGTACTACAGCGTTTTGATTGGTCGAGAGGCGAAGTTTGACTGACATTTCACGCCAGGAATTGGTCGGTGGATTAGCAGCCCAAAGGACGCTTAATCTCTTGACTGTAGGTTGCGGTGTAAACTCCGTTTCTGCAGTCTAATCAACGCCAAAACTCAAAATCATCCCAGTGACATGGACTCAAAGTGATGTCAGCAAGAGGCCCCGCAACTGCCTCATGTGCTTAGGTCGTGTTCACTTTTTCTCGGCAGTCATGGGGTTAAACACCCATCTGCAACGGGTATAGAGCGTCATGGCTTCTTTAAAGGCCCCCTACCGCAGTAACTGTTCTAAGATACACTTCTGTAACAGATGGTTACGAAACACTACACACAGGTCTAGTAATGGTTTATTTACACACAGTTTAATCCAGTTCAGCACGTCTTTATATCGACCTGACAATCACTCCACTCCGTTTATAAATACAACGGTATCAGTACGAGAAACAGCTAAAAATAGATTGACACGCTAACAGGTGTGCAGAATAAATAAGTGCGATTACGCGCGTGTTTGCTGCATGTCCAAAATGCCGTTCACCTAAAGTTCATTAGGTGTGTGGACAAGGCAAGTTGAACACAAATGGTGCTGAAATGTGTCTTCAGATTTACACGTAATGGTACTTTAAGCCGCAAGGTCGGCTCTACCTGCGCAAGTGGTTCCTCAGGAGGGGGCAATCGGGATTCAAACACTTTAACCCTTATCATTCGGAATACACCAGTGTGTGAAATAAGTTTGACTAAAATAGTTCAGGGTAGTGCCAGAATAGCTTGGGGAGGGGGGGGGGATACCAAGCCCCCCCCCCCCCCCCCCCCCCCCCCCGCTACGAACGTCAAAAATTTATTTCTAGACTGTCAAGTCGGTAACCTTGACGTCCAGATAAAACATAATCATCATCATGTTAAATTAAAATCTAAGCCGTTAAAATCGTGAAAATGCTTGTGTGAATCTTGCAGTACATACCTGGGAGAATCCGACGTCAGTTTTACGTGCCACACGCTTTCTTACTGTTCCCAAGGCATACCCTGCAAAATCTTAAATGTCTCTGGTTATATTCTTGCATACAGTTTCAAAAATGAATGTTTATTTCACACAAGAGTGCATGTGCACACCCTTTCTTAACCAATTTAATCCTGATACATACATAGCAGGAGATGGATCAACCATGATAATTTAAGGGTAGTGCCAGATTAACTTGGCACTATCAGGCGCCAAGCTAATCTTGCACTACCCTTGAATCATCATGGTCATCAGGTGCCAAGCTAATTATGATAATTCAAGCATAGTGCCAGATTAGCTTGGCGCCATCAGGTCATCAGGTGCCAAGCTAATCTGGCACTACGACTAAAACATCATGGTCGATCCACCTCCTGCAATTGGCACATAGGTGACACCTCAAATGCTGACTTGAGGTTGAATGGGTTAAAAAAGATAAAAGCTGAATCGGTTATAAACAAAATTTATTCTGTGTACGTCATGTCACACACATTGATGAAGTAAGAACATGGACAATCACAAGAAATAAGCACACAAGACACAAAAACATGACAAAGCTGACGATGAGTGTCCATTTACACTTTGTAAAAGCTGAAAACTACAACATGTAATATTATGGTCAACATGTGGATCTACAAATAAGGTAAACTTTTTTTTTTTAAAACACACACCAGCTCACATATTCTGAGATATACTTGTATTTCAAACTGGATTTCAATTATTAAATGTAAATGCATGTCATTGTCATTAATTCAATTTGACATATTATGCAAGTTAGTGAATACATATACAAGGAGTGTACAAATGCAAAATGTATGCAAAATTGTGGTGGAGTTGGCTAAATGATATCAACTTGTTTCAAAATAATGACTTCTAATATAAGTAGAGCTAGCCTATTTAGATAGGATGCGTGTACTTTAAAAAAAATTACAACTGATTTTATGCTGCTCATATTCTGTTAAGTAGCAATATTGTAGTAGTCATTCAAAAATAAAGCCCCCATGGTTCACCTGCATGACTGATCAGCATAATGTTTCTTAACTTTTGTGGCCTTGTCCTATTGGTGCTGTCACTCAAATGAGCAGGTCTTACAAATGATAAGTTACCGATGTACCAAGGTACTAGACATAGATCCTAGCTGTTAAATCCTAAGCTTTCTCAACATATGAACATTTTTCAAACATCCATTTCATTCCTTTTTTCTTGACCTTTATGAGAGTTTACTTGACATGTGCATCAGATCCAGAAATGAATACTTAACAAAATTACTTACTGTCCTTACATAATACAGAAAACTTAACAAAAATACTTACTGTATTTACATAATACAGAAAACAACAAAATTACTTATTGTACTTACATAATGCATAAAACTTAACAAAATTACTTACTGTCCTTACATAATACAGAAAAACATAATGTATAAAACTTAACAAAATTACTTACTGTCCTTACATAATACAGAAAACTTAACAAAATTTTAAACAAAATTACTTACTGTCCTTACACAATACAGAAAACTTAACACAATTACTTACTGTCCTTACATAATACAGAAAACTTAACAAAATTACTTACTGTCCTTACATAATATGAACACTTAACAAAATTACTTACTGTCCTTACAAAATGCATAAAAATTAACAAAATTACTTACTGCACCTACATAATACAGAAAAATTAAAAAACATTATACTTACTGTACCTACATAATGCATACAAATTAATAAATTTGCTTACTGTACTTACATAATACAGAAAAATTACATAGTGGGCAAAGACTTAAGAGGTGTCTGCCACAAAGAATCCTAACTGAGACAATTTTAAAATGCATGCTTTTACAATTCTCCATCAAAATGCTCATCTTAAAGTTCACCACAGACCACGACATGGAAATACTTACAGATGTACTTGCTTCAGTACTTACACATGCCAAAAAAGGTACTACATACAGAACATAAACAGATACTTCAAAGAAAAGTCTTGTCACATTAACCCTTTTTCATCCTGATACACTGTTGCTTGAAATAAATCTGACTATCATAGTTCAAGGGTGGTGCCAGAATAGCTTGGCGCCTGAAGCCTAAAGCTATTCTGGCACCACTCTTGAACTAAAATGGTTGATCTATGTCTAAAAACTGTAATGTAACCTTTGCAGGACAATGAACAATTTTTTTTAAATCAGCCTCAGAATATAACGGGTTAAGCATCCTTGAGCCAATTTTAAAATGAGTAGCTTTAAAAATATCCATTAACATGCACATCTTAAAGTTTAGCATCGACCATGTGATATAAAGTCTTAGACTTACTTTTGCACTGACACATGCTAAAAAAAGGTAAGTACAGCACATAAACATGTTTTATAGTGTAATATATCATTTATTTTTAAAACCAATAAATGCATACATTTCACAAATACACATATTTACATTCATTGTACAATACAAAAATTCATTATTAGCAAGATCAAGGAAAATCACAAACTACACCAATACACGGCATTGGAATTACATTTATCACAGCTAATAACAATATAAATTCAATATGTAGTAAAACTGTTTCCGCAAGGGTTTCATGTGAAAGAAATTCAGAAAAAAGGGGGTGAAAACCCTTTAAGTTAGAAACTTGAGATACAACGTTTCAGATCAAAGATCCTTCTCCTAGGTGATATGGAAACAACAACAACAAAATTTCAATATAAATTAAATATTTCACAGTGCATGGGTACACTCACATACAAACTCGCAAGCATGTGTGCACACACACACACTCACACACATACACATTAAAAGATGTGGGTGGCTCAGTGGTAGAGCAATCGACCCTCATCCAAAAGGTCATGGGTTCTAACCCAGCTGAGGTCAAAGTTTGTACACACCTCTTTTCAGTGCCCCATCTTTGAAATCACCTTTGTGGTGGACAAAAGACATTAAGCCTTAAAACGTTTAACTCATTCACAGCCAGCCACATCCGGATGGGGCTGCCCGCGAATGAGTTAACGTTTCAAAGGATGTGAAGAGAAAGCTAGAGAACATATTTTTTCTCCCATTCAGCTCTGAGCGAATTCAGCCAATTCTATCTGAACGAGGTATATAAGCTCATGAGCAACCACAGCTGCAAGGGCTTATGAGAATCTAAGCATTGTGCTCAATCGCACAAACAATGAACTGAAAACAAGAAAAACAAAGCCCTTATGACACACATGTATCGACCGATACAAACATGTTTGACAATAAGTAAAGGGACTAACAAAATCCATGTTTTCTCAAAATTTAATCTGTTTTCACACATCTGTGAAACACCCGTGACCCTTGACCTTTGAGATGAGTCAACTAAATTAGGATACATAGGAAGGTCTTATCATCAGCTAACTTTGTGCCATATTTGATTGAAAAGTTTGCAAAAATGTTGATAATAACTACAATTCTTGGCATTTTATACACATTTGTCGACCTCTTGTGACCCTTGACCTTTTGGAGGGGTCGTCCAAATTAGTATGCATAGATAGGTTTTACCATCAAGTATCTCTGTAGAAAATTTGGGTTTGAAGTTGTGAATAGTAATTGAGAAAAAACATTTCTTGTCAAAATATGGCTATTTTTGACGTATTTCCTGAGCTCGTGACCATTGACCTTTCTGAGGGGCCATCCAAATTAGTATGCATAGATAGGTCTTACCATCAGGTATCTCTGTCGCAAGTTTGGGTTTGGGAGTTTTGAATAGTAATTGAGAAAAAACATTTCTTGTCAAAATATGGCTATTTTTTTTACCTATTTCCTGAGCTCTTGTGACCCTTGACCTTTCTGAGGGGTCATCCATATTAGTATGCATAGATAGGTCTTACCATCAGATATCTCTGTAGCAAGTTTGGGTTTGAAGTTGTGAATAGTATTTGAGAAATACACATGCAACATCTTTTGTCAAAATATGGTGATTTTGGACCCATTTCTTGAGCTCTTGTGATCCTTGACCTTTCCGAGGGATCAACCAAATTAGTGTGAGTATAAAGGTCTTACCATCAGGTATCTTTGTACCAAGTTTGGGTTTGAAGTTGTGAATAGTATTTGAGAAAAAATAAATTATGTCCCAATATAGCTATTTTTGATATATTTCCTGATCCCCTGTGACCTTGACCTTTGTGAGAGGTCACTGAAATTGGTATGTTTAGAAATGTATTGCCACAAAGTATCATCGGGCCAAGTTTGAAGACTGTAGCTTGAATAGTCTCTGGGAAAATGCCAACGTTAAAGTTTACCATGGACACCGGACGAATTGATTGATTGTACATTGCTTAACGTCCCGACAGCAACAAGGCTTTCTCAGGACGTGCCTGCACTGCTTGTGAAAAAAAACTAAACAGAACATTGAATGTATGTCGCCAGCCGGTCAAATACATTAAATAAACCTAACACATGGGGCCTAAATAAAGCTAAGACCATTTAGCAACACACATCCAATATCGAGCTACAGGCAGTGCAGACAGTAGGGAGAGTTTTAAAAAGTCAAACACAGGTGAATGAACAAAGGGTAGACAGAAACACATGCCCCAGAATAGAGAGAAAAACCCACCCTGTGGGGCTGACCAGGGTGACCCTGGGAACTAAAAAATACCTAACCCCACCCAAGTCCCCCAGGGCAGACCCGGGTGGGGTACACCGGACGAAGGATGATGGCGGACGGACGACCACTGGCCCAAAACATAGACTCACTTTTGCTTCATATGTGAGCCAATAACTGCAAAACAAGAATGGCAAAGCCCTCACTGCACACATTCAGGACTGATCCAAATAATCTGTCTGACCTTCTGTGACAATGACCTATCTGAAAAGTCACTCAAATGAGAAATGTGTTCATATGTCTTGTGATGATGAGTTGGAGTACATGTGAACTCCTACGTTTCATTAAAATATGCTGATGAGAAAAAGAAATGTGACATTTTCGGAACCATCCAAACCCCTATTGTCTTTTATGGTTCTGAAAATGTTGCATTTCTTTCGCTATCACATATGAGCCAAAAATGAATAATCAATGTTACATATAACAATATGTAATCAGTGCGCATTTTTGTGTGTGTGTAGAAAACTGTCAAATTAAACAGCCTTTTCTGTATAACATCTCAATTAACAAAATCCTGACATTTATGGAAACGCTGAATATGGGCAAAACAATAATATGTCTTTTCTGTTGGTTCTTTTCTTAAATTTTACACACCTGGGTACATTTTGGTCTGCATGAACATTAACTCTTAAACTCCCAAAACTAAATGACTTCCATTCTATAGAATGGAAGTCATTTAGTTCTGGGAGTTTAAGAGTTAATAATGGCAAAGTAATAATTATCTGGATAACATTAGGAAAATAAATACACACAAGACATCAACACATAACCTATAAAGTCATAACAGGATGCTGATCAACCATGACAGTTCAAGGGCGGTGACGGAATACGTTGGAGCCTACAGGAACCAAAGTATTCCATCACTGCTCTTGAACTGTCATGGTCAATATGTCTCCAGAATTGTGACATAGACCTCAAAGGATATCTAAAAAAATTGTAACTTCATCCTCAGCCCAGATGCTTTTTGTATCATCCAAGCTGTCAGTGTTAACCCCCTTGAGGCAAGCAGACACAAGTAAGTACTGTTAGCTGTAACAGTGGCTGCATGCCTCAGGCAGTTAAGCCATGCACAAAATTAGAATATGATAAACACTGGCCAAGTTCAGCTTACATCATTCAACAGTGTGAGTAAGAAAGCGCAAATGTAAAAATAATTCTTGCCCCCCCCCCCCCCCCCCCCCCAAAAAAAAAAAAAAAAATCGATAAAGCATATCAGACTTATATATAAAAAAAACACTTTTCAAAGAGATAAATGTTTGGGGTTATTTGTTCTTGTATATTTGATCAGGCATGATTTTAATCATGAAAAAAAGGAAACCCGGTCATTGACTGAATACTGACAGCAAATGTTAAGAAAGAATTAAATATTAAAAGCAAAAACCACACTGAACAAAACTGTGTCCATTTCATTCACATTTTCTTTAAGTAAATGAGTGTAAAATCTCAGCACAACAGTTTGACTACGTAGCCAGAGCGCAATCAGACAGTTAAAAGCTGGGCCAGGTTACTGACCCTATAAAACAACAGACAAGCATGTCAGCTGATCACACGGCGCTTGCCACTAAAAGCCAGGGTGTCCCAAAGGAGACAACCCACTGTTTGCATCCCTGTATCATTTAACCCACTGAGGCTAAAAGCTTCAAATTTGTGCACTACCATATGCAAGCTACATTATAGTACTTACAGATAAGGATATAGACCCATGGCTTTAATTCAAGGGTGGTGCCAGAATAGCTTGGCGCCTAGAGGCGCCAAGCTATTCTGGCACTACCCTTGAACTATTTTAGTCAAACTTATTTCACACACTGGTGTATTCCGAATGATAAGGGTTAAGGACCCTAGGGAGGAAAGCACTGTGTGTGACAGTTCACATGACAATGTCACCAGTCACACTTACAACACAAAAACTGTTCCCTTTCATGAAAAGGTATTGTTTCTCCCCGATTATAGTTTCTCCTCATTATACCCTGTATTTTCACACTTTTGCTCATGAAAGTGTATCAATGACTGTGATGTTTTCATACAGAATATCATGAAATGTAGTTAAATCTTGCATATTCCTCTTGATACCTTTCAAAAAACTGAATGCAGGTGTTGCGTCAAGTGTGACTGCTGGCTAGTGAATAAGTTAATATTTTACAGTTATCACAGTTAATCAACTGAGTACAATATTAATGTAGATCTATATTCATGGATGGATGATTCTAGAATGTCAAGCAGTTAGATCTGGCACATGGTTACAGTGCTATTAACCCTTTTAGTCCATGGGTGCATTTCCCAAATTTTAGAAGTGTTACTTAATGACTATGTACCAGTTGCAGGAGGTGGATTGACCATGATAATTCAAGGGTAGTGCCAGAAGGCGCCAAGCTAATCTGGCACTACCCTTGAATTATCATGGTCAGTCAATCTCCTGCTGTAGGGTGTTGGCGCTAAGTGGGTTGATCCATTCACTGCTGAGAAAAACTGCATGAACACTACCATGAACCCCCGCTACTGCGGGAGCTCATGAGGATCTATGCTTCTTGTTGACATCACTTTGTGTCCATGTTCATTGGATCACCGGGACTCTTTTGCATTTAATTTACAATGATTTATCTTTCAAAATCTGCTTCCAGTGATATAGTGATTAGATTAACATGAGACAATGGATTAACAATTAACAATGGATCTGTAACAATTTACTCCGGAATGAATACATGCAATAATAAATACATGTACAGGTTTTTAAAAAAAATTGACTCACTGCCAGTCTCCCACCACAAACCCACGCTGAGACATGCATTAACCCTTTGGCTGTTGGTGGCGCTTTTTGCTGCAATGATTCCAGGGGGAATTATGGTGACAAAAACTGCTACCAACAGCCAATGGGTTAATTAGACTATGTTTGAGGGGGCAACATAAATGTCTAGGAGACCTGAGCTGCCAGGTATGCAAGTAAATTTAAGAGTGAAATGCAGCCCTGGGAAAGAAACGGAAGCAGTAAAACCTGTGCATAGCAGCCTCATTTACATGAGAAAAAGTTACTGCAAAACACAGTGACTGCTGTAAGTAGATTCAATGGGGAGAAAACAAAGACTGTAGGTATAGTCGAGGGGTGGATAATATTCCTGAACATGTAAGTGGCCATTACGGCAGCTTTGACAGTATACAGATCCCAAAATTACTGTTGTACGAAAAATTGGAACCCAAAAGGATCTGCCGCCTCCAAGACTCATCAGTATCCATCTGGTGAGCCCCCTTTCCGAAAATCGCTGACGGCAAAAAGAGCACCAACGTGTCGAGAAATGGCTTGCACGATGGATCCTCCAAGCGCCACTGCCGTTACGTTGTGTCCGAGCTTCTGCAGACCTTTTATAACTTCCTGCAATGGAAAACAGTAGAGGTAATTGTAAACTCTGTGCACACATCAGAACAGGTGAGCAAACTAACATCCGTGTGCTGACATGTGATTTTGGACCTTGCAGCTTGGAACCATAAGGTCCTGAATCACAGACCAGCACACGTTCAACTCTAAACCCTTTTAGCCCGGAGTCACAGCAGGAGATGGATTGACCATGATAATTCAAGGATAGTGCCAGATTAGTTTAAACTGGTACATAGTCATGGGGCAACACCTCCAAAATCTGACAAATGGGACCTAGGGGGCCAAAAGGGTTCAGTTTGAATTGTAGACAGTTAACATCTTGGGAACCACCGCTGCCTGTTAACCCATTGCACCCTGAGGCTGATTTTGTAAAGTTTGCTTATTGTCCTATGAAGGCCTCATTACAGATTAGGAGGTAGATCAACTGTTTTAGTTCAAGGGTGGTGCCAGAATAGCTTGGCGCCTAGAGGCGCCAAGCTATTCTGGCACCACCCTTGAACTATCAGTCAAATTTATTTCAAGCAATGGGTGCACCAGGATGAAAAGGGTTACACCCCTTCACTGCAGAGAACAAAGCAACACAACCCAGCTACAAGAGGTATAGATCTTCATGAGCCTCGGCGAAGGTTCTATACCTCTTGTTGAAACCATCTGTATCCTTGTTCCTTGGACTAGCTGGGGTCCCAAGGTGCTGAATTAAGAAAGACTTCAGAAACACAATCTGCCTCCACCGGCAGTGAAAGGGGTTAAATCTTCTTTTTGGTTAAAAAGTGTGCCAGCAGGAGGCACAGATCCTCATGAGCACCAGCACCCATGGGGTTTCACATACATGTAGATATATGCCTCTTTCATTTTTTTGTTAACTGCATCCCAGCAGTAAAAGATTCAAAAGAATCCATAAGAATCTAGTACAGAAAGCAAACGAAATAAAACAAAAAACCTCTGCATGCGTGTTCCTTATGTATGTACACACAGTGACAACAGTCAACTAAACAAAAGCTAAATCTAATTAACCAATATCACACTGAGGCTAAAAGCTTCAAATTTGTACACTGCCATGTGCAAGCTACATTATAGTACTTACAAATAAGGATAGAGACCCATGGCTTTAGTTCAAGGGTGGTGCCAGAATAGCTTTGCACCTAGAGGCGCCAAGCTATTCTGGCACCACCCTTGAACTATTTTAGTCAAACTTATTTCACACACTGGTGTATTCCAAATGATAAGGGTTAAATGGCGACAAACACACTTACTGGATCAAATTTCTTGTCAGCTTCAGTTTCATATGAGATTTCATCAGGCAGTAGTTGATGGTGCAGCCTCAGAGCACTCACTGACTGATCGATATCCTTCCCGAGCCAAAGTTCCAGGGCAGTCACCTGAAAAAGACAGAGAAAATACTGTATGGCGTACTGCACATAAAGAACACTTACCGTAGCTTAATGTACAAATTACATGTATTTTACAACTTGCAAAGCATACCTATTCATTTCATTCGTCTGTTTATTTGTTTGTTTATTTACTGATTTATAGATGTGCACATTGCATTTTCAGCAAAATTCAGGCTGTAGTTACAAAGCTGAAACTTGACTTAACCCTAATCATTCAGAATACACCAGTGTGTGAAATAAGTTTGACTAAAATAGCTCAAGGGTGGTGCCAGAATAGCTTGGCGCTTTTAGGCGCCAAGCTAATCTGGCACCACCCTTGAACTAAAGCCATTGGTCTATATCCCTATTTGTATATACTATAATGTAGCTTGCATAACGGCAGTATACAAATGTGAAACTATTAAGTATGATATGGGTCAAGTGTATCTCTTCCAAGCTCTTTGCCCTTTGGCCGTCAGCACTTTTTGTCACGATGATTCCTGCAGGAATCATATCCTGACAAAAAGCACTACTGACAGCCAAAAGGGTCAAATGACTTTCACATCCTTAGGGGACACTATAAAGACTCATGTGTATCAGCTGTGGGAGATGGGCTGGCCATGACAGCTCAAGGTTAAAGCTTACGTAGCTCAGTCCTTATACCTCATCTGTAACACGGTTGATCAATCTCCGCCTTTCGTTGGCAACAGTATATTAACACAAAAGAAAATTCAGATACATTATAAAAGTACCCTGCTCATTTTCAACCAACTTGGTGAGGCAAGCACTGGTAGAAACAGTACACATAGCTAGGGGAATCACTCAGTGCTGGACAGACAAATGGCTGGCGATTGGGTGCCTGATGGGAAGGGCAGGGGACCTAACCATCTCTCGGCCCATGTTCAATTTTGGCAAAGTTACAAAAGCAGCAGTTATAATGACTGCATCCAAAATTTTCAAACCAAACTTAGTTTTTGAGGAAAAAACACTAAAGAAAAGAAATCTGGCAAAACTCTCTTTGTTATTTCTGTTCGTTTGTGTTTTTTTTTTTAAATACAAACACTGGCCACTTACAAAAGCTGTAGCTGTAGTAATTCTTGATCCACCAGCTGCTCCCACCACCAATCTCACATCTCCATTTGGATTTACGATGACAGCCGGGCACATGGATGACAGCGGCCGCTTCCCTGACTTGATAAAGTTAGCGGGTGAAGGGGGAATACCAAACTCGTTTGTGATGTTGGGTGATGAGAAATCGTCCATCTCATCATTAAAAACAATGCCAGTTAGCATGCCACGTCGCTTGGAGCCAAATCTAGTGGAAACAACCATGTGCATGTAGGAACAGGGAATGTTTGGTGGGAAGTTCACAGCAAAATAGACTGAATGGTGCAACAAGAAAACAAAAACAACTCAGGACAGGTAAACAGCCAGTGAAGTTTATAACTGATATCTTTATTTATGGATGTCTGCCGGCACTTCACTGCTGCATCACTTTTATGCTTGACTGGACACTACATGTCCCCTCTGAGAACCATTTATGCAGAAAAGAAGTGCAATCTACTGGTGCTATCAATCAGAGTGGTGCAATAAAAATTGAATAGAAATGTAAACAATGTGCATGGCGCGCTACAAATATGTGAAAAGTGACAAAATAAAATGCAAAACGAAAATAAAACTGTGCATAAAACCAAATTTTCCTGTGCCAAAGTTTGAGATATGAGAATCCTTTATATCCAAACTTGGGGCATTAAAGCATTTTCAAACCGCATAACCTGACACACCACAAGGTGTGAATTGACCATGATGTATTAACGATCAAAAAAAATGCAACATTTATTCCCAAAATGTCGCATTTCTTTTGCTTGTCTGTATAGTTCAAGGGTGGTGCCAGAATAGCTTGGCGCCTAGAGGCACCAAACTACTCTGGGACTACCCTTAAACTATCGCGATCAATGACGACCTATCTCATGAACTGTAATGCAGACTTCAGGGGGGAAATACTCAAATTTTGGAATTTGATATCAGTGCTCAATGTCTCAACTCATTAGAGATGCACGCCATCCAGACATGCAGCATCAAGCCATGTCTCCAGATGCGGTTTGGCTCAAATGAGTTAACCCCCATGTGCTTGCATCCATGCATACTAAGAACCAGTGGCTTGATGCACATGGGGGTTAAAGCCAACACACCTGGCATTGATAGTGCTTGTGACGGAAACTGCATTCCCAGAAGCATCAACAACAGAAAGGTGTGCAGTTCCAGTTGTGTATCGGTCGTAAAATGTCGGTCCATAGTAGGAAATATTGTGCGTAGAGTTGTCAGTGATCAGTGATCGTATGTGATCAGCATATTCCCTCGATGTTAAATTTGCCACCAACTGCAAAGAAATCAAGAAAAGTGAAGTAAACAACTTGTTTACTTTGCCACATCAAGGCAAGTAATCCCGCATACAGGCAAAACAGGAAATGTGCAGGTCTGTTGTGTTTTAACCCTTGTCATTCGGAACACACCAGTGTGTGAAATAAGTGTGACTAAAATAGTTCAAGGGTAGTGCCAGAATAGCTTGGCGCCTCTAGGTGCCAAGATATTCTGGCACCACCTTTGAACTAAAGCCATTTCTCTTATCTTATCTGTAAGTACTATAATGTAGCTTGCAGTGTACAAATGTGAAGCTTTTAGCCTCAGTATGACATGGGTTAACAAACATTGTAATCATATTCACCATAAAATGGCACAGGCCTTTCAGATTCAGGCCGGGAAATTTGGTATTCGTGCAACTTGGGTATTGGGTTCTTGTTTTCCGGATGGATTGTTTTGATTATGCCTGACATTACCGCCAAGTACATGTTGTATTCTCTCCTGAACCCATTTAGCCTCGACGTCTTACAGTAGGAGACGTCTCGACCATGATAATTCAAGGGGACCATGATAATTCAAGTCTAGTGCCTGACTAGCTTGGTGCCGTCAGGCGTCAAGCTAATCAGGCACTACCTTTGAATTATCATGGTTGATCCATCTCCTGCTACTGGTTGTTAGGTGACACCTAAAAAATTTGGGAAATAGCCAATTGGGTATAAATGGGTTAATCCCACTGTGCATGCAGCCACTGTTGCTCTTTGCAGTAATGGTAGCTGCATGCACAAGGGGGTTAGCAAAGACTTAGACAGCAAATCTATGTCGAAACACTTCTGCTCATGAACAGTACTCACATCAGTGACATTGACAAAATCTTCATCAGCTAGATCCGTCCTCTTGGCATAGGCAAACTTGAAGGTTTCGACGATGCGATGAAAGGTTCGAGTTACATTTTCTGTGGTTTTCAAGTCAGCAGCTGTCATGTTGTAACCTGCACACACATAACAAAAAGTAAAGTAAGCAAGTGACAACCAGTGTGTACCAGCGGTGAACAGCCAATAAAAAAAATAAATAAATCAGCGCATTAATAGGCGCTTTATCCCAATTGAAAATCGGCAACAAGCACGCTCACGTGAATCACGCGCGTTCACTCACACACTGTACATAAACACAGAACATTCACGTGGTGCTAAGGGCAGCTCAAGCGAGCTACTGAAGTTTTTGGGAAATTCAAATCGTTTATATACAAAAATTGATTAAGTGGGCTGAAATTGATACCAAATTCGTGGGGGAGGAAGAGCCGGAGTACCCGGAGAAAGAACCCCTGACGGTCCGCCCGAATTAACGGTGACACTTACTAGAGGAGAAAAGTCCGACGCCAGAACCGGGTATCGAACCTCGCACCTCGAGCATTGGTGGCAGGCGGTTTTACCGCTGCGCCACGGACCGCCCAATGACTTCTTTCTTCTTTTAGAATACAGATGCAAATGAGACAAGCAAGATGCACAAAATTTATGAAACGGCTTCAGGATTCAGGTGCAATTTAAGATCTGTGTCTATTGTATGGGTAGAAATTGGGTTTCTCACATCTCATTTTGTGATATTGGGAGTCTAGAATTTATGTACACACATTTCACCTCTTGCAAAAACTGATGAAAGGGAAGAAACAAACTTTAACATGTTGCACACATGGGCAGTTTCAACCAAGCAAAAGATTAACCCATTTCAACCTGAGGCCGATTGTTTAAAATTTTGCTTATTGTCCTATGACAGCTACATTACAGATTACAAGAAAAATCAACCATTATAGTTCAAGGTTGGTGACAGAATAGCTTGAACTATCATAGTCAAATTTATTTAAAACAATAGCGTATCAGGATGAAAGCATTAAGTACACAAAATGTTCTCTTGCTCACCATGACCCTCGTCTGCCTGTGCACAGACTGTAAATAATCCAGACCAAAAAGGTCACTGCCAAGCGTGTAAAATGCAAAGAAGTACCCAACGGAGAAAGAAACACGCTTAGAAAAGACGGGTACAACACAATTTATTTGTGTTGTAACAGACTGTAAATGGATAACCCCTTGTGTACTAACTAATACCTACCTTCCAAAACATTGAGCATAAAGGACAGCAGAGCACCACTGCTTGGGGGAGGTGGAGAGAAGATTTTCAGTCCGTTTTCTAGCGTCACAATCGTGGGCTGTTTCAGCTTGGGCTTGTAGTTGATCAGATCATTCCTTGTGATGATGGAGCCTGTTAAAGAGTCAAAGTGTGCTATTAACCCATTCAGACCTGAGAGGATATTGAGTTAACTTTGTCAGCTGCAAAGGGTGGAAGGGAGGGCAGGGGGGGGGGGGAGGAGGAGGAGGGGGTAGGATAGAGGTCCAGTGTGGTGTGTGTGATCTTATAACCACTATTGCTAAAAGTTAGGTCAACTCCAAGATGTGTATGCAGACACCTCTCACAAATGTGTATGGCCTCTCTAAATGCATGATTTATGCCAAAAAATGCAATAATCCTGAACCCTTGCAGCATGAAAAAAACCCTACAAGTCAGCGACTGACTGACCATGATGATACATGTTGTCTCTTTGAACTATAGTGAAGTTCATGAGAATCTATGCCTTTCGCACAATTTACCCATAAAGCTCTGACATGCTACAAGCTGTGGATCGACCATGATAGTTCAAGGGTGGTGTCAGAATAGCTTGGCGCCTTTAGGCTATTGTGACACCGCCCTTGAACTACAATGGTCGATCTGTCACTGTGACATAGACCTCAGAGGATATTTCCACAACGTATGACTTCGTCCTCAGGGCTGATAGTATACTGGACTAGACAAACACTTACCCATGTTTTTCAAATCCGCCAGTATGCTGTCAAATAAAGTGCCATTTTCGTAAAAAGCAACCTGTCCCCCAGACTGGATTAATTCCAGAGTTGCAGCCAGCTGAGGCAGCTGAAGTATCTCTCCAGTTTTGTAGAGTTCCTTTGTCACAGGATTGACATAGGCCTCACTGAAAGTGTGCAGATTATTTGATGCCTAATATTTCATGCAAAACATATCTCACCAGCTACTAGAAAGCATAATTCTGCACAGTATAAAACTGAAAGCCAAACAAGAGCCAGTGCTTCAATCTTGTAGTTTCCACACTTCAGTCACACACACGCGCGAACACGCACACACCATGCAAAGGTAGAGGAGGTGCAGTCTAATCTCATCTTGAACATAAATTCATTTACTTACTTGTCAACTGTTATCATATCAAAGTTTCTGCTTTCCTTTTTCGTTTTTTGCATTTCAAGAACAATGAAGTACTGTGAATTACCATTTTACCCCTTTGGCTGTTTGTAGTGCTTTTTGTTGTTCCTGCAGGAATCATCATGACAAAAAAAGCTACCAAAAGCCCAAGGGTTAACATGAACAATGCACACAAAAAATGAAAGTGTGGTCCATACCTCAGTGATGATTCGTTCAGAATTGATTCCTTAGCATCCTGCAAAGCCTGGGCGAGTGAATTAGGGACTTTGAAACCTTTTTTTGCCATCTCAATGGTCGGTGTGAAGAGATCAGCCCAGGGGAGGCTACCATATTGCTGGTGTGCCATCCAGTAGCCTCTTATCTCCCCTGGTACAGCAATGCTAAGTGGACCTGAACAAACAATCAAATTTGATTAACTCTTAAACTCTCAGAACTACATGACTTTCGTTCTATAAAATGGAATTCATTGGGTGTTTGGAGTTTAAGAGTTAAACATGTGTATAATATGCACACACAAACAAAAGTGACAGACAAGAACATGGTCGACATACAGAAAACAAGAACTTAATACACGAGTTGCCTGAATCTGAAAGGCCTGGAGAGATGGAACAATATACTCAAAATACTGAACTGCTAAAGATGTACATCCCATACTAACCTCTTCACTGATGAAAACATTTAACATCACCAAACTACGAATACAATTTTTTTTTTACAAGAATTATTCGTATTCAACACTACCCAATTGTAAGAGGCATAGATCCTCGTGAGCCCCGACAGTTGCGGGGGTTCATAAGGATATATACCTCTTGCTGACTACTTTGTATCTATGTTTCTAATATGGCTGTGGCTCTGTAGGTTTGATTTAACCCAATCAGCCTTGACGCACTGAAGATGTGTCGACCATGATAATTCAAGGGTAGTACCAGATTAGCTTGGCGCCTCTTGGCGCCAAGCTAATCTGGCACTGCCCTTGAATTATCATGGTTGATCCATCTCCTGCAACAGGTGCATAGTTGTTAGATGACGCCTCCAAACTTTGGGAAATACGTGCGCTGGGCTGAATGAGTTAATGAAGATTTCATCTATGTCCTTGCAGTGAAAGAGTTAACACCTGACATCATATGTACTAAAATTTTAGTCAAATGGACTACCGGTATCAGTTTGGAGCATGAACATGTACAGAATTGCAGGAAGTTTACATGATCTTTTTAGAGTTACACAAAACTGGTTGTTTATACAGCAATTAGTTTAGAAAATTACATAATTAATGTTGCCATTTCAACAAAATATGATAGTGTTTCGCCACAACATTTATAAAAGCTGATACTCACCACCTTCATCCCCTCTCACCACCACACAGCCAACAATTATAACCAGTACAATCATCATCATTATCACTGACAGCGGAATTTTCATGACAAAACCACTACCTGTGGCAGAGGCGGTGTGATCAGCTTCATACATGGTCTCGTTTGCAAGCTCTGGTGCTGTTTCTCGTGCATCAATCACTGCAGCCAATCCTGTCGTCCTGATAATGAAAATTTTGAGCAAGAGGCATCGATTCTTGTGAACTCCTGCGAAAATGCAGGGGCTCATGAGAACCAATTTCCCTTGCATGTATGAGGCGTTGACAAAGAAAATGTTACATGCAGAATGAAAACATGTTTAGACCTACAGGTGCCAACTTTCAGGCTCATGATTCACTACGGTTGCCATCAAAAACAGGGAACACAAATAAAAAAATGAATCCTTTCACTGTGAGCAGATACTGACTGAATGTGTTTCTGAAATCTTTGTTCATAAACTCATTCGCGGCCAGCCGCATCTGGATACGCGGCTAATGCCGCGCATCCGGATGCAGCTGGCCGCGAATGAGTTAAACACACACACACACACAGAGAAAACGCGACCGTCTAGGTGGCATGGATACAAACTGGTGTCAGCAAGAGGCATAGATCCTCATGAGCCCCTGCAACTTCTGGGGCTCATGATGAACTAGACCTCAGGCAGTTTGATCATGTTCCTTATTTTTTTCTTGGCAGTAAAGGAGTAAGCCTGCACAAATCAATTGACTAATACATCCAAAACAAATCCAATTATCAGATATGATCACTTATTGATGGAATCAAAAATATATTTCAGACACAGCGGAATGCCTGAGGACCCAGACTGTTTTGATGTAGACAAAGTCTGATCACGTTATAACTGGAGAAAGTTACAGACACATAATAATTTGGAAATGCTCCTAACGCTCTGAAAAAGTGTTGTTTAACCCATATCATACCGAGGCTAAAAGGTTCAAATTTGTACACTGCCATATGCAAGCTACATTATAGTACTTGCATATAAGGATATAGACCAATGGCTTTAGTTCAAGGGTGGTGCCAGAATAGCTTAATAATAATAATAATAATAAGCGCATTAAATAGGCGCTTTATCCCAATTGAAAATCGGCTCAAAGCGCCGCCGCGAACTGAACCCAACAAGCACGCTCACGTGAATCACGCGCATTCACTCACACACTGTACATAAACACAGAACATTCACGTGGTGCTAAGGGCAAGCTCAAGCGAGCTACTGTAGTTTTTGGAAATTCAAAATCGTTTGTATTTGAAATTTGATTAAGTGGGCTGAAACTGATACCAAAGTGGAGGGGGAGGAAGAGCCGGAGTACCCGGAGAAAGAACCCCCGACGGTCCGCCCGAATTAACGGTGACACTTACTAGAGGAGACAAATCCGACGCCGGAACCCGTAGTCGAACCACGCACCTTTAGCATTGGTGGCAGGCGCCTTAACCACTGCGCCACGGACCGCCTAGAGGCGCCAAGTTATTATGGCACTACCCTTGAAATACTTTAGTCAAACTTATTTCACACACTGGTGTATTCCAAATGATAAGGGCTCAATATCTGCTGTTCTTGTGACCTCAAGCACTGAAGGGCAAAATTCATTTTTCTTTAAAAGGTATTTTTTCGAAAAATACTTACCGATGACATGACTATAAGGAGTGTCTACTCCTTGCTCAATTCTAGCCTAAGAACCGGTTGTGCCACACAACCCGGGAAGCACTCGGGGATCCCGTAGAGGGACCGAGAGTTGTCTCCCGCTCCTACCCATCAGGCCTGTTCACGTGTGAACTCCAGTCACGAAGTTAGGCTCACCCGCGGCAAGCGGGGCAGGTGGGAGGGTCCTTCGAGTCATGTCATCGGTAAGTATTTTTCGAAAAAATACCTTTTAAAGAAAAATGAATTTGTTTCTTCAAAAACATTACCGATGACATGACTATAAGGAGAATGCCGAACAGGAGGAGGGTGCCGCACGTCTAGAGTGTTTTCTAGGATCATGACCCCCTCCTCCCCTCGGACACTCTATAGTCCCCAAAAGGTGCATACCTACGGCGCGGGAGGGAGTGTTGTGCCGCCGTGATTCCTCCCAAGAGGGCGAGGTTGTCTCGCTGCCCGGCCAGATCCCGTAGGTAGAAGCGGGCGAAAGTGGATTCCGACCGCCAGCCCACTGCAGCCACGATGTCCTTGACAGCGCAGTTCCTGTCAAAGGCGACGCTTGTGGCCATAGCTCGTACTTCGTGCGCCCGAATTCGTAACCTCTTCGCTCCCTGTGGGGAGAGCTCGGCGTAGGCTGAGCGGATGACCCAGCGTAGCCATGAAGAGATTGTCTGGGCAGTAATGTCATTTCTGCCAGGTCGTAAGGGTAGGAAGAGGCGTGAGCGTCCTCTCCTGACTGCTTTGGTGCGGCGCAAGTACACTCTCAGGACTCGTACGGGATCTTGCTGCCTGGTCTCCTTGGGGAAGTGGATGTTCCGCAACGGTCTTAAGGTGATAACCTGTGGTGCCGTCAGCGGAGACCTTGTCTTGGCAATAAATGCAGGGTCCGTCACCAGCTGGACGGAACCATCCGCTCGAAACTGTAGGCAGGACGGGCGGGCTGACAGGGCGTGGAGCTCGCTGACTCGAGCCGCGGTGGCGAGCGCTAGCAGGAAGCATGACTTCCGTGTCAGGTCTGCGAGGTTGGCTAGTGGTAGGGGTTCGAAGCGTGGCGAGTTAAGCCAGGTAAGCACCCAAGGCAAATCCCAGCGGGGCAGTAGCGAACGCGAGGCAGGTCGTTGTAGGCCAAGGTGCGACATAAGGTCCGCTAGGTCCTTGCAAGCGCCGGGATCCGCGCGGCCGAGATGCCGGTAGGTATCGGCGATCATCGAGAGGTATCCCCTGATGGTAATAGGGGCCAGTCCTTGGTCTCCGAAGAGCCAGAGGAAGAAGTCCGCAAGCTGGGGAATTGTCAAATCGGTGGGGGAGAGACCACGTCCACTGCACCAGGCACAGAGAACCCTCCACTTTCCCTCGTATACATGCCTAGTCGAGGGTTTGCGGGCTGTAGCGATCGCTTCCACTGCAGCACCCGAGAAGCCTCGAGCGGAGAGGGCTTGCCGCACAATCTCCAGGCGTGTAGCAGCAGGCGTTCCGGGCAAGGGTGGAACAGCGCCTGACGCGGCTGCTTGAGCATGGTGCGGGGGGTGGGGAGCAGTAGAGGAGGGTGCGTGGCGAGGCTGATCAGGTCGGTGGACCAGGAGCGGGTCCAAGCGAACGGGGCGACCAGGAGTAAGATCGCATTCGTCCCTCGAAGCTTCTGGAGGACTTTGGGGACAAGGACCGTCGGGGGGAATGCGTAGGCGATGAGCCCCTCCCAAGTGATGGACAAGGCGTCGACAGCCCAGGCCAGGGGATCCGGGACTGGAGACACGAAGAGGGGAAGTTGGTGATTCCACCTCGTGGCGAAAAGGTCCACCACGGGGGTCTCCCAGTGCGAGCAAATCAAACGGAAAATGTCCTGGCGAAGGGTCCATTCCGTGTGAATCATCTGTCCCCGCCGGGACAACGAGTCCACCAACACATTCAGGCGTCCGGGAATGTGGCGTGCGCCGAGTGAGAGGTCGTGGTCCTCGCACCAGCGCATCAAGCGATAAAGAAGCATGCACAGCTCGGGTGAGTGGGTTCCTCCCTGTTTCTGTATGTACGCCACCACCGTCGAGTTGTCGGAAAGGATGAGGAGATGCTGGTGCCGCAGTTGGTCCTTCCAAACGATGATGGCCTGCCACACTGCTTGTAACTCCAGCCAGTTGCTGTGCTTGTCCGCAAACTCCGGGGGCCAGAGGCCGGACGTTGTGGAGAACTGTGGGAGCAGGTGGGCGCCCCAACCAGCCCGACTCGCGTCGACACAGAGGGAGAGGGTCGGGGGAGGGGAAGAGAGGGGAACTCCCTGGGCCAACCACGTCCTGTCGGACCATCGTAAGAGATGGGGGAGGACCAGCGGTGAGACGGGGACCAAGGTGGTCAGGTCGCCCGAGGAGGGACGCCAGAGGAGTAGGAGATGGAGCTGCAGCGGCCGGGAGTACAGGCGACCGAGGGGGATAAGGTCCGCCGCTGCGTTGATCAGGCCAAGGAGCTGTAGCCAGACCCTGGCGGGTGCTGTCGTCTGCTGCCCGACCCACGCGGCGAGGGAGGATAACTTGACAATCCGCGCTTCTGGTAAGAGCACCCTGTTGCTGTCCGTGACAAATTCCATGCCGAGATGGATGAAGTGGCGCGTCGGGGAGAGTTCGGACTTCCCCGTGTTGACCAGGAACCCCAACTGGTGCAGTAACCTCATCAGGGCGTCTCTGTCCGCGGCAAGGGCGGCTTCCACTTGATTCCTCAAGAGTAGGTCGTCGAGGTAATTCGACGTCGGGCTGGAAGACGACTGCCTTGCCTTGGCGACTACTGCGTCCATGATGCGGGTGAAAACCCAGGGGCTGAGGTTGAGGCCAAACGGCAGGGCGCAGAACTGGTAAACCACTCCCTCGAACGCGAAGCGCAGGTACTTCCTGGCGGTCGTGTGCATGGGAACATGCAGGTAGGCGTCGGCCAGGTCTAGACTGACCGCAAAGTCCATGGGTTGGACCGCCGCGCGGAGAGCTCTGGTCGTCTCCATCCGAAAGGAGGGGGCCGCGATGAAGGCGTTCAGCGCCGACAGGTCTATGACAGGGCGCCACCTGCCGCCGGGTTTGGGGACCACAAACAGTCGGCTGTAAAAGGCGGGCGAGTCCGGGCGCTGCACCACCTCCGTGGCTTGTTTCTCCAGGAGAGCCGCAACTTCTCCGCGTAGGGCGGCGGCCTTGAGGTCGTCGTATGGTACCTCCGTCCACAGCGGGGCGGAGCGTAAGGGCGGGGGAGATCGGAAAGAGATCCGCAAACCTCTGGTGATGACGTCCAAAACCCAGGGCTCTTCTCGAAACAGCAAGTGCCACTGCTTGCTGAATCTCGCTAGCCTCCCGCCGACCGGAGCCCCGGAGACAATCGGCGGAGGCGGCACCGGGGATCCGTCAGGCGGCCCTCCCGCGCCCAGGGCGGCGGGAGGGCCGGGGCCAGGAGGGGGTAGGGGCGCTAGACGGACCAGGGCGGCCGAAAAGAGGGCGTCGGTGTCGTGCAGCTCGTGGAGGGGCAGCCGGGTCCGAGGGGACAGGTCTACGGGAGCGTAAGGAGCGGCCCAGGGCCGCACGAGCGGTGGGGAGACGAAGCTTGACGGACTTGCGAGGCCAACGGTCGGGGTTGGAGTCCTTCACCGCCTGCCATGTCTCACCAAACAGCAGCGATCCTCCCAGGGGGGCCCGACGAATCTGCGTACACAGGTCGGACGGCATACCAGTGCAGGACTGTAAGACAGCGTCTCGTCGCAAAAGGTCGCAGTTGGACGCGGCGACCATCGCGTTAACCGACGAGTGGTAAGCTGCTCGATTCCCAGCCTCAGCCATGACCAGTAGGTCTCCCAGGAGGGGAGAAAGGTCAGGCTGCCAAGCTTCCTCTAGACGCCGGATGAATGCCTGGGTCAGCAAATCCAGGAACCCCGAGCAGGCGAGCGTGTTCCGCACCAGGGTCGCCGTCCTATCCAAACCACGCGGGAAGGACCGCTTGAGTAGGGAACCACCTCCAGCTGGAGCAGAGCGGCAGGGTCCACGGGGGGAAGCGGGCAGAGGAACGACTGTGAATGACCGGCGTACCAACTCTGCTGAAAGGCAATGTCGAGAGCGGGGGGCCATCTCCCTTCCGTGAAGAAGTCCGAGTTCCGCGTCTCTGACAGGAGGTGAGACGAGAAGGCGTCCCGCAGGTCCAAAAAACTAGGAGGCTGGGGAAGGGACTTGAATCTCTTGATGGTCCGATCCGCATCCACAAAGGCGGAGATCCTCCTCTTCACCGGAGGCGAAGCTGGGCAGACCTCAACCGGCAGGGCGGCGGCGATGAGTCTGGAAGCCTCGTCCAGTGCCAGCCGGGTGTCCATCCGGGCCGAAGCAGGTCCGGGAGCAGCGGAGACATAGGAAGCCGCGGACGAGGAGGCCGGCGAGCGGCTGCGACGTCCCAGCAGCCAGTCCGCGGGATCATCTGCCACCAAACTCAGCGTATCACCGTCCGCTTGTCTGGCCACCGGTGACCGAGGCGGGTGACGAGGGCTCCTAGAGCGGGAAACCGGTTGGCGGCGAACGGTAGAGGCCGACGACCCCCTCCGCAGGGGGGAGCGGAGCGAGGAAGGCCGTGGCAAAGGTCTCCTGCGCGACGAAGGAGGGCTCCGGCGAGGTGAACGGCTGCGACGAGACGGAGCGGGACGGCGAGGCAGAGGCCAGGGGGAAGGGGGCGGCCGGTGGGAAGAGGAACGGGACGAGCGGGAATCGGCACGGGAACGGGAACGACGAGAGTGAGAACCGCGTCCACCACGCGGGGAAACCTGACCTGTCGAACGGTGAGAGTCGGAGGTCCTCCTACGAACCCGAGAAGGCGAACGACCGCGACGAGTAGAGTCCCGGTGCGTGTGTACTTCTGTAGCATGGGGCTCCAGACGAGCGCGCGCGGGTCTCTGTGAAGGCGAACGATAGCGACGAGTAGAGTCCCGGTGCGTGCGTACTTCGGTAGCAGGCTCCGGACGAGTGCGCGTGGATCTCTGTGAAGGCGAACGAAAACAGCGAGCAGGGTCCCGGTGCGTGCGAAGTTCGTCCGCCGGAGGCTCCGGACGACAGTGCGTAGGTCTCTGTGAACCAGGCTCTAAGGAGAGGCGGGTTTCTAGCCGGCAGGGGGACCCCTGCGGCTTCCTCAGAGACACGTGGGGAACGAAGGTAGACGAAGGGCGCCAAGGGCGCTTCTGTAAACCAGGCTCTAGGGAGAGGCGGGTTCTTTGCTTCGTCAACGTATGCGTCCTGGCGTGCTTACTCGCTGTGGCGGACCTGCCGGACGAGTTCCCACCTTGAGCAGCCGTCCGTTGCCAAGTCAGTGGCGTCAGTCGCGTCGGATCGAGAAGGGCTTGTTCGTCCGGTGCCGGTGGCACGTCGGAGGGCGTCTCCGGGATCTTCACCGCACCCGACAGCTTAGGGGGCTCTCTAGTATAGAAGCTCCAGAGATCGGACCAGCGTTGCTCCGGCCAGGTAGCACAGACGTCACATGCGTGGTCAGAAGCACACCCAGCGCAGAGGAGGCAGACTTCATGGGTATCCGACGGCCACTGAAATCCTCCGCATTGTGTGCAGGTCCCCAGCAGGCCACTGCAACACACAAACACAAAGGCACTCGGCGGGTGTCTTCAAGGGCCCACCCTAAGGATGGAGAGGGCCCGCCTGACCCACAAAACATACAGAACTTTGTATCGGGGCCGACCGTAGCGGGAGCGTAGTACCAGCCTGGTAACCGTTCCGCTTAGGCCACCCTGGTGAAAGCACACAACAACAAAGCATGTAACGATTGCCCAAGTACAACCGGCATGGCCCCGCGACTCACTCACCGCCACTGGTCATGGCGCGACATCCCGCTCAAACCAGGGCGGTAAAATTCTTCAGCCAACCAGGCGAAGCGAAGCAGAGGGCCCACCGCTAGGACGACCCAACCGCCAGCGACGCGGAAGCAAGAAAGGTACGCTGCTCAAGCCTGTGCCCCGCCCGGGCAACGGGCCGAAGCCCTCTAACTACCTTACCTCTCTGGCGGCGCGGAACGAGTTGGAGAAGGTTCCATGGCAAGCACTGCACGAGCGGCGCCGTCAGGAAGCGAAGCCTTCACCAAAAGCGTAGTACCACCGAAGGGTAGAAGAACCAAGGGCCAGAGGCCAGTGAACAACGAAGCACGGTAGAGTAGGACCGGTCGAAAAACTCCAAGTGTAGAGGCTAGAGAAAACACGTCTGAGCGCGTGAGCCTAAGAAGCGTGACTGGAGTTCACACGTGAACAGGCCTGATGGGTAGGAGCGGGAGACAACTCTCGGTCCCTCTACAGGATCCCCGAGTGCTTCCCGGGTTGTGTGGCACAACCGGTTCTTAGGCTAGAATTGAGCAAGGAGTAGACACTCCTTATAGTCATGTCATCGGTAATGTTTTTGAAGAAACAAACATGTGACTGGATCTCTATCATGATTATATACTACAGTGCTGAACAAACACACAATAGCTGCTGACTTCAGTACACACTATATAGACAGCGATCCATTCATCTGGGCAGAGGGCAGTGAAATGAAGCATGAGCACTGGTGTGCTGGGTTTTACTGTGTTGCTGGGGACAGTGAAACTGTGCGACTTGCAATGCTGACTGCGTGAACTCTGTCAAAAAATGATTTGACTCTCTGTGTTTGTGGTCATTAGAACAGCAGACCTGAAATGTAATTTTTTCTACATCCGACTACTTGTATGTTAGGTGCACTACATTGGTCACGTCCATGAGCAAATACAGGTACTCACCTGTTGTATATGGTCATGAAGAAACCGCCCCCAATGCCCATAGACTGGGCATCCGTGAGACCCATGCACAGCAGTGTCGCAATGGCTGCATCCACTGCATTGCCTCCTTTCTTGAGAGCATCCCTGCAACAACACACCAAGGCACTAACGTAAGGCACTACTGCAAGATCAATTTCGTGGGCACTATGGCTTCATACGGGCATGACGATGGTGCATTGACTTAATACAAATTCGCTGTACCACAGCATCTAGCTCAATTCAGAATACTAACACACAGTGGCACAGCGGATTTGCGTTTAGTCAAAGCACCATCGTCAGGCCCCTATGTATGATTTAACCCATTTAGCTGAGTCCCTACATCAGGAGATAGACTGACCATGATAATTCAGGGTAGTGCCAGATTAGCTTGGCGCCTTTAGGCACCAAGCAAATCTGGCACTACCCTTGAATTATCATGGTCAATCCATCTCCTGCAGCTGGTACATAGTCGTTAGGTAACACTTTCAAAATCTGGGAATGCATCCATGGGGCTAAGTGGGTTAACTGTGTGCTATAAGCAGTAAAGCCACAGAGATGCACATATTTATGAGTAACGAGGGAACCTCTTGGGCAGCCTGGCCAAAGCAACACTAGTGCCTGTCACAAGCATTCTCTTGGCTTGACTTCGCGAACGAAGATTCTATAGGGCTTGCCCACGTCGTCTGCAGGCATTTTCGTGGCTGCGGAGGCCAATCCGGGACAGGCAGGTTCGACCGCAGTGGCTGCAGGGGAAGGTCTGGTCAGGGTTCTGAATTATGACAACTCTGTTTTTTCTTCTGAGCCGCTTGTCCTTAAGGTTAGCTCTGCGAGAGTCCTCAAAAGAGACGGCTGCCTTGTGAATGGTGGAGCGCCAGGTGTCACGGTCCGCAGCAAGCGAAGACCACTGGCGGTGGTCGATTTGGCAGGCACTAAGTGACTTCTTGAGACCGTCTTTGTATCTCTTCTTTGGTGCCCCTCTGTCTTGGTGTCCAGTGGCGAGCTCGCCGAACAGAGTGATCTTGGGTAGGCGATGATCCTTCATCCTGGAGACGTGCCCCGCCCAGCGAAGCTGTGTCCGCAGCAGCAAAGCCTCGATGCTCACAGTTTTCACCTGTTCAAGGACCTCGACGTTGGTGACATAGTCACTCCAGTGAATGCTGAGGATGGTACGCAGGCAGCGCTGGTAAAAGCGTTCGAGGAGTCGTAGTTGGCTGCGGTAGAGGGCCCAGGACTCGGAACCGTACAGCAGGGTGGTGAGGACAACAGCTCTGTACACGCTGATCTTGGTGTCTTTTTTTCAGCTGTTGATTGTGCCACACCCGCTTGAATAGTCGCCCGAAAGCACTGTTCGCTTTTGCCAGCCTGTTGTCCAGCTCCTTGTCCAGCTTGGCATCTGATGTGATGATGCAGCCAAGGTAGGTAAACTGGTGTACAGACTTCAGTTCGGACTCGCCGATGGTGATGTGGGGAGGGCGATGCTCTTCCTTGGGTGCCGGCTGATGAAGGACCTCTGTCTTTTTCAGACTGACCTCAAGTCCAAAGAGCTGGGCGGCATCTGCGAAGCAGGACATAATGCGCTGCAAGGCTCTCTCTGTGTGTGCAACGAGGGCAGTGTCATCAGCAAAGAGCAGCTCACGAATCAGTTGGTCTAGGGTTTTCGTGTGGGCCTGCCGTCGTCTGAGGTTGAACAGTTAGTTAGTTAGTTATTTGGGTTTAACGCCGAGCAGGCAACTGAGGTTGAACAGGCTGCCATCGAGACGATACCTGATGTACACTGCGTCGTCATCGTCGAGGTCCACTGTGGCCTGCTTCAACATCATGCTGAAGAAGATGGTGAAGAGGGTTGGTGCCAGCACGCAGCCTTGCTTCACGCCGTTGCGAATGGGGAATGGTTCTGAGAGGTCACTGTTTAGTCTGACCTGGCCTTGCTGGTCCTTGTGGAGCTGGACGATCATGTTGAGGAACTTTGGGGGACAACCTAGTCACTCCAGGATCTGCCACATACCTTGCCTGCTCACAGTGTCAAACGCTTTTGTTAGGTCGACAAACGTTACGTACAGCCCTTTGTTCTGCTCGCGGCACTTCTCCTGAAGCTGTCTCAGCACAAAGACCATGTCGGTGGTACTCCTGTTGGCTCTGAAGCCACACTGGCCCTCTGGGAGGTGGTCTTCAGCGATGGCAGGTACCAGCCGATTCAGGAGCAACCTTGCGAGAATTTTCCCGGCAATGGACAGCAGGGTAATTCCACGATAATTAGAGCAGGCAGACTTCTCTCCTTTGTTCTTGTACAGGGTGATGATGACTGCATCACGGAGATCCTTTGGTAGTGTTCCTTTTTCCCAGCAGCAGAGAAAGAGGTCATGGAGCTTGTTGTGCAGTGTTGGGCCTCCATGTTTCCAGATCTCTGGCGGGATTCCGTCAATGCCTGCTGCTTTGCCACTCTTGAGCTGGTGGATGGCTGTGAGGGTCTCTTAGGCGGTGGGCGGTTCGTCCAATTCAACCTTTAGTGGAAGGTGTGGGATTTGGAGGATGACTGTTTCTTGAACAGTGCGCTCAGCGCCGAAGAGGTCATGAAAGTATTCCGACCAGCGGTTCAAGATGGATGTATTATCTGTGAGGAGTGCCTGTCCATCAGCGCTTCACAGGGGACTTTGTACCAGGTGCCTAGGGCCATACACTGCTTTCAGTGCTTCGTAGAAGCCCCTGTAGTCACCGTTGTCAGCGCAGAGCTGGGTCCTCTGTGCGAGTCTGGACCACCACTCGTTCTGGAGCTCTCTAAGCTTGAGCTGGAGACTGCTGCAGATGAGGCGGAAGGCAGACTTCTTCACAGGGCAGGAAGGCTGGGCTAGGTGGGCCTGGTGGGCGGCTCTTTTTTTTTGCTAGAAGTTCCTGGATCTCTACGTCGTTTTCGTCAAACCAGTCTTTGTTCCTCTTTCTAGCAAAGCCCAAGACTTCCACAGAGGATTTTACAATAGCAGTTTTCAGTTGTTCCCAAAGTGTTTCAGGGGAGGAGTCTGCTGGATCAACTGTGTCTTTGAGCATGCGCTGTAAATCGGCCTGAAGGGCAGCTTTCTTGTCGTCACGCTGAAGGCTGGCAACATCAAGCTTTTTCTTGGGGGGGCCCCCTTTCTTGGGTTTCAGCTTGAGGCGGAGCCTGAGTTTGCAGCGAACAAGGCGGTGGTCAGTGTGGCACTCTGCGATGGGCATCACTCTGGTGAGGAGGACGCTACTGCGGTCCCTCTGACGCACTAGGACATAGTCGATAAGGTGCCAGTGCTTGGAGCGAGGATGCATCCAGGTGGTCTTTCGACTGTCCTTTTGCTGGAAAGTAGTGTTGGTGATGACAAGTTGCTGCTCTGCACATAGCTCCAACAGTAGGCGACCATTGTCATTGCAGTTCCCAACGCCATGCTTGCCAAGGACTCCTTTCCAGGCTTCAGAGTCTTGGCCTACTCTGGCGTTGAAGTCGCCAAGGATGATGACTTTGTCGTCTGCAGGGGTGCTCTGCAGGAGGCTGCGCAGGTCAGAGTAGAACTTGTCTTTTTCTGCAGGCTCTGCCAGGAGGGTTGGGGAGTACACACTGAGAAGGGCGACGTATTGCTGGTGTCTCAGTGGGAGGCGCATGGACATGATGCGGTCGGAGTGACCCGTTGGTAGGTTTTCCAACTTAGTCGCAATGGGGGTCTTCACCATGAAGCCCATGCCTGAGAGCCGTCTTTCTGATGCAGGCCTGCCTGACCAGTAGAGGGTGTAGCCAGCGCCAAGTTCTTGGAGGCTGCCTTCCTCCGGAAGGCGTACTTGGCTGAGCGCGGCGATGTCGATGTTTAACCTCCGCAATTCATGGGCAATGAGGGCGGAGCGACGTTCAGGGCGCCCGCTGTCTGCTGTGTCGAGCATGGTTCGGATGTTCCAGCATGCTACGTTGAGTCCGGTCGTGGTCGTCATGAGAGTGGATCCATTGTTTTTTCTTGTTTTCTGACCGCATGAGAAGATGCCCGTTGACCGCGACTAGCCAACTGGGGTTACGAGGGGATGAGCTTTGGTTAGGCCACCTTTTCTAGGCCCCTCTCCGTGTGGAGCAAGCAGTGCTGTCCCTAGAGAAGGCTGCTTGGTCGTTCAGGGTGTGCCGAGTGACGTTGTCATCCCCAGGTCAACATCAGGCGACCAATATCCTGAACCGCCTGCATGCAGGTTTGAGACTGCGGCTTCCAGTGACATCTTTCACCTGCCGTTTTGCCCCTTGCCCATCGCTACAGGACTTGGAAAGTTCAGTGTCATAGTCCGTGGGCGTTTCCTAAAGCCTGCGCGGTGGAGCTTTTTGGGAGTGCAGTGTGTGCAAAATAGCTACAAAAACGCCGACGAGAACCAAATAGACCATATCTGCATTAGCAAGAAATTTAGAAGATCCCTTCAAGATGTTCGAGTGAGGAGGGGAGCAGATGTCGCCTCAGACCACCATCTGCTTACATTAAGAATGAAGCTCAAGCTAAAGAAAAGCCGCACAGAGACAACAAGAAGACAGCGCTATAATGTAGGCCTCCTGAGAGAAACTGGAGTTAGAGAAGAGTTCAAACTGGTGCTGTCCAACCGGTTTCAAGCGCTACAGGAGCTAGTAAATGAAGAGGAGGCGGTCACCACAGAGCAGCAGTGGAAGGCAGTTAGAGAGGCGCTGAACTCAACCTGCAAAGACACTGTAGGGTTCAGGAAACACCACCACAAGGACTAGCTGTCAGCACAGACCTTGAAGAAGATAGAAGCGAGGAAGCAGAAGAAAGCAGCGGTCAACAACAGTTGCATGAGAGCAGCCAAAGTAAGGGCACAGGAGGAATACTCGGAAGCCAACCGCGAGGTGAAGAGGAGTATCAGGGCAGACAAGAGGGCCTACACAGACAGCCTGGCAGCAGAGGCAGAAAAGGCAGCAGGCAGCGGCAACATGAAACAGCTCTACGACATTACCAGAAGATTGTCGGGCAAGTATGGCCATACAGAAAGACCAGTAAAAGACAAAGAAGGCAAGCCTATTGCAGACAGAGCAGACCAACTCGACAGATGGGCCGAGTATTTTGAAGAGTTACTGAACAGACCTAACCCACCCGACCCCCCCGACATCCAGCCGGCAGAGACCGACCTACCCATCAGCTGTGACAGACCCAGCCGGGAAGAGATCAGAAGAGCAGTGGCATTTTTGAAGAATGGCAAAGCAGCAGGGCCAGATGGCATCCCAGCGGAGTCTCTGAAAGCAGACCTAGAGACAACAGTGGAGATGCTGTACCCACTGTTTGGAAAGATCTGGGAAGAGGAGGTGATGCCAGCTGACTGGAAGGAGGGGTACCTAATCAAGCTTCCCAAGAAAGGCGACCTCAGCAAGTGTTCCAACTACAGAGGAATCACCTTGCTGTCAGTACCAGGAAAGGTCTTCAACAGGATCATCCTAGAGAGAATGAAGAGCTCCGTTGACCCCTAGCTGAGAGACCAGCAAGCAGGATTCAGGAAGAACCGATCATGTACAGACCAGATCGCCACTCTCCGCATCATCGTGGAACAGTCTCTGGAGTGGAGCTCCCCGCTGTACGTCAACTTTGTGGATTATGAGAAAGCATTTGACAGCGTGGACCGAGAGACTCTGTGGAAACTCCTACGACACTACGGTGTACCCACAAAGCTCGTCCGCCTGATCAAGAGCAGCTATGATGGCATGACATGTCACGTGATCCACGAAGGGCAGTTCACCAGGGAGCTCCAGGTCAGAACTGGTGTCAGGCAGGGGTGTCTGCTGTCTCCGTTCCTCTTCCTACTGGCCATAGACTGGGTCATGAAGATGACCACAGAGCACAGACGAAGTGGAATACAGTGGACACTGTGGACACAGCTTGACGACCTTGATTTTGCAGACGACTTGGCATTACTGTCCCACACTCGTCAACAAATGCAGGACAAGACCACGAGGCTTGCTGACATCTCGTCCCAAGTGGGCCTCACCATTCACAAACAGAAAACAAAGACAATGAGGCTGAACACAACCAGGGAAGAACCAATCTTGCTTGCTGGCACCCCGTTGGAGGAGGTGGAGTCCTTCACCTATCTCGGGAGCATCATAGACAAAAAATTAATTTTTCTCTAAAATGTATTTTTTCGAAAAATACTTACCGATGACATGACTAACTGGAAATAGTCTACTTGCTTACCAATTTTAGCCTAAGACCCAAAGGGTCCCCCCCAGGAGGCTCTCGGGGATCCCTGACAGGGACGAGAGAGCTTTCGGGGATCCCTAACAGGGACGAGAGTAGCCTCCCCTGCCCATCCGGTCAGGCGCCAGGTGGTGTCTCCTTTAGCCAGTTGTCTACGGAGTTACCAGCGGCAAGCGGGGAGGAGGGAGGGACCTCCGAGTCATGTCATCGGTAAGTATTTTTCGAAAAAATACATTTTAGAGAAAAATTAATTTGTTTCCTCAAAACACATTACCGATGACATGACTAACTGGAAGAATGGCAAAGAGGAGGAGGGTGCCGCACAATCCCTTTTAGAAACCTCTTCAGGGACGAAGACGGCCCGTCACTCCTGATCACCCACTCCCGACAATTTTAGCGAAGTGCCGCCTAAGCGCCGAGGGCGCCTGGAGGGAGTGTTGCGCCGCAGAATTTGCCCACCAGCGTAAGGTTGTCGCGCTGGACTGTCAGGGTGCGGGAGTAGAAGCGGCAATGGTAGATCCGTCCCGCCACCCCACCACCGCCACAGTGTCCTTAACCACACCGGCGCGGCGAAGGCGAGACGTGCGGCCCTAGCGCGCGTTCCATGGGCGCGGAACTTCAGTGCCTCGGCTCCCTGTGGGGAGAGGTCGCGATAGGCGGACCGGAATACCCAGCGGAGCGAGGAGGAGAACGTTTGGGCTGAGAAGCCGGTTCTGCCAGCGGTCGGCGGCAAGCGACGAGACCGTCCCCTCCGCACGGACTTGGAGCAGGTAGATACGAAGTGCCTGTCCCGGATCTTGCTGCGGAGTGCCCCGAGGAACCGGGTCGTGTAAGCGGCCAAGCGGCGAGGGCCGGAGGCGCTGTCAAGGGAGACCTAGGCTGAGCGAGAAGGAAGGATCCGGGAATAGCTGCACGGAGCCATCCACTCGGAACTGCAGGCCGGCGGGGCGAGACGAGAGCGTGTGGAGCTCGCTGACGCGGGGCGCCGTGGCGAGGGCCATCAGGAAGCAGGCCTCCGAGTCACGTCAGCGAAGCGGGCCAGATGGCGCGGTTTAACGGTCCGAAGTCAGTCAGGGGAGGACCAGGGAGGTCCCAGCACGGGCCAAGGGAGAGGAAGACCGGACGCTGCATGCCGAACGCGCCATAAGGTCGGGCAGGTCCTTGCAGGTGCTGGGTCGGGACGGCCGAGGTGACAGTAGGCGTCGGCGATCAAGAGGGGTAGCAGCTGCCCCAGAGGGGAGCCAACCTTGGTCTTGGACGAGCCAGAGAAGAAGTCCGCGAGCTGAGGAGACGTCAGGCCGACGGTGGAGAGGCGGCGGGGTCAGAGCGCCAGGCACGAAGCACGCCACTTTCCCTCGTAGACACGTCTGGTAGGACTGCGAGCTGAAGCGATAGCGTCCGCTGTCGCACTCGAGAAGCCTCCAGCAGAGAGAGCTTGCCGCACAATCGCCAGGCGTGTAGGAGAAGTCGCTCGGGGCAGGGGTGGAAGAGCGGCTGTCGGCGCTGCTCGAGCATCGTGCGGGGGGTGGGAAGAGGGAGGGTGAGCCCGTGGCGAGACTGAGAAGGTCGTTAGTCCATGATCCGGTCCGGGAGAACGGCTACCAGGAGAAGGACTGCGTTGCATCCCCGGAGGCTGAGCAGGACTTGAGGACCAGGACCGCCGGAGGGTAGGTGTAAGGACCAGTCCGTCCCAAGGGATCAAGCGCATCGACTGCCCAGGCCAGAGGTCGGGAACGGGGAGATGAAGAGGGAAGCCGGAGGCTCCACTTCGAGGCGAGGAGAACAAGGGGGGAGTCTCCCAACGAGCGCAGAACCTGCGAAGGATGCTTCCGTCGCAAGAGGTAGTCTGCCAGTACGAACAGGTGACCTGGACTGCGGCGGTCTGGGAGGGAGAAGTCGCTGTCCGCGCACCAGCGAAGGGGCGATAGAGGAGGAAGCAGAAGTCGGGAGAGCGGGTTCCTCCTGCGTCTGAAGGCAAGCCACGAAGAGGGGTTGTCGGAAGGACGAGGAGGTCCTGTGTCCAAAGATCGTATCGCCAAGCGCAGAGGGCCTGCCAACTGCAGCCAGTCCCAGCGGGTGACGTGCCGCGAAGTCAGGTTCGCGGGCCAGCGGACGGCCGACGAGTGGAATTCGGGAGAAGGAGAGCGCCTTAACCGCCGAGACCAGCAACGACGCAGAGAGAGAGGGGCAGTGGCGAGGTCAGGGGGAATCTGGGAGCCGAGCTAAGAATGTCCGTCCAGCGAAGCCGATGTGGCGCAGCACAGGGGAGATCGGCACCAGGGTAGAGAGATCGCCGGAGGACAGCCTCCAGAGGCGGAGTACAGAAGACCGAGGGAAGGACTGGATCCGAGGCTCGTGAAGACGCACCAAGTTGCGGTCGGTCACCAAAACCATTCCCAGGTGAACAGACGGCGAGGGCAAGAGGTCGGACCGTAGGCGCTGACCAGGGCGACCAGGCGAGCAACCGGAGGAGGAGAGCATCCCTGCCCTACGAGGAGGAACCACTGACTGATACCGCAGAAGCAGGTCGACCAAGGAGGAGAATGGCTGGCGGAAGATCGAAGGTCCCGGGCAACCAAGGCATCCACGATCCACGCAAGGACCCAGGGCTGAGGGGAGACCACACCAAGGAGGCCGAGCTGGAAACGGTCCCGTCGACGGCAAGCGAAGACAAAGGCGGGGGCGGGAGGCATGGGGACGCGTAGAAGCAACGGGTAGGTCCAGGCTGGCGGCGACAACCAAGGGCTGAAGGCGACGCAAAGGGTCCGAGGCGGGGGAGCCGTGCCGAGCGATGAGCAGCATCGCAACTTCCCAAAGAAGAGCGGAGACCTGCGCGCGAAGGGCGAGGGCCTTGGTCCGAAAGGACGGGAACCCAATCCACAAGGGTGGCGCTGGGCCCACAGGCCTAGAAGGGTTCCTTCAGAGACTGCCAGGCAGGGCCGAAAGACGCAGGTACCCACAGGAGCACGGTAGAGCTGCGACGTCGCATCAGGGGAGATGGTCAAGAAGGAGCCAGGCCGCCACGAACGAAGGAAGGCAAGGGGCGGAGGGTTCGAAGCCACGCGGAAGATCCGCTAGAGCTGGGAAGGGTTGCCGCAAGCACGGGCGCCGGCGGAACCACCGGAGGCCGCGAGCACGAAGGGAGCGAGAGGCCAGCGAACCGGGGAGCCGAAGGCTAAGACGCCAGCAGGCCAGAGACGAACGCAGGACGCCGAGTCATCCCCCGGAGAGGGTCGGGGAGACGCCGGAGGCGAAGGGTGCAGGGAGCGGGGAAGAGGATGTCCCGAGGAGAACGACAGCGCCGCACCAGGCAAAGGTCGACAGGGACCCCGGAGGGAGTCGAGGGGCGGGCGACGACCGTCGGGCGCCGCAACTATCCAGGCGACGAGGGCGAGGAAGTCGATCCCCACTGCACTGGGTGTACCCCTAGGGGCACCCAACCAAGCGCTAACAGCGCGACGTAGCTTCACTTCGGTGAACAGACGAGAACCGGTGAAACGTGGAAGGCCGTAGGCGCCAGGGGAAACGGCCCGAAGTCCCGAGGTACAAGAAGGCCGATCCAGACGCAGTGCGCGAAGCTCAAGTAGGGGGCACGTAGCTGGTTGGGGACTCGACGGCGGAGTCAGCGGGTTGGAAGGAGGGGCCATAAGCCGCGTAGGGTACCAACAGGCGATAAGGGTCGCGGTGCCCGGGGCTCAAGGAGGGGGCACAAGCGGCTAGGCGACTCGCCGTAGGAGTCAGCGGGCCCAGAGACTGAGGTCGAAGTGCCGAAGTGAGAACGAAGGAGACAAGGTCGCGGTGCCCGGCTCAAGGAGGGGGGCACACGGACTTAAGCTGGGGCCGAAGGCCGACGCGTGAACTAATTGGCGACCAGGTCGCGGTGCCCAGGGCTCAAGGTGGGGGCACAAAGCGGCTCGGCGATTCGCCGGAGGAGTCCGCAGGCTTAGGAGGGGCCGTGAGGCCAACGCGTCAACAATAGGCGACAAGGTCGCAGTGCCCGAGGCTCAAGGAGGGGGGCACGTAGCCGGCTTGGTGACTCGCCGGAGGAGTCAGCGGGCTGAGCAGGTCCGAAGGCCGACGCGTAGACTAGTTAGCGACAAAGTCGCGGTGCCCGGGGCTCAAGGAGGGGGGCACGTAGCCAGCTAGGCGACTCGCCGGAGGTGTCAGCGGGCTTAGATGGGCCGAAGGCCGGTGCTTAAGCTAATTAGCGACAAGGTCGCGGTGCCCGGGGCTCATGGAGGGGGGCACGTAGCCGGCTTGGCGACTCGCCGGAGGAGTCAGCGGGCTCAAGAGGGGCCGCGAGGCCAAGCGTCAACTTCTTCTTTTTTTTTTTTTTTTGTTGTTGTATGTAACAGGCGACAAGGTCGCGGTGCCCGGGGCTCAAGGAGGGGGGCACGTAGCCAGCTAGGCGACTCGCCGGAGGAGTCAGCGGGCTTAGAAGAAGGGCCAAAGGCCGACGCTTAACTAATTAGCGACCAAGGTCGCGGTGCCCGGGGCTCAAGGAGGGGGGCACGTAGCCGGCTTGGCGACTCGCCGGAGGAGTCAGCGGGCTTGAGGTTTGGCCGAGGGGCCGACGCGTGAACTAAGGCGACATGGTCGCGGTGCCCGGGGCTCCTTTTTACGGGAGGGGGGCACGTAGCCAGCTTGGCGACTCGCCGGAGGAGTCAGCGGGCTTAACGCGTCTACGAATAAGCTACAAACTTACCAGGGACGAGAGGAGTGGCTATCCCATGTCCGAGGGCAGCTGGAACAATTCCGCCGTGCCGCGGAAGGTCCCAAGGAGGCGGAAGTCGCGGGTCGCTCGGCGGTGGAACACCGGAGTAGAGACCAAGAACCTCCAGTCAAGCAGGGCAGCCAGCGCAGCCGATGACAGAGGAGCAGGTGGCACCCGGTCTACAGTATGGCGGACACCAGGCCACTGGAAGCCGCCGTCCTGGGCAGCAACGCACTTGGTACTGCAACACATACCCATACATGAAAGGTGACGGGCGGCGGGCAACTAACGCCGCCAGATAAAGCTCCGAATTAACGAGCAAAACTCACCGTTAAATGCGGAGAGAAAACAAACAGAAGTCCGAGCCAAGCACGACGTCCGGCCCCGCCGGGGGAGACGTAGGTAGCGGTCAAGACTTTACCTTTACATGGCGGAACTGCAGAGTGACGAAGCACAAAGCACCGGACACTAGGTCACTGGAAGTCGCCGAACTGGGAAGAGGCGCACTTGGCAACTGCAACCCAAACCCAAACATGAAAGGCGACCGGCGGCGGGTAACAAACCCCGCCATTTAAAGCTTCGAAAATTAAGAGACACGCGAAACTGACAGTGAATGCAAAGACAAACAACAGTAGCTCGAGCGAAGCCCGACGTCCGGCCCAGCCAGGCGAGACGTAGGAAGTGGCCGATACTCCACCTTTCCATGGCGGAACGGCAGAGTGACGAAGCACAAAGTACCAGACAGTAGGTCACTGGAGGTCGACGTACTGGGGAGAGGCGCACTAGATAACTGCAGCCCATACCCAAACATGAAAGGCGACCGGGGGCGGGTAACGAACCCCACCATATAAAGCTTTGAAATCAAGAAACACTCGAAACTCACCGTGAAATGCGGAGAGAAACCAACAGTAGCTCGAGCGAAGCCCGACGTCCGACCCAGCCAGGCGAGACGTCGGAAACGGCCGAGACATTACCTGTCCATGGCGGAATGGCAGGGAGACGACGACGGGAGCCTAGAAGGTTCCAGGGCCAGCCAAGAGCACGAGGCACAGACGAGGGCTAGCAGAGAAGACGGAGGCCACGCCAGAAGCAGTAGACGAGAGGCAAGGCGAAGGCAGGCCGGCAAGGGACGGTCGAACCGTACACAGTCTTTCCAAGGGTCAGAGGCTCAGGTAAAAGCGTCCGAACGCTAACAGCGAAGTAGACAACTGGCTAAAGGAGACACCACCTGGCGCCTGACCGGATGGGCAGGGGAGGCTACTCTCGTCCCTGTTAGGGATCCCCGAAAGCTCTCTCGTCCCTGTCAGGGATCCCCGAGAGCCTCCTGGGGGGGACCCTTTGGGTCTTAGGCTAAAATTGGTAAGCAAGTAGACTATTTCCAGTTAGTCATGTCATCGGTAATGTGTTTTGAGGAAACAAAGGCGGCACTGATGCAGATGTCAGAGCACGAATCGGTAAAGCCAGAGCAGCCTTTCTCCAGTTAAAAAAAGTGTGATTGTTTGATTGTACATTGCTTAACGTCCCGACAGCAACAAGGCTTTCTCAGGACGTGCCTGCACTGCTTGTGAAAAAAAAATATAAACAGAACATTGAATGTATGTCGCCAGCCGGTCAAATACGTTAAATAAACCTACAACATGGGGCCTAAATAAAGCTAAGACCATTTAGCAACACACATCCAATATCAAGAGCTACAGGCAGTGCAGACAGTAGGGAGAGTTTTAAAAAGGCAAATACAGGTGAATGGACAAAGGGTAGACAGAAACACATGCCCCAGAATAGAGAGAAAAACCCACCCTGTGGGGCTGACCAGGGTGACCCTGGGAACTAAAAAATACCTAACCCCACCCAAGTCCCCCAGGGCAGACCCGGGTGGGGCTAAAAAAAAAGTGTGGAGTTCCAGAGAGCTGTCACAACACACCAAAGTCTGGATTTTCAACTCAAAAGTAAAAGCAGTTCTCCTATATGGAGCAGAGACTTGGAGATTGACAAAAACCACAGTCAACAGAGTACAGATCTTCATGAACAGTTGCCTTAGAAGAATTTTGAAAATCCACTGGCCAGAGAAGATCAGCAACGTCAGACTCTGGGACAGAACAGAGCAGATAACAGCACAGGATGAAATTGGGCGAAGAAGATGGGGATGGATCGGTCACAGCCTGAGAAAGCCAGCTTCCAGTATCACTAGGCAGGCATTGTCATGGAACCCCCAGGGAAAGAGGAAAAGAGGTAGGCCGAGAAACTCCTGGCGTCGAGACCTCCAAGCAGACATCAAGAGACTGGGAACCACCTGGAGTAGAATCGAAGGAGAATCACAGGACAGGAGTTGCTGGAGGTCTCTCGTCGACGGCCTATACCCGGGTAGGGGTGACAGGCGTAAGTAAGTAAGTAAGCAGTGTGCGCAGTACTGGCCCCACCCTTTAAACCCTTGGTTCGTTTGCCATGGCCTAGCAAGCTGGGACGGTGGCATCGAGGTCCTCGGGTCGTAGGTTTTATATCAGACTGTCCTTGTCTTAGTCTCTGGCTCAAAAGCCTTCCCCGAAGACACGGGGGCTTTGATGTCAGGGGTTTCCTCCCTTAGCCTTTCCCAGCCAAGCGGCCAGGCCTGCAAGGCAGCAGGGGACTCGTGGGGGCCGGGGTCGTCTATGTCCCGTGCAGATGTGAACATCTGCCCACTGCCCAGACAGTGACACTTACCAGAGGAGAAAAATCCAACGCCGGAACCCGGTATCGAACCTCACACCTTTGGCATTGGAGGCAGACGCCTTAACCACTTCGCCACTTCCCCGCCCCATGTATACTAATGGTCAAAACTTAAGGGCCACCCACTTTTTTGTGTCTTTGTTTATTGTTGCAAGTATGCTAATAAAATACAATGTTCTTACGATCCAAATGGGTTAAAGTTGACCTTAGACAGTCCACTGTACAGGGGAACAAGCGACAACTCATCAATTTCCACGAACGTGTCAAATGCACTTAAAACATCGTCAGTTTTTGTAAAAAGCTGTGCGATACTGGTAAGCGTACCAAAGGCAGGCGGGTGGAAAAACCAGTAAAGTCGTGATGCACGTGCTAAAGTGGTCAGTCGTGAACACTGAGCACTTCTGTTTCGCCCGGGCGCTAGCATGGCTGCAGGATGGAATTTCCGGACGAGAAGTTGGGAGATGTCTTGGGGTGTCCCATTCAGTGATCCAGAGGCTGCTGGCATGATTCAAAGAAACTGGAAGGGCAGAATGATGACCCTGCTCAGGACACCCGCGCTGCACCAGCAGAAGGGACAGATACCTCTGTGTGGCGGCTCTGCGCGACCGAACTGTCACGTCAACCACTCTGCGACGTCAACCGATGCAAGCTGCAAACGTTAACATCAGCAGAAGCACAGTCTGCCGACGTCTGCGCGAAATTGGCCTGGCTTCATGCAGATCAGCAGTGAGAATACCCCTCACTCCAGCTCATCGCAAAGCCCGGGTTGCCTGGTGTCGTCAACATGTGAGGTGGAACAGACTCCAGTGGACTCAGGTTCTGTTTACTAATGAGTCACGGTTCACGGTGTCCTTCAACGACGGCAGGGTGAGGGTCTGGAGACGCCAGGGCGAGTGATTTACGGATGGATGCGTCCAAGAGGTGGATCGCTATGGAAAGGCTCAGTCATGGTCTGGACATGCTTCAGCAGGGAAGGCACGACACCCCTCCACGTCATCCAAGGCACCCTGACTGGACTGCGCTATCGGGACGAGATTGTGCAGCCCCTCATCCAGCCAGCTCTCCAAGCGATAGGCGACAATGCTGTTCTGCAGGACGACAACGCTCGACCTCATTGCGCCCGTGTGGTGGATGAGTACCTTGAGCAATGGGGCATCATGAGGATGGAGTGGCTTGCTCGTTCACCTGATCTGGCTCCCATCGAGCACCTCTGGGACGTGCTGCGGCAACGTGTAGTCAGCAACCATCCCCCACCTCAAGGCGTCCCCCAGCTGATTCAGTTTCTGCACCAAGAGTGGGAAGCGATCCCACAACATGTTCTCCGAACCCTGGTGAACTCCATGCGTCGATGCTGCATTGAATGCTCGGCTGCAAACGGTGGGTACACTCGCTATTGACTGGACCAGTCTTGTGTGACTTTTCAAATGAGGGGTGGGTGAACATTCTAACGTACTGCTGTTGTTACAATTGCTTGATTTACTCCAAACTTAAATGAAATTGTTACTGAATAAATTAGCAAAGTACTGACTCCAAGTATTATTACATTATTTGTGTGGTGTTGTCGGTGTGACTGCGATAAAAAGTGGCCCTTAGGTTTTGACCTTTAGTATATATTAACACCTTCAATGCTGGTAGTGCTTCTGAAATCCTAATTAATTCAACGCCAAAGAGCCTCCCTCTGTCCAAAGAACATGGATCACTATAAAGTGGTGCAAGCAAGAGGAAGAGATCCTTATGAGCCCTTGCAACTGTGGGTCTCATGAGCAGGGTTTATTTTTCTAAAAATAGGCTGTGGGCCAATTGGTCCACTCAGTCAAAATTCAATGGGCCAATTCAATGAGCAGTGGGTCAATCATTCATCGCCAAGGTGATCTGCCAGATCGGCTTATAGAATGATGGTTTACATTGGTCAAATAGCTAATGAGTGAACCAATTGCAGGCTAGAATCTATGTTGAGTAGAGTGATGACCCCTGACACATTCCTACAGCGATCACAGCAAACGGCACCGATCGAATTGTCAGGGTACCTTTTTCAGTTTCATTCTAAGTTAGTTGTGGTTAGCTGGTTTGTTTCAAGCATTGATTATAGAGTTGTGCAAAAAAAAAAACACAATGCACCCGATTTTGCGCGCCCTGGAAAAACAATGGGCCAACATCAGACTCAACTAGTGATGCATCAATTGGCATGAGGCGCATTCCAAAAATGTACGAGACTCTACATTTCTTGCAGTTGACTTGTGTTCACTTCTCTTCGGCAGTGAAAGGGTTAACATGCAGACCAACCGAAAAGTTACCTAACCTTTTTATTTTATTTTAAGAAAGGGGGGTTTGGAGCTGAGAGTATAATACTGGGAATACTTGAATATACCCTTGAATATGGGGACCCCCCTTTGGGATGAACCCTCTGACAAATACACACCTGTTGTCTCTCTCTTGGCTTGACTTCGCGAACGAAGATTTTATAGGAGTTGCCCACGACGTCTGCAGGCTTGTTCGTGGCTGCGGAGGCCAATCCGAGACAGGCAGGTTCGACCGCAGTGGCTGCAGGGGAAGGTCTGGCCAGGGTTCTGAGCTGCGGCATCTCTGTTTTTTCTCCTGAGCCGCTTGTCCTTAAGGCTAGCTCTGCGAGAGTCCTCAAAGGAGACAGCTGCCTTGTAAATGGTGGAGCGCCAGGTGTCACGGTCCGCAGCAAGCGAAGACCACTGGTGGTGGTCGATTTGGCAGGCACTAAGTGACTTCTTGAGACAGTCTTTGTATCTCTTCTTTGGTGCCCCTCTGTCACGGTGTCCAGTAGCAAGCTCGCCGAACAGGGTGATCTTTGGTAGGCGATGATCCTCCATCCTGGAGACATGCCCCGCCCAGCGGAGCTGTGTCCGCAGCAGCAAAGCCTCGATGCTCACAGTTTCAGCCTGTTCAAGGACCTCGACGTTGGTGACATAGTCACTCCAGTGAATGCCCAGGATGGTACGCAGGCAGCGCTGGTGGAAGCGTTCGAGGAGTCGTAGTTGGCTGCGGTAGAGGGCCCAGGACTCGGAACCATACAGCAGGGTGGTGAGGACCACAGCTCTGTACACGCTGATCTTGGTGCCTGTTTTCAGCTGTTGATTGTGCCACACCCGCTTGAAAAGTCGCCCGAAAGCACTGTTCGCTTTTGCCAGCCTGCTATCAAGCTCCTTGTCCAGCTTGGCGTCCGACGTGATAATGCAGCCAAGGTAAGTAAACTGGTGCACTGACTTTAGTTCAGACTCGCCAATGGTGATGTGAGGAGGGCGATACACTGTCTTGGGTGCCGGCTGATGGAGGACCTCTGTCTTTTTCAGACTGACCTCGAGTCCAAAGAGCTGGGCAGCATCTGCGAAGCAAGACGTGATGCGCTGCAGGGCTCTCTCTGTGTGTGCAACGAGGGCAGCATCATCAGCAAAAAGCAGCTCACGAATCAGTTGGTCTAGGGTTTTCGTGTGGGCCTGCAGTCGTCTGAGGTTGAACAGGCTGCCATCGAGACGATACCTGATGTACACTGCATCGTCATCATCGAGGTCCACTGTGGCCTGCTTCAACATCATGCTAAAAAAGATGGTGAAGAGGGTCGGTGCCAGCACGCAGCCCTGCTTTACGCCGTTGAGAATAGGGAATGGTTCTGAGAGGTCATTGTTGAGTCTGACCTGGCCTTGCTGGTCCTCGTGTAGCTGGACAATCATGTTGAGGAACTTTGGGGGACAGCCAAGTCGCTCCAGGATCTGCCACATGCCTTGCCTGCTCACAGTGTCGAACGCTTTTGTTAGGTCGACAAATGTTACGTACAGCCCTTTGTTCTGCTCGCGGCACTTCTCCTGTAGCTGTCTCAGCACAAAGACCATATCGGTGGTGCTCCTGTTTGCTCTGAAGCCACACTGGCCCTCTGGGAGTTGGTCTTCAGCGATGGCAGGTACCAGCCGATTCAGGAGCAGCCTTGCAAGGATTTTCCCAGCAATGGACAGCAGGGTAATTCCCCGATAGTTGGAACAGTCAGACTTCTCACCTTTGTTCTTGTACAGGGTGATAACGACTGCGTCACGGAGATCTTTTGGTAGTGTTCCTTCCTCCCAGCAGCAGAGAAAGAGGTCATGGAGCTTGTTGTGCAGTGCTGTGCCTCCATGTTTCCAGATCTCTGGCGGTATTCCATCAATGCCTGCTGCTTTGCCACTCTTGAGCTGGTGGATGGCTGTGAGGGTCTCTTCAGCGGTGGGCGGTTCGTCCAATTCAACCTTTACTGGGAGGTGTGGGATTTGTAGGACGACTGCTTCTTGAACAGTGCGCTCAGCGCTGAAGAGGCTCTGAAAGTATTCCGACCAGCGGTTCAAGATGGAGGTATTATCTGTGAGGAGTGCCTGGCCATTCGCGCTTCGCAGGGGACTTTGTACCAGGTGCCTGGGGCCATACACTGCTTTCAGTGCTTCGTAGAAGCCCCTGTAGTCACCATTGTCAGCACAAAGCTGGGTCCTCTGTGCAAGTCTGGTCCACCACTCATTCTGGAGATCTCTGAGCTTGTGCTGGAGACTGCTGCAGACGAGGCGGAAGGCAGACTTCTTCACAGGGCAGGAAGGCTGGGCTAGGTGGGCCTGATGGGCGGCTCTTTTTTTTGCTAGGTGTTCCTGGATCTCTACATCGTTTTCGTCAAACCAGTCTTTGTTCTTCTTTCTGGCGAAACCCAAGACTTCTGCAGAGGATTTTGCAATAGCAGTTTTCAGTTGTTCCCAAAGTGTTTCAGGGGAGGAGTCTACTGGGTCCGCTGTGTCTTTGAGCCTGCGCTGTAAATCTGTCTGAAAGGCAGCTTTCACATCGTCACGCTGAAGGCTGGCAACATCAAGCTTTTTCTTGGGGGGCCCCCATTTCTTGGGTTTTGGCTTGAAGTGGAGCCTGAGTTTGCAGCGGACAAGGCGGTGGTCAGTGTGGCACTCTGCGCTGGGCATCACTCTGGTGAGGAGGACGTCACTGCGGTCCCTCTGACGCACTAGGACATAGTCGATAAGGTGCCAGTGCTTGGAGCGAGGATGCATCCAGGTGGTCTTTCGACTGTCCTTTTGCTGAAAAGTAGTGTTGGTGATGACCAGTTGCTGCTCCGCACAGAACTCCAATAGTAGGCGGCCATTGTCATTGCAGTTCCCCACGCCATGCTTGCCAAGGACTCCTTTCCAGGCTTCAGAGTCCTGGCCCACTCTGGCGTTGAAGTCGCCAAGGATGATGACTTTGTCGTCTGCAGGGGTACTCTGTAGGAGGCTGCGCAGGTCAGTGTAAAACTTGTCCTTTTCAGCAGGCTCTGCCAGGAGGGTTGGGGAGTACACACTGAGAAGGGTGACGTGCTGCTGGTGTCTCAGTGGGAGGCGCATGGACATGATGCGGTCTGAGTGGCCCGTTGGTAGGTTTTCCAGCTTAGTCGCAATGGATGTCTTGACCATGAAACCCACGCCTGAAAGCCGTCTTTCTGATGCAGGCCTGCCTGACCAGTAGAGGGTGTACCCAGCACCAAGTTCTTGGAGGCTGCCTTCGTCCGGAAGGCGTACTTCGCTGAGCGCGGCGATGTCGATGTTTAACCTCCGCAATTCATGGGCAATGAGGGCGGAGCGACGTTCAGGGCGTCCGCTGTCTGCTTTGTCGAGCATGGTTCGGACGTTCCAGCATGCTACGTTGAGTCCGGTCGTGGTCGTCATGAGAGTGGATCCGTTATTCTTTCTTGTTTTTTGACCGCAGGAGAAGATGCCCGTTGACCGCGGCTAGCCAACTGGGGTTGCGAGGGGACGAGCTTTGGTTAGGCCACCTTTTCTAGGCCCCTCTCCGTGTGGAGCAAGCAGTGCTGTCCCTAGAGAAGGCTGCTTGGTCGTTCAGGGTGTGCCGAGTGATGTTGTCATCCCCAGGTCAACATCAGGCGACCAATATCCTGAACCGCCTGCATGCAGGTTTGAGACTGCGGCTTCCAGTGACATCTTTCACCTGCCGTTTCGCCCCTCGCCCGTCGCTACAGGACTTGGAATGGTCAGTGTCATGGTCCGTGGACGTTTCCTAAAGCCTGCGCGGTGGAGCTTTTTGGTGGAGTGCAGTGTGCGCAGTACTGGCCCCACCCTTTAAACCCTTGGTTCATCTGCCATGGCCTAGCAAGCTGGGACGATGGCATCGAGGTCCTCGGGTCGTAGGTTTTATATCAGACTGTCCTTGTCCTAGTCTCTGGCTCAAAAGCCTTCCCCGGAGACACGGGGGCTTTGATGTCAGGGGTTTCCTCCCTTAGCCTTTCCGCAGCCAAGCGGCCAGGCCTGCAAGGCAGCAGGCGACTCGTGGAGGGCGGGGTCGTCTATGTCCCGTGCAGATGTGAACATCTGCCCACTGCCCTGTTGTAGGAGAAACATATAGGTGGCTCATGACAGTTCACGAGATGCACCACGAGTAAATGAGTTTGCACTTACTTGCCAATGGTGGAGCACATAGCAACATCTGAAGCGACAGCCGCATGTTGATATTTGTGTTGAGAACTGTCTGCGGTGCTGGATGGTGATGCAGAGTAGCCGATAAAATAAAGTCCAACAACAAGACCAGCGAACACAACAAAGCCGACAGTCACGACAAGATACAGCCTAAAACAGAACATAGGAAATCATTTATAAATTATAAACCATATTTCACACTGTGTTACAAAGTATGCAGTAAAAATCAGAGTTAATTTTAACACACCAACATTAAGACATCACAGAATAAGATAAATTAAATACTTCAAGGGAAGTGCCAGACTAGCTTGATGCCTGGCAAGGTGCCAGGCTAATCTGGCACTACCCTTGAAACATCATGGCCAATCAATGTGTCAGCTCACTACAGACACCTCCTCACGTTTTCAAAGTCAGAATTAGCTGCCACACCAAGTAGGACTCGAACATACTGGTTACAGAACTACGCAACTACATTCAAACTTGTCAACAAAAGCCTAGGCACCATCAACAGCATCTTGATACGATGGATAAAAGGTAGTAGAAGACAGTCAAATGTCAGAAAAAGGCTTTCCAACGTAACCAATTCAAAAGGTAGATGCAGAGCAAAACAATGATTCAAGATGCCCCTTCCAAATCCAAAAGTGACACAAGGTTGCATAAAATGAGCACATCGAGAGCAACTGCTCATACAGTCCTTTACCTAGGTACATGCAAATTGTATACACTTTTTGCATGAGTGACCACAGGCACAGACCAGAGCACAGTTCAATTAACTACAGTCAAACTTGCATTATAATGATCACTTAAGGGACAAGACACATGTGGCCACTCTGGACATGTTACTGCTTTATAAAGGGTCTTTAACACATTACATTCTGACTGACATTTTTCAAATCAGTGTATTGCCCTATGAAGGCTACATCACAGATTACAGGATAGATCAACATTTTAGTTCAAGGGTGGTGCCAGAATAGCTTGGCGCCTTACCCTTGACCTATCATAATCATATTTATTTCAAGCAGGAGAAAGGATTAAACAGTAAACATAGAGAGGGAGGGGTGCAGGGGGTACACTAAATTGTTCTTGGATGGCTGCTATAGACAGGCGACCATTAAATATATATACAGGTGGCCATTACTGCAGGTTTGACTGTATGTATACAAACCACAGAACAATGCATGTTAAATTTAGTGTGATGATTAAAAAATACAAGCAAAAATCTTCTAACTCTCAGCTTTCATACTTAGTCTTTGACTTAAAGCCACAAAAGAGTGGTTTCCAGACTTCTCTCAGGGAAACGTTTGTATGCAGCATCTCAGGTCAGCTATCCAGAAAATACAACACATTAATAATACACTCTACTTCACAGAAAAACAAAAATGAATGTCTCTAATATCTCCCAAGATTTATACCTATAGTATATTCAGGATACTTAGTGCCTGCCAAATCGACCACCACCAGTGGTCTTCGCTTGCTGCGGACCGTGACACCTGGCGCTCCACCATTTACAAAGGCAGCTGTCTCCTTTGAGGACTCTCACAGAGCTAGCCTTAAGGACAAGCGGCTCAGGAGAAAAAACAGAGATGCCGCAGCTCAGAACTCTGGCCATACCTTCCCCTGCAGCCACTGCGGTCGAACCTGCCTGTCTCAGATTGGCCTCCGCAGCCACGAACAAGCCTGCAGACGTCGTGGGCAACTCCTATAAAATCTTCGTTCGCGAAGTCAAGCCAAGAGATATTCAGGATGTGAGTGGTATTACCATTCAAGGAATCCAAAAGCTACAGCACAAAAAGTGCTGTAATGATCCTGTCCTTAATACCAGGTAGCACCAGTTCTGCATTCTTTGAACACAGACAATATCCTATTCACACGCCACACATCCTGTTTCCCCTGGGATTGCTTGTGCCGACAGCTAACACTTCTGTTCACAGTACTGGTGGCAGTGGCATAGAAAGATATTTTGTTTACTTTAATTCCTGTTTCCCAGCCTCCTAAAAGTCAATGTGAGAGGGGGTGTAAGACAATAGTACATTGTTACAACCTCAACAAATCAAACAAAGCGGGGGGGGGGGGGGGGGGGGGGGGGGGTGAGGAAGAAGGGAGAGGACACAAATGTCTGTCCAAACTGCATGGTACAAATCAAACATATCAATCAATGTTGTATTATATTTTGTTCTCCAATAGTAAATTAAAATATATGCAGGAATTTTAAATATAAAATATTCTTCCTGTCTGAAAATTTACTTGAGGTGGGGGGGGGGGGGGGGGCACTGAGCCCCCCCCCCCCCTTCCCCACCCCACCCCTACAGGCTGTCAGTAGCAGTTTTGTCTATTCCATTCAGGAATCATTACTGACAGCTAATGGGTTAACTTGGGAGCCATTTAACAAGGGATGTAAAGCTGATATATAGTGTCATATGACAGGTTTAGGAGATGGGGACCAGCCGTTGAGGGTTGATTGGGGTGTGGATTGCGAGGGGGTGGGGTGGCGAGATAAGTGAAGGATACCCACACAGTACTCACAGAACTGGATACCTCCCTCTACAGCTCTGAAATCCTAACCACCCTATCACTTGCAATCTAAAAATGTGTGTAATATATCCACCCTCACTATCACTTACAATCCAAGAACCTGTGACATCGATCCAGGACGCAAAAGACCATCGAGCCGACGTCAGCCACTGTCAACCCGCGCACGGCTGTGCGCAGATCGAGTGCGGCAGACGTCGGCCTCAATGACCTCTGCATACATAATTATATATCCCCAGCCGTCATAGAAACATGGGCACTATGTTATTTCAGCAAGAGGTATGGATCCTCATGAGCCCCCGCAATTGTGGGGGCTCATGAGGATCCATACCTCTTGCATTTGGGTGGCGTTCAATGTTTCTCTGCAGTGCCGAAAGGACTTAATGTAGTTTGAAGAAGGATGTGCACATAACAAAGCAGGTATGTGCATACTTTACTGCAAACAACACTATAAATGAGAAAAAGCTGGAGCAGACCTTGGCCAGCAAGAGGCACAGATTCTCTTATGCTTAGACCCTGCGACTGCAGGGGCCAATCATAATCTGTGTCTCTTGCAGATCAAGAAGTATAAATAAGAGACTTAAATGGTTGAGCGCAAAACCATTCAAATTGTTTTAACACAAATGATCTTGGAGAGGTATTGAAAAAACTGCCAGTGAGCAATAAGAAAAGGGAGATAGATGGTGTGTGTGTGTGTGTGGGGGGGTGGGGGGGGGGTGGGGGGGTCATATTGCCTTACAAATACAATTCAAGCAACAACAACAACAAATAAGAATCAAAGATAAGCAAAAAATTAACATCCAAAGAAAAGTGGACAAAAAAGGAAAAGTGCTCGCATTCAAGAATTCCAAAAATAATTAATTAATCAGTATAATTATACAACAGATACATGTTATCAAAATGTAACCCGTTCTGTGCCAAGAACATATGAACACCACCCAACTCATGGGCGGATCAGTTACCTCGAGGGGTGGGGGTGTGGGGGAAGGGGGGGGGGGGGGTAGGGTGGTTTTAAACTTTTTGCTTGGGACCTTGAACCTGAACAAAAAGGGCCCCTGATGCTAGACCTTGCGCTTCCAGTGGCTCCAAAATCAAACAGGCGCGGGATATAGAGTGTGTGTGTGTGTGTGTGTGTGTGTGTGTGTGTGTGTGTGTGTGTGTGTGTGTGTGTGTGTGTGTGTGTGTGTGTGTGTGTGTGTGTGTGTGTGTTTGTGTGCGCGTGCGTGCGTGTGTGTGTGTGTGTGTGTGTGTGTGTGGGGGGGGGGGGGGGGGGGGGGGGGGTCCAAACACCCCAAAAAGGGACTTTGTTATAGCAATTAAAAAAACATTTGGGTTGGGGGTGGGGGGTTCTGGAACCCCCCCTCCCCCACCCCCACCCCACCAGATCTGCCCCTGCACCTGCAAGAGGTATAGATCCTCATGAGCCCCCGCAGTTGCGGGGCTCATGAGGATCTATGCCTCTTGCTGACACCCTTTGAATCTATGTTCTGGGGACCGCTTGATTTTTTATCTTAAATTAATGAAGATAGCACAAACACAATCTGCATCAACCATCACTGAATGGGTTAGCACAAGTCTAATAATAATAATAATAATAATTACGGTATTTATAATGCGCTTATCTTATAATGATTATAACTCTAAGCGCGCACTCACAACTCGTGCACGCATGCGCACGCTTTAGACAATGACTTGCATACCACAAACAATGGAATACATTACGACGGTCAGCTTGGGGTGGGGAGTGTGGTGATATAGTGCTAAAACTGTTGAAAGAGGTGAGTTTTGAGGGCGGACTGGAAGGAGGAGAGAGAGTGTTTCTGACGGAGAGAGAGTGGGAGAGTGTTCCAGGTGGATGGACCGTAGACGGAGAAGGAGCGGGGGCCGAAAGTGTTAAGTTTGGTGCGAGGGATGTGGAGGCGGAGAGGGTCAGAGGCAGAGCGGAGGGAGCGGGAAGGTGTGTAGGGGTGAAGTAAGTTGGAGAGATAGGCAGGAGCGCAGTTGTTCAGGGATTTGTAGCAGAGAGACAGAATTTTGTATTGAATGCGTTGGGGGATGGGGAGCCAGTGAAGGAGTTTGAGCAGGGGTGTGACGTGGTCGGATTTTTTCTTTTTGAGGATGAGGCGGGCAGCATTGTTCTGAACGCGTTGGAGAGTGAAAAAGGTGGAGTGAGGGAGGCCGGAAAGGAGAGAGTTGCAGTAGTCGATGCGAGATAAGATGAGAGAGACAGCAAGTTTGGTGGCAGCTTCGGTAGTGAGGTATTTTCTGATCTGACTGATGCGGCGGAGGTGGAAATAACATGCCTGGGCCGTGGCGGAGACGAAGCTGGTCATGGACAGAGAGGAATCGAGGATAACGCCGAGGTTCTTGGCCGAGTCAGAGAGGGAGATGGGGGTGCTAACGAGTTGAAGGTGGAGAGAGGGAGGGAGCTGGGAGAGTTTCTGGCGAGTGCCTACCAGCATGGCTTCCGTTTTGTCGTCGTTCAGTTTTAGCTTGTTTGCTGTCATCCAGTTTTTCACGTCTTCATAGCAGTCAGCCGTGCGAGTCAGTAGTGACTGAGTGTTGTCGAGTTTGTCTGAGTGTGAAAAGGACCGGGCCCAGGACGGACCCCTGTGGAACTCCGCAGGAGAGCGTGACTGGGTTGGAAGAGACGCCGTTGATGGTGACGGACTGCTGTCTGTCGGAGAGGTTGGAGAGAAACCAGGAGTGAGCAGAGTCAGTGATGCCGAAGGAGTGGTGGAGTCGGTGGAGGAGGATAGAGTGGTCTATAGTGTCAAAGGCGGCAGAGAGATCGAGTAGTGTAAGAAGAGAGATGTTGCCCGAGTCGGTGGAGAAAAGCAGATCGTTTAAGATATGTAGAAGGGCTGTTTCAGTGCTGTGATGAAGTCTAGTCTACTTACCAGGAAGACTGTTACTGTGCTAGATAAATACATTTCAACACTACAAATACATACCGATACAGCCAAAAACATGTTGCAGGGGTGATGAAAAATGTCATCTGGTCACCCGTGGCAACTCAAAAACGCTTCCGACAATTTGAAACTACATAAATGGCTGCATGGTGACCCAACATTTGGAGCTCAAACGCATGCACATTGGCAGCTTTTCATTCAACATGCGACTAAAGGATAATTATCTCTGGCTGTCTGTTTTGATAGCCCAGCTGTTTCGGCTTTCATCACCCCTGCTGAACTGATACCATCTGTATCTACTTTACTGGCACCACTTTAACCCCCCCTCTGGGGAAAAAAAATCCGTATACTAAAGTACCTGGACACCAAACCCAATTCAAAATAAATCCAGCATGCTAACAACACATTTTGTTTTCATTCAACTTACCTTTTTTTCCTATGTTTATCAAGGTAGCTATAATGAACATAAAATAATAAAATATCTTGTAGATCTATAAAATCTACTGGAATACTACTGGAAACATAATATACAGGAGAAAGTATATCTCAGTTAGTATTTAATAATCCTGCATTTACACTACTTGCTAAAAGCTGTAATTGTGAAAAAACATAAATTCAGTGCTTATGTCCCATGTAATTTAAAATTGTCAAGTGATAATAATTTTTTGCACTTCACTAGTTTATTTCAATAAATTTTTGTCAGGTACATGATGAATCCATTAACTTATTGTCAAGTGATAATAATTTTTTGCACTTCACTAGTTTATTTCAATAAATTTTTGTCAGGTACATGATGAATCCATTAACTTTTGCTTAGAGTTTGTCAGCTTCAACTATTTTAACTCATGAACTCTTTCTCTCCCTGTGTGTGTGTTTGAAAGAGTTGCTTATTTCAGACACTGTGGTATTTGATTTTCATGGCTACAAATAACAATTTTACAGGATTAACTTTATGCCTACTAATTAGTAACCTTTCTGTCATTGTTAATTTTGAGTTTATTTTTGGATCTCCTCTGCTTGTAACAACACATACAAATTGCCAAGCACACACACTGCAAGCAATCTTGGCTGGATGGATGTCACTGCCCACTGAGCACTACCGAAAGTTGTCTCATAGCGGACGGCGCTGCCATACATGGGCCCAAAGAGCTAAGAAGATATGTTAACTAAGAACTGCATATGTACTGGTGAACAAATCTTGGTATTTACATTATTTATGAGAACTGTCATGTTACAAGAGTATAACCATGTACATGAATATTAATATCTATGTATGCACGCATACATGTCAATTAACAAAACTGCAATGCAAACATGACATAGCATTTCCCAAGATTGGCCAACCCAGGGTACTATAGAAGTTCACCTGTCCTTGAAAGTATTCTGTAGCAACACCTCCCCCCCCCCCCCCTTCTAACCAATTTTATATGAGTCAATAACAAGTAGCTTGATTTACCGCCTCTTTAATTTAGCAGTGGTTACAATAAAAGCAAAAGATCATTAATGCAAACAAAAGTCATCTTAAAATACAGTTTCAACACAAAGAATGCATGATTTCTTAAAACTGTATTTTAGAATGCAACGCTGCATCGGCCGACCTTCAAAATATTTTTTAAGTTTCAACAGTAACTGAAGAATAGACACTTTCCTATTTCGTCTTTCTAAAAATGTCCAAGAACAAATTGATTAGACCTATTGAGGCACGAATTTAGCTCACTGCACCAGCATTTACCTTTTGCGGCGGCGTTCCCTTTCGTAAACTTCAAATTCAGACACTTCATTTTCTCGCTGAAGCAAAGGCTCGTAATCATCGTTTCTGCTTCTCCTGCTCATTGTGATATTATAGTATTTTAAAGACTAAATTCACAAATTCCCCCCTGTGCGTCGGTCACTGTCGGCTGCTCTCCTCCATTTGAGTTGTTTCCCTTTATGCCAATCCACGTTTTTGCATTTATAACTGAAAACTAAAATATAAAATAGATAAACTTTACGCCTGAATTACATGTAAGAAAAATATGTCATATAATGTGCTACAATATAAGTGTCATTGTACCATATAACTTGATTATAATTATAGAATTGTGGTTTACATCCGATTTAGAATTTTTAATTCGGTATCCAACATGGCGGAAATAGACGTGGAAGACGAAAACATTCTCACGTCGATTTTTAAGGACACGTTTCCTGGTGAGTTCATAGTGCTACAGCCAATCAGGATACCTTTTCTAGTATGATTTAAAGAGAGCTACATGCTGTAGTGTTGTTGCAATAATTTGCATCAGCATGCAAGATCTTCTGAAACAGGCCCGGCTTTCACTCAACGTACCGTCCCAAGCACTGAAGCAGTTTGTTTTCTAATTCTGCTGAAATAGGATGCATGCCCGAAGTTGAAACATCCGTAAAAACAAGAGGAAAAAAGAGAAACAGATAAACCTGATATTTTCCATGAGTAAAAATAGAGAGAGCTAGAAGAAAAAAGTGTGTACCGGTAGTTTGTTTGGCTCAGTCAAGGAATATAGTATTAGTAATTAGTAAAAACTATAAGCAGGGGGGGGGGGGGGGGGGGGGAGGATTGTTTCCAGACCGATCATTATGTAACCCTGATTTCCGTTCTGCTCATTCTAGTGGTAGTGTTATCCCTTTTGTAACTGCTCTGCTGATTTAAAGTATGGTATGAAACATGGCATACATTATCAGGATCATTGCGGCAGAGAAAACATAAAAGTCTGTTTCTCTTGGGCATTCAGCAGCCTAATGTTGACATTATGGATGATAATGCTGTACCCTTGAGAACAGTGTCAGTGCTAGCTTTATGGCTATCTTCTGACATCAGGATTTTACCCCTTTTATGTTTGGGGCCACCAGTGCACTCTTCACAGTCCCACTCCCAGTGGCTGAATGCACACATGATTTGTCTAATAAAATCTACATCGTTTAGAAATCAGAGGTAGGTCAGAATTCCAAATGTTTCTATTAAAACTGGATCAAAAGCTTGCAACGTCACATTTTTGTCCAGACTTTTAATTCACTGTTTGTGTCAAATTAAATGTACACACAGTTGTTGTTTTTTTCTTCTGATTTTCACAAATATCTCTATTCTTTCTTTGCAGAAAGCTGGCAGGAAAACCCAGAGTTTGTGAAATATCTGGTTGAGCTCAGCTCTTATGGAGTACAGAAACTTGGTGAGTATCTGATGTACTTGCACAATCAATGTAGGCACTGGTCTGTAATTTTGAACCTTACAGCCTATAGCTGCAGGTTCACAAATCGCAAGACCAGCGCAAAATGAATATATTGACTCAGAAGTATAGGCTTTTTGGCTCAAGTTTTGACTTTTGAGTGAATGACATATGAGCCAGTGACAGAAGATGGAAACGGATGGGTTGCCAATTTTCCAGTGCAAAGTAAAATATAAATGAAAGTCAAACATGTTGTGATTTATATCCTATTTCAAGAAAACTGCATGTAAATATACATACGTTAGTTGCACGCTTTTAAGTTGGTAAAAAGTAAATAAAAACAAAAAAAGAATTCACATATTTGCCGCAGGCAGGCAAAGCCCTTTGTGAGATGCAACAAGCTTGATATTGTGCACATGGATATTTTTCAACATTTCATAAAAAGTCCTGTCCTATTCTTATGCAACACTTCTATGGAGTGTTTAGCGTCTATTTTACACGAATTTTGTGTGAAAACACATATTTTGGAGTTTTTATTTCATCCCGAAAAAAACGGTTAGTCGAGCGTGACGGGTCATGTCCAAAACACCGTGTGCACTCTGACTTAACGCACACACCCAAGCATGGCCTAGTTGTTCCAACTTTTTAATGAACCTCATCTGCATACATATTTCCGCATAAAACATCTTATTGTACTAGTCTTCGGGGTTCGCGTACTATTATTTTTTACTTTTTGTGGTAAGCTTTTGTTTTCATGTCCGTTCATCACGTTCGACTATTTGCCGATTTTTATTTATGCGGAGTTCGTTTTGTGCCTGCAATTTTGTTCGGAGGTCATGTTTTGGTCACGTGATTAGCCGCAGTGCTTCTATTCATTGCAAATGGCGGCAGGACGTAGCGAAGGTAAGTGAAATTGTTTCATGTCCCAAAACTTTCCTTTATCACGTACGACCGTACGTTGCCATTGTGTACATTTGTGTACGTGTTTTATTGTGTTTAGTACCTCTAAGCTCGCACATTTTATATAATTTTACGGTGTAAGTGAACGATGAGTGTGTGGTCGAAACTACTCGACGGTACTCTCTGAGGTTTGTTCGAAAGCGACTTGTTTTTGAGATGACGACGACTTTTTCAGTAAAAATTTGTCATGTCCCAAATCACGGTCGACTATTTCTTGTTATGTCCGACACCACGTTCGACTGATAGACGGTCTTTTTTGTAAAATTTTAATGAGGAGTCTCAGATCAGGTTAAACTACCTGTTAATTTTCAAACGTGGGTTTCATATACCTCTTTGTTTATGACCTGAGGTGATAATGGCGGATGAATCGTCTGCTTTTCAGTCGACCGTGATAGACATCTTGCGGACATGAAGTGGCTTCATGTCCTTCATCACGCTCGATGACGCTTTGTTTATGCCAAAACATAGCAATAGTTCATGTCTGATTTATAATATTTTGTTTTAGTTACTGAGTTTAATCAAGAAAATTAACCAAAAAAATTGCCAAAAGTTGTGTTCTAACCACCCAAAAATCCTTTTCAGGTCTTCGTCAACTTGATCCTTCAGAGGAAGAAATCAAGGCCACTAAAGTTAAAACGAATGCTTACGAGTTACAGATGCCAGGAAAATCGCATGTCAATTAGGTGTGATCCCTCCTGTGATGAAGCTGAGAAGCAGAAGAATAAAGAAGTAGTTCTCGAAACAGACAGCGCTCTCGGACAGAGGAAGAAATCTGCGCAAACGTGAACAGGACAGGCTACGCGCACAGAGATAAGGTATGTGTTGGTTCTGGTTAACATGTGCGTAACACATTCCCATATATTATATAATTTTATTATTTATACTATTGTGACCTTGTTTAGGAGACCTACTCTGGTTGTGATTCGTAAACATGTACATTTCTACCATTTTTATTGATCATCCATCTTAACTTTTCTGTGCGTGATGGGTTCCCAGTATTTAACCTCTTCAGTTCATTTCCATCAAACATTATTTTTTTCAGAGAGAGAACGAAGGTGATAACCCAGCCCCTGGCCAGATCTACACCAAAGCCCAAGACCAGGCATGCGGTGGAGCTGCAGCGTAAAAACTGGCGCAGAGCGAAACAGGAGCAATGCAGTGAATCATCGACTCAGAAGTGGCAGTGTCACCGGGAGAAATGTTCAAAGTTTTACTTTGAAAAGAAAAGTAAATGTGCATTTCTCATAGTTAATTTTCTGATATTTTGAATTGAATCTAATCTCAGAATTTGTTTTCTTTGCAGAACTGTTCATGTGAGAGGCAGATTCTTTATTCAGATTAAGTTTTTAAAAAATAAGATGGTACTTTGCATGTGAAACCTCCCATTTCCCATTGTTATGCCAACAATCCAGCACACCTATACCAAATGTGTCTCTTACTTTGACTTTTTGGGTGGTCACTATCGTGACTATGGTATACTTTTATCAGACACTGTCTTATTAACTGTACCTCAGGTACATTTTCCATTTTAAACTGTGCAAGACTTCAAATCTCGCTTTCTATGAGAATGTTGCCATACAGCTGGCGCTTTTCAGTAATCCGAGCTTGATTCTCTGGGAAGCAATACTTGAACACTTTAACATGACAATGTACCTGAGGTACATTTTCCGAAAGAAAAAAAAAATACTTCAGTGACCATTTAGTAATGTTCGTGATTGTATTAATCAACTATTATCATATTTTATTCTTTTCCTAGAATGCACTCAGACTCATTCCTGGCCAGAAACAAGCCCTCCGCAATCTGCCCCTCCAGATATTATCCTCCTCACTTTTGTAAACATTTTTTGACATACAGAGACTGGCTTTGTTGTCGAAAGCTGAAAAACCTCATCATAGGTGCATGTATAAATCAAGCAATGCACTAATTATTTTTCAGGCATCACTTACGGGGTGATGTGCTAAGAAACAGTGCTGAGAAGTGAAAATTGTGGGGTTTTTTTTGTTGTTGTCAGCAACTGCGTTTAATTGCCTCTTTCTTTATCGTGTCCATTAATTTACAGTGTACACTGTATGAGTGTCTTTTTGGGGTGAAATTAGTTTATGTGGCAACATTTCTTCAGTTATAGGGTGGTATGCTTACAAAGCGTGGTAGGAAATGAGTTCTTGTGATTGCATATTTACGGGAGTAGACTAAGTGTGTTGAATAATACTCTACATGTGCGCCAAGATTTCATTATGTTTTATGCACAAATTATGTATGAAACCATAATCTTGTCTTCATTTATGAGATTTTATAAAAGAAAATATAGTTTCAAGTGGTTGCAAGTAGAAAAATGCTTTGTTGGTCTTTTTTCATGTCCTCACATATTTCATCACATACGACATATGTTTTATGTATAAAACCAGTATGTATGCCAATAATACCATAAATATGGACTGTAAAGCTAAGAAATAAGCATTTGAACTTGATTTTATTTTAAAACAAGTGTGTTTGAGGTAAAAAAGAGTTTAAATGCTGTTGTTTCTCATGTCCTCATATTTTGTCACGTTCAACATACACATTCTGTAAAAAAACACCATCACCACTGATACCAACAAAATTTCATGTACAGTTTGGCTGGTGAACATTGTTTTGAAATAAAAAGTTGTGTTTCTTCATTAACTGTGTATTTGTTCTTTCTTTATTGTATTTGTTTGTACCCAGTATATGTCGTATGTGACACAGGACATGAAACTTTACTAAATTTTCTGTGCTTAATTTTATAACATTCTTGAAGACTTACACTTTTCTGATGTATTTTAGCATGTTTATATAAAACAACATTTAAAAGTTGCTAATGATTATGTAAATTAAGAAGGATTTTTAAAAAAGTCATGTCCTGTGTCACGTTCAACTACTTCCACTTGACCACCATTTTTGACATGCCTACGGAACACCTGACACTCAACTATCTTCTTATGTATGGTTTTAGATAGTGCAAACACTATAGTTTCAAGGAAGCATAACCAAATATACCAATAATAAATCTTAATTTTGCACAATGCATGCCCTCTGTGAGGCCCACCTTCTGTCACTGGCTCATATATATATATGTTTTGGTTGAGGATGGAAGTTTTGTCATTGTTGGTTAGCTGTTGTTTTCTACTTTTGCTAAGGTCTCTGGCTTCACTTGTTAAGTTGTTTTCTATATTCTGTTTTCCGTTTTCTCAGTGTTGAAATTCTTTTACAAGAGGTAACTAAATCACCATTTTACTGGAATTATGAATTTTACTGTATTGCTGGTCTCTGAGTGTGAGTTCAGACCTTATGGTTTAGAACCATATGGTCCTATATGACAGATCAGCACAGCTATTATCATTAACCCCTTTACTGCATATGATGCAGCCTTTGTTTTAAAATTCAAAGCTGAAGTGTCACATCCATCCCAGGATCATGGATACAAATTGCCATCAGCAAGAGACATAGATCCTCATGAGCTCCTGCTGTCACGGGGGCTCATGAGGATCTGTGTCTCTTGCAATTGGAGTGTGTTGACTGCTTTCTTGGCAATCAAGGGATTAACTGATATCAATTAAGTTTTTGTCCTACAGCCCAGGAGCCGGACCGTCTGGCTGAGGAGAAGAGCCAGATACAGCAAGAGACGCAGGACCTGGCATTTCACAACTATACCACCTTCATCCAGACGGCTAACTGCTCCAAAGAGATCTTCCAAGATGTGAGTGGTCTATATCATATTCATATGTGCTTTACATGTGATGTAATTTGCAGCTTGCAGTTCTAAACCATGTGGTGCAAAATCACGGACCGGTGCACATGAGTATACCAGTTTCATACAGATGTACAGGTCAGCCGCAGTATCTGGTATAATACGCACAGGTCTCTGTCTCCCACAGGGGTATCACGACAGTGACCAAAAGGCTCTTGGGCCAACATCAGCCTAGCTGGCATGCACACAGCTGTGCGCAGGCCAACCACAGCTGACATCAGCTCATTTTACCTACTAAGCAGTTTGTTTCTTCAAAAACATTACCGATGACATGACCTTATGGGAGGTGTCTACTACTTACGCAATTCTAGCCTAAGAGCTCGTTGTGTTACCACACAACCCGGGAGGCACTCGGGGAACCCCGAGGGGGCCGAGAGTTATCTCCCGATACTCCCCATCCGGGACAGAGTACCCATAGTCCGTCAGTCAGTCTACTTAGGCTTACGCTGTTCAGACGTGTTTGCTCTAGCCTACGGACTTGGGATTTCGACCGGTTCGCCGGTCGTCGACGGCCTTGGTTCTTCGCTTGACTTCTTCTTCGTCCGTCCTCCCTGTGCCTTGCGTGGCTCTGGTGTCCCCTCTTCGTTGGCAGCTGCCCGCTTGGCTGCTTGTATGCCTGGGCTGTGCTGTGCGCTTCGCTGTGACTTCGCCGCGCGTGCCTTGGTTGAGATTTTTCTCCCCCCTTCCCCGGTCCCGCTCCAGGAAAAGGTAAGGTAGTTGGGTTGGCCCTCGGCCGGTCCCCGCGCTGGGCACTGGTTGAGCGGGCTCGAAGGCGGTCTTCTTCGGCGCTGTTGCTTTGCGCCAAGATTCTTGACTTTTACTTGGTGGGCCTCGCGCCCGTTCCCTCTCTCCTTCCGTGTTGGTGTGGCATTATTATTTAACAGGGTCAAAATCTCCCTTTCTCAAAAGAGGGCATTTACGCGTGAGGAAAGGAATGAGACGTTTTAATCTGGAACGGTCATTCTTAAACGGCTCATATCCACAGGTGGTCAGCTTCGTTTTCCAAGATGGCGTCTAGCGATGCAGAGCACCTTTTCCTCGCGGTTAAAACCTTTAATAAAATGGGAGTGGTGTGAAAGATCGGTGAAAGTTAAGTCTAACCATATTTCTGACGCTTACCTACTCACTTGTTCCTTACCTACTCTTTTGTACCTTGTGGGGTTCGGGGAATGTGTTATGCTCCAGCCATTCCTTGACGCATTACGTTGGTGAGTGTGGCGAGAGCCGACGCTTACTTCGGTACTGTGTCGGTCATGTAATGCCTGTTGTTATGCGTAATGCAGACCTGTTTACCATACACGGGGGCTTATTAGGTACACAATTTGGCTGGTGGGTGAACATTCTTGTGCACTTTTATACTTGGCATCACATGTTTCAGTTCTTGGATGTCAGGCGTATGCCCACTTGAGCGCAGGGCCACTGGTCGCCACGCCTTGCTGCCGTTTGATAAGGTTCAAGATGACCTTTTCGTGGCTGTAATAGAAAAAAATCATAAACAGCCAAAAAAAAAATTGTCTTGCCACCACAGGTGCTGCTCACATTCATGCACGCGCTCGTTCCGCAAGTTACAGGAACAGAGCTACAAAATGGACATTGATTTGGGACGGGTGGAGCCCGTCGCCAAGGCAGCTAAGGGCCGGCGCCAGTGACCTCATCCCAACCCGAACCTACCTGACGGAAACAGAGTGCTAAGACAGCCCTATGTCTCCTGAACACTTAGTATATGCTCTTTGGTTAAATTCCTCCTTGACTAAGGCTTGTGCATGTGAATACAAATTACGGTTGAAAGGAGATTAATGGCCTATATAGCAACATAAAACTACGATCAACGCTGCACCTGGAGGCCCGTCGCTATAGTACAGCGCCGGTGTTCAGCGGAGGGCACCGCTCCGACAAAGGTTACTGTGCCTGCCGCTTGCTTCAGGCCTATACTTGTCATGACATGCTTGAGTTTGTTGTGCATGATGTGTTGCGAAGGTTAACCTTACCAGGGCAGGGTCCCTCAGGCCCACGCCCGCGTGCCTTCGGTTTTTATATGTTGCAGTGGCCTCTGGACGACCTGCACACTACATGGAGGATTCCAGTGACCATCGGACTCACACAAGGTCTGTCTACCATGTGCCGGATGTACCTCCGAACGTTGGTGTGACGTTTGCTCCGCATGACCTGAACGGCGCTGGGCGCTACTTGGGGCTTCCTTTGGCGAGTTCGCCCGGCACCTGTGACTGGTTCCAGACCTGCTGAAATACCGGCTGCTGTTCCCGGTACTACGATCGCTCGAGTTCCGACGAGATGACGGAGAGATCACCATGCCGGACGCGTCAGTATAGTGTGCAGAGTGGGTTGATCGATGCGGTCGTTCCCAGGAGGGAACGCACCAAGAACAAACCTTATGACAGACAGAAAACCAGCACCGGCACGGAGCTCGGTGCCGAGGGACGTGTGCCAATCCGTCCTTGATCCATTGCCGATCCCCGCTCGTCTCCTAGAAAGCCCGCTGGCTCCTACGCGGAGTCTCCTCGCCGGCAGCGAGCCCACCTCGCCATAGAGCCTCGCGGAGACATTCTCGCATGCATGCATCGTCTCGGCACAAATGGAATCCGCTGGGTGCACAGTACGGAACCCACACACCGCTCAAGGTCAGCTGGGAAGCCGTCCAGGCGGCCGACGATGTAGCGCAGGTTATCGCGCTCGGAGCGGGTATGCTGGCACCGCCCTCGCTCCCTGGAGGGGGCTCCACCAGGACAGCGCTGCTCGTCGGGAGACACACTGAGCCGGCTGCTAGTGGTTACAGAGTCCTGTTGGTGACCAGCCGGCTAGGCAGAGGTTCCAGTCTCCGTTTCTTACCGCTCGAGTCCTTGACGATCTTGTGGAGAGATCACCACGCCGGTCGCAACGTTCCAGTACGCGGAGTGGGTTGATCGATGCGGTCGTTCCCAGGAGGGAACGCACCAAGAACAAACCTTATGACAGACAGAGAACCAGCACCGGCACGGAGCTCGGTGCCGAGGGACATGCGCCAATCCGTCCTTGATCCAATGCCGATCCCCGCTCGTCTCCTAGAAAGCCCGCTGGCTCCTACGCGGAGTCTCCTCGCCGGCAGCGAGCCCACCTCGCCATAGCGCTCGGTTCGCGGAGACATTCACGCACGCGTACACTTTCACGGCGCGATTTGGAATCCTCTCGGCACTTAACATCGGATCTCCTCTCTCGAACTCCTACACGCGAGGAGGGACCGCTCCGCTCCATGGGATGCTCGTCCGCTACGGTTCGCCATTGTTGGAGTCACTCTTCCAACACTCTACGTCTACACTCCTCTCTCTCTCCACTGCGGGTGTGCTTAGGAATTGCCGATCTTCACGTCGCTCCAGGGATCCTGTCCCGTTTCGCTCGTCGGTCCCCTTCGCGTCCGGTTGCCGTTCGTCCCTTTTCTCTCCCCCTCACTCAGCCCTTTCCCCTTCTTCGTGCTCCGTCCCAGGGTGCTTGGCTGCAGTCGCTCCACTTCTGGACGCTCGACCCCCTCCGGTGGATCCTCGGGGAGGACACTGTCGTTACTTCGCCTAGCACAGACCTGTTTACCTTCACTTGGGGGTTAAAGTACACATATTTGCTTGGGTTACACTTACATGTACACGTTTCTACACGGTTATACACTGTATACACCTTTGGAGATCTGACTACTCACTAGCTTGTGACCTTTTACGCGTGAGATCCAAATTACACTTAGTCAGTTGGAAGGGTTCTGACTTCACACGGGTGGTAAACAGGTCTGCGAGCGCTTCGGCTTCTGTCTCCACTGGTGCCCTCTCGGATACAGCTCAGAGTTGGCCGCGGCTGCCGCACTTCGTGACAGGCGCTTCGACTACCCTGCGCTTCTTCTCTCGGTTCCCGGAGCTTCTTGCTTCGCCCTCCTTGGAGTGGTCAGCTGTTGGCTTCCCTCGGCAGGACCGGTTCTCGGGAGGTCTCAGGAGTTTGCCTGCCCCTACCGGCTGTGGATCCACTCTTGACTCTTCTTGGACTAGATGACCTCTCTCGTCCGTAACACCCTACACTGCATGGGATCGGGGAGCTCCTTACCCTGCTCTTCGTTCTCCAGTGGACGGCTCCTGGCCCCTGGCAGGTCGTCTGGCCGCGGAAGGACCCCCTGTGCTGACGACTCGGCTGACCCAGGTTCTTCGGAGTTCCTGGACTTCACTTCGGGGAGCAGACCGGAGGAGGCTTCTAGGACCTTGGTTTCGCTTACGCTGGTGCCAGATGGCGATGGGATGCGGTCCGCGCAGGTGGTCCTCGGCTCCGCCTCCAGATCTTGGGCTGCGCCTTCTTCCGGAGCTGCCGACCCTTGACTCCAGTTACCCGTGCACTCGGCCTCCACAACGTTCCTCGGTTCACCTGCGAAGGAGGAGTCACCGCTGATGGAGTCTCCGCTCCTGTTTCGGTTTTCCGTTGGATTCACCGGGGGTCCTCAACCTACCCATGGACACTGTGGAACCAAAGCGCAGCGCCGTCTCCCTGGTGCCTAACCTACTCGACATCCCCATTGGGCGCACAGGGTTATGCCGGAGTTTGGACAGGTGGTCCTGCTGCGGCGGTGCTTGCGGTGGAAGGGCCTAGCCACTGCTCGGAAGTCGGCTCTACTCTCCGTCGGTCATCTCGCAGCCCGGCTGCTGTAGCTACGCCCCCTACTTCCGTGGTTCTTCTCGAGGTCCAGCCTAGCCTCCGGACCTCGCGGACAAGAGCGTGAACGGCTTGGATCTGACATGGACTAGGAGGTCTGCTCGTGGGAGGTCTGAGCCAGCCTTTTCCCCGATGGAACCAGTTGCTTCACTCGGAATGCACCAGGATACCTTCGGAGGATCGGCGCGCTGGCGAGATGGCTTAGTGGACCTGTTCGCCGCAAGGTGAGATCTCTGGCTTTCCCCGCGCCTTCGTGGGGTATAGCCCTCCTGGACGAGATGCCAACGCTCTGACCTAGCCTGGGAAGGATCCTCCTCTCGGCCTGTTGGTCTCCCCTTTCCCTGGTACCGGTCCTGAACCTCTTTCCCCTCAGCTCGCCACGGACCCCCCGCTACTGCTTCCCGCATTCTACTAGGTCCTCATGCAGCCGCGATGGTCACTTTCCGCCTTGCTGGAGCGCCTACCCCTGCGCCTTGGCGGTTTGCGACAGACCCTCAACGCTGGAGTCTTTGCATGGGCAGCAGTCGAAGCTTCGCTATGGCCCGCTTCCCCAACTTGACGCCTCTACGATGAAGTTGGCGAGGCATTGTGCTCTTGGACGGCGTCCGTCACCTCTCCCCTACCGACCCTGCTGACCCCAGCTGGTAGACTTATCCCCAGGAGACTAGGCAGGATAGCCTGAGCTTGCCTCACGTATACCTACGACGACATAGCCGTCCGGGCGGACGCGCACGCTTCTTGGCCGTGTCCGGCAGCTCTGAAGCTACAGGGCAGTCGATCTTCCTGTCTACGCTCTGCCTTACGATCCGAAGTCCAGGATCCCTCCCTCAGGGAGCTTAGAGGCTAATTACGTCCAATCAGCTACGTGCAGGGCCACGAACGCCACAGCCGCCAGGAACTGAGCTGCCCTCATCGTGGCTACTGGAGGGCTGGTGCGCAGGTGCTCTCAATCGCAGAGTTCTGTCAGCCTAGCGAGGTTACTCACTCTGGTGGGGGACCTCCTGGGGGGGCTCTCCTCCCTCCTGGCGCTTCAGCGCCGTCGCTTACACCTACCTAGAGTCGTCTGGAGTTTGCGGTTGGGAGGACGGCCCTTGGGGCCTTCGGTGTGCTAGAGCGCGGCACCCTCCTCCTTTTCGCCATTCTCCCATAAGGTCATGTCATCGGTAATGTTTTTGAAAAAACAAATGCATTTTTCTTTAAAAGGTATTTTTTCGAAAAATACTTACCGATGACATGACTCGGACGACCCTCCCACCTGCCCCGCTTGCCGCTGGTAAGCTAAGTATCCTGACTGACGGACTATGGGTACTCTGTCCCGGATGGGGAGTATCGGGAGATAACTCTCGGCCCCCTCGGGGTTCCCCGAGTGCCTCCCGGGTTGTGTGGTAACACAACGAGCTCTTAGGCTAGAATTGCGTAAGTAGTAGACACCTCCCATAAGGTCATGTCATCGGTAAGTATTTTTCAAAAAAATACCTTTTAAAGAAAAATGCATTTTTCTTCAAAAGGTTAGATTCAGTGTTGCAATAATGCAATCACGAATACCACTCTTGACTTTGTGACCCCTGGGTACCATGATATACTGACTTGTTTTGGTGAAAACAATGTGTTGCTGTGAATTTTCACCAGATTCAGCTTATGCTTTCACAGTTTCATAAAAAATTACTTGTTAACATTACTGCTAAGGATTTGACTGTAAGGTCTTGATTTGGATTTTTTGTGTGTGTTGATTTGATAGTTCCAAATCATTGAGCAACACCTGGATGACTTGCTTGGCAAGCTTCCCCCCTTTACAGAAGAATGCAACAAAGTGCTGCAGAAAGCCCAGGAGATCAGCTCCAGGTAGGAATTAAGTTCATGCTGCGCATGCAGCCACAGTTACTGTATGTTGTGCGCTGTGTATCAGACACTAACAACTTGACCCCCTTGTGCATGCAGCCACGGCCACCGGTACCCATGCATGCATACCATGGTTTAGCTGTTCATGTTGGCGTTGAGTGCACAGCACACAGCTAAATCACCCTTTTAGCCCCGAGTCCCTACAGCAGGAGATTGATTGACCATGATAATTCAAGGGTAGTGCCAGATGAGCTTGGCGCCTGAAGGCGCCAAGCTCATCTGGCACTACCCTTGAATTATCATGGTCAATCCACCTCCTGCATCTGGTACATAGTCGTTAAGTAACACTTCCAAAGTTTGGGAAATGCGCCCATAGGGCTAAAAGGGTTAACCCATTACATCCCAAGGCTGATTTGTTTCTTCAAAAACATTACCGATGACATGACTGAATGGAAGTGTCTACTACTTACTCATTCTAGCCTAAGAGCCAGTTGTGTTAAGACACAACCCGGGAGGCACTCGGGGAACCCCGAGGGGACCAAGAGTTGTCTCCCTATACCCACCACCCGGAAGCCGGGTACCCATAATCCCTCAGTCTAGTCTACTTAGGCGCACGATTCGGTCGTCTTGCGCTCGGCTCTAGCCTACGGACTTTGGTTTTCGACCGTTCTTGGGTTCGGACTTGCTGTTGGAATGAAGAGTGGGAGATAGGATCGTTTCGTCGGCCCTGCCTGTGCTGCTGCGTGGTTTTCTCGTCCCCACTGCTTGGCGCCTGCGCTTCGGCCTCTGGTGAGCTGTCCGGTGATCTTCGCCGGTTGTGCCAGGCGGGTTTTTGGACGTCTCCCCCCGTTCCCCTTCGGCGGAGAGGTAAGGTAGCGGGATTGACCCTCGGCTGGTTCCCGGGCTGGGCACTGGTTGTGCAGGTACGAAGTTTTTCGTCTTCTTCTCACTGTAATTGCGCCCCCACTCACCTTCGGTGAATCGTAGAAAAGTTTCCTACGCTTTTGTACCTTGGGTGTGGAGAATTCTTTTACTCCATGGCCTGATTAGCTGAGTGGCACAGCTTGAGTCACGCCTTGTCATCGCGTGGTTTGTTCGGGACCAGCGCCTGTTCTGTTTTCGCTCACGGGTGATGGATTTAAGCGCACACTCGCATACGCAGGCATACGCGGTAGACAAGTACTCACGTACCTTAGAGAGTGGATATACGTTCCGGCGGGCAGCTGGGGGGTTTACGCTCCTTGGCTGGGCGGGCCCCTCGTGGCATGTCCACATAAAGTGGTGATTTTCTGCCCCAGATGTTTTTCTTGTCTTGATTGTCATTGCGTATTGAGTTGTACAGCATGCGGCCGGTGTTGGTTTTTTTTTTTTCCACACACGGTCACCCTTAGTAATAATGTTTGGGGGCCTGACTCCTTTTGTCACAGGGGTTGGTACATATGTTGTTGCTCACCTTAGCACTTGACGGCGGTGAATCTACCTCGTTACTGCACTGCTAGATTGCAGACGTGCAGTTTGGTACCTCGCTTCCGTCATGACGTATTCGTCTTTTGTGTACATATGTTGTTCCCTCGCCTTAGCGCTTGGCGGCAGTGGGCCTGCTTGCTTACTGCACGGCTAGTTGTCGGCATGCAGTTTGCAGACCTGTTTACCCAAGAATACACTTTTTGGAGAAACTGACAACTCACTGGCTTGGGAATAATTACACATGTGAGGTCCAAAGTACACAATTAGTCAGTTGAAAGTACACTGACTACACCCAGGGGGTAAACAGGTCTGAGTTTGGTACCTCGCTTCTGTCATGACATGTTTGACTTTTGCTACATATGTTGGTTGCTCACCTTAGTGCTTGAGGGCAGTGAGTCTACCTTCTTGCTGCACTGCTGGCGTGCAGGCTTGACAGTCTGTTACCCCGCTTGGTGCTTGTGTGTTTTGTTGTTACGAAGGCTACCTTTCGTGGCTTAGTCCCACAGGACTCGCCCGCAGGCCTTCGGGTGTTATCTGTTGCAGGGATGCGCTACCCATTCACACAGATGACAGTGGCTAGTTCAGCCCCCAGGGGTCTTTCGCCACTGCACCGGATGCCCCGCCGACCATGCTTGCTTTGCAAGCGATCGGCACCGGTTTAGGCGCCTTCCAGACACTGCGGGTTTCCGCACGACAACGGACTGCCCTGGGAGAGAAGCCACACTGGATGTCGCGACTAGTGCGCGAGCATGGATCGTGGAGGCCGCTGCCAGGGGGAGCGCACGGGAACAGCCTCTGGCAAGGCCCGCTCGGAAAGACAATTACGCACACGTCCGACGTCTTAGGACGTTGCAGTACACTACCACCTTGAGAGGACAAGCAGCTTCTCGGCTGTAAGCCCCAGCCCGGCTGCTACTGGTAGGTGTGTTCTTCATGTCCAGGCAGCGCCCATAGGGACTAGGCCTGTCTTCCGACACGGGAGGTGCCTCCTACCACATTGGGATGATTGCGTCACCTGGCCTCAGCAGCGCGGATGGCAGCATTGAAGCGTCTGCAGGCGGGAGCGACCTATGCTGTTGGTGCTTGAAGGATCCCGTTCCGCCCCGATGAAGAGGGGCATGCCGATGTCCTTCACGCAAGGCATATGTTCCGGTGGCCGTCGGACAACCACTGGGTCGGGTCTCCTATGCGCAGGATGTGGATACGCCTTCCAACGTATCCTTGGCACCGGTCGCTTGAGACCAGGACGTCCCTGTGGGAATCCCCACACCGGATTCAGTGGACTAGTGCACGAAGTGGGCCTGGATCGATGAGGCCGCTTCCAGGAGGGAGCGCGCCCGGACTAAGACTTCCAAGAAGCCATGTCCACTTTCTGCCCCACTTGTCTCCAAGAAGCCCGCGGGATCCCGCTGGGTGTCCCCCTTACCGGCAAGAAAGCCCGGCTCAGAGACATTCACGTGCACGTCCAGGGACTCTAGTAAGAATGCTCGTCTCCAAGGAAGTGGAGACTACTATCAACACAGTTCCGGGCCACCTCTCGTCCCGCTCGCTCTGCGCGGTGCCAGAGTAGGGACCACTATCGGACTGCTGAGGACATGCAAGCTATGCGGAGGCTTCCAGTGGCCGTCGGATAACCATACAGTCTGTCTCCTGTGCGCTGGGTGTGCTTCCGACCACTCTTGTAACGTCTGTGCTACCTGGCCGGAGCTGCGATGGTCTAATCTCTGGAACTTTAGAGGAGGGAGACTCCTACCCTCTCGGGTACTTGAAGATTGCCGAGACGCCTTCCGCTGTGCCCCCGGCACCGGACGTGCGAGACCAGCTGGATCCGACACAGAAAACGCCACTGAGTAATCGAGGGATTAGTGCAGTGTGGGAGTTCGACCGTCAAGACCGCCTCCGTTAGAGAGCGCGCCCGGATACAGCTGGTGGAAAGAACCCGCCTCTCCCAAGAGCCTGGTTTGGTGGGACGCTCGTGGCGTCCCTCCTCCACCGTCGTTCCCCACTCGTCTCTGAAGAAGCCGCCGGGATCCCGCTGGGGGTCCCCTGGCCGGCAAGAAACCCGCCTCTCCCAAGAGCCTGGTTCACAGAGACATTCACGCACTCGTCCGGAACCTCCTGGTTGTGAAGAGCGTAGACACGGGGATTCTACTCGACGTTAACGCTCTCCCTCGCAAGATCATAAGAGGACCTTCCCGCTCGGGTGCTTGGAGTTGCCCAAGACGCCTTCCGCTGTGCCCCCGGCACCGGACGCGCGAAACCACCTTGATCCGACACAGAAGACGCCACTTGAGTATTCAACGGATTAGTGCACAGAAACCCGCCTCTCCCAAGAGCCTGGTTCGTTCCCCACTCATCTCTGGCCGCAGGGATCCCCTTGCCGGCAAGCAACCCGCCTCTCCCAAGAGCCTGGTTCACAGAGACTTACACGCACTCGTCCGGATCCTCCTGTTCGCGAGGATCGTAGGCGCTGGGATTCTACTCACCGTTATCGCTCTGCTTCGCAAGATCGTAGAAGGACCTTCTCCACTCATCGTTCGATGGATCAGGACTCCCTCGACTGGTTTCGCCTTCTTCGCGTTCCTCATCTCGTTCGGACTCCCGTTCGTCCCGTTCCTCTTCCCATCGACCGGCCACTTCCCCTTCCCTCGTCCTCTCCGTTCCGTTCCTCCTCGTCGCAGCCGTTCTCCTCGTCGGAACCCGCCTTCGGCAAACGGGAGAACCTCGCCGCGTCGCTCCGTCTTCGCTCTCCCCTTCGGAGGGAGTCTTCGACCTGCGGTTCGCCATCAGCGGGATTCCCTCCCTCGGAGCCCTCCTCGGTCGCCGGTTCCAGACAGCGGGACTTTGACACCCTGAGTTTGACGGCTGACGACCCCTCGGACTGGTTGCTCGGACGTCTCAGCCGTTTCTCCTCTTCCTCTTCTTCGGCTTCCAGTGCTGCGGTTCCATCAGACCTGTTCTTCTGCGCGGATGGACACTCGGCCGGCGCTGGACGGGACATCCAAGCTCATCGCCGCCGCCCTGCTGCGGAAGTTGCCCGGCATCGCCCCTTGACTCACCGGGGGTTCTCATCCATCGTGGACACTGGGGAACCAAGGCGCAGCCCCTTCTCCCTGATGTCTAACCATCTCGACAACTCTCGTTGGGCACCCGGGGGGTGCCGTACTTCGGACAGGTGGTACCGCTTGGCTGTGCTCGGGGTGGAGGCCTAGCCACTACACGGAGTTGAATCTACTCACCTTAGTCGTCTCTAAGCCCGGCTGCTCAAGCTACGCTTCCTACTTCCGTGATTCTTCTCGAGGTCCAACCCTCTGACCTTCGGACTTCGCGGACAAGAGCGTGCTTAGCTTGGATCTGACGCGGACTACTAGGCCTGCTTCTTCTGCTCGTGGGGGGAAGGATAGGTCACAGGAGCTTCTCCTCTTCGGCTACGCGACAGCGGAGGTGTTCTTCCAGGATCAGGGCAGCTGGCGATCCTCCGACCAGTGCATACCCCTACCCTGGTGCTTGGGGAAAGAACTTCATCTCCCTCCGTGCGTGACGCTACCTGGACCGACGGTAGATCGGGGCCAGTCTTCCCCGGTGGGACCAGGGGCTACACACGGAATACACCAGGACACCTTCGGAGGATCGGCGCATGAGACCAGGATGATCCTACGTTTTCAGTGGACTGGGGCACAGGATGGGGCCTTGACCGAGGCCGCTACCCGGACGGAGCGAGCCCGGACACAGCTTTTGAGAAGCAGAGAACTCGCCTCACAGAGCCCAGTTCAGAGAGTCGTGCTTGGCGACGTCCCACGTACAATCTCGGTACCCACTCGTCTCCAAGTAAGCCGCCGGGATCCTGCTGGGGGTCCACTTGCTGGCAGGAACCCGCCTCTCCTCAGAGCCCGGGTCGGAGAGACTTACACGCGCTCGTCCGGAGCCTCCTGTCGACTCCCCTCGGGAGGAGTCATCGAATGCTACGTCTTGCCCTTGCAGCCATACGGCGCCTGAGGGATGTTGCCGTGGTGGATTGGTTAACGAGCTTCAGGAGCTACGCCTCACCCTGTCTGCCTACAGTTCGAGGGAACAATTACGTACAGCTCCTCTCGGACCATACCTTACCTGGACCGCCGCGCCTTGGTCCACAGGTTCACCTTGCGCCCGCTTACGGGGCGCTATTCCACCAGGAGACCACGTAGCAAATCCCTGTACAAGCCTCACGGGTGCCTACGACATAGCCGTTCGCTTCGGACGCGCTCGCCTCTTTGCCGGTTCCGGCAGCACTGACGCTACATGCCGGACGTTCTTCCTGGTTAAGCTCAGTCATACGTTCTGAATTACAGGACCCCTCCCTCAGGGAGGTTAGAGGCTACAGGTACGTTATCAAGGCACTTGCAGGGCCACGAACGTCACATTCGTCAGGGACTGTACTGTCTTGCACTTCGTGGCTACTGGAGGCTGGCGGGCAGGATGACTTCGCCCGCCTCGATTGCAGAGCTCTGCCAGGCCAGAGAGACTCCTCGCTCTGGTGGAGGCCTTTTTGCGGGGGGCACAACTCCCTCCTGGCGCCTCAGCGCCGTAGGTATTCACCTACCTAGGGTCGTCGGGAGTTTGCGTTAGGGAGGACGGCCCTTGGGCCCTAAGGTGTGCTGGAGCGCGGCACCCACCTCCTGTTCGCAATTCTTCCATTCAGTCATGTCATCGGTAATGTTTTTGAAGAAACAAATTCATTTTTCTTTAAAAGGTATTTTTTCGAAAAATACTTACCGATGACATGACTCAAACGACCCTCCCACCTGCCCCGCTTGCCGCTCGTGCGCCAAGTATCCTGACTGAGGGATTATGGGTACCCGGCTTCCGGGTGGTGGGTATAGGGAGACAACTCTTGGTCCCCTCGGGGTTCCCCGAGTGCCTCCCGGGTTGTGTCTTAACACAACTGGCTCTTAGGCTAGAATGAGTAAGTAGTAGACACTTCCATTCAGTCATGTCATCGGTAAGTATTTTTCGAAAAAATACCTTTTAAAGAAAAATGAATTTTTTTTTTTAAATTGCTGATTATCCTATCGGGGCTACATTACAGATAGATAAACCATTTTAGTTCAAGGGTGGTGCCAGAATAGCTTGGCTATGTATCCGTTGCAGTAGATGAATCGACCATGATAATTCAAGGGTTGTGCCAGATTGGCTTGGTGCCATCATGCGCCAAGCTAATCTGGCACTACCCTTGAATTATCGTGGTCGATCCGTCTCCTGCTGTAGTGTGTTAGGGCTGAATGGGTTAAACTGCAGATGTACCACGCTGTGGAAAACAGTCTTCTGTCTTCTCCATCACCAGAGGATGTACCAATATTTCCCAGCAGCCTCAAAGTCCTGTCATTCAAGGGTAGAAAGCGAGCCTTTAACCCATTCACTGCTGACATAAAATGCACCTGATCCAATTGTAAGAGGCATAGATCCTCATGAGGCCCCGCAACTGTGGGGGCTCATGAGGATCTATGCCTCTTGGTGATGCCACTTCTATTCATATTCCTTGGATGGCTGGCATTCTTTGGCATTGAATTAACAAAGATTTCAGACAGGAACTGTGACCACTGGCAGTGATGTGGTTAAGGTCTTGCTTTGCATGATTTTTTCCCCCACACATGAGAATAAGTAACAGAAATGTGTCTGATGTTGAAATAATATACTCATTTTTCACTGGCTCTCTATCTGTCTGTCCAGTCGGCGTATGAACACCCTGACCCTGCAGCGACACACACAACTTCTTGAGGTGTTGGAGATGCCCCAGCTGATGGACACGTGTGTCAGGAACGGTTATTATGAGGAGGCCCTAGAGTTAGCTGCCCATGTGAGACGGCTTGAGAAAAAACACTCAAACATCCCAGTTATTATGGTAAAAATGTGTTTCCTGTCTGCGTAAACAAATGCTCTGTTAGCTGCTTAACCCGTATCATTCGGAATACACCAGTGCGTGAAATAAGTTGGGCTAAAATAGTTCAAGGGTAGTGCCAGAATAGCTTGGCGCCTCTAGGCGCCAAGCTATTCTGGCACCATCCTTTAACTAAAGCCATTGGTCTATATCCTTACCTGTAAGTACTATAATGTAGCTTGCATATGGCAGTGTACAAATTTGAAGCTGTTAATCTCAGTATGGGTTAACTGTCTTGCTGCTAAGAGGACTCTGCATGCATGCTTTATATATTATACGGATATATAGTAATAGTAGTCAGTCAGCTGTGCATGTTGCTTCATGTTTGTCTTGGATTATGTTTCAGAGCATAGTCGAAGAAGTGAAGACGTCGACTCAGCTCATGCTTGGTCAGCTGATCCAACAGTTACGAACCAACCTGCAGCTGCCGGCCTGCCTGCGAGTCATCGGCTACCTGCGACGCATGGAGGTTTTCAGTGAACCAGAACTGCGCATCAAGTTTCTGCAGGTGGGACATCGTTTAGAATAAACCATTGTTACACATGACAAAATCACGCCTCTCCTTGGGGATTTACTCGTCTTAGCGGAAGTCGCCAACCGAGCCGCCTACCACTCGTCCGTTAACGCTATGGCTGCCTCCGCCAACGGTGACCTGATGCGTCGAGACGCCCTTCTGCTTGCCTGCCGAGGGATACCACCTGACCTGCGTGCGCAGCTTCGTCGTGCTCCGCTGGGTGGCCCCCTGCTTTTCGGCGACACCTGGTCATCCGTTCGAGCCTCCAACCCCGACCGCTGGCCTGTGAGTGCTCCTCCTCCCCGCCGCTTTCCGTCCTCCCGCCAGGCTAGGGGTCGCGCCTCGCGGTCGGTTAGACCCGCTGCTGCGTCAGCCCCTGCTTCGGCCCCTGAGCAGGCCCCCGCCTTTGGCCGTCCTAGACCCTCCAGGGCCCGTGTCCCCGCCTGGCCCCGTCCCGCCCGGCGACCGGGTCGCGGGCGGGCTACCTGACTGCCCCCCAGCCTTGCCCCCACCGACCACTTCGGGGTCTCCGGTCGGTGGGAGGCTAGCCTTTTTCAGAGGAAATTGGCTCACACTCTTTCCCGACGACCCCTGGATTTGCGACACCGTCTCAGCCGGCCTCCGGATCGCCTTTCGCAGCCCGCCTCCTTTGCGTCACTCCCCCCTTTGGACCGAGATCCCCAGCGATCCGTTGAAGGCCTCCGCTCTTCGGGGAGAGGTCTCCTCCCTCCTGAGGAAAGCCGCCACGGAGGTGGTACGCGTCCCCTACTCCCCAGCCTTCTACAGCCGCTTGTTCGTCGTTCCGAAGCCTGGAGGGAGATGGCGACCGGTGATCGATCTCTCGGCCCTGAACAAGTACATTACGGCCCCCTCCTTCCGGATGGAGACTGCTCGAGCCCTGAGAGCCGCGGTCCAGCCTCTGGACTTCGCAGTCAGCCTGGACCTTTCAGATGCGTACCTGCATGTCCCGATGCACCAGGCCTCCAGGAAGTTCCTCCGCTTTGCGATCGACGGTGTGGTATACCAGTTTCGCGCGCTCCCGTTCGGTCTCAACCTCAGCCCCTGGGTGTTCACCCGACTGATGGACGCCGTAGTCGCCAAGGCCCGACAGTCCTCCTCCAGTCCGACGTCGAATTACCTAGACGACCTCCTCCTACGCAACCAGTCAGAGACCTCGCTCGCGTCGGACAGGGATGCGCTGCTACGGCTTCTGGCACACTTGGGCTTCCTAGTGAACGACGGCAAGTCGGATCTCTCTCCGTCCCGCCGCTTCGTGCACCTGGGCATGGAATTTGTGACCGACCTCAACACGGTGCGCCTCCCAGCCCCTCGGATCCAGAAGATTGCGGACCTAGCCGGTCAGTTAGCACGACAGGACGTGGCCCCCGCCAGAGTCTGGCTCCAGCTTTTGGGCCTGCTGAACGCCGCAGCGGACCTTATCCCCCTAGGTCGTCTCTACTCCCGGCCGATCCAGCTGCATCTCCTACTCCATTGGCGCCCGTCGTCAGGCGACTTAACGACGTTGGTTCCGGTGCCCCAGATGCTGCTGCCTCATCTTCGTCGGTGGACCGACCACTCTTGGCTAGCGTCGGGAGTTCCCCTGGCCGCCCCTCCTCCCCAGACCTCGCTTTGTGTCGACGCCAGCCTCACTGGGTGGGGCGCTCATCTCCTTCCTCGGTTCCTCTCGACTTCGGGGCCCTGGCCCACGGACTTAGCGCACACTCACATCAACTGGCTGGAGATGCAGGCGGTGTGGCAAGCCCTGCAGTTCTGGGAGGATCTCCTCAGACACCAGGAGCTACTCGTCCTCTCGGACAACACGACTGTGGTGGCTTACATCCAGAAACAAGGTGGCACTCGCTCTCCCGACCTTTGTATGCTCCTCTACCGGATGATGCGTTGGTGCGAGGACCGGGGTATTACCATTCGAGCCCGACACATCCCCGGACACCTGAATGTCTTAGCCGACTCGCTGTCTCGCCGCGGCCAGCTCCTGCACACGGAATGGACCCTTCGGCAGGACATCTTTCGGATGATCTGTGCCCGGTGGGAGACTCCCCAGGTCGACTTGTTCGCCACAAGGTGGAACCATCAGCTGCCGCTCTTCGTCTCCCTGATTCCCGATCCACTTGCCTGGGCTGTCGATGCACTCTCCATTCCCTGGGACGGCCTGGTGGCTTACGCCTTCCCCCCGACGGTTCTCGTACCCAAAGTCCTTCTCAAGCTTCGGGGATGCTCGGCGGTCCTGCTGTTAGTTGCGCCGTTCGCCTGGAACCGCTCCTGGACCACCGACCTTCTCAGCCTCGCCACGGACCCGCCCCTGCTGCTTCCCGCCCCACGCACCATGCTCAAGCAACCGCGTCAGCCGCTGTTCCACCCCTGCCCGGAGCGGCTCCTCCTTCACGCCTGGAGGTTGTGCGGCAAGCCCTCGGAGCTAGAGGCTACTCGGGTGCAGCAGTGGAGGCGATCGCTTCGGCCCGCAGACCTTCCACCATCCGAGTCTACGAGGGAAAGTGGCGAGTCCTGTGTTCCTGGTGCTCTGAGCACGGCCTGTCACCCACGGAACTGACTAATCCTCAGCTGGCGGACTTCTTCCTCTGGCTCTTTCGAGACTTAGGCCTGGCCCCCATCACCGTGAGGGGTTACCTGTCCATGATCGCTGACACTTATCGACACCTTGGACACCCAGACCCGGGCGCCTGCAAAGACTTAGCCGACCTTATGGGTCACTTCGGCATCCAGCGCCCAACACACCGCTCACTCCTTCCCCGCTGGGACCTGCCCTGGGTGCTAACGTGGTTAAATTCTGACAGATTTGAACCCTTACCTTGGGCCCGTTTCGCAGATGTGACACGAAAGACGTGCTTCCTGCTGGCCCTTGCTACCGCCTCTCGGGTGAGTGAGCTACACGCACTCTCGGCGCGGCCTACCTGCCTACAGTTCCGAGCGGACGGGTCTGTTCAACTCCTCACTGACCCTGCCTTCCTGGCCAAGAACAGGTCGCCTCTGACGGCACCTCAGGTTATCACCTTACGGCCGCTAAGAACCAACCCTCTGTCTCAGGAGACCAGGCAACAGGATCCCGTGCGCGCCCTTAGAGTTTATCTGCGACGATCTAAAGCCTTCCGCAGAGGGCGTTCGCACCTCTTCCTACCTCTGAGACCCAGCAGGAATGACATAACAGCCCAGACGATCTCGTCCTGGCTTCGCTGGGTTATACGCTCCGCGTATCAAGATATCTCCCCGCAGGGAGCGAAGAGGCTGCACATTCGCGCACATGAGGTACGAGCCATGGCCACGAGCCTCGCATTTGACCGAAACTGTGCTGTCAAGGACATCGTGGCAGCCGTGGGCTGGCAGACTGAATCTGTATTCGCCCGCTTCTACCTCAGGGACCTGGCAGGCCAAAGAGAGAATCTTGCACTAGTGGGGGACATCGCCGCGGCGCAACACTCCCTCCCGGCGCCACCGGCGCCGTAGGTATGCACTTCGCTAAAATTGTCGGGAGGTTGCGACTGGGAGGATGGCGCTGTTACCATTAAGAGTTGCGCGGCACCCTCCTCCTCATCGCAATTCTTCCATAAAGTCATGTCATCGGTAATGTTTTTGAGGAAACAAATTCATTTTTCTCTAAAAGGTATTTTTTCGAAAAATACTTACCGATGACATGACTCGGAGGACCCTCCCTCCTACCCCGCTTGCCGCTTTCGAGCGAAGTATCACAAAAAACTGGCCGGTCTCGTGACCGGAGCTGGTAAGGCGGGAAACGGGAGACAACTCTCGGCCCCTCTAGGGGGGGTTCCCCGAGTGCCTCCCGGGTTGTGTGGGCACACAACGGGTAAGTAGGCTAAAATTGAGCTAAAAGTAGACATTTCCATAAAGTCATGTCATCGGTAAGTATTTTTCGAAAAAATACCTTTTAGAGAAAAATGAATTTTTGGGGGGATTGTTTATTTGAATTGAATTAGCTTTCAATTTTTGTTTCAGGCAAGAGACTCCTGGTTTCAGGGGATCTTGGATGCCATTCCTCGAGATGATCGTAAGAATTTGTTTGCACACAATTAACTCTGGCTGTTGGTTGCGCTGTTTGTCCAGGTGATTCCTGTAGGACTCACCAGGACTAAAAATACTGCCGACAGTCGAAGGGTTACGGAGGCAGCTTCATAGTTTAATCTTGGCAGTGAAGGACAAATGTTTTACTTAAAACTGTATAGTTTTCTGTTTCTTTCTCACAATTTCCTACTCATCCTTTACAAGATGTATAAAATGAGCAGTGTAAGGCATCACTATTGTTTGATCTTGCATGAGCATTACGATACCCTTGACCCATCATGGCCGACCTACCTACCCTATCTAATACACAGTCATTATAGATGCCCTTCAAAGTGGCGAAACGATTATGAGCTTTCAGTGAGTTAACAAGCGAGTGCTTCCATAAGCCTGTTGCTGTGCTTCTTAACCCTTTTCATTCTGATACACCCATTGCCTGAAATAAATTTGACTGATAGTTCAAGGGTGGTGCCAGCTTTTCTGGCTCCACCCTTGAACGGAAACAGTTGATCTATCTCTTAATCTGTAATGTGGCCTTCACGGGACAATTAGCAAATGTTACAATATCAGCCTTAGGATGGAATGGGTTAATCCTTTGACTGTTGGTAGAGGTTTTTGTCACACTGATTTCTGCGGGAATCATCGTGACAAAACGCTGCTGCCGACAGCAAAAGTGTTAAAACAGCTGTGTTGTTTTTTGTACACGCGTTTACCTCGCACTGTGAAGGCAAAAGTCCATGGGCCAGTTGCACGAGCGAGCTTAGTCCTGCACCAGCCACTAAGCAAGGTGCGCCACTACAGCGGCGCACCTTGCTTAGTGGCTGGTGCAGGACTAAGCTCGCTCGTGCAACTGGCCCCATGTGTTTGAAAGGCAAGATTTTCATTGAATTACAATATATTACAATGCAACACTTTTAAGAGATGAACTTGCTGTCGTTTGTTTTCTGGGGTTATTTGTTTTCACAGGTTTTTTTGTACGGGAAAAAATCTTTCCTTCAAGCATGCATACGTGTTTACTTGTCTTCCTTTCAGCCTATACCCACATCACCAAAACCATCGAAGCGAGTCGCGTGCATCTGTTTGACATCATGACTCAGTTTCGTGCCATCTTTTCTGACGAGGACCCCATCGTATCGTCCAACCGAGAGGACGTGTTGCCGGATTCTGCTCTCTTCCACAGCTGGGTTGTGCAGAAAGTGAGTGGGTGTAGTCAACATTAGCTTTTTGTCATTGATTATTTTCATTATCATGTTAACTAAACCTTACAAATACATATGTCATGGAAGGATTTAGTCCATAGTCATCTATGCATCATACCGTTAAGGGAGAGAGAATCGATGTGTGTGGTGTTTTGATTACAGATTGTCACTGATTTCTTATAGTTATACAATACATTTTCTTATAGTCATGCTTTGGGGAAATAAATTTATACATCACTGGTCAGCCTCAGTATTACGCATGGTATGGGCTATAGCGCATGCACATCTCTGGCTCCCGCGTGTATGCCTAATGAGCAAAAGGTTTTTGGGCTGATGTCAGCCTTAGCTTGCCCGCACTGTGCACGGGCCAGCTGAGGCTGACATCAGTCCGAGGACCTTTTGCTTGCCAAGTGGTTTTTCATCACAAGTCTCTATAAGTTCAGCACTACAATAACGGCATCATGAATAATGCAGTCTGGCTGCATGGCTCCCAGGTAATGCAGTGTACTGCTCCTGACATGTGTTACAGCTCTTGCCACTGCAACAGTGATTTCAAAGATAAGACACTGACAATTTCGGTACAAGTAAAGCTATATTGTATAAATGGTTTACAGTTGAACACTGCTATAAAACCTCAGAATCATGTCTTTTAACAGGTATCCCAGTTTCTGATAACCTTGGAAGACGACCTTTACCGAGGGGTTGGAGGTCGCTTGGACTCTCTCCTGGGGCAGTGTATGTACTTTGGACTGTCATTCAGTCGTGTTGGGGCTGATTTTCGCGGTCTGGTGGCTCCAGTTTTTCAGCGAGCGGCTCTCAGATACTTTGAGGTGGCCTTGAATGAGGCTAACACGAAGTAAGTTTTTCTGGTGAAGACGTTTTATTGTTGCCAGGAGCCTTTAACCCTTTTCATTCTGATACACGACTCCTTAAAATTAATTTGACTATGATCATTCAAGGGTGGTGCCAGAATAGCTTGGCGCCTAAGGCACCAAGCTATTCTGGCACCACCCTTGAACTGAAATGTTTGATCTATCTCCTAATCTGTAATCTAGCCTGCATAGGACAATCAGTAAATTAAAAAATGTAGCTCAGGATTTAATCGGTTAATGCAGTAATAGTACTGAAAGTTCTAGTCATATTGCAGAAATCATTTTGGAGGTGTCATCTAATGACTATGTACCAGTTGCAGGAGACACATAGACCATGATAATTCAGGGGTAATACCAGATTAGCTTGGTGCCTGATGGTGCCAAGCTAATCTGGCACTACCCTTGAATTATCATGGTTGATCCATCACCTGCTGTGGTGCGTTGGGGTTAAATAGGTTAATGTAGCATGCAAAGGATGATATGGTATGAGTTATACAAGATGAACAGATTTTGCAATTCACATTTAATTCGAAAAACAGATGGCTAAAATTACTTTCATATGGTAACGGAAAACCACACACAGTTTAATTTCTTTGGCATGATTATTGTGAAATTTGTTTTCTTTTGGCATAAGTGGTTACACGGTCAGCGCTTTTCACTTTTAGCTGCATGAGGCTTAGATTCTCAGCAGCCACAGGAGCTCCTGCAGCCACAGGAGCTCAAGACAGTTCCTCTTTTCCAGTGTTATATTTGAAATGTTATTGAGGACAGACATGAAAATAGGCCTGCGTGTCTGCTGTCTCCATCCATAACTCCCAGAACTAAATGACTTCCATTCTATAGAATGGAAGTCATTTAGTTCTGGGAGTTTAAGAGTTAAAAAATACAATTCAATTTAGTACATGTACCTCTTGCTCAGTACTATCTAGTCATAGGTGTTTATGGAGTGATATTTTCCCCCAGATTTGAGGAGAACATGCAGTCATACAACCTGTTGGGAATCACGTCATCTGGAGGCCTGAATTACGGCGGCACGTCACAGGTACAGACAAACCACGTTCATGTTTCAAATAAAAGGGGTGTTTAACCCTCTTCAGCTGTTGGTTGTTGGATGGCTAGGTGCGCCCCGAGCCTTTCATACATAGTCAATTTTATTAGTTCAGCTCAATTATCTCTGGGTTGTTTTTGATGAGAAATATGTAAGAGGAAGCCTCAAACATGTAACCTGTGTGCCTGTGGCTGTAAGATTTGAATCGCAGACCAGCACACAGCCATAGGTCGTCGGGTCTGAAATCATGGGGCAGCATGCACACAAGATGAATGGACCGTGATAATTCAAGGGTTGTGCCAGATTAGCTTGGCACCGACAGGCGCCAAGCTAATCTAGCACAAGCCTTGAATTATCATGGTCGATCCGTCTCCTGCTGTAGTGGATTGGGGCTAAATAGGTTAAACTGCAGCTGTACCACACTGGAAAACAGTCTTCTGTCTTCTCTATCACCAGAGGACCTACCAATATTTCCCAGTAGCCTGAGAGTCCTGCCATTCTGGGGTAGAAAATGAGTCTTTAACCCATTCACTGATGACATAAAATGAACCCATCTGCCGTCTCTGTTTCACTCTGTGTCCCCACTTTTTCAGGCTCAACAGCTGTACCCTCCGACAGTGCTGCTGGACTTCTACCCCCTGGCTGCCTATTGTAACCACATTCTGTCTGCCTTCAACGATCTGAGGTTATGTGCCCCTGTCAACCTGGCCTGCCAAGTGGGAGCAGCACTGAGCCAATCACTTGTTGACATCAACAGAGTAATTCTGGCTTTTTACAGGTAGTTTTGATTTCAAAAGTGTTCTAGCAAAAGAGGAGAGCAGAACTGTCTCATTTTATGACTTCAAACTTCATTGGTTCAGCAGGTTCAGTTAACCCTTTTAGTCCAGCATTGGTTTAACCCTTATCATTCGGAATACACCAGTGTGTGAAATAAGTTTGACTAAAATAGTTCAAGGGTAGTGCCAGAATAGCTTGGCGCCTCTAGGCGCCAAGCTATTCTGGCACTACCCTTGAACTAAAGCCATTGGTCTGTATCCTTATCTGTAAGTACTATAATGTAGCTTGCATATGGCAGTGTACAAATTTGAAGCGTTTTGCCTCAGTGTGATACGGGTTAAGACACCATAGGACGATTTATAAAGGAAATGTTGCGAACTATTGACCCCTTTTAACCTGAAGCAGGTTACTTTAAAAGAGTGTCATGGTTTGAATAGTACAGGTTAGGCTCAATATATTGCAGTACCTGAGAGCCATGAAGTCGGACCATGTCATTACTCACAATCATGTTATTGCAGTGCTGATCACATGGACGTGTGAAGGAACACTACAGGGTAGCAAAAGGTACATGCACCAATGCCAGCTTTAGCTGAGAGCCACGCACTTGCCAGCTGAAGCTGACATTGGCCTAAAGACCATTTGCTCACCTGGCATTTCTGTGGAAGCCAGAGACCTGTGTGTTTTATGTCGGATACTGCAATGTACTGGAGCATGTAAGACTGAGACTGACTTGTACCTGCGTTGCCAACCTGCTGCCATATCTGTACCACTGTCCTCTGTTTCTGTGTTACAGAGCTGAACAGACTACGTTTAACCAGAAAGAGCGCGCTCAATTTGAGCAGTTTTGTGCGACTTACGTGGCTGACCTGCTGCCATACCTCAACCGATGCCTGCAGGCTCTCTTCCCAGCTGCTCAGCTTGCTAATACGCTCGGCGTCTCTCTGTCGGAAGTCAATAAAATGGTATATGCAATAGTTCCTTCTTATCATTTTGTTTGAGCTCTTCACTGCTGAGAAAAATTGAACATGATCCAACTGCAAGAGACATAGATCCTCATGTGCCCCTGCAGTTGCGTGGGCTCATGAGGATCTATGTCTCTTGCTGACCCTAATTTGTATCCACATTCCTTGGATAGACTGGGTTCTTTGGTTTTGCATTAACAACTTCACAATTACAAACTTTGCCCACCGTCATTGATGGGGTGAATAACATCGTCTCCCCAATCTGTCCGCAGGCAAACCTGGGACTCGTGGACCTAAACCCCATCTTGGCGCAAGTTCAACACCTTATACCCGTGCTGAAGGAGGAGCCACCTCCTGCTGCAACAGACGTCAGCCCACCTTCATCCATTTCACAGCACTCTGCCACTTCAGCATCATCAGTCACACCGACACAATCAGTTCCATCAATGCTGCCACCTACACTAATAGTTACTGATACTTCTGTAACTGATGTTGTTGAGGGTAGTGATGAAACCGCTGAAACATTATCTGCAGACAAAGAAATCGGAAATGATGAAACTTTAATAAACTCTGAAGGGAAATCTATGGAAGATCGCCCATCCATGGTTGAACAGACAGATGACGGTTCAGTTAACTCCATTGCACACGCAGCCGCTGATACTGTTCACAGTACCGGTGACAATGTGCATGGGGGGGTTGAAGAAAGTTCTCGGCAATCGACAGAAGCAAATGTGTTGGTGCTAGATACTGGAGCATTAACTCAGACTGCGGACAGCAGCATTCTACAGTCAGATATGATCGACTTGGATGCTGTCCCTGATGCATGGTTGAGCGGGGGAGATGATGGGCTGTCTGCCGCTGGCATTGAAGGGGAGGGAATTGATCTTGACCTCGCTACAGATTTGGCCGCAGGGCTCACGTTTGATCAGCCTCTAGCGCAGAGCGCCGGTGGGCAAAGTGATGTTAAGAAACAAGATTAGTACAGTGATGCAGTGAACTTTGAATATGAGAATATATCTGTGGGACTGACGTGTTTTTAAAAAAAATATTTTGCCTGTTTGTTTGTTACATGCATTGTATTTGATACCTGGGAGCCATGAAGTCAGATTGAGTTATTGGCATTCACGTTAACCTTACATGGGCTTATGAGAAAAAACATACAGCAAAAAGTCCTCTGGCTGACTCCAGCCTTAGTTGGCCCGCGCACAGCGCGGGCCAACTAAGGCTGGAGTCAGCCAGAGGACATTTTGGCCATTGGGTATGGACTTGGGAGCCACAGACCTAAATGGGTTACCTCCGATTTTGTGATATTTTGCACATAATACTGAGGCTGAGCTGTAATTATCATAGGAAGAGTTTAGTTGGGAAATCTGGGGGAAAAAATTGTTATTTGTGACTTTTTTTTTGGTATCCAGCCTTGTTATAAGGAAAGTTTACACTATGCTGAATAAGGCACACATAAGTGTAATCTGTGATTTTAACCTTACGGCTTTTAGCCGTAAGGTTAAAAGCACAGACCGCACATATCTTGATGCACAGTTCTTACAAAACAAAGCACGCTGCTTGTCTCCCTCGATTCGCCACCTCGTAGCCAATTCAGGGAGTCGACTAGTGTGACCTAAAGGCTGGCACACTTTTACTTAAAAGAAGTGCATACAGGATTGCCTGTTTGTTGATTTGCCTTATTCTGTTGCTTGTCCATCAGTCCTTTTACAGCAACATCCGCAATGGCCAGGCTGGACAGGATATGGCGAAGTAACTCCATCAGCTTCACCATCAAGTACAGGCTTTACAAGTCCCTCGTAGTGTCTATTCTACTCTACGGCTGTGAGACTTGGACACTGCTTGCAGACTCAGAAAAGAAAATCCAGGCCTTTGAGAACAAGTGCCTGAGGAAGTTGCTCCGCATCTCGTACCGCGAGCACAAGACCAACGAATATGTACGGAGCATCGTCACTTCCCTGGTGGGCCCACATGAACCCCTTCTGGCAACCGTGAAACGGCGCAAGCTTGCTTGGTTTGGCCACGTGACCCGACACAACACCTTGTCCAAGACTATCCTCCAAGGCACTCTCGAAGGAAGTCGTCGGCGAGGTCGTCAGAGAAAGAGTTGGGTCGCAAACATAAAAGAATGAACCGAACTCGAGATGCCAGACTTGCTTGCCACCGCCCAAAATAGAACTCAGTGGAGAGCACTGTCTGTTGCTGCTGCCTTTCAGTCCCCCCAACGCCCAGTTCGGGCAAGGGACTGATGATGATGATGATGATGATTTGCCTTATGTGGTGAATGATGTGCTGTGTTTGCGTAATATGCGATGTTAAGAAACAAGAGTAGATAAACTTGTTAAAAATAAAAAAGATTGTTGTAAATTATGGTAATCTTGTTTGCACTACTGTGATTGTGTCAAGTCATGCAAACAAAATTAGTGTGAGTGCGAGCAGGTAGTTTGTGATGTGCATTTCTCTTAATGGTCTGACTGACTTTGGAAGATGTTGTTCTAGGGTGAAGTTTATTGTGTTATAACCCATTCAGCCTGGTGCACGTATTTCCCAAATTTTGGAGGCGTCATCTAACGACTATGCACTGCACCTGTTGCAGGAGATGGATTGACCGTGATAATTCAAGGGCAGTGCCAGATTAGCTTGGTGCCGACAGGCGCCAAGCTAATCTGGCACTACCCTTGAATTATCATGGTCGACCAATCTCCTGCTGTAGTGCGTCAGGGCTGAATGGGTTACAATTTTGTCTTGCAGTGAATAATATACTTCTGTAATCGACATAAATTCTCATGAGCCGTGCTAGATGAAGGGGATTCTGATGATCAGAGCCTCTTGCTTATGTTGTGGGCGTCCAGAAAAGGTTTAGTTTTTTGTTGTTGTATTGATTATGTAATTGTTAACCCTTTGGCTGTGGGTAGTTCTTTTTGTCAAGGTGTTTCCTGCAGAAATCCTCTTGACAAAAAGCGCTAGACAGCCAAATGGTTAATGAGGGGATGGTAAGTCATTAACCATGATCGTTCGGAATACACCAGTGTGTGAAATAAGTTTAACTAAAATAGTTCAAGGATAGTGCCAGAATAGCTTGGCGCCACCACCCTTGAACTAAAGCCATTGGTCTATATCCTTATGTGTAAGTACTATAATGTAGCTTGCATATGGCAGTGTACAAATGTGAAGCTTTTAGCCTGAGTATGATACGGGTTAAGGGGGGATGGTTAGTCATTAACTGTTGGAAAGTTTTACGTTTGTTTTTCTGCTGCAAAAAATGAAATTCATTTGTTTTGAGCAGTGGAAATTGTTTTGTATTAATTATCACAGAAAATATGCTGTTTAGTTGCATTGTAGATGAGATGTACCTTTTGCTGGTAATTTGAACCAGTGTGAGCACTGTTCCTGCCACTGGGCATAGATTTTGCTTCTGAAATCTTTATTCGTCCAAGAAACATAGATACAAATAGGTCTCAGCAAGAGGCATAGATCCTCATGAGCCCCCCGCAGTTGCAGGGGCTCATGAGGATCTGTGCCTCTTGCAGTTGGATCATGTTCACTCTTCTCAACTGTGAAGAGGTTAAATTTGTGATTCAGCGGAGCTCTGGCACAGTTGCACCCTTCAACTTGTGATATTTATCTTGATGTTGCATTTTGTTGTGTGTGAAGACGTGCTTTTGTTATCAAGCGCTCTGGGGGAATGAAAGAGACGCGTGTTGCGTATCTGCCAGAACGTTTTATTGAAGATTTCTAGCTTAAACAAGGCACTCACGTTTCACTCAATTTTGTAATATTATACTGACAAGCAAAAGAAATGCCACACCACTGAAGTGTTTCAGGCGATTCCAGTGGTATCTCGTTTCAGTGTTTTTCTGATGATTCAGTGGCGTCGCATTTCTGTTGCTCGTCAGTATACATGAATGATTCTATTCTGTTATGTCTTTGTAAATAGGAGGGATCATAAAATGATCATTACAGGAATAGACGTTCGCAAAATCGGAAGTAGGTCAGAATTGCATGTTTCGACAAAAACAGTGGATTAAAAGCCCAACTAACATGCAGTATTGCATATTTGTCTGGGCTTTAAAACTCTTAAGCTCGCAGAACTAAATGACTTGCATTCTATAGAATGGAAGTCATTTAGTTCTGGGAGTTTGAGTCGATCCACCATTTTCGTCAAAAGACTGCAGTTTCTTACCAACTGCCGATCTTCAGAAATCATGAATATTTTGTTGGAGTTTTCTGTTGTCAGGACATGCACACAAATGCAATTTGACTCTTCATATTGATACGATCGTACGATCATGCAATGTGAAGCAACACATTGATCCATCACCCACACATTCAAAAACCATGACTGCATTCCAAATTTCACCATTTTTATTGCTTGTAAAAAAACACCATTGTGGCAGTGACAATACTTGCACATCATGAATGACAAGGACATTGTGTATTTTCATTTCTATCAAATTCACACATTCAACCACATGCACGCTCCGTTCACAAACACACAACATGGGGAGTGAACATTGGACCCTTCAACCTTACCATGTTTGAAGCCGTCTGTCACGATTCCTGCAGGAATCGTCTGGACAAAAAGCGCTACCGATAGCCAAAGGGTTAATTGGGGTTTAATGCCGAGCAGGTGAACTAGCGACCCCCCCCCCCCCCGCCCCCCAACGGATTAAACTACCCCCTCCCCCTCTTTAACAGGCTATTTTATTGTTAGTAATACTATTTCCAATATTCAAACACAAACCATTTTAGAATCCATAAAACCCTTTACACAGTATTTGTACCTGTCTGCGTTAGCCACCTTTTCTCGACCTTATTTATATCCGAACCCCCCCCCCCCCCCCTTATTTCTTTTTACCCAACACTGAAAGACACCCCACCCACCCCTTGATTCTAAACCTGGCCCATACACAGAAGCGTTCCTACATACTAAACACTCGAGTGCGGGCGCACAGCGATATTGTAAAGTGGTCGAACCAGTACCCTATAGCTGGACCTGTCCGGATCGATACCCAGTTCAAAGCGTGTACCGGCATGTTAGATCAGGCCATACAGCAAGATGTGCGCGGTTTGGGATTATGAACCTTACACTCTTTCAACATGTGCTGGTCTGTGATTTTGGACCTTACGGCTGGGCCGTAAGGTCCAAAATCACAGACCAGCACAGCCGCAAAAGTTCGAAAGTCCAGACTAGCACGCAAATCATGTCTAGTGGTGGTCCCCAGCCCGTTTCCCACCCAGTGCAAGAGGTTATCGTGAGCCCTTGCAAAATGCAGGGGCTCATGAGAATCACGCCTTTTGCTGAAAGGGATTAGCATCTATTTACGTATATGCCTCGAATGAAGGAACTCTTAGGGCTGGGATTCTCGGGAATTCTCATTTAGTTGTCTGGCGACACTAAGCATATGTACACGAACATTGTACCCGTGCAAGAGCGTGTACTCTGCAGTGATCGGCAAAAGTAGAACTAGCAGCCCTTGCGGGTCAGGTATCGGCCGCCTTTCTGGAAAATTCCGTAATGGCTTATGTTGAAGGACTGAAACCCAATACTCTGAAACCTATTTAAACGACTACCTGTCCGTAACGACCATCCTTTTATTGTCCCGTAAGTCACTCTTGTTTATGAAGTAGAAGGCGACCGGCTACCTTTCTGACTGTGCTGTTTATGTGTGCAGGTCTGTGATTTTGGACCATACGGGTTTGATCAGTAAGGTCCAAAATCACTGACCAGCACACATAATGATATACCCGAACTTTGTAAATTTATTGGTTTTAAAAACCTCTCTCTCTGTATCACAGGACATGTTTTTTTTTTTTATTTTTTATTTTACAAAGACTATGTACCCAAAACATTTATCCTTGGAAAATAAAGTGTCCTTATCTCTCTCTCTCTCACACACGGTTATTTGTCCTTATCTCTCTCTCACTCACACACGTGTAACCCCTTCACTGCTAATGCACGCAGACTTTGTCCCTTTGCTAATTCAACGTCACAGATCCCTATGTCACTGATCCCAACGTCACAGATCCCTACGTCACAGATCCCTAGCTGCGAAAAGGAACAAAGTGGTTTCAGCAAGAGGCATAGATCCTCATGAGCCCCCGCAACTGCGGGGGCTCATGAGGATTTATGCCTCTTGCGTTTGTATCGCTTTCATTTTTATTATTATTTTTTTTTTTTTCTCTGCAGTGAAGGTCACCTCTCCCCGACAAGAAATTCAACTTGCATCTAAAACTTAGAAAGCGAGTTTCTTCATCATGAGGTAAACGTGAGAATCGACCTCAAACCCGTGCAAGTTGTTGGGGTCCCCCTTCAGGCGCATCAGCAGCCCTCCAAACGAGACGTAGGCAGCTCTGCAAACAAAACACAGACAGAAAACGATGCATACTTTAGTGATGCAATCGCAAATCTCTTGCAAGTCATGCAAGTCAAATACAACACGAATCAATGAAGCGACGTCGACTGTGTGCTAGTCTGTGATTTTGGACCTGACGGCTTGCGCCGTCAGGCCCAAAATCACAGACCAGCACACGGTTGATGTTCATTCGATCAATAACTCAACCGAGTGAAGCATGACTAGTAAAAAAAAAGAACAAAATGTTTTGAGGGATCGCCGTCATGATGTCACCTGCCCTCATGATACCACCTGTCATATAAATACTATGTATTATTTATTATTATGAAAGACCATTTTTTTAGGTGGCTGTACCCCCCCCCCCCCCACCCCTCCACACACACACACACACACACTTTGGTACCGGTTTCAGGCCACTTTACAAATTTCAAATACAAGCGATCAAAAATCTCTGTAACTTCAGTAGCTGAACTGGCCCTTCGTCTGTCTTGTACTGTGTTTGCCTTAAATGGCGTAAATCCGTGTCCGTTACGTGAGTGTGCGTGTTGGGTTTCAGTTCGTGGCGCTTTGAGTCGATTCGCCCAAAAATTGAGAAAAAGCGCCTATATAATAACGGTATTATTGTTATTATTAGTATGGTCTTTAACGACAGGTTGCAGCCACCTAAATGACGGTGTATAATGACAGTTGACACTTTCTGCTCTTGAAGTCTTTCCTTGAGGGAGCACCTGTTTGCTTTAAATAGATCTGCATGCATAAAATACATCGGATACAATTCCAAACAATGCTTTGCATATCAGTTGAAGTGACAAAACGACAAACTCCGGTGTCGTATCCGTTGATACTAACCCCAATGCGCGAAAGGTCATCGGGCCGACGTCGGCCGCCGTTGGCCCGCGCACGGTCGTGCGCGGGCCAACGGCGGCCGACCGGTCGGCCCGACGGCCTTGACTGCGCCCACATAACGTCTGCCGGATTGTAATTTTGACCTTTCGGCTATAGGCCTTGAGATCTATAATCGCAGAGCCGGACTCGAATTGACGGATTTGCGAAAAGACTTCAAATGAACGTGGTTTTTGAAAGTTTGATTTCCCCCGGGGAGATAATACACGTTCGAACTACGTGACATGATCGTAATGAAGTTTGAATTTATGATACCCGCATAATGCATTCTGGACTTCTGATTCACGTATAATGAAATTTGAATCTATGATACATGCTTGATGAACTTTGAACTGACAATGATTATGTATTATGAAGTAAAGAACCTGAGCTACCATGAAGAACTGGAGCATGACGTATGACGTATGACTGATGCTGATGACAGACGCGAATGACGTGAATGCGTCAATGTCCTTATGACCAGTGATTGTATACGGACGAGCAAACGAAATGCGACACCACTGGATTTATCGGAAACACTTTCACAGCAGCGACTTGACTCGAGCGTCTATAAGCTGACGCATTAACAAATGACCCCACACGATGTTTGAAATGAGATGTTCCAAATGCACCACAAACTGAAATGGATGCAATGAAAATGGTCAGATGTCAATGGCAACAACCTTCATGACAAGACGAAATGATACCATGCATGAGGTGAATACTGAAAACTTTGTGGACATTTCGACAACTTCTTATTCGAGTGTAGCTTCAAACAAAAAAATAAACATCAAAATGGTTTACAATGAGCAAATTACTCATCCAAAAATAGGCTGAAGACGTACATTTATAGTCCTTGGTACCTATGAACTCAAATTACCTTTTTTTTTAAATGTAAAAAAATGACAAAATAAATATCTAAGATGTTCATTTCACAGCTCCAAGAGAAATGTTTTGTGGAGGAATGAAGAAACATAAGCAAAATAAAGTCTTTATAGTACTTTAATCTAAAACATCTTAGCTACTAAAAAGTCTTAGCTACAGTTTTACTCGGAACCAACATTATCTGATGAAACTTAGAGATTGTACATTGTGTTTCTTTCACAGAGCTTAACTCGTACCCTAAGGCCGAAATCCCAAATTTTGCCTTGGTCCTCTGAAGACTGCATTGCAGTGCATGACACAAATCGACCATGATAGTTCAAGGGTGATGCTAGAATAGCTTGGCGCCCATAGGCGCCAAGCCATTCTAGCATCACCCTTGAACTATCATGGTCGATCCATATCTTGCTGTGGTGTGTCTGGGGTAGAATTAGTTAAGGATTTATCCACGAATACTAGCAAATATCCACGAATACTAGTAATAATACACTTGAGAATTTTTTTTTTTTTTTTTATCAGTTGTAAATACTGAAAATGAGTTGGCTGGAGAGTAAAGGCATATGTAGATACCACTAGGCATGTACCTAACTTTTGCCTATTACAATTTTTCGTTATGAGCTTAACCCTTTGACTCTCGAATGGAAGTCATTTAGTTCTGGGAGTCAAAGGGTTAACCATACACTCATCCATACATCCATTTGTCTGTGGGGAAGGACAGGGACAATCAAAAATCTGTTGTCCAGCTTTCAGTTCAAAAAGATGATCAAAATGGCAGATGGAAAAAAAAGGGCAACCAATGAAAATACAGCAGTTAATGCACAGCTGCTTTGTGACTGGATGATTTTTCCTTCAACTAGACTGGCTGAATTTGCGTTGCCATTTTCGCGGCAGTGCGAATAGTGGTTGTCGCAACTGCGCTTTCCACAACCAGCTAACCACACTGCCAAGAAATCGGCTGCTCTGCCCATTTGAAAGGTTAAGGGGTTGAACCTTCCTTGAAAATGCGACGGGGCTCCAGAAATGGCCCAGGGTATGATTTTGGTGCAGGCATGAGCAGTGAAACTTCATGATGGACGGATGGACAAATGCATGGATTGGTAGATGGTCATGAAACTATTATGATCGTTTTCAACCCTACTTTTATTTCCAAAATATATCTGATTTGGTTTTCAGTTTCTTTTTCATAGGAAATTTGGTTTTCAGTTTTTTTTTCATAGGAAAATTGATCCATTGTAATATAACCACTGTCACTATCCAAAATGAATTACATTGACTAGTTTCCTGAAATTTGTTCCAGTAAATTTGCTATGCTGTGAAATCTCCTAAACTTCAACTGACATGCAGAGCGCTGATCAACAGTATCCTGTAAATGTGGCATTCAAATATGACAAAAACTTAACACCCTTTCGCACGTGGCCACCAGTGTACCCGGTAGCTACATACACAAGGGGGCTACCACATGGTTTACAGAACAGAACACACGAAAGAAACATCAAAGAACAGTCTCTGCAGCCCTGTTTTTTTTTTTTTTTTAAAGCTGAAACAAACATTAAAGTGAAACATAGGTCTGGAAGTGACATCATCTGCAAAAACGACCAATTAACCATTCAACAAAAGCAACAACAAACCCCCAGCACACTGCCAAATCCCCCCCTCCCCCAGCTGACGGCAGACACGTAAGCACTGCGGACAAAATTACCAAATTTTGGAGATGTTTGAGGTCTACGTCAAAGTTCTGGGGATGACTCGACCATGATATTTCAAGGGTGGCGTCAGAATAGCTTGGCGCCTTCAGGCGCCAAGCTATTCTGACACCACCCTTGAAATATCAGTCGATCGACATCAGCCCTGTCGTATTGTGTTAGGGCTTTATGCATTAGCACAGAGTGGAAAACAACTCCACGTGCAAATCAAATAACGCTGCAAGACACAGATCTACGTGAGCTCCAGCAGCACGCGGGGGCTACTTATGATCACCGCCACTTGCAGATGGGTTCTGTTCCATGAACGGCCTAGCTGAACGTTTAACGATGCCATTCGGCGGAAAAGATGCGTCTTTTCCGCCGAACGGTATCGTCAGCGGCAGCCAAAGGGTTAAGACACAATAAATTAGCCACCAAACACAAGTCACGGGGGGGAATAAAAAAGAAAAAGTAAAATCTGGCACACAATAAATGGCTTAAAATCCATTTTATGTCTTTGACGCAATGTGTCAAAAGGTTACGTTATCGACCGAGCAAGAAAAGTGTTCAACAGAAGGCTACATATTTTCCAGGCGAGAGAGAGAGATAGAGAGAGACTTCGTTCAGTCTTCAAACTGTCCTGAGAATTAAAACGCAGAGAGAGAGGGAGAGTTGCTGAGTACGCGCGTGCATCCGTGTATGTCTGTGTCAGCGAGGGAGAGAGAGACAGAGAGAGAGAGTTAGTTATTTGGGTTTAACGCCGAGCAGGCAACTAAGGCCATCTCACGGCGGAATGAGAGAGAGAGAGAGAGAGAGAGAGAGAGAGAGAGAGAGAGAGAGAGAGAGACTTCGTTCAGTCTTCAAACTGTCCTGAGAATTAAAACGCAGAGAGAGGGAGAGTTGCTGAGTACGCGCGTGCATCCGTGTATGTCTGTGTCAGCGAGAGAGAGAGAGACAGAGAGAGAGTTAGTTATTTGGGTTTAACGCCGAGCAGGCAACTAAGGCCATCTCACGGCGGGGAGAGAGAGGAGAGAGAGAGAGAGAGAGACTTTCTAAAGTGTCCTGAGAAATCGAACGCCGAGACAGTTGTCGCGTGCGTGTGTCTCTGTGTCCTAGTGCGGTCTTCTCGTCTCGTTTGCAGAAGTTTATATTCTAGAAGGACCCCGACGTCCACCATCCACGCAACAGTGTCATTGTGAAAACGAGCCCGGCACTTTCAGAACAGCCAAGAAAATCCTCAGTCAAACTAGCACAAATTACAGTGCACGACGCATCAGATTCTTGTCCTCTCCGTCAAACGAACGTCACAAGAAGCAATACACAACTGTCCGTCTACACAGTATCGTGTGGTGGTCTGTCGAGTTTAACCCCGGCTGAACCTTTGTGCATGCAGCTACAGCGGCCGCATGCACAAACGGGTTAACTCATTCGAGACATGCCGCATACGGATACGCGGCTTCATGCCGCGTATCCGTATGCGGCATGCCTCGAATGAGTTAAGACGAAAACCCGTGCGGTCAATGACAGACAACACACACACATCATTTCGTATTTTTTGTCGTCTGCATCGTGAACCGAACACAGTCAAATTTTCTAACGTCCACGTGTGCGGAGGCCTTCACAGTATGTATTAGCACCACCCTGCATTCACGGCAGGAAAATGATGAAATGAGAAATAAAGCGAACCGCTATTGTGATTATACATGTTCCAACAAGGATGGACCAACGCTACACGAGTAACGCCATACCAATACCGGAAGTCAAAGCTCATCCAATGAATCTGTTTAAAGACCACTTAGCGCATTCAATCCAAGAGCCAGCGGGGTCAGTTCTGAATCGCCTATCGTCAGCTACTGCATTCGAGACGTGCTGCATTCGATTACGCGGCTTCAAGCCGCGTAACCAAATGCAGTACGTCTCGAATGTGTTAAAGCGCTGTGTATAAGATTTTTCATTGATTTATTTTCATGTTTCTATTTATTTACTTAGTGTTATTTATTTATTTATTTATTGAAATTATCAAATAATTTACGAAAAAAATTAAGGAATTTATTATGAGTATTATTGTTTTCATTTTATTTGATGTATTTATTCATTTTTTAGGGGGGGGGGGGGGGGGGGGAGTGAGAGAGAGAGGGCGCAATTGTGTAATTGTGTTTTCTTTTTTGGGGCGGGGCTTTTTTTCCTTTGCTGCTGTCTTGTACATCAATACCCAACACTTACTTCAATACCTCCTACCTTCCTTAATCGCAAGATATAAATTTGGCTGATTTCTACCAGCCATAGACTTTCATTAGCCCTTAATGCTGCAGGGGCTCGGCTCATGAGAATCTACGCCTCTTGCAAAGGAAACGATGGATCATTTGACGAATCTAACAGCTACACACGAGTAATACATTTTCCATTTTTCACCATACTGCTCATGAGTACTGCTTAAAAACACTTACTATTTTGTAGCCGGAGACGGTTCGACCATGATAATTCCAGGGTAGTGCCAGATTAGCTTGGCGCCTGAAAGCGCCAAGCTAATCCGGCACTACCCTGGAATTCAGCCGCCACGCTTATATTGCACTATCACCGGTCCCCTCAAGTTTTGCGCTGGCTATGAATCATGGATGTGACCATCGCAACAACAGTACTTAAGAAAAGTATCCGTTATGACATAGCTGACATTTTTGTACAACTAATGAAACATCTCTTCCTGGTTATGAGGGCAAAGTAGTTAACACATCCGAGACGTGCTGCACTTAGATTCGCGGGTTTATGCCGCGTATCCGGAGTCAGCACTACGGCTCGAATGAATTGCCAATGTCTGCAGCCTTAGTAATGATCCATTTTGAGAAATGCTGAGCGATCGACGAAGAAGTAGATTTTTTTTTTTAATGCGTCGATCGTTTGAGAATATAAAATGTCACGCTAGACCGCAGGCCTACAAGTCGACCTCAGCACGCTTATACTATACACACTACTACGTGTGTCAATAGTATACCCACGAGCGAAAAACATGCGACATGTTTTTGAATAGTCATCGGAAACACTCAAGTGTGGCTACGGTCACCTGGCTGACGGTCTTTAATGACAGGTGATTTTATATGGGTGGTCGCTTCAAAAGTGCACTACATACTTAAACAACGTCTTACCTCTGACATAATCAACAACATTTACAAACAAATGTCACCTCGCGGGTTTCATTTCACGCATATCATGGGCCAAAGCCATTAGCCGCCGATTAGCAATCTATCAGCCACAGGATTCTCAACCAGCGCAGTTACATACTCAAGCCTTCAGTATCACCCCAGCAGCGGAGAAGAAAATGGTGGACATTGCCTGTGCCACACAGGTTATTTCCCTCGATTCGCTACATCCGTAGCGAATCGAGGGAGACAACCAGTGTGGCCCTGTGCTAGCATGGTCGTTCTGTCTTGTACTCACCTCAATAATACATTGCCTGGCCTGAACAAGTTACAAGTTAGTGCGTAGCAGAGCCTCAGTACGAGGTTATGCGCAATCGAAAGTCCAACACTTGGCTATATGCTGCCCTTGTATCAGCTGCTAGCTTGCGTAAGCCATACAAATATCTTGATTTGGCAAACGACTAGGAAGTGATAACAAACAAAAATGCGTGTGGCAACAGTGACAGTCAACTACAATCGCCCGCTCGTAACTAATCGTAGTATGATTATAGTGCAACGCTTTTGGGCATAAACTGCGCAGAGATTTTAAAGTTTTCCTATTATTTAACCCTCTTAAAACCCCAAGGTGCATTTTGGTAGTGTTACTTAAACGACTATGCACCAATTGCAGGAGATGTACTGATCATGATAATTCAAGGGTAGTGCCAGATGAGCTTGGCGCCTGAAGGCGCCAAGCTCATCTGGCACTACCCTTGAATTATCATGATCAACCCATCTCCTTCTACAGGGTCCCGGGGCCAAATGGGTTAACGCACGCCTTTCATGTTAGCTGACCGTTGTTAAACACACTCAAATTCGCTCATAACAAGGCAATACTTTAAAAAGAAATTTGGAGGGGGAAAAAAATTATAAGTTCCCACTTATACACTCACTTCCCTTACAACAACCTTCGGGAATAACACAATTAACAAATCTGGGTGCCCTAGCGTTCTGTTATGCCCAGCGTTTACTGTAGTGTGTTTATTAGTCGAGCAATACAGCAAAAGGACCAACTGCAGACCAAAAACGTTCAACGTCTAGGGCTTAACGTCTTTTGTCCACCACCACCAAGGTGATTTCAAAGACGGGGCACCGAAAAGAGGTCTGTACAAATTTGGGCCCCAGCTGGGTCCGAACCCACGACCTTTCGGACGAGAGTCGTACGCTCTACCACGGAGCCACCCAGCTCCCCCAGTTACAGATCGAGGTTAGTGCCCGATTAGCCTTGCAGCCTGCAATGCATTGCGGAATAAAGATTACGTGCGACTAACATGCGCTAGATTATTTTTTAAACTGATTAGGAAACTGCGCACACAATACGTGCAAGTATAAATAAATGGTCCACATATGAAGGAGCAACTACTCAGCGCTGGACACACAAACACAGTTAGATCCCTTGATAAATTATCGTACTTGGTCCACATAAAAAGGGAAATTACTCAGAGCTGGACAGTTAGACCCCTCCCTGATAAATAAACTGTCGTAATTGCTTCAAGAACGATTTCATACCTTACAATAACGTTCGCAAATTTTAAAGAAGTCTGTGTACTAGCTGCCGGAGATGGAGTAGCCATGATAGTTTAAGGTTAGTGCCAGATCAGCTGGGCACCTGCAACTAGCATGGCTAATCCACCTCCTGCTGTGGTGTCTCACAGGTGAATGTGTTCAGATTGGAGACACGAACCAACAGACACATTTAGGTCCGTGACAAGAGACAGATAGATGGAAAAATTACGCACACATGTATGAAGGCGAAAACTAAACCTGACACTATCCACTACCCCTAAACTATCGAGGTCGGCTGACGTGTGTCAGGGCAGGGTGATCAAAAGTGCTGATCCTATTCGTGACTGCGCCTACATATCCTATCCACCGATAGCCGAGATGAGATTATGCGGCGGTGCCAACCGGTCTGTTACGCCACCTCGCTGGACATACATAGCTTGACACAATTATACAGTGCAGTAGAGGCGAGGTCAGCTCTGTGGTCACTGAAATGTGGAGACTTAATGAACGAATGAATATTCATAATAAACTGAGTCATGTGAACGTGTAAGCACCTGGAGATGGGGAGTTGGACAGGGGTGTGGGATATGTGGGGAGGGGGGGGGGGGGTGAATGTTTGAGGACGGATGGGTGGTTACGGTATGGGTAGGGCGCGTGCTATTTGTTTCTTTATTACTGATTTATTTATTTATTATTTTGTTTTGTTATGTGATTTTACGCGTGAGAGAGAGAGAGAGAGAGAGAGAGAGAGAGAGAGAGAGAGAGCGTGCGTGCGTGCGTGCGTGCGTGCGTGCGTGCGTGCGTGCGTGCGTGCGTGTGTGTGTGTGTGTGTGTGTGTGTGTGTGTGTGTGTGTGTGTGTGTGTGTGTGTGTGTGTGTGCGCGCGCGCGATTTTACGCGTGCCTGTGTGCTCGTGCGTGCGAATGTGCGTGCTTCTGTTTGTGCGTGCGCCTGTGCTTCAAGCCTTGAACGAAGTCACGTGTGGTATGCGCACAATCTGCAACGTTTCTAAAAACTGCAGCGCCCGCCGATTTCAAAGGGCCCGTTCTAACCCGCAAGACCAGTCCCGAGTCACGTCAGTGTTTAGCCCAATCACAAAACAAAACAAAAAAAAACACAAAGACCCTCGGGCCGCGTCGGCCGTCGCTGGCCCGCGCGCAGAATGAGCGCGGGCCCAACGCCGGCCGATGTCGGCCCGAGGACCTTTTGCTTAACTCATTCGAGACGTGTCGCCTACGGATACGCGGCATAAGCCGCGTATCCGGAGGCGGCACGTCTCGAATGAGTTAATGGGGGCGGGAACCAAGGCGGCGGAGAGGTAAGCTTGAAGGCGAGTGCCAATGTAGTGGGCGAGTGGGGAATTTGAGCTGTGGACGCCACAAGCTGTAAGGTATGGCAATCATTTTCGTAAAGTTAGTCCGTAGGTAAGTGTGAAGTCTGAGTGGAAAGGGAGAGGGGCAGGGGGGATGTTTCAATGTGTGTGTATGGTGGGGGGGGGGGAGGGAGGGGGGAGTGTGTGTGTTGGGGTGGGGTGTGTGTGCACGCGCCTGTGCTTACGTGAGCGTCTTAACTGATCAAAATATTTAAAAAAAACAAGAGTTGATATAAAGATAGACAGGCAGACCAACACACAGCACACCAAGAAATGAAACACAACTGCCACCAACAAACAAACGAACCAACAAACAATAAACAACCACGTAAACAACTCAACACAGAACAATATACAGCACACAGGTGTGTACAAACATTTATTTTCTTTCATTAATTCCATTAACTGTAACAGAAAGCGAATCGATTCGAAAGGAAACGAGGTTCCAAACACTTTTGACGCAAACACCGTTCGATAACAGACAAATGAAGAAGATGAGAACGAAATAAATCTATTCAAAAATATTTTAATTAAAAGAAAAAAGAAACGACCCTGAGAGACACAAAGGCACTTGGGACACACGGCCCAAAGCTCGTTAGTTCTTGCGCGCTCAGATAATGACTACATACAATAATTATCATACAAAACAAGTAATATTTGACACGTTTTTATGCGCCTAAATTATGACACTAGAAAAACAATACGTGTGCTGGTCTTTGATTTGAAAATCAAAGACCAGCACACATACAAAAAAATAAAAAACATTCATACCTTCCTTGTCGACGCTCCCGTTACATTGTACATTAAGCAAGAAGTCCTCAGGCCGACATAGACCACAGTTGGCAACTGCGGTCGACAGTAAGCCCGACGGCCTTTTGCCCGCTGGGCTATCTCGCCTGGACCCATGCAATCTTTGAACCTGGGACGAACCGAAATCAAATGACCGCCCGCTCCTAATCGCTCCTAACCCGCCCCACTTACACGGTGATCTCGGCACCTGCGCTAATTACCACGCGCGCAAAAGGTCCTCGGGTCGGCCGTCGGCCGCGGTTGGCCCGCGCGCGGTCGACCCGAGGACCTTCTGCTCACCGCTAATGATATTCGCGTCACGGGTTTGGGTTGGATCAGACGATTCGTGTCGCCACACGCGACTCGCGAGGCGTATCTTGTACCAGAGTTCACGAGAGTCTGTGCCCCGTCAAACTGACAGATCACAGGTGTAGAGTAACCATTCTATCCTAGGTTTGCCACTCCGTCTTATGTGTATGTTTCGATGCAGGCAGTCGTTCAAGGTTTAAGTGTGCGAGTGATACAACGGCGCTCGCCAATAACGTGTTGATGTAGTCCGTCACATCTGCCCTGTGAATGCAAACGGCATAAACCCGTATCGTACTGAGGCTAAAAGCTTCAATTGTGTACACTCCCATATGCAAGCTACATTGTAGTACTTACAGATAAGGATATAGACCAATGGCTTTAGTTCAAGGGTGGTGCCAGAATAGCTTGGCGCCTAGAGGCGCCAAGCTATTCTGGCACTACCCTTGAACTATTTTAGTCAAACTTATTTCACAAACCGGTGTGTTCCGAATGATAAGGGTGAAGTCCTTACAGCTTGTCAAAAGCGAGATTTTCAATGTCAATGAAAATCTCACCTTTCTAATGAGAAAAGTCCTTAGTCTTAGTTCTGCGCCAGGAACTAAGCAAGCTGCTCCGCTATAGCACCTTGCTTTGTGGCTGTCGCAAGAACAAGCTCGCTCACTGCAACTGGCCCCAGAGCCAGGACGGTTCCCATGCCTCCAGTGTGTGCGAACGCCAATGCCGTTCAAGACTTGAGCTTCACATTGGCAAGCGAGTCCACAACCACTCCAGATATGATGTCCCAGCAAAAGACGTCATCGAACGACAGAATGGTTGGTTGTACATTGCTTAACGTCCCGACAGCAACAAGACTTTCTCAGGACGTGCCTGCACTACTTGTGAAAAAAAAAAAAAAACCCAACTAAACAGAATATTGAATGTATGTCGCCAGCCGGTCTAATACGCTAAATAAAGCTAAGACCATTTAGCAACACACATCTAATATCAAGAGCTACAGGCAGCGCAGACAGTAGGGAGAGCCTAAAAAAGGAAAAGACTGGTGAATGGACCAAGGGTAGACAGAAACACATGCCCCAGAATAGAGGGAAAAGCCCACCCTCTGGGGCTGACCAGGGTGACCCTGGGAACTAAAAAGTAGTTAACCCCACCCAAGTCCCCCAGGCCAGACCCGGGTGGGGGTCATCGGACGTCAGAGACAGATAATAATGTTGTGGCCAGAAGACGATTCCAAGCTTGTAACCCTTCGGCTGTCGGTAGCGCTTTTTGTCGAGGCGATTCCTGCAGGATGTCAGGGAGTTGCTATTCCTGCAGGATGTCAGGGAGTTGCTATTCCTGCAGGATGTCAGGGAGTTGCTATTCCTGCAGGATGTCAGGGTGATGTTATTCCTGCAGGATGTCAGGGAGCTGCTATTCCTGCAGGATGTCAGGGTGATGTTATTCCTGCAGGATGTCAGGGAGTTGCTATTCCTGCAGGATGTCAGGGAGTTGCTATTCCTGCAGGATGTCAGGGAGTTGCTATTCCTGCAGGATGTCAGGGTGATGTTATTCCTGCAGGATGTCAGGGTGATGTTATTCCTGCAGGATGTCGGGGAGTTGCTACTCCTGCAGGATGTCAGGGTGTTGCTATTCCTGCAGGATGTCAGGGTGGTGTTATTCCTGCAGGATGTCAGGGTGTTGCTATTCCTGCAGGATGTCAGGGTGTTGCTATTTTTGCAGGATGTCAGGGTGTTGCTATTCCTGCAGGATGTCAGGGTGATGTTATTCCTGCAGGATGTCAGGGTGATGTTATTCCTGCAGGATGTCAGGGTGGTGTTATTCCTGCAGGATGTCAGGGAGTTGCTATTCCTGCAGGATGTCAGGGAGTTGCTATTCCTGCAGGATGTCAGGGTGATGTTATTCCTGCAGGATGTCAGGGTGTTGCTATTCCTGCAGGATGTCAGGGTGTTGCTATTCCTGCAGGATGTCAGGGTGGTGTTATTAATGCAGGATGTCAGGGTGTTGCTATTCCTGCAGGATGTCAGGGTGTTGCTATTCCTGCAGGATGTCAGGGTGGTGTTATTCCTGCAGGATGTCAGGGTGTTGCTATTCCTGCAGGATGTCAGGGTGTTGCTATTCCTGCAGGATGTCAGGGTGGTGTTATTCCTGCAGGATGTCAGGGTGTTGCTATTCCTGCAGGATGTCAGAGTGTTGCTATTCCTGCAGGATGTCAGGGTGTTGCTATTCCTGCAGGATGTCAGGGTGGTGTTATTCCTGCAGGTTGTCAGGGTGTTGCTATTCCTGCAGGATGTCAGGGTGGTGTTATTCCTGCAGGATGTCAGGGTGTTGCTATTCCTGCAGGATGTCAGGGTGGTGTTATTCCTGCAGGATGTCAGGGTGGTGTTATTCCTGCAGGATGTCAGGGTGTTGCTATTCCTGCAGGATGTCAGGGTGGTGTTATTCCCACAGGATGTCAGGGTGTTGCTATTCCTGCAGGATGTCAGGGTGTTGTTATTCCTGCAGGATGTCAGGGTGGTGTTATTCCTGCAGGATGTCAGGGTGTTGCAATTCCTGCAGGATGTCAGGGTGGTGTTATTCCTGCAGGATGTCAGGGTGTTGCTATTCCTGCAGGATGTCAGGGTGTTGCTATTCCTGCAGGATGTCAGGGTGTTGCTATTCCTGCAGGATGTCAGGGTGTTGCTATTCCTGCAGGATGTCAGGGTGTTGCTATTCCTGCAGGATGTCAGGGTGTTGTTATTCCTGCAGGATGTCAGGGTGGTGTTATTCCTGCAGGATGTCAGGGTGGTGTTATTCCTGCAGGATGTCAGGGTGGTGTTATTCCTGCAGGATGTCAGGGTGGTGTTATTCTTGCAGGATGTCAGGGTGTTGTTATTCCTGCAGGATGTCAGGGTGGTGTTATTCCTGCAGGAATCACCTCGACAAAAAGCGCTACAGACAGCCAAAGGGTTGAGAATTTTGCCTTTAATTCCGGCTCGATTTCTCGCGATCAGTGTGTGAATAATTTATTGCGTCAACCTACCATTGACAGGCGAAGGTGTTCTAAGCCTACGCAAGAGCTACGTGGGAAAATGACACAAACTTTGATACTTTTGTCTAGCCCTTGTAGCGCCGTGGGCGCATTTCCCGAATTTTGGAAGTGTTACTTAACAACTATGTACCACTTGCAGGAGGTGGATTGGCCATGATAATTCAAGGGTAGCGCCAGATTGGCTTGGCGCCTGAAGGCGCCAAGCGAATCTGGCGCTACCCTTGAATTATCATGGTCAATCTATCTCCTGCTGTAGGATGTTGGCGCTAGTACCATGGTCAATCGATCTCCTGCTGTACGGTGTTGGCGCTGAAAGGGTTAGACTCAGGAGATGAGAATGTTACGGTAGTAATTACAGCGTAGACGTGGAATTAACCACACCTGCTCACCGTGTCATGCTGCAGTAAGCAACAGGTCTTTAGGTCTCCTGGCCGACTTCAGCTTGAGGTGGCCAGCGCACACAGAGAGAGAGAGAGAGAGAGAGAGAGAGAGAGAGAGAGAGAGAGAGAGAGAGAGAGAGAGAGAGAGAGAGAGAGAGAGAGAGAGAGAGAGAGAGAGAGAGAGAGATAGAGAGAGAGAGAGAGCGGAGGACCAACACATTAGAAAATTTGACTAAATTAAAAAAACAGCATAGGCAAACATCACTATTTTGTTTGTGTGTAGCCACTGTGTAGAAAGACAAAACTTATTCTCCCAAATTTATACAATTCACTGATATCACCAATAAAGAGTTCAAGCCATATTGTTAAACTTACATGTCCGCTCTCTCTGTGTCTCCCCCCCCCCCCCCCCCCCCCACCCCCGCAAATTCGCTCATTTGTAACGCAATCATGCCTCGCGACAACTGAGCTAAATTAACCACCTCGTCAGCGCAACCACCCGGGTACTGTAGGTACTGTAAACAGCGGCTGTATGCACAAAAGCGGTTAACTCAACCATATTTTTAAAAAAAAAATTAAAAAAATAAAAATAACTTGCAGGTCCAAGTTGAAAACAATCCCACCCGAAGATCGCACGGCATAAAATAATAATAATAATCGCAACGATCCCAGAGCACTTGATCAGCTTGACCTCGGTCCCAGACAAGAGCCGAAAGCCCTGTGCTGGTCTGTGATTTTGGACCTTACGGCCCCGGGGCGTGTATCAGGATGAAAAGGGTTAAAGACAAGAGTATGTGTTTGTGTGTGTGTGTGCGTACGTGCTTGCGAGCGCGCGTGTGTGTTTGTGCGTGGCGTCAATGCGTATTTTCCATAGGGGCCCGATGATAGTAGCTTTGACTAATGCAAATCCGCTGCGCCACCGCGTGCGCGCCACCGCCGCCTACTAAGCTCAAGACAGAATACGTATTTTGTCTTGAGCTTAGTAGGCGGCAGTGGCGTGCACGCGGTGGCGCAGCGGATTTGCATTAGTCAAAGCTACTATCATCGGGCCCCTATGGTATTTTTCGTGCGAGCAAATTCACACACAGATGTATTTTTACAACTAACTTACTTACACACAGAAGAAGAAGAAGCGACATATTAGTGAAGTTCAAAAACGGAAGAAAAAAATATGTCTCCCTCTCAGGAAATCATGCTCATTTGTCAACAGCCTTTCATTTTCCAAGAAAACTTCATGCACAAACGCATCAATAGGCCCATATCAGGGTGAAAATGATCGGCGAAAATGTTTGCTGCGAGTCTAAATTAGAGTGATTTAGTCTCCGTTTAACATACATATACATGCGTGGCAGAAATTCATACACTCAACAGCGAAAGTAACGCACATTAGGTCAATCATGCACCACACAACACACAAGACACACACGATTAGAGCACAAGTGTTTATTAAATTCAAAGTGAAAGTACTGTACATGGTACATCGCACACGTGTAAATGCATGCCAAACTCAAACGCGAGCAAATCTTGTCAACAATATTTAACACAGTCACATGTAAATTAACCCCTTTGCGCATGCAGTCACCGGTACTGCGTGCAGTACCGGTGACTGCATGCGCAAAGGGGTTAATGCATGCAGAATTCTACAATCACTCTATCAATCACTCTACTAATCACTACAACACACCTAGCCTATTGCATATCGACTCTCTGAGCTACCATGAAAATCGCACACTGGTTGTCTCCCTCGATTCGCTACCGCTGTACAGCGGTAGCGAATCGAGGAAGACAAATACTGTGTACAACCCCATAGTTTTAACCCCCTTGTGCACGATGCCACGGGTCCTGTACGTATCAGTGGCTGTATGCACAGAGAGGTTGATGTCAGAATTACCTGGATTCATGATAACTCAGGCGTACCGTCGCTAGCACTACAGTGCCATGCCTTGATGGTCAAAGTCTCACACAAACATGCAAACAGTTTTCAGAGACCTAATCAGCATGCAATGGGAACAAACATGCAAATGGATGAAAAGTGTAACAGAGAAGTTAACAAAGTAGCACTTGATTAAACAGAGTCGTATGAACATTTTTTTTTCTTCAGAAGTTTGTGAAAATCAGAGATTACATTTATACATATATAAACTGCTAAATATGTAACATAATGTATTAACACATAGATATCATTATTCCATTACCGTTATAAGGTTATACAATGTTACAATTAACAGTTAATCCTACATTACATTTGATCCTCAATTAAACAGAATTAGTTGATTACACATGCTATTTATCATATACTGATTATACTGACTGCTAAAACTGAATTACACATAATTAACAGTATTGAAATAGCAATGCCTCTTCATTTCATACCAACCTGCAAATTTCAAACACAATATTCTCCGAATGTTGAAAGAGACTAGAATATGATTATGTCAGTTAAATTTAATTCATGCACACAAACAAGTTGTGTTTTAGTTATCACAAGCATTCTTACTTTACTGTAGTACAATTACATAATATACCTTTTGCACTGCTGCTCTTCATTATAATAAAGTACATAAATTGCAGTTATTGAGTACGTTTTAATTCGCGCTGAATCAGAATTTCAATTAAATAAACATTAATAGATTTTTTGTAGTTGTTTAAATCTTGAGTAGGTAAAACGCAATAACTGCACACATTTGACGCAGCTAGTGGATAAACTCATTCAGCCCGACGCACGTATTTCCCAAATTTTGGAGGCGTCATCTAACGACTATGCACCTGTTGCACTTGCAGGAGATGGATCGACCATGATAATTCAAGGGCAGTGCCAGATTAGCTTGGCGCCTGTCGGCGCCAAGCTAATCTGGCACTACCCTTGAATTATCATGGTCGACCATTTCCAGCTGTAGTGCGTCAGGGCAGAATTAATTTAAAGGCTTGACAAACATGCGATATCGCATGTTTGTCAAGCCTTTTAATCCACTGACGTCAAATTCGCAGAATTGGTGACCTATTTCTTTCTTGCCAAAAATGTTTTATTAACAAGAGGCACTGCTATTCACACACAACTTGCTTGAATAGTTTACAGTCTGTGCGGGTCTGTTAAAAGTTAATACACACAGCTCCGAACTTTCAGTCGTCAGCTTGAAAGGTGATGTCATGAAGTGACCTGACGTGGTGTGACGTAATGTGATGACGTGGTATGAGATGAGACGATAGGTTGCCTTACCTCAGATACCAGATCATGCATTTACAGCGTTAGAACGAGATATGTAAAATGCAAAGACTGGTACGGAGTTAAGGCAACGCACTCTGATTTAGTCTGGCCATTCTTCATGCAGTTACAATCCTCAAACTTGAACTTTGAAAACTTTGAAACTCGCGGTTTTGTGGCGCATACACGAATATGAAAGCTGAAAATTCTGCCTCGAAATTAGAAGATTTTGAAAGCACGCTCTTAAATGCGTTGTACGATACAAAACTATGCAGGTGTTGATCTTTGATTGAATACCTGAAGGCTCAATCTGAAAGGCCCAAAATCACAGACCAAACTCTGAAGCAATAGATTTCATAGAAGTTTGAGAGTGTTTGTAGTTTCATAGTAGTTCTAGCGTTTTTCTAGCCCCGGAAAAGCAGAAACAAAGCGACGCTGAACGAGGCAAACGACTGAGCGTTGTATTATGGCAATCGTCAACTTTCACCCACCGACACAAAAATGTGCACAAAATAAGGAAATAACTTCTAACTTTCCCTCTTAAAAAAATATTTCCCCCTTTCGAAAAAAAACAACAGACTGTTCAAACCATACCACGACGGATTCAGGGGGAGGGGGGGGGGGGGGAAGAACTTTAGAGCAAAGAGCAAATATTAGAAACATTTAACTGACCATGCCAAAATGCTACGAAAGTTAACGTCATTACGTTATGACATCAGAATGACAGAAAAGATGTAAATGGCACAGGAACTTACAAGCAAGAGGCGTTGATTCTCATGAGCGCCTGAATCTGTAGGTGCAGGGGCTCATGAGAATCATCGCCTCTTGCACATGGAAGGGTTTCTTTAGTGACAGGGAGACGCATCTACTTACCCAAAAGAACCGCAATACGCATGCACTTACCCAAAATAACCACAATAAAGGGAGGAACAGACGTCTTCGAAAGAAAAAGACTCTACAGACACTAGAAGTGCACAGGAAAAGTGATTCATGCCATGACAAATTGTTCATCACAAAATAATGATTCATGCGACAATCTGTTAACCACTCAAACTACAATTCAACCACAAACAGCAAACAAATTACAAACCTGGCAAAAATATCACCGTACGGAACACGATTCAAACATGTAATCAGCTGTCCATCTTTCTCGCCAGAGTGACGTGTCGTTTTGTGCGTGGTGGACTGTGTTATTTATCAGCGGCGAGTCGCGAGGAAAATTTGCGCGTGCTAGCTGTTTCACGCAGTCAGTGCAGACTAATATTTTAGCTTTGTGAGATATTATTGGCTAAAGCCCTCCGACACTGATCCTCCTTGATCGGACCCGAGAGGCGACAAGAGCCACTGGAAAAGCTTCGTATTACAAATAATGACGTCTTACTACAAGAACTCATTCGAGACGTGCCGCCTCCGGATACGCGGCATAAGCCGCGTATCCGGAGGAGGCACGCCTCGGATGAGTTAACGTAATTGTCATATTCGTTCTCGGTGAGTATCACTGGACCCTATGATGAAAACTAATGACCTGGAGTCTTGAGACGGACACGCATAGGGTGGGGTACAGAATTGCGTTCTCCAGGTGTTTAAAAAAAAAGAAGAAAAAAAGGTACAGTATTTATTTCTTATAACAAATACAGTATATACTGCCTGTATAAAGTGGCTAGAAGAAATTAAATACTGTTCAATACAGTGATTAGAAGAAATAAATACTGTGCACTGATCTACATCAGAAAACGCATTTCTCCACCCCAGTCTAGACGAACATGAAAGACTCGGACGTTCATACTCACGCACCATAACAGAACGCACTGGACGACAACTCTTACAGACACAAAATAATGACGAAGAATTGTGTAACTCTGACATTCTTTCTTCAAAAACACGTAAGAAATTTAACATATTTAAAGGAAAACGTCAAACATCGTACATCCGTACCCGAGGAATATCACGGTTTCCGCTTTCTTTAAACCCTTTGGGTGTCGGTAGCGGTTTTAGTCGCGATGATTCCTGAAGGACGTCAGGATGTTGTTATTCCTGAAGGAATCATCGCGACTAAAACCGCTACCGACACCCATAGGGTTAATCTGTCAGGACTTCAAATACGCAGACCATTTATCGGGCGGGCGGTCACGCGAGTATAACATCCTACACTCTGCCCCCCCCCCCCCCACCACCCCCCCCCCCACCTCCCCCACACTGGTTGGTCTCTCTCGATTTGCTACCGCTGACAACGATGGGATTATAACATGGAATATCTATTGGACAGTCTGTCGATCAAGGAAGTACTGTAACTGCATAGTAGCACTTCTGACGCGTCTACCAGTGAGCTCGACAACATTCAAGAGACATAGATCCTCATGAGCCCCCGCAGTCGCAGGGGAGCTCATGAGGATCTATGCCTCTTGGTGGAAACACTTACATCAGTCTTTACGTTCCTTTGGCGAATAAGGTCCTAGATGTTCAAATTAACCCCGACGAAAACTGAAGACAATCAACTCCAAGAGACACAGATCATCATGGGGGTCCCCGCACGGTGCGGGGACACATGAGGATCTATGCCCCTTGATGACGCCACTTTGTATTTACGTTACTTGCATGTTTGAGGCTCTTTGGAGCTGAAGTAACTCATTCAGCCAGACGGCCGTATTTCCCAAATTTGGGAGGCGTCATCTAACGACTATGCACCAGTTGCAGGAGATGATCGACCATGATAATTCAAGGGCAGTGCTAGATTAGCTTGGCGCCGACAGGCGCCAAGCTAATCTCGCACTGTCCTTGAATTATCATGGTCGATCCGTCTGTAGTGCGTCAGGGGTGAATGAGTTTAAGAAAGATATCAGAAACAATCTGCGACCAACGGCGAAAATGGGGGGGGGGGGGGGGGGGGGGGCAGGGGTTTAGACAGAAAACACATACCACATGTATGAAACGTCAACAGTCGTGTCTATTTGCCACTGTACGAAATGCACAAACAACCACTTGTTTTATCCAGGAAGTTCCTGCTTCTAAAATTCAATAGTCCTCTTGTGTCTGAACACGTCCACAGTGTTTACCTACTTCGTACTACCTACAGTACAGCCAATCTCGCAACAGCGGCCACAAGCATGAACAACCACCTGCTCAGAAAGGCCATTTGTCTGAAGAACACGACCCGGCCTTATTCTGAGCAGCCATCTCTATAAAACGACCTCTGGGCCAAAAAAGGTGACCGCCAAGAGAGTAGAATGCCGAGAAGAACCCAACGAACCCACACACGCTTAGAAAAGACAGTTACAACACTCGTTGTGTTGTAACTGTCTTTTCTCAGCGTGTTTCTTTCCCCGTTGGGTTCTTCTCCATAAAACGACCACCTGTAAAGACGGCTATTTTCCACGTTCTGGTGGCCACGATCTTCTTCCTCTGACTTAAAATGACTCTTAGTCGAAGATGGTGACTTTTCTTTTTGCGACTACCGCGAAGGAGATCGCATTTTTTTGTTGTTGTTGTTGTTACGTGATTTCGACCTCACGGCTCTATGCTGTAAGGTACAGAATCACAGACCAGCACGCATTAATGTTTATTGCATGTAGCTGCATGCGGCGATCGCCATTCAGACTTTGCGCCAACGAAACGAAAATATCCAGCACACACGCATGCATTCAATACCCCCTTGTGCAAACAAGAAGAGCAAAGCAAGTATTGAGGCTACCACCTTAAAACACGCCCACGCTGCAATAAAAGAATCACACCCCAGTCAAAGCCGAAGGCGGTCATTAGAGCACGCGCTTCGCTTGAACGTGTTCGATCCAGTTGCACTGCGGATGACTTACAGGTGTTCGAACATGTCCTGCGTTCAGCAGGGCGTAAGCCCGGATCGTCTTGATCGTGGGGGTTTATGCACTCGCTGTAATACCGTCTGCAAGAGGCGTAGATTCTCATGAGCCCCTGCTTCGCAGGGGCTCATGAGAATCCACGCCTCTTGCTGGCGCTAAGCTAGCTCTGTGTTCTCAACACGCGGTGGTAGGCCGGAGTTAAGTGTGGCAATGCAGGGGTGGCTGTTTACCCAACCTCGTTGCTTAGTGAACAATATACAATATACGCATACTTCCTTCTTTCTTATCACAAACGTGTGGTGATTGGCAGGTCCTTGTCTTCTGGGAGTTTTTGCCTTCGATTGATTGATTGTACATTGCTTAACGTCCCGACAGCAACAAGGCTTTCTCAGGACGTGCCTGCACTGCTTGTGGAAAAAAAATAAACAGAATATTGAATGTATGTCGCCAGCCGGTCCAATACGTTAAATAAACCTACGACACGGGGCGTAAATAAAGCTAAGACCATTTAGCAACACATCCAATATGAGGAGCTACAGGCAGCGCAGACAGTAGGGAGAGTTTAAAGAAGGCAAATACAGGTGAATGACCAAGGGTAGACAGAAACACATGCTCCAGAATCGGAAAGGAAACCCACCCTGTGGGGCTGACCAGGGTGACCCTGAGAACTAAAAAGTAGTTAACCCCACCCAAGTCCCCCTGGGCAGACCCGGGTGGGGGATTGCCTTCGATTGAGCATTCACACAACAAAGAGTTTTCTGAAATCCTATCGAAACATTTCTACCGTCAACTTACAGTCTTAACAAGCCCCAAATACAAGTTATTGGCAAAGGTTTTGTATGAATCTAAGTTTCACACAATTTTCTCTCAATCTCCAAATAGATTACCGAGTTTTCTAAATGGGGTTTTGCAAGAGTTCTAGAACATGTTCCTATCCACAGCCAGCTATCCACTGGGCAGAAAGCGTGCCTGTGTACTGAAAGATAGTTGCTGTCTAACTATTCTCTTTCACAATTTCGTGACATATTCTCGGCAGCACATGCGAAAAGTACCTCCGGCTGAAGCGAGCCGTTGTGTCTGGCAGCTAGACCGACTAGTTCTTAGTCAAACTAGCTTATGTAAGCTGGTCTGTGATTTTGAACTTACAGTCGGAAATCACAGACTAGAACAAAGACCGCAGCTCACAACGTACCACAGAAGAAAAAAAGCTCTCCGTTTAAAGTGGAAATGTACCAAGAACAAGGTACTAAATTACTGTACAAACTTACAACATACAAGCTTTAGCTTAGGTTCAAAGTTTGTATAGTAACTTAGTATGCCATTACACACTTCTCTTTCACTTCGGGCGCAAGTCAATAGGAGAAGGGTTGACCATGGTATTTCAAGGGTAGCGGCCAGATTACGGCTTGGCGCCTCCAGGCGCCAAGCTAATCTGGCACTACCCTTTAAATATCAGGGCGATCCACCCGCACTCACACATTCAGTTACAATGTGGAAATCAAACCATTCGGCTCTGAGAAGGAGAGGGCCCACACAGCCGTGGTATTGTGTTGCATGTTTGCGAAATCATGTGTGCGTATGCTTCATAGTGGATAAACCGTACGGGAAAGGCAAAGTTTCCACGCTTTCAAAAACTGGAACCGGAGGGCCCTATTCACACACCGGCCATGGCTCGGGACAAACTGCGCAAAGGTGGGTCGGCCTCCACACCCTCTGACGCATCCCCGTTAGAAGGCTGAAAGAAGTCACAGAATTTGCAGGTGATTTATAGAACAGATTCACGTGTGCACTTGTCTAAGCACGTAGGTGCACCGCAAAAGCGACATGAAGAAAGAGTATGCAAAGTGTCTTTTTCCTGCACCACAAAAGCGAATAACAGAAAAAGTATGAAAAGTCGAGCACACACACACACAAAAAAAAGGATAGAAAAAATGTATGCGTGCGTTCTTGTATGCGTGCATACGTGCGTGCGTTATGAAGGTTGGGAACGGAAAGGGGCGGTGGGGGGGGGGGGGGGGAGGGAGGAGGACCGGGGGGTCAATCCGACCTCTAAACTGCCTTCTACACGACCACTTATGAATATGAAATAAATATGAATATTTTTTTTATACGCAAGAAATTCGGTTATTAAAAAACAACAACAAAACACACACATACACACACACACACACACACACACACACACACACACACACACACACACACAACTTCTTAACTCATTCAGCCCGACGGCCATATTTCCCAAATTTTGGAGGCGTCACCTAACGACTATGCAGCAGTTGCAGGAGATAGATCGACCATGATAATTCAAGGGCAGTGCCAGATTAGCTTGGCGCCGACAGGCGCCAAGCTAAACTGGCACTACCCTTGAATTATCATGGTCGACCCATCTCCTGCTGTAGTGCGTCAGGACTGAATGGGTTAAAAAGGAACATGAAACACTTCGCCAATGGAGTTTTGGGTTGCACCGCGTTGCACAACTACGTATCAGCAATACGGTCACATGATCACTTCGTCTGCCCACCACCCAGATAAAACGCCTTTCCTTCAGTTCGGTCCAGATAAGATGTCTTTCACAATCATTCAACACCAATCAACCTCTGTCCCATTAATGCGCTAATACTGACAACTACTGACTCTTAATTCTCTGTTAAATGACCAATACTGATTTCACTCACAGTCCTCGGGCTGTGTCCTATAAGAAATGTCTCCCTTCTCTTCGTCCATGCCCCTTACCCGGTGGTACGTGACCATTTGTGGAGCCTGCGGCGTCGATGGATGTCGTTACATTGATTGCACTGATATTAATGTGTGCTGGTCTGCGAGTTTGGACCTTAAGGTCCAAAATCACAGACCAGCACACATTTATAACAGAACAATGCGAAGACATGCATCCATAAATGTCATTTTATGGCTTCCACTTACATTCAGTGTAGACCATCTCTCTTGGCTGGACTTCGCGAACGAAGATTTTATAGGAGTTGCCCACGACGTCTGCAGGCTTGTTCGTGGCTGCGGAGGCCAATCCGGGACAGGCAGGTTCGACCGCAGTGGCTGCAGGGGAAGGTATGGCCAGAGTTCTGAGTTGCGGCATCTCTGTTCTTTCTCCTGAGCCGCTTGTCCTTAAGGCTAGCTCTGCGAGAGTCCTCAAAGGAGACAGCTGCCTTGTAAATAGTGGAGCGCCAGGTGTCACGGTCCACAGCAAGCGAAGACCACTGGTGGTGGTCGATTTGGCAGGCACTAAGTGACTTCTTGAGACAGTCTTTGTATCTCTTCTTTGGTGCCCCTCTGTCACGGTGTCCAGTAGCAAGCTCGCCGAACAGGGTGATCTTTGGTAGGCGATGATCCTCCATCCTGGAGACATGCCCCGCCCAGCGGAGCTGTGTCCGCAGCAGCAAAGCCTCGATGCTCACGGTTTCAGCCTGTTCAAGGACCTCGACATTGGTGACATAGTCACTCCAGTGAATGCCCAGGATGGTACGCAGGCAGCGCTGGTGGAAGCGTTCGAGGAGTCGTAGTTGGCTGCGGTAGAGGGCCCAGGACTCGGAACCATACAGCAGGGTGGTGAGGACCACAGCTCTGTACACGCTGATCTTGGTGCCTGTTTTCAGCTGTTGATTGTGCCACACCCGCTTGAAAAGTCGCCCGAAAGCGCTGTTCGCTTTTGCCAGCCTGCTGTCAAGCTCCTTGTCCAGCTTGGCGTCCGACGTGATAATGCAGCCAAGGTAAGTAAACTGGTGCACTGACTTTAGTTCAGACTCGCCGATGGTGATGTGAGGAGGGCGATACACTGTCTTGGGTGCCGGCTGATGGAGGACCTCTGTCTTTTTCAGACTGACCTCGAGTCCAAAGAGCTGGGCAGCGTTTGCGAAGCAGGACGTGATGCGCTGCAGGGCTCTCTCTGTGTGTGCAACGAGGGCAGCATCATCAGCAAAAAGCAGCTCACGGATCAGTTGGTCTAGGGTTTTCGTGTGGGCCTGCAGTCGTCTGAGGTTGAACAGGCTGCCATCGAGACGATACCTGATGTACACTGCATCGTCATCATCGAGGTCCACTGTGGCCTGCTTCAACATCATGCTAAAAAAGATGGTGAAGAGGGTCGGTGCCAGCACGCAGCCCTGCTGTAGACCATACATACAATGTCTATACCATACATACAAACACAGCTGCCTTGCCAATAAAAATGCTGCCACAGCTCAGCAGAATTTCACGTTTCTACTTGTTTGTCCAAAGAACGATTTTATGTGCGCAGCTCTGGTCTACCTTTTAGAATATGAGGGCATATAGAAGACTGTGCAAAAAACAATTACCGCCTTAACCACATAACTCGATCATACAGGTGGGGGTGTCTTATGTAAAAGTGATATTTCAACATGACCTTTTCTTGAGACAGTTGCTGAGTCCTGTTTCTGGCAAGAGGCATAGATTCTCATGAGTCCCTGCTGTCGCAGGGACTCATGAAAATCTATGCCTCTTGCACAGAGAGAGAAAGAGAGAGACCTTAACACGTCCTCAACGTCAAACGAAGGGGTCTCTAACTCAGGATTCAAGTAAATGACAACCCTTGAAGGCCCACTACCGCCGTAACTGTTCAAAGACACACTTCTGTAACAGATGGTTAGGGAACGCAACACACAGGTCTCGTTATGGTTCATTTAGACACAGGACAATCCACTTCAGCACACGTAGTCTTTATATCAAGTAACCTGACAATCACTCCACTTCGGTCTATAAATACAATGCTTTCAGTACGAGAAACACATAAAAATAGCACGATAGCACGATAACACGATAACAGCTGCGCAGAATAAATAAGTGCGATTACGCGTGCGCTTTTGCTGCGTGTCCAGGCCGCTGTTAAAGTTCATTAGGTGTGTCGACAAGGCATAACAAACAAATGGTGCTGAAATGTGTCTTCAAATTTACGCGTAATTTTAACAACTCACTCGCTAGTAATAATTGCCGAAACCTTCTTTGAGACTATCCAACTTACATTTACTCGAAGGATGCACGGACCCGCCTACTGGACGGTGAATCTTGCCGTAGGTTGTAGTACTGGCGACGATACTTCTGCGAAGATACAGTGTGTCTACAATAGCATACCTTGCATTCCGTCATAAGCAGCCCTACCGTACAACGCCCCTTTGAACAAATGCCGAGTCATGCGAAATATGTACCCAGTGAATGAGCCGTCTGCCACCCCTAACATGATACCATCACTCAGTTGTCGCTCATGTAACAACTGAAGAGCTATTTGATCGTCAAAAAACGGAGATACACGAAGTTCTGAGAAAACTTTGCGTTCGTCCGACTCCGTTTTGTCGATCAAATGAAATTTTGACTATTTGAATTTGTTAGCCTGGGAACGCTGAAGATGACGACGAACTTTGAGACTAGAATAATAATTCTGACAGTGACAGCTCAACACAGTCCTCGATTAGCCATTCAAGCACTGCCCTTGAGTTATCATGATTCGTCCTTTTAAAAAAAAAAATTTAAATTAAAAAAAAAAATAGCGCAAATCGCCAAAATCTAGTATCGTGAAGCACAACCCATAAGCTCTCACCGCCTCCATACACCCCCCAACGTTAACAGACATTATACAAGGTGTGTTCTGGACAGCGGTGTTGGACACAGAAACGGTTTAGGTGCATGCGTGAGCTTGAATCCTAAGCAAGCCACTACGCTAGGCGCTCCGCTGTAGCGGAGCGCCTTGCGTAGGATTCGAGCTCACTCGCGCAACGGATTGATTGATTGTACATTGTACATTGCTTAACGTCCCGACAGCAACAAGGCTTTCTCAGGACGTGCCTGCACTGCTTGTAAAAAAAAAACAACTAAACAGAACATTGAATGTATGTCGCCAACCGGTCAAATACGTTAAATAAACCTAACACATGGGGCCTAAATAAAGCTAAGACCATCTAGCAACACACATCCAATATCAAGAGCTACAGGCAGTGCAGACAGTAGGGAGAGTTTTAAAAAGGCAAATACAGGTGAATGGACAAAGGGTAGACAGAAACACATGCCCCAGAATAGAGAGAAAAACCCACCCTGTGGGGCTGACCAGGGTGACCCTGGGAACTAAAAAATACCTAACCCCACCCAAGTCCCCCAGGGCAGACCCGGGTGGGGTTCGCGCAACGGAGACAACACACTAAACAGAAGTCTACATTTCGCACACAAGTTTAACGTACCTCTGAAGCATCCCGACTCGCCGATGGCAGTGTTCCCACACAGGGTGTACAGCACACACTAACTTATCACTCCAGGCCAGGAAGCGATCTACCCGACATCTATATCTCTCCACCCACCCACCCGGTTAACGACGGGGACAAATGGTCAACTTCGCTACACTTTGGTGTTAAACCTACCAAGCGCAAGTCGAAGTGGTATGAATGTCGCCACCTAGTGTGAATCTGCTTAGTACGAACGATCTTGTAAATCTGCTTAGTACGAACGATTCTTGTATTGAGGCTTCTGTTCATGCATGATTTTTTTTAAGTACACACACACACACACACATATATATATATATATATATATATATATATATATATATATATATATATATATATATATATATATATATATATATATATATATATATATTTCACGCAACCAGTTTATCAGACAAAAAGGAAGGTGCATTTTAGAATACTGCCATCTTTTCCATAATCTGGCAACAAAATTCCACTCTTAAAAATCTATGCCAGGGGGATCGACACCAAACAACTTCACGCCTACAGATTAATGACTAGTACATTTATGCCTAGTGCATTTACACTAAAATTTAGCGAGGTTGACCCATCTACGTCCACCACTAGACAGGTCCTGTCTCGTTTAGCCATGCGCACAGGCCATTCAGCGCAACTAAGACCACCACCTCGGTATAGGATAATGCCAATCCAGCAAAAGGAACAGATCCTCATGAGCCCCTGAAACCTGCAGGGGCACATGAGGATCTGTGCCGTTTGCAGACGGAAGGGACTGCCTTTCTATTTTGCAATGCACACAAACTACCCAGAAAAAAAATCTTAGCAAACAATGGCGTGCTGAGCATAGCCTAGTTTCTCGGGTGATCACTTCTGTGGGAGAGGTTAGACATTTCGCCCTCCACACTGCTCGTCTCCCTCGATTCGCTACCGAGGGAGACAACCAGTCTCAGGTGAAACACTGTGATGTCCATACAGTATATGCTGCGTAATTTGTCATAACTGGGATGTCGGCAGGCGTCGGCCAAAGGACCTTTTGCTTATTAGAGTGTCAGCTGACTGTTGTAAAAATAAATTAACCCATTCAGCTCTGACGCACTACAGCAGGAGATGGATCGACCATGATAATTCAAGCTAATCTGGCACTACCCTTGAATTATCATGGTCGATCCATCTCCTGCAACAGGTGCGTAGTCGTTAGATGACGCCTCCAAAATTTGGGAAATACGGCCCTTGAACTGTCAAGGTCGAGCTATCTCATGAACTGGTGGTATACACGTCTTCAGAGCACAATTCCAATGATAGTGAATTTTAACATTAGGTGTGAATTATTCCCAAAATAGGACTACTGGCTCACACAGTATATCACAAAGACTTCGCAAAGTTCACACCATACTATACCTTTCAACACTGTAGGTCCTTTCTTCTCTGGCGCTGCTCCCATTCCTGGCAATAAACTACCCTCAGTCCAATCCGGCACCCGATTAAATCCGCCCAAGCCTACACCCGTTTAAATCGCTAACAGTCTGGCTCAGTCCACGTCAGCAGAAACCTTTCAAATGACTAAGCGGCGACCAATTCCCGTTTAAATAACGGCGCTCCGACCAACAAGCGTTTAAAAAAAATAGAGTTCCATCCAATACCACGGAGCACCGGCGTACTGGAGGACTGACCCACACCCGTTTAAATAAAGGGAGTAGTGGCCAATACCCGTTTGAAATAAGCACGTGTATCAGCGCTTCCAAGTCGTCATGGCCATGGGGTCTGCGGTGGAAGACCTATACCGCAATTAAATTGGTCTTCTTGCAATTACATTCCTGATAATTCCAACGTAGGTTTGCAATTCTAGACTGCCTGCACGCCCTTCAGAGACTGCGCGAGGCACTGCCAGAAGTTTGATTCTCCTGGGAACGTTTCGAATAGGATTGCCAAGGCCTGAATCCTGCAACTCCCTGCTTGTGAGGAACACAAGAGAGAAGGACCTTAGTCTCAGGACCAGACTTGAGGGAGTAAGAGGCATAGATCCTCATGAGCCTCCGCAATTGCGGGGGCTCATGAGGATCTATGCCTCTTGCAGACGGAAAGCGCTTGATGTCTGATTAGCATTCAAGGCACCGACCCCTTAAATCTTGGATAATCTCCAGTAATGATTGTGCAAAACGTATGCCAACGCCGACTGCAACGCAATGACCAATGGAAAATATTGCTGAAGTTTGAAATTCGGAAACACTGCTGGACTAAAATCATACTTACTCTGCGTGCGACTGTTACTTCTTAACTCTACTCATTCGGAATACACCAGTGTGTGAAATAAGTTTGACTGAAATAGTTCAAGGGTAGTGCCAGAATAGCTTGGCGCCACTAGGCGCCAAGCTATTCTGGCACCACCCTTGAACTAAAGCCATTGGTCTATATCCTTATCTGTAAGTACTATAAAGTAGCTTGCATATGGCAGTGTACAAATTTAAAGCTTTTAGTCTCAGTATGATATGGGTTAAAATTTTGTAAAAGTAACCCACGTCATCGAGAAGTTAGTAACCAACAAAC